>ML660765.1:29397588-29690532 GCA_007570785.1 Antilocapra americana | reverse complement strand
TATATATATTTTTTTTTTACTGTATTAAAGATTAAGTTGCTTCAGCTGTGTCTGACTCTTTATGACCCTATGGACCATAACTCACCAGGCTTCTCTGGCCATGGGATTTTCCAGGCATGAACACTGGAGTGAGTCACCATGCCCTCCTCCAGGGATCTTCCTGACCCAGGGATCAAACCTGAGTCTCTTACATCTCCTGCACTGGCAGGAGGGTTCTTTACCACCAATGCCACCTGAGAAGACCAATTTACTGTATACCCTTAGACAATTATCGCAGATTTCATATGGCTGTCATTTTTGTTTTTAACAGTTTTTGAGAATATGGTTGTTAGGCTGGAGAGATAGTCCATAGAACTCATTGCTCTTTCATTCTTAAAGTCATTCTACACTTTACTTTTCAATAAAACACTTTAGCAATGTACAAAATAATCTTAATGCTGCACATTTTAGAAGAATGAAAGCAACTAGCTACTTTGCAGTCTGCCTTACTCATTACAGCAGGTAATAATGTTTTTGTTATGCTTTCTGTAAATAAAGGAAGAGATATCTTATTATTGGTTTCTCAAGTTTTGTGCATTTCAACTTGACCTGGAATAACTATGAACCCTTATAGGGACAATAGTAACATAGGTTACTCCACAAGGTCGTTTTTAGGACAGACACTTTACTTTCCCTATAAGCATTTCTTAGTAGTATTTCTAGGCAAAGCTCTTCAGTGTGTGGGTCTATATTCTGTCCCATCTTGCAATTTCATGTTTACTTCAGTGCAGTGGTAAAGATCAGTGCTTTTTCCAATCCAAAAAGTCCAAATTACTAGAACAGACTGCAGGAATTCAATTTTCAAAAGCTGGGCTGACATAAAATTTTGTTTTCATCTTTATCTGAATGAGTTTCCTGCCCTGTATTTTCAGTTGAATTACAGAAAAATTATTTGTTCATGACAAGCAATGACTTTTGAGCAGGTGTGTTAAGTATTAGATTTCACCAAAGCCAGATTTTTATTTTAACACAATTTTTGCAAAGCGTTAAGCAAAAGCTTTTAGAAAAACTAGCTAAGAATTCTCAAATTAGTGTTTTAAAAACCAAGGGTGATTTTGTTCCCTGGCCTTCTAGTTCTGGGGACACATTTGTTGATGTCTAAAAGCCACCTGATGTGAAAAGCCAACTCATTAGCAAAGAGCCGTATGCTGGGAAAGATTGAAGGCAGGAGGAAAAGGGAATAACAGAGGATGAGATAGCTGGATGGCATCACCGACTCGGTCAACATGAGTTTAAGCAAATTCCAGGAAATGGTGAAGGATAGGGAAGCCTGGCATGTTCCAGTCCGTGGGGTGGCAAAGAGTCAGGTATGACTGAGCGACTGAACGACAAAGAATCCTATTGCTTTCACAGTGATAGGAAAGTGCTACTGGTATCTACTGAGTACTGAGACAAAGGATGGTGATAAATAGTGTATAATAATGAGGAGAGTCTCCATAACAATAAAATAATAATCCAGCTCCAAATGCCAATAGAGCAAAGCTTAAAAACACTTGACTTAGAGGAAATCAGCAGTTATATAATACAACACTAAATTTGTTTTCTAATGTGGAAGACTGCTAATTCTCAATTTCTACACCTTTGATATATCTTAGAGATATAGACAGTCTAGTTCACTAATTTGTTGAACTAATTGGTTTCAATAACAGTCCCTTGGATACTTTTCCTTACCTTTCTCCAGGAGATGACACAAATTAAGAACCTTACTGTAATCTAACAAATCATACCAATGACTTTCCCTATGCATCCACGTGTGCATGCTTAGTTGTGTCCACCTCTTTGTGACCCCCTGGACTGTGGCCCACCTGGTTCTTCTGTTCATAGAGTTTCCCAGGCAAGAATACTGAAGTGGGTTGCCATTTTCTACTCCAAGGGATCTTCCTAACCCAGCAATCGAACCCACATCTCTTGCATCTCCTGCATTGGCAGCAGATTCTAACCTGGGAAGCTCTAGAGAAATATCAACTATTTATGTTAGCAGATACTTAGCAGGAAGGTGCAAATGTTAAACACTTGTAAACAAAAGCAACAATACTATCAAAAGCCAAAGTTTCATACTTGATTTCCTCATTTTTTCTCTTATCCAAATTTCCAATAAACATCTTAACTTTTTCCTCTGTCATAACCAGCTTCAGAGATGTCCCTCAATGATTTTTATTTTCTGGCATTCATACCTCCTTTTACTTTTCTCACATTGAATAGGGTGCCTTCTGAGACCCCTAGGTATTGCAGAAATGATGGTATATGACTTCCACAGCTAGGGTCACCTGGCTCTCTTGGATCATTTTCTCTGGGATAAACTAACAACACTGTCATGAAGACACTAAGGTAACCTTCTAGTGAGGTCTAAAGGGTAAGGAACTGAGGCCTTCTGCCAACCATCAGGATGAAATTAAAATTATGTGGGTGAGCCACTGTGGTTGCAAAATTCTCCAGCTTTATTCAAGCCCTCAGATTGCCTACATTTTTGGTCAGCATCATGATTGAAACCTCTTGAGAGACCCTAAGCCAAAACCACTCAGCTAAAGTGATTCTAGATGTGTGTGACCTGTGTGAGATAACAGAAGTATGTGAGATAATAAGTTTTAAGTTGCTGAAATTTTGGAGCAATTTGTTATGCAGTAATAGATGACTAATCTAATGCCTTTTAGCATTTCTGAAAGCAATGTATTTTTCTCCATCCTTCCTGCCAGTGTGGTTTAGACCATAATCCTATGCAGTCAGATAAACCTGTAGAGATAGTCAGTGTTACTGATTAAACTGCCATCCCTCTTGGAACTCAACACCCCCCCGCCCCTCCCCAAGTAGCAGTGTTACTATGCTGGCTCAGACGGTAAAGCATCTGCCTGCAATGCGGGAGACCCGGGTTCAATCCCTGGGTCGGGAAGATCTCCTGGAGAAGGAAATGGCAGCCCACTCCAGTATTCTTGCCTAGAAAATCCCATGGATGGAGGAGCCTGGAAGGCTACACAGTCCATGGGGTCTTGAAGAGTTGGACAAGACTTAGCGACTTCACTTTCACTTTCTAGGCAGTAACTGTTTCTCAGCAAATTTACCTGGGCTCCAGAATATTACATCTTTTGATACACGTACATACCTACCCTGGCCCCCACAGACACACGCCAAGGTCATTTTACTTTATGATAAGGAAGGATCCACTGGCAAAAAGCTAAGCTGTGTTCAGTGGTCTCTACATTGTGTTAAGAGTCACTATTGTTCTGTGAGACCTTGATGTTCCAGTAGGGGAAAATATTCCAGTAGGGGAATATTAGAATATTTCCAATTCCTTTATATTCTGTTCCTCTTGTTGTCCTGTCTTGTAAACTTTTCCATCAGAAATGTTTTAGACCATCATTTTTGTCCCACTCCTCCCTACTTTTAATGCTTGAATTATACAAGGGATGAAGTTCATATCAGTGAAAACAGATATGAGTAAAGGTGATCACCTCTACTCTCAACAGCATCTTGGCCCTAAATGTAATGCTGTGAGTTAAAATTAGTATTATTGAGCTCCTATTGCCAGCAACAGTGAACCTCTTTTCTTCCTAAACAAAATACCCTTAACTAAACACTTATATCACTATGCTGCAATCTTATGCTTGCTTATATATCTTTCTCATTCCACTTTAAAGTCCCTGGGTCCCTGTTAACTGCTATATTCACATTGCTTAACTCAGTTTTTGGCACACACTAGATAATTACTTGTATTACTGTATGAATAAATAAATGAATGAGTGAACCATATAGATAAAAACAGTATGACTGATGGCGTTAAAATTTTACTATTCTCTAATTTTTCCTCTTTCCTTTTTCAAAAATCTCAGATTCTAATGTAGTGACTGACAAATAATCATGTGATTTTTGTTGAAATAAGTTGTTGCTCAGTGTTCTGTTTATTGATATTTATGTATATCCAAATCTTTTGGTGATACTTACTGTCTTCACCAGAATCATATTGTAGTTTCCACTGCTCATAAAAAAATGAAATTAGAACACAATTTCAATAGAACTAACCCCCTCTGTAGACTGTATGAAAATATAGCATCATTCTAGACTGGAAAAATAATTTTTTAAAGCTTTTCATAAAATAAATAGTAAAAGAAATTTCTCAAGGATCAAACTGCTCTTATAAGGATAAAAAATATATAGATGTTAGAGCATCTCCAACTTAAAATAACTATCTACTAGTGTTGCTCAGTCATGTCCAACTATTTGTGACCCCATAGAATATAGCCCTCCAGGCTCCTCTGTCCATGGAATTCTCCAGGCAAGAAAACTGAAGTGGGTAGTCATTCCCTTCTCCAGGGGATCTTCCTGACCCAGGAATTGAACCCATGTCTCTTGCATGGCAGGCAAATTCTTTACCATCTGAGCCCCCAGGAATATGGGTACCTTAAGTATGACCATCTGACACTGGAAACTACAGTATTGCAAGTTTCACCTATTTGGAACTTTACTTCATGCCCCTGGCAAGGAGCAGCATCATAGACTACTCTAGGGTCTTTTATTTAAATTGAAATAAAATTGATCACATTATATTATTCTGTTCAGGTATACAGCATAATAATTTGATCTTTAATCAAATTACTTACCATGCTAAGTCTAGTTATGATCCTTCACCAAATAACTGACCACCTTCACCTATTTCATTTGCCCCCCAATTTCCCTTCTTTTCTGATAACTGCCAATCTATTCTCTGTAAGTTTTGTTTTGTTTTACTTTGTTTGTTCATTTGTTTTGTTTCATATTCCACATGTAAGTGAAATCATATGGTATTTGTCTTTCTCTGTCTGACTTATTTTATGAAGCATAATGCCCTCAAGTCATTAACTATGTTTTTGGATAAATGTTTTTTTTTAATAACTAAGAGTTTTGCCATTGTGGACTTTCCTGGTAGCTCAGCTGGTAAAGAATCTTCCTGCAATACAGGAGACCCTGGTTCAATTCCTGGGTTGCGAAGATCCCTTGGAGGAGGGCATGGCAACCCACCCTGGTATTCTTGCCTGGAGAATTCCCATAGACAGAGGAGCCTGTCGGGCTACAGTCCATGGGGTCGCAAAGTGCTGGACATGACTGAGTGACTAAGCACAGCACAGCACAGCACAGCACAGCACAGCAGTTTTCCATTGTGTGTGTATATGTGTGTGTGTGTGTGTGTGTGTGTGTATCACATCTGCTTTATTCATTCATAATCGATGGACATTAGGTTGTTCCCATATCTTAGCTGTGGTAAATGATGCAACAGTGAACATAGTGCATTTATGTATTTTTTTTAAAATTCATGTTTTCATTTTTTCCATATAAATACCTGTAATTGGAATAGCTGGGTCACACGGTAGTTTTGCATTTTTATTTTTTGAGGAAACATCATACTGTTTTCCATAATGGCTGCACCAATTTACATTCCCACCAACAGCGTAAGAAGGTTCCCTTTTTCTCCACATCCTCGCCAACACTTGTTATTTCTTGTCTCTTTGATAGCATAATCATTCTAGCAGGTGTGAGTGATCTGTTACTGTTGTTTTGATTTTCATTTCCCTAACAGAGATGTTGAACATCTTTTTGTGCCCTGTTGGTCATCTATATGCCTTCTTTGGAAAAAATATCTATGTAGATCTTCTGCCCATTTTTTTTTTTTTACCAGATTGTGACTTTTATTTATTTATTTATTTTGACTATTGAATTTTTCAAATTCTTGTGTATTTGGCATATTACCCCTTGTCAAATGTACGATTTGCAAATAATTTCTCTCATTCGGTAGGCTGCATTTTAATTTTGTTGATGAATTCTTTTGCTGTGAATAAGTGTTTTAGTTTGATATAGTGTTCTTGTTTATTTTTTCCTTTGCTGCTTTGGCACTGGGGCATCACATCCAAAAATTTCATGTCAAGACTAATATCAACGAAATTACAAGTTCAATTTTTTTTATAGGTCTGTGTTTTCTTTTAGGAGTTTTATGGTTTCAGGTCTTATATTTAAGTCTTTATTCCATTCAGAGTTAACATTTATGTATAGTATAAAACCATGGCCTAGTTTGGTTCTTTTGCACGAGTCTGTCCAAGTTTTCCAATACTGTTTATTAAAGAGACTCTCCTTTCTCCATAGGATAATGTTAGCTATTGGTTGAAAATTAATTGACCACATAATGTGTAGGTTTATTTTGATTCTCTATTCTGTTCCATTGGTCTATGTGTCTTTATGTCAATATCATATTCTTTTGATTACTCTAGCTTTGTAGTATACCTTAAAATCAGGGCATGTGATATCTCCATCTTTGTTCTTATGTGTCAAGTTGTCAAAACAGGGTGTTTATAGATTTTTAAAAACTCAACTAGCAACTTTTAGAAGTAACTTATCTGTGAATTTTTCTGAGCAAATGATTCTGTTCTTCCTGTATTCTAAGATTAAAGATTACCATGCTTACAGTTAAAATTACTGAGTTACCATTTAACCTTCCATTGTCAATCTAGTAAAGAGTTAATGGACTAATTTTCCATTTGCATCTCATATTAAACTGAATCCATTTCCTTCCTTATTGTGATCCTTTTTAAAAATCTGAATGTATAGCCATGATACCCACAATGCACTTCAGGAAAAGAAAACTGAAGTTAATTTTGCTGTGAATATATCTTATTCTTGTGGGAGTGGGAGGATAGGATGTCTGTGTTGCAGTTTGGGATAAAACTGCTTAAGTAGCACTGTACTTTAGGATATTGAGTACATATTTGTGTGAATGAATGCTATGAATGAATGAACATGAAAGTGTTTGGTTTTTCTCTTAGATGTTCTACTTTTTGGCCTCATGGTTATTTGCTATGATTATTTAAATCCCTTTTAAAAATAAAGAGTGATAGTTGGAGCATCAGAAAATATGAATTACCTTTCAGAATTTAACCCCTTAAATTATCCTTTGATATAAGGAAAAAGGTATTAATCTGGGTTTCAGTTTCTTCATTCACATGATCATCGTGGAGAGAACTTTGTTATTAGATTAAATGAGTCCTTCTCCCCTGACCATGTTACTATATTCCCGAGCTTCGGTTATTTCATTTATTAAATGGAAATAATTATACCCAATTTAGAGAGATTGTGTGATAAATATAATGAAATAATGTAATCAGGTAAACAGTATGATATTCAGTAACTAATATTTTTTATTATTAATTTTACATTTAAATAATTTTCTTAGAAATAGATTAGTTCTAGATAATTAACTTTCTTACAACCTCTATAGTTCTTTGATAGAAAATGAAGCTTTTCAAAATGTTTCTCCTTCTCTAAATAAAAAGACCACCTCAATTACAATAGATTTATGGATTTGCCAGTGTGTGCCGCTTGCACGGTGCACCTTGGCTTTGTTGATTGGCTCCATTCTGGGTTAGTGTCTTTTCTTCTGACCAGAGGAATTAGTGAAATGGATTTGGTGCCTGCTGAGTGGTAGTTCATCCTGTGCCCATCAATATTGTGTTAGGGACTTTGTGAATATTTTCCATAAAGAGTGCTTTCAGCTGATAATTCAGCCAATAGTTCTTTCCACTTGGATAGTTTGTGATTTAAATTACCCCCATCCAAATGCTGATTTCAGATACTACTCTAATCTACTAGACCAACATCATTGTTTAGTCTAGTCTCTCAACAAAGTAAAAGAGAAACTGTAAAATTTTTCTCTTCTCACTTTCTGAGTCCATCTCTGATCACTGAGGTATTAAGTTTGAGAATTACATATCTTTTGCGTGGAGAAATCTTTTTTTAAAAAATCTCCCAAACCTGTAACTTCAAATATACAATTTTATGTTGTGTAGCACAACTTCATTTATATGAATTTAACTATCCTTACCAGCATAAATAACTCCTGATTGCTTTAAAATATGAAAAGTTACAAAGTTGTGTCATTTGCAGAGATGTGGATGGACCTCGAAACTGTTATAGAGTAGAAATAAGCCAGAAAGAGAAAAGCACATATTGAATATTAACACATATATGTGGAATCAAGAAAAAAATGGTACAGATGGACCTATTTGCAAATTAGAAATAGAGATACAGACCTTAAAAAAGAAAAACAAAAACTTATGAACGCCAAAGTGGGATGAGGGGGTGAGATGAATTCAGAGATTGGGATTGATATATGTATACTACTATGTATAAAATAGATAATGGAAACCTACTGTATAGCACAGGGAACAGTGTTCAGTGCTCTCTGCTGACCTAAACAGGAAGGAAATCCACAAAAGAGGGGATATGTGTTTGTGGCTAGCTAATTCACTTTGCTATACAGTAGAAGCCGACACAATACTGTAAAGCAACTATACTTACATACTTTTAAAAAACATAATGATAAATAATTTTTTTTAATGTAATGCTGAGTATGGTTATTGAAGCCACAGAATTCTGGGATTCAAATCAGTTCTCTATACAGAAAATGTCAGGCTTCCCTGGTGGCACTAGTGGTAAAGAACCCACCTACCAATGCAGGAGACATAAGTGACACAGGTTTGATCTCTGGGTCAGCAAGATCTCCTAGGGCATTACAACCCATTCCAGTATTCTTGCCTGGAGAATCCCATGGACATAGGGCTTGGCAGGCTATAGTCCATAGGGTCACACAGTGTTAGACACTACTAAAGCAGCTTAGAATACACTCACAGAAATATATACACCTGCATAAATATACAAAGACAAAATATATTTAGAATCTCTATTAATTTCTAGCAATCTGAGGACTGACTAGTGAGAGTTTAAGTTATCAATCAAAACCATCCAAGATCTCTACCTCATATATTTTACTTTAATATGAAGTAAAGAAACAAATATGAAGCACACTTTTCTGTTTTCAGTAGTACCCCCAGAAAATGGTGACATCAATTTGAAGTGCAAAGAATGTTTCTGCTACATTCCATGCACAGATTGGTGGTCAAATGGCCAACAGACAATTTGGACCTAAAGTGACTAGAATTCGGACCTAAACTCTGGGGAGTTTAGTTATTCTTTTAGTGTTTCCCACCCCCCCCCCCCTTAGCAATTGGCAATTGATTTATCTCAAGATAGATAACTGGAGTTTGTATCAAACTAGAGTTTGATTATCATTTCTTCTTCTCTCTCTCCTTTTATTTAATTTTTGTGGAATAAAACACAGATATTAATGTAGTAAGTAAGGTAGCCAAGGGACAGTAGATATTCAGAAATGGAGGTTTATAGTTTTGAGTAAAGACTGGTCAGAAAAGAAAAGTGAATTTACAGAGTGACTAAACAAAGCCATAAATGAGATGGTAAATCCATATTCAGAAGAACCTTCTAAAAGGCAAAACAGGATGCCAGTATTTTTCATAAAGGGTTCAATTACAAGTTATTCCTACATTGTATCAAAGGTCTAAAGGGCAAAGAGATGCCAAGGGAGTTTCAGATTCAGCAAAGCCAGAGATTAGGCAGCAGAAACTGAGCTCCTCAATGACAAATGGAGAATAATAATGGCCACATCATAAGGCTTTCATTAATAGAAAAATTATAAGACTACATGATCATATCCCTGCATAATGCAGTAACATCCTAGTATCTGTAAGCATGTAAAGACCAAGAAATATATGTGTGCCTCTGTTCTGGGTAAAATGAACAAAAGATGGGTATTAAGGACTGATATTGAAGGTACTAAGGACTGAAACTCCAATACTTTGGCCACCTGTTGCAACGATCTGACTCAATTGAAAAGACCCCGATGCTGGAAAAGACTGAAGGCAGGAGAAGGGGTCAACAGAGGATGAGATGGTTGGATGGCATCACCAACTCAATGGACATGAGTTTGGTTAAACTCTGGGAGTTGGTGACAGACAGGGAGGCCTGGCATGCTGCAGTCCATGGGGTCACAAAAAGTCAGACACGACTGAGCGATTGAACTCAACTGAACTGAGGAATAAAGATGTCTTTGCTTATTATAAGCTTTATTCAGGGTGATGAACCTGAAACAAGGAACAAATGAGTTTCAATTTTTATCCCCTTTGTTATCCCTTATTTTAATTCTTTCTTCTCTGCCCAAGGTTTCCAAGGGAATCCGTCTCAGTCACTGAACTGGGGCACTGTTATCAATTCTTTCAATCCTCTATTTATTTATTTATTAGTTATGGAATCACTGATTCCACTCCTGGCTCCTGAAAACTCAGAAGGTATTTTTTGAAGGAATGATTGTTGAAAACCTAAATGTGGATTTAAAAAAAAATCAGATTTTTTGTAGAGAGTCAAAAAATACATAATTGTAAGGGTTCCATATTTCTATCTCTGTAAGCTCCCAAATGTCTCATCACAGAACACTTTGCTTGGTTTCATTTACACAGTTTCTAGCTTTTAGTTACTTCTCATCATTTCAACCTCATGTAAGGTAGTCTGCTAAATGATGATACTTGCTGTGTTTGCCTGAAGTAAAATTCACATGTACAAGAATTGGATGGCTGCTGGACTCCTTCATTTCTATCAATACCTACATTAGAAAATGATCCCTGAGAATTGAATCACAGGATTGCTCAGCTGACATTCATTAGTCCACACTACCAAATTCATGGTGAAAAAATTTGACCATTCTGCAGAACAGCATCCTGGATAAAAATCCTGAGCACCTGACAAATCTAACTTTTTAGCTCATGTTATTAACACCCTGCCACTGATCTCTCAGATTCCCCGTGGTGATGAATATTTTCTCTTGCATGCTACCAAAGAATTGGCATGCTCCTCCAGATCCCTTTAATAATTTCTTTTAATACGCAATACTTCCAGTCCCAAAGCTAGATAACAAGTAATTTCCAACAGAAATCCTAGTCTTCCAAAGCAAGTCCTTTACCATATTTCTTAATGAAAACTTATTAGTGTGAATTCATAGTTTTCACTATAGAGGGAAAAAAATGTTCAAATCTTTCCTCTTCTCAATCATCCCAATAAAAATCTAGCTGTTCCAGTGTGCTCTACTAGGCTGCTTCTTTTTTTTTTTTTCCCTGTGGATTTGTTCTCATATAATCAGGAAAAATCTTGAAGGTAAAATTTGGCCCTCAATGTTCTTAGAAGAAAACTCCCACCTAAAACTTTTGCACAAGGGTTGATGATATCCAAACAAGGGATTTTTTCTATTAAACATATTTAAACTACTCCTTTCTTTTATAATTTTGTTTGTCCATTTATTTTGGTTTTGTGTGCAGCTGGGTTTTAATTTTTTTAAATGTTTTTAATTTTGAGGATTACAGGGGGAAAAAAATAGCTAATAGTGTTAAAGAGCTTATCTCCTAGCAGTTTTGAAAAGATGTATGCAGAAATGAGAGTATCTGTGTGGAAATTTAAAAGAGATACATTTGAGCTGAACCTATTAATTCCTTAAGTTGTCACAGGAAAAAAAAATCTGTCAAATTATTTTTGACATTCTTTACAGTTTACATTTATAATTAGTGCTGCTATATTCAGGTTGCTGAATTAGGTCCATTTTGGAGTATTTTATTCTCACAGAACATGAGTGATTACAGTGGAAACCAGCTAGGAAGAAGGATTATAATTGGATAAAAAATTTAAAAGAGTGAATTAATTATTGGGAACTATAATTAATCAGGGTTATTCTTCTCAAGGTTAGCACTTTAAAATGTATTTTACAGGTAATATAAAAATGCCTCACTTAGTTAAAACCTTTCATAATGATGATAATACACCTTATCACAAAGACAAGGAGAAATCCCTTTTACATGAAATCCCTGTTTTGTTTAATTTTGTTAGCTTTGCTCTATCATCAGTCCAGTGGTCAGCCAGCAGAACAGAAGGCAGGGTAATTGGGTTTGGAGTATCACCAGCCGCTTATGGAAATTCGGAGAGCAGCAGTCACAAGTAACACTGGTTTCAGTGCTGTTACACCGACTCCTAATGGACATCTGTCCACATTCTCAAAGCTTTCCCCCAATATTTTAGCCACCTATCAGCTTGTGTTCAAGAGAGACCCTTCAGTGTAGTGCTCAGGTTGTTTTAAATAGAGTTACATTTTAGAATCTGAAGTCTCGTTTTTAAATTATGATTCTGTATTACAGAGAATTGCAAATATACATGAAAGTAGATAGACTATATATGTTTAGGAGAAGGGGATATCTTGGAAGTCTGTAAATTTCCTCTCCCTCTCAATTTTGCTGTGAAACTAAAACTGTTCTAAAAAGAAAATGAAGTCTTAGGGAAAAAATAGACAATTTTAATGAATCCACCTATACTCCTCCATCCAAAACCATCCACCTATGGGCAATTCCAACCCCGCTACCTCTCCTTCCATGTTATTTCTTTTTTAAAATAAATTTGTTTTTAATTGGAGGGTAATAGGTTTACAATATCGTGTTGGTATCTGCCGTACATCAACACGAATCGGCAATAGGTATACGTATGCCTCCTCCCAACTCACACGCCATCTCATACCTCTAGTTTGTCACAGAGCCCCATTTGAGTTCCCTGAGTCATACATATTCTTTTTCAAATTAATTTGTGTGATAACAGACATAGTGTAATTTAAACTTCAATCATTTGAACATGTAAACCTAAGACATAAACCCCCTTTTTGTTAGCATAACCATATATACCTTTCATAAGTAAAAACCAATTTTTCTTTAAAAACAAACACATAAATTAGTTCAAAAAGTACTTAGTATCTCTGGCAAAAAAAAAAATTCCTAGATGTCAACAATTTTTAAAAATTAAGAAAAATATTTTTCTATATTTCAGTTTCATTTTTGTTTTATATTCAAGTGAACTCATACGTAATTTATATAATATCATTTGAGTTATTTGTGTATATGTTTTTATCTGTTTATCTTTTAATTTGTAAAAATGACCAATGAAATACTTCAAATTACATGTACAGAGCTAATGTAACCTATTTCTGGGCAAGGGGATCCAAGTTGATTTATTTCAAAAATGTTTTGTGTGAATGTGTATATGCTTCAGTTCAGTTCAGTCTCTCAGTCACGTCCAGCTCTTTGCAACCCCATGGACTGCAGCATGCCAGGCTTCCCTGTCCATCACCAACTCCCGGAGCTTACTCAAACTCATGTCCATTGAGTCGATGCCATCCAACCATCTCATCTCTGTTGTCCCCTTCTCCTCCCGCCTTCAATCTTTCCCAGCATCAGGGTCTTTTCCAATGAGTCGATTCTTTGCATCACGTGGCCAAAGTATTGGAGTTTCAGCTTCTGCATCAGTCCTTCCAATGAATATTCAGGACTGATTTCCTTTAAGATGGACTGGTTGGCTCTCTTTGCAGTCCAAGAGACTCTCAAGACTCTTCTCCAACACCACAGTTCAAAAACATCAGTTCTTTGGTGCTCAGCTTTCTTTATAGTCCAACTTTCACATCCATACATGACTACTGAGAAAACCATAGCTTTGACTAGACAGACCTTTGTTGACAAAGTAATGTCTCTGCTTTTTAATATGCTGTCTAAGCTGCTCATCGCTTTTCTTCCAAGGAGCAAACATCTTTTAATTTCATGGCTTCAATCACCATCTGCAGTGATTTTGGATCCCCAAAAAATAAAGTCTGTCACTGTTTCCATTGTTTCCCCATCTATTTGCCATGAAGTGATGGGACCAGATGCCATGTTCTTAATTTTCTGAATGTTGAGTTTAAAACCAACTCTTTCACTCTCCTCTTTCACTTTCATCAAGAGGCTCTTTAGTTCTTCTTCACTTTCTGCCATAAAGGTGGTGTCATCTGCATACCTGAAGTTATTGATATTTTGCCCAGCAAACTTGATTCCAGCTTGTGCTTCATCCAGCCCAGCATTTCGCAGGGTGCAAACTGCATTTAAGTTAAATAAGCAGGGTGATAATCTACAGCCTTGATGTACTCCTTTCCCGCTTTGGAGCCAGTCTGTCGTTCCATTTCCAGTTCTAACTATTGCTTTTTGACCGCCATACAGATTTCTCAGGAGTCAGGTCAGGTCATCTGGTATTCCACCTCTTGAAGAATTCTCCAGTTTGTTGTGATCCACACAGTCAAAGGCTTTGGTGTAATCAATAAAACAGAAGTAGATGTTTTTCTGGAACTCTCTTGCTTTTTTGATGATCTAACAGATGTTGGCAATTTGATCTCTGGTTCCTCTACCTTTTTTAAAACCAGCTTGAATATCTGGAAGTTCACACTTCACATACTGTTGAAGCCTGGCTTGGAGAATTTTGAGCATTACTTTACTAGTGTGTGAGATGAGTAATACTTTGGTATTACCTTTCTTTGGGATTGGAATGAAAACTGACCTTTTCCAGTCTCATGGCCACTGCTGAGTTTTACAAATTTGCTGGCATATTGAGCACAACACTTTCAAGGCTTCATCTTTTAGGATTTGAAATAGCTCAACTGGAATTCCATCATCTCCACTAGCTTTGTTCGTAGTGATGCTTCCTAATGCCCATTTGACTTTGCATTCCAGGATGTCTGGCTCTAGGTGGGTTATCACATCATCATGGTTATCTGGGTCACAAAGATCTTTTTTTCTATAGCTCTTCTGTGTAATCTTACCATCTCTTGTTAATGTCTTCTGCTTCTGTTCAGTCCGTTCAATTTCTGGTCTTTATTGTGCCTTTATTGTGTATATATGGTTATACACATGCTTATGTGTATTGTCTGATTTGTCTAAATGAATATATCTATATCTATATCTATCTATCTATCTATCTATATCTATATATATATATATACATAGATTTTTTTTAAAAATACGTTTTATAAAATATAGTGGGGTCATATATCATTTCTGACTTCAAGAGTGTACTTAAGAATTTTAAAAATGTATTTCATATAACTAAATGTATTATATGTAATCAGAATAGTCTAAGTTATTCTACAGTGACAAACAAGTTCAAAATATCAGTGGCTTAATATAACAAAGATTTATTCCTTGATCACACTATATGTGCGTGCATGCTCAGGTGCTTAGTTGTGTCTGACTCTTTTGCAGACCCCTAAACCTGTAGCCTGCCAGGCTCCTCTGGCCATGGAATTTCCCAGGCAAGAGTGGGTTGCCATTTCCTCCTCCAAAAGATCTTTCCAACCCAGAAATAGAACCCACATCTCACCACTTCCTGCTTGGCAGGCAGATTCTTTACCTCTAAGCCACACAGGAAGCCCTGATCACACTATGCATTTGTTGAAAATCTGGTCACGGTAGTCATTCAAGATTTCAAGATGATTTAGCAACCAGTATCTTGAAAGGTGTTGAAAACCATCCCAAAGAGAAGAGAGAGAGAATGCTTTGGAGAACTTTGTACATGCAAGTAAACATTTAGCCAGCAAGTCACTTCAGCCCATAATTTCTTGGCCTTACTAATCACATGGCCCTACCCCAACAATAAGAAGCCTGGAAGTACTTTGCTATTGGGTATCCTGGACTAGTTAAGAACTGGGAATATTGTCAAACTGCACCAATGCGTACCACAATAGTTTGATAATTTTTTATATGGATGGACTACCTGATTCAGGTATATAATTTTTATATTTGTGTTTCTCAAATTTTATCTACCAAAGTTGCTATATGGTGGATCAGGAATAAGAAAACTTTCCTTAAAAGGGTATAACAAAGAAAGACCATAGCAACATCCTGGGACCAAAAGAAGGTGGATACAAGTGGATACAAAATCAATTCTCGTGTACTCAAGGATGACCATGTGTCAGACACTGGGGATAAAGACTAAGGGAGACACTGATTACATTCTAGAGGGTTTCATAGGCAAATGGAGGCATCAAATCATATCTCATTTCACATCATGAGAAATGCTGGTCTGGATAAGTTACAAGCTGGAATCCAGATAGGTGGGAAAAACATAGACAGCCTCAAATATGAGGATGATAACACTCTAATGGCAGAAAGCAAAGAGGAACTAAAGAACCTGTTGATGAGGGTAAAAAGGGGGAGTGAAAGAGCCAGCTTAAGAGTAAACATTAAAAAAACAACAACAACAACAACTAAGATCATGACATCCAGCCCCTTTACTGCATGGCAAATAGAAGAGGGAAAGGTGAAAGTAGTGACAGATTCCTTCTTCTTGGGTGCGCAAATCACTGCAGATGGTGACTGCAGCCATGAAAACAGAAGACAATTGCTTCTTGGTGGGAAAGTGATGACAAACCTAGACAGGATGTTGAAAAGAAGAGTCATCACTCTGCTGACAAAGGTCCATATAGTCAAGGCTATGGTCTTCAAAGGGGTCATATACAGTTGTGAGAGCTGGACTATAAAGAAGGCAGAATGCCAAAGAATTGATGCCTTTGAACTGTGGTGCTGGAGAAGACTCCTGAAAGTCCCTTGGACAGCAAGGAGATCAAACCAGTCAATCATGGAGGGAATCAACGCTGAATATTCACTGGAAGGACTGATGCTGAAACTCAAGCTCCAGTGTTTTGGTCATCTGGTGCAAACAGACGACTCATTGGAAAAATCCCTGGTGCTGGGAAAGATGGTGGGCAGAAGGAGAAGAGAGCATCAGAGGATGAGATGGCTGGACGGCATCACCGATGCAATGGACATGAACTTGGGCAAACTCTGGGAGATGGTGAGACACATCAGGGAGGCCTGATAGGCTGCAGTCCATGGGGTTGCAAAGAGTCGGACACGACTGGGCAACTGAACAAGAACAACGAGAGATACCATCAATTTTGAGGCAAATGTCCATGCAGATTATGTTCTTTGCATATGTGTGATTTTTAAAAATGGATTAATTTATTTTTGGTTGTGCTGGGTCTTTGGCTGCACACAGTTGTGGTGAGCCAGAGCTACTCTTCGTGGTAGTGTGTGGATTGCTCACTGCAATGGCTTCTCCTATTGCAGAGCATAGGCTCCAGGTACGTAGGCGTCAGTAGTTAGTAGTTGAGCTAACACTAGCCCATTGGTTGCAGTATGTGGGATCTAGGGCATGTGGGCTTCGGTAGTTGTGGCACACAGGCTGAGGAGTTGCAACTCGCAGGCTCTAGAGCATGGGCTTAGTAGTTGTGACACAGGGACTTTAGTTGACCCGCAGCATGTGAAACCTTTACCAATCTGGGATTGAACATGTGTCTCCTGCAGGGGGTGGTACAATGGATAGGCATATTGTTATCCGCTCTACCACCAGGGAAGTCTTCATAGGTGTGAATTTTAGGAATTATATTGTATTATATTGGATATATTACACGTTTTATGTACTTTAATTAAATGCATGATGCACCATTAACTTAGTTTACAAGTTCATAAATATTGCATGTCATAATATTGCACAAATTATCCTTACTGAATTGTGTACAGTTTTATGTAATTTATCTAATTGTTTCTATTTTATTGAATGTCTATTTTGATTCAAATATTCCAGTACATATAAGCAATATTGGGTTGCACATCTCTATGAGTTCATACTATACTCAGCTTTATAACCTTTTGATCAATTACTGTTGTGAAATTGCTATGTCAAAATGTGTATATATATATATATATATATATATATATATATTTATTAAGGTATAGCTGGTTTACAGTGCTGTGCCAGTCTCTGCTATATAGCAGTGACTCAGCCATACATATGTACATTCTTTTTTAATATTCTTTTCCATTTGTGGTTTATCATAGAATATTCAATATAGTTCCCTGTGCTATACAGTAAGATCTTGTTGTTTTTCTATTCTAAATATAATAGTCTGCATCTACTAACTCTAAATTTTCAGTCCATCACTCTCCCTCCTCTCTTGACAACCACAAGTCTGATTTTAATGTCTGTGAGTGTTTCTGTTTTGTAGATAGATTCATCTGTGCTATGTTTTATATTTCACATGTAGGTGATATCATATGGTATTTGTCTTTCTCTGTCTGACTTACTTCTCTTAGCATGACCATCTCTAGTTGCATCCATGTTGCTGTAAAAGACATTATTTCATTCCTATTAATGGCTGAGTAGTACTCCATCATGTATATGTACCACATCTTCTTTATACATTATCTATTGCTGGACATTTATGCTGTTTCCATGTTTTGGCTACTGTGAATAGTGCTGCTATGGACTGGTGTGAATAGCTGTGAACTGCTGTGAATGGTGCATGTATCTTTTTGTATAGTTTTGGTTGAATATATGCCCAGGAATGGGATTGCTGGATCATAAAATAATTCTATTTTTAGTTTTCTGAACAACCTTCATGCTGTTTTCCATAAGGGCTGCACCGACTTACATTCCCACCAATAATGTAGAGGGTAGGAGGGTTCCCTTTTCTCTATACTCTCTCCATCATTTGTTATTTGTAGTCTTTTTAATGCTGGTCATTCTGACTGGTGTTGCTGCTGCTAAGTCTCTTCAGTCGTATCTGACTCTGTGCGACCCCATGGACTGCAGCCCACCAGGCTCCTCTGTCCATGGGGTTTTCCAGGCAAGAGTACTGGAGTGGGATGCCATTGCCTTCTCCTCTGACTGGTGTTAGTTGGTACAAAAAGCAAAACAAACAAAAAAAATTATGTACATGTTTATAGGTTTTTGATGTTGCCTGCTGACTTAGCTTCCAAACTGTAGCAGTGTATTTTTCCTTGAGACATGCATAAGAGCATCCCTTATTTTAGAGCCATTGTATGTTAACTAGGGAATTTTATGTGAGTGCTATAGAAGGTCTGAAATTACACTGGCTTCTCTTACAAACAGGGGAAAGTTCACATAGGCAATATAAGGATGTAGATCAGCCTTTCAAATTTTCACTGGCTCATGATCTTTCTGTTAATATGCTTTGTTCTTTTTCGAATATGTCTCTATTCCTTGAATTTACCTTAACATCCTCTCTCTATATATATATAGATATAGATATAGATATAGATATAGATATAGATATAGATATAGATATAGATATAGATATAGATATAGATAGATAGATAGATACACACAGTAGCTCTAGCCATCACATCTCCATTCACATCAATGAACCACAATGAAGTGTGAAGAAAAATAGATATGTAAAATTATAAAAATCTGCCACCTGAGTAACCTCTCCTAAAAGAGGTAATTTTAAGAAGCCTCATCAAATGGCTGTTTACACATCATTGATCATCTTTATCTGTGCAGGAGGGTTGAATATATAGTCTTTAGCTGTATAGATTACTAATTCCATCACTAGGGGTGCCCTAGTGATAATGCATTGGGAAATTGATACTGAGAAGGAAATTATCAGCTTCTTCAAAACATTATACTTGCATATACATAAAGATATATACATTTAAGTTTTACCAATAGATTAAAGTTATATGCTTTTTTGTTTGCTCTTTGATCAAAAGTTATCAATAATTTATAACTATTTTTGGCAAGCTTAAAAGTACCAAGAGATACGGTAAATCTAGGCCATAATAATAGGTTTCTAAAGTAAGAAGAATTCAGTATCCAGTAACTCCATAAAAAGAAAAATTTTAAATATTGTAAATTGAAAAAATATTATAAATTCAAATGGTACATGTATGGCTAATTTAATTATTAAATGAACTTTCATTTTATCTGCTGAAACAGAAGCACAGTTTATCTATTTATTAGTCTAAAAAATTTTTTTAATTTATAGTAGTTTGAAAAGTGAGCCAGAGAAGTGAACTAAGTCATGATTGAAAATGATACATGATCTTTCAAATTACAAAGTCACTTGTGACAGGTTTCCTAATAGTTTTATCTACTCTTATAGTAACTTTTATTATACCTTTTAATAATAAAATATTCCTGAAGATAATTATACCTTCCAGTTGGTTTCTTAGAACCGTATCTCTGGTAAGCCTTGTGCTAAATACAGCAAAATACATAACCCATACAATTAGTGTGATAATTTTTTACCATGGATCATTTTAAAATTTTCAATAAACCCAGGCCATCATAAGATCCCATGTTGCACAACATGCTTTCTATGGAACAATCAAGTCAACAATGATAGAGCAATGTTGTACCTGAATGGAAGCCTCTGAGATTTAAATATAAGATCAGGTGCCACCTTTCACTGTAGAGCCTTGGGCACACTTTTAAATTCTTCTGAGTTTAAGATTCTCAAAAGAAAAATGTAAAGAATATATGGTTTATAGTCTTGAATAAGTCTGTGAAGAGTAAGAGATACAAAAGTTCTTGGTGTACAATAAAACTCTATTCAAACATAAAGTATTATTATAAATATCACATTAGCAAAACACTTATAAAAGGAGAGTCATTTGCCATACATCATTTGTTTTCCTGGAGGTAAAGAGCAAACCAATATACTTTTAGCTGTTATTGACTTTATAAATAAATTTCCAGAAGGCCTCAAATATTATTGTTCCTCCACAGGTGCAGAAATATGAAGAAATCTTTCCCTTTGGAGCCGTTTGGGCTCAATTTAGGACTCTAAAGACAAGACTTCTGCATAAAATTTGATATGTTTCATACCATATTTTTCAATCACACTTGATATGATTATTTAATGAACAATAGTACCATATTGTCTTCTAAAAGCACTCTAAAAATATAGAAATATATAATAAATTGAGATTTTTCACATAGCAGTTTAAACTAACTTCATCTGAACTCAGAATCAGATAACTGTTATCAACGGTAATTTTCAGGATTTTGCTTGAATTTTGCATGTGAACCTATGGTGTTTCTCCTCCACATATAGAGTGTGAAACTTCTCCAGTCCAGTGATTTACACTTTGACATCCTCCAACTCTGCTTCAATCCAGCTTCAGCAAGGAAACTAAAAACCGTATTAGGCATTTCTCCAGGAGGAGCTTAGCACAGGAGTGAATCATGTAGATGTTAAAGGACTAAATCAACAAAAAAGGACTATTGAGATAATCCAGACCTAGTGCTGTGTGCTCAGTCGTGTCAATCACGTCTGACTCTACAACCCCATGGACTGTAGCCCACCAGGCTCCTTTACCCATGGGATTATCCAGGAAAGAATACTGGAGTGGGTTACCATTTCCTCCTCAGGAATCCAGACATAGTAGCTGTAGGATATAGCCACCACTTCCTGAGCTGGGAGAGACGGGAAAAAATAGTGATTGGAGCATCACAACTGGGAAAAACAGACACAGGGCTCCCCCCAGACTGGGACTCAGACATGTGACTATTAGTTCTGGCCAGGTGAGTCAGACCTTCAAGTAGGAACGGAGGCTGCCAAGATGGTGCTGGTAACTCTGGGGAAAAAGAGCTAGAGACTGAGAACTAATTGCCATTGTAAGGTCAAGGGTAACTTATCAGGAAAGTTTGGGACCCTTGCCCTTATTATTAATGCAGTGAATTAGAAATGAATGATCATTTGCATAGTAACTATCTTCCCCTATTCTCTTGAAATACCCATCTCCAATTAAAGCAAATGTTATTTTGATTCAAAATTAAGAGAATAAGGGGAGGTGGAGGAACTTTCAGAAGGGGAGGAGAGAGAGGGGAGATGCACATAGAAAGATTAATTCTAACTGCAAAGAAGGAAAAGGAGGGAAATGCCAGTAGACTGGAGTTGAAAGAAGAGGGTTTGAGATTTCTGGATTTGAAAGACGCTAGAATGAATATGATGCAAGAAAGTATTAGACATTGGAGGCAGGATTTCTAGAAGTACTATGTATAGGAACTTTAGTGTTCCCTGAGAAATGCATATAAAAGTGGAAGTTCCTTTTTAGTTACTATCTGCTGGGAAGAGTCTACTGTGCGCAGAAAGTGGACCATGTGGCTTTCAGCGTTTATTCAGTTTTCACAGAATAGAAGCCTAGTTCATGTTGAAGTCTATAAAAATACCTTTATATAACCCTCATTTATATATATGGTGTTTCCCATTTATATGAACCACAGACAGAAAACAAACCAAATGAAACTTCTTCACGTTAAGGAAAAGAAGGTAAAATCATGGCAAGTAGAGGAGGACAGTCTAATCAAAACATAACCATTATTAAAATTCTGTAACAATTGTGTTGATATGTGTCCTTTAACTAATAAAATGTTACCACAATTAAAAAGAATAAATAATAATATGTAAATGTTAGTAAATGTCATAATGATTAATTATATTGATTATGTCCTGCTGACAGCTCATAAAAAAAAACAATTTTTTTCTTTTGACACCTCAATGAAAGAAAACATTTAGCTCCATCATATTACTTAGAAATAACAAACACCTTAAAATTTTATATTAAAAAACAGAGCTAACAAGCAGCTTTCAAACTTCTGAAAAGCAATTGAATGGAAAATAGACATTTGTGGCTAGCTCCTGTTACCACTGTAGAATCTTTTCCAAATTCCTTTTGCTTTTGGATTGATTTTTTAAGTATACCTATAACTGACAAGGCTTTCATCTCTGCACTCTCACACAAATGTACATTAAAAGTAAAGGTGAGCAGGCAAACAATGGTTGTAATTTACTTTCAATCATGGAGTTTGCCTGGCTTAAGCCATTTTAGGTTTTTTTGGCACCTGGAATAAGATCTTCTTCTCAGAGGAAGCTTGCCATGTCTAGACAGCAAAGCCTGTGACAAATTATAGTAAATGTGGCAAGTGTTTAGAATGTCTTTGTATAAAAGGTGTCTCTGACATGCTCTAGTTTTTCCTTATGAAATGTACAACCTTAGAGTTGATATTGACCTTTCCTAAGCCTGTACTTCTTCAGCTGCTCAGTGGGAAAACTAAAGTGTCTATGTCATAAATTTACTAAAAGAATTAAGTGAAATAATGTTTAGGTATCCCTGACAAGTAATCACCAATACTTAATAGTTTCATTACTACCAATTTTGCATGGCACCTAAGCTATGTACCTGTTAGGAGAATTCCTAGGATCCCATAAGATTTTGGAGTTATTTTACCTATTGATTATTTCTAGTTTTAAGAAATACTTTCTCAACAAGGATTACTGTCAGCATTTATTTCTGTTTAACATAGATCCGTTTAAATAGGGTTTGTGCTTGATGATACTTCTCAAAGACTAGATTATCCTTTTATTAGGTCACTGATGAGGCCCTGTCTTGGCTCTCCCCCTTCCTCCTCCTCCCATACTTTTTGTTCTGTAGGTCTGTTGGCCTGCCTTGTTTTCATCATAAACATGCTGTTCCCCAGTCTGTAGAGGACTGGCCTTTAAACCATAGCAAAAGGGGATTGTCTAGCAATCACATAGGCATGGATAGCTTTATAGCAATTTATTTTCTAAACTGTTCTTCTTTCCAGTGTGACCTTCTTAAGCTCCTGTCTGTCTGTGGTCTGCCAGTTCTTTCCTTGATCTGCTTCCATGGTATTCATCTCTTGCTGCACTAACAAAATAAATTCTCACCCAGTCCAGACCTCATTTTGATGCATTACCCCAGATTATAAAGACTTTCAGGGATAATTTGAGAATTCAGAAATTCAGTGGAGTGACCGAGATATTTTATTTTATCCTGGCAATAAACTTACAGTGGTGCTCACGGCCTCTATGTATCTATGTATCTCTCTATTTGTCTATCTATCATCTTTTCTTCCATCCAGTATGAAATACCTGTGAAGGGTCTACAATGTGCTACTGCTTTCAGAGAACATGCTACTAGCAACAGTAAAAAAAATATTGCCTTGTCGATGCTTATATTCTAATGGTACACTAACTTCCTTCCTTCATATGCTTTTTCAATCTAACTTAAATAAGTGAGAAAACTTGTCATCAGAATGTGCATTATCATCTTTAAATTAAAAACTAAAATCAGACATTTTTCTGATTGAAGTTACAATTGATGTAAAGGACTGGTTTGACAATGAGGATTCATTTTGCCAATTAGCTTATTCAGTTGAATGAACTAAATCTGAAGCTGTAAACTTTTGAAGTATGTATATTTAAAGCACATATATAATAGGCCTCACTTCTGGAAAATATGTAATTTGCAACTCTACACAAATGCTAATTAAAAATTTAGATATCGGTTACAAAATGTGTGAAGATATGTATATATACAAAAATATTTTTTCTAAATTATTTTGGAGCATATACAATCTATCCCGTTGAATCTCACTGAACTAAGGTTCTCCCACTTTTAATCTGATATAGAGAGGAGTAGGGAGCCTCAAGTCTCCCTTGAATTTACTTTCTTACTAACCAGGAGATCAGCACTCTTCAAAGTTCTTTCCTAAAGGAATAAACGGAAGAAAAAAGTTGATTAAAAGCTTTGAAAATTACTGAAAAGTTTCTATTTGTCACCTTTGTTTACAGCTGATGGTATTCTTCCTCATGGGAAGCGGGGCTTCTCAAACTCAATGCTGTTGACATTTTACACAAGATCATTCTTGGTTTCAGGAGCTCTCCTGGGCATTGGGGCAATGTTTAGCAGCATCCCTGGCCTCTACCCAGGAAACACCAGCAGCACCCCTTCTTCCAGTTGTGACAATCAAAAATGTCTCCAGATATTGCCAGATTGTCCCCAAGGGGGCAATTGAGGACCACTGTGCTATTATAGCCAGATGTGCTGATTTCCTTCCTGATACAGTAACTAAGAGTTCCCCTGGAGGGCTTCCCAGGTGCTGCTAGTGGTAACTAATCTATCTGCCAATGCAGATGCAAGAGACATGGGTTTGATCCCTGGGTTGGGAAGATCCCCTGGAGGAGGAAATGGCAACCCACTCCAGGATTCTTGCTTGGGAAATCCCACGAACAGAGGATCCTGGAGAACTACGATCCACGTGGTTGCAAAGAGTCAGAAATGCCTGAACGACTGAGCACTCACTCACTCACTTGCTCACCCTCTCCCTAAATGTAAGTCAAACGTAACGATGTGACATCCCACCATGGGGAGACTGGCTTAAGGTTACTTCTCTGGAGAGCTTCTGCCCAACCAAAAATGACCTCAGCAGAAGAGGCTGGAAGTACACAGCGACGTGAACTGAGAAGGAATACTAAATGGTGAGCTGAAGAAAAGGCACTACCCAAGAGAGAAAAACACTGGGGTCATGCTCCAGGAGTAAAAGGAGGCACATGTGAGAAAAAGGATCACCTTTATATGTCTGCTGCTTCCAGAAAACACCAGACCCCATTACTTCGTGTCAGCCCCCAAAGACATATCCTATCAGCATCCTCTCTTCCCTCCTCTATTTCCAGCCTGGAGAAGCCACAGGCAGCCTAGTGAGTGAGAGAAGAGGAGCAGCCATCAAGGCAGAAAAATAAAGATACCAACTCTTTGTCCCTTTTGGTTCCCTTCCTGCTCCAGGAGGCAGCCAGGGGCAAGCAGGAGCTGGTGTGGAAGAAGAGTCCATTGGGAGAAACTTTTAACTTTGAATCACCTTCTGAGTTTGTGATCAATACAACACAGTGGACAGAGTAATTACTAAAAGGAGATGATTTTTTTTCTTTTTTTTGTCTCTGAGATTGACAGAAGAGTGGTTGATTGGGTAAAGGGAAGAAGCTAAGCTATGAGACTGCTGCAAGATTTCTTCTAGGTAAAGAACCGATTGCATGAAAAGCGTTTGAAGAAGTAGTGAGGGGGAAAAAATAAAGTTGCTTTCTGATTGCCTTCTACAAGTCCTGCTTGTTCAACATATCAGCTATGTACAAGTAAACATTGAACAGTTTATTCAGTGATAATCCAATTGACAGCTTTATAGTATAATACAGTATCATTTTTATTTTGCTATAAATTACATAGTGCCTGCCTCTTCATCACGCAGACAAAAATATTCTCACTTCTCTTTCATCATAATATAGTGAATTCCTGCCATAGTACTGTACAGGATTTATCAGTGTCTAGCTTGAAAGAACAAGAAAAGAAAACCTCACACAGAAACAATTCTGACATGTTTGTTTTTGCTTGTAAATCTTCCCTAAACATAATAAAAGCAATTGATTAAGGGAGACATTGATGACTGATGTTATAATTCTATCTCCGGGATTTGATTATAGCATGAACCAACTGGATTTTTTTCAGCAGAGAACTAGCATTCAAATCAATCTTGTCTTTTTGGTGTCCTCTATACTACGTATGTAATTACACAGCTTAGAAAAATGTCAGATTCCACACACATTTATTCTGCCAATGGATATTCAAGAGAGAAGTTCTCTAAAGAAGCAAAATTGGAACAAATGTTTGAGTTCAAAGTGTATCTCAGCCAAAGGGGAAACAGTAGTCTATTTTTGAAGAGATAGCTTGCCTAGTAAGGGAATTTTTATGCTACAGAAACCTAAGTTGCAGACTTGCAGTTTAAACTTGGAAACTTGGATGGGTATTATTATTCAGTATTATTATTGTTAATCTTTGACTACAAAGCTTAATTAGAGGTAAGGAAAGGAGGGAAGTGAAAGGGAAGAAGGTAAGAGGGGTGGAGGTATATAGAATCAATTTTAAATATAATTGAAAAATTCTAAGTTACCTTCAAGTATAGCCGGAGCCAGGTGCACAAAAGTAACGTGAAACTGTCACTCTGCATAGCACCTTTTCTAACTTCCATGTTGACTTTAAGCTTAGTCTTCACTCTAAGTTGACCTATGCAACTGGAAGCTTGCAGTCTTTTAGCTTCAAGTTCAGGGAAAGAGGAGAATCTATTTATGATCTTCCTTCTGAACTTGGCCCTGAACAAACTGATGTGGGTTGCATGTCCATTTCGAACACATAATTGTGACTGGGTGCATGATGCATAATGATTTCCCAAATCAACATAATGTGCCCTCTGCTAATTATGATGGGGAACCAGCCCCAGGAAAATGATAAGAACTGAAAAGTGTATGGCAAGGGGAGTCTTCAAGCAAAATCTGCTCTTATTAAAGAAAGGGAGAAATGAAACTAAATAGATTAAAAACAACAGATGCTGCTTAAGATGATTTATGTAATTTCTTAGGATTTAATCTTTTCATCTGTAAAATAAGCATTCATAGCACAAGTTCTATATATTTTCTAGGTTCATTATTGTAAAGCTTAAATAATGTAGATATAGAAGTACTTCAAAAGAAGAAGTACTGAGTTAAAAACCTGATTTCTAGTATGTTGAAAACGTCTGAAGATCAAAAAAATGTTTATATATCGAGACAAGCTGCTGCTCTTTAGTAGAAGGTTGTGTGATATTTCTCACTGTGTGCATCAGCAGTTATTGGCATTTTCTTTTCTAGGACATAAGGACTTCATAAAGAGGTTAATATGTATCTAGTTGTTGTAGTTATTTTATTATTAAAATATAGTTGATTTGCAATTTTGTGTTAGTTTCGGGTATACAGCAAATCCATTTATTTATTTATTTATTTATACTCTTTTTCAGATTCTATTTCATTATAGGTAATTACAGAATAGTGAATATTTTTCCTTGTTCTATACAGTAGGTTTTGTTTATAGCAGTGTGTGTCTGTTTATTCTAAACTCCTAATTTATTCTTTCTCCCTTACCCCTTCAGTAACTATAAGTTTATTTTTTGTGTCTATGAGTCTATTCTATTTTTTAAGTAAGTTCATTTGTATCATTTTTCTTAGATTCCATGTATAAGTGATATATGATATTTATATTTCTCTGTCTGACTTGCTTCACTTAGTATAATAATCTCTAGCTCCATCCAGGATGCTATAAATGGCATTATTTTATCCTTTTGTATGGCTAAGTAGTATGCCATTCCATCTTCCACTTCTTCTTTGTCCATTGGTCAATGGGCATTTAGGGTGCTTCTATGTTTTGGCTGTTGTAAATAGTGCTGCTATAAACATTGAGGGGCATGTATCTTTTTTAATTAGAGTTTTTGTCTCTTCTGGATATATGCCCAAGAGGGAGACTGCTGGATTATATGGGAACTCTATTTTCAGATTGTTAAGGAAGCTTCTCCATAGTGGCTGTACCAATTTACGTCCTCCCAACAGTATAGGAGGATTCCCTTTTTCCCATACCTTCTACAGCATTTATGATTCATAGACTTTTTTGATTTTGACCAGTGTGATGTGATACCTCACTGTACTTTTCATTTGCTTTGCTCTAATAATTAGCAATAATTAGCAATGTTGGCCATCTACCTGACTTCTTTGAAGAAAGTATTTAGGTCTTCTTCTCATTTTTTGACTGAGTTTTTTTTTTTGTGGGTGGTTTTTTTTTTTTTTTGTAATTCTTCAAATTTGCAATAGCTATATGATATGAATAATCAAGAATGAAATGTTGAGATTCAATAAATTCCAAGGCAGTGACAAAGCAAATATCCTCTGAAGGTTGAAAAGGCTGCTTTTTTTTCCTAAGGTGCCAGCTTGAGGCAATAAAATAAATAAATTAATTAAAATAAATATGACCTTAAGAGTGGAACAGAACTGCATTTGAGTTTCTGCTCCTAGTTTACCATTACTTGGATATGAGATGGTGGACCAGTGACTTAACCTCTCTGCCTCTCAGTTTCTCATTTGTAAAAATAATTATGATGATAACTGGCTTGTGGGGCATTAGTGACTTTTAGAAGTAATGTGTGTCACAGGATTTTTTTTACATAGTAGGCACTCAGATGATGATTTTAATCACTTTTATTATTATACAGTCCTAAGTACACTCTCCTAACAGTTCTAGATAATGAGGTGGTTTCAAGCAAAGTGAGACTTCAGCTGAGATGAACAGGTCAAGTGCCTGCTAAATGACCTTTGCTGTATTTCAGGAAGCCAAGGGTATGAGTCAGAGTTTGACTGGAGGAGCAGAGCCACTGTCAGTGACATGGAATAGAGGATTATGGCAATTCCCTGGTAGCCCAGAGGTTAGGACTTAAGCTCTCACTGCCATGGGCCCAGGTTTAATCCTTGGCTGGGAAACTAGGATCCCACAAGCCATGCAGCCAAAAGAATAAAAATGAAAGGAAAATAAAATAGGGATTAGACTTTATGCGACTCTGGGAGCTGGTAGAGATGGTCACAGAGGAGATCTGGGTGTGGAGGGAAGGACACACCAGAGCCCTCCTCAGTCCCTCACTGCCTGCACATGTGACCAGGGCCATCTACAGGAGGTTGCCGTTCACTTGTGTCTGGTTCTTTTGTGACCCCATGGACTGTAACCCACCAGGCTCCTCTGTCCATGGGACTTCCCAGGCAAGAATACTGCAGTGGGTTGCCACTGGAGGAACTGTACTCTAATCTTCACCACCAGGTTGTAACACATTTGGTCAAGGACAAGAAAGTGCTGAAGGGAGGAGATCTGGCGAGCACTGAAGGACCTATGGGTCTGGTGGATGTCGCACACCAGCAAAGCCAACTACCAGATCAGCAACAGAATGTGTGAGCCGTATGAAAGCCTGGAGACTGCTCTAACTTCCAAGAAGAAAAATAATGGCCACTGTTTCCCTTCTACCTTCCAAATCTTGTGTGAATCTCCTTGTGTCCAGCACTGACTCTAAACCATGCAGGAAGGGAAGGGTAGTTCCAGATGTGTAACGATGATACAATACAAAGCCATCGCGTGGGGTAACAACTCAGAACCCTAATACCACTGATTAGGCAGAGGTGAAGATGTGACCATTTGTGGTTCACATTGAGGGCGGGGTACAATTTGAAGTACTTTCATCTTACTTTTTAAATGATTTCAAACTTACCAAAAAGTTGTACTGTACGAACAACTCCATTAGATCCTTTTCAGATTTCCCCATTTGCCAAATTTATATATTCCTCCCCCTTTCTCCCTCTCTTTGGATAGATAGATATGTAGATAGGTAGGTAGGTAAGTAGGTGTGTAGGTTAGGTATAGGTATGTAGGTAGGTAGATAGTAAATATTAGGTAGGTTAGAAAGTTTGTTCAGGTTTTACAATGGAAAACAGTTTTTGTTTTTTTATCAAAGAAACCCGAATGAACTTTTTGGTCAAGCCAATAGACAGATAGGTAGACACACATACATACACATTTACATATTTTTTTCCTGAAACATTTGAGACTAAATGGTATACTTGGAGCCCACCTATACTACTTTTGTGTGTATTTCCTAAGAGCAAATACATGACCACATTATAATCATCAAAAACAGAGAACTAGCATTGACTCAATACTATTATCTAATCTCCAAAGTTTATTTAAGTTTTACCCTATTATTACAATAATGCCCTTTATGGCCCCAAATTTTAATAATAAAAATGTCTTGTCCACATTCCAATTCAGAGTCATATGTTGAATTTAGTTGTCACATCTACATCTCCTTTAGCCTGGACCGGTCCTTTGGTCTTTCTTTGTCTTTCAAGAACTTGTCTTTTTTTTTTTTTTTAAGTATAATATTGTCCCTCCATCTGAGCTATTTTTTTTCTCAAAATTGACTGAGGAATTTGGCAGGGAGAGCAAAAAATGATTCTGTGTTCTTTCTAGTGCATCACAAGAGATGGTATCTGCTTTCTTTTCTAGTTTTTAAGATACATTCTTATACTATATTTGCACTGGTCCTATTATAGCAGAGGACTTTTGTTCCCTTGAGACTGGAATGGCAATTATTTTTTTTTCTGCAAAGAGCCAGAGAGTAAATATTTTTGACTTTGTGGGCCAAGTCTCTGTCACAACTACTCAACCTGCTGTTAAAGGATGAAAGTTACCACAGGCAATATATAATGAACATGTATAACTCTGTGCCAACCTTATTTATGGACTTGAAATTTGAATTTCATGTAATTTTCATGTCACAAAATATTATTCTTCTTTTGGTTTCTGTCACCCATTTAAAAGTGAAAGAACGACGATTTGTTCCTCGGTTGTACAAGAAATGGTATGTAGTTCACACTTTGCTAACCTCTCCCCTAACCCTGCAGGTATTGTTACTCAAACCTACTTTCTTCCTCATCACAGCTTCTCTAAGGCACACTATCTCAGCTGTAAAGGCCATTTTTGGCATGTCCTCTTCATTATTGAATGGCCTGAAATGTGTGGAAGGGAAGCAGAGCTGTTTAACTTATAGAAACGGATTTTTCTTTTATCACTCCATATTTTGTCTCCAATCCTTTTCTTGCATGTGAGTATTGTACTTAGAACTAATTTTCATCTATTGCACATTATACAATACTATTAGCTTGATTAATTAATGCATAATACATCCTGGAGACTAATTTGTTTACTCCTAGTGGACTCATTAGGCTTGCTGCATGAATATGGGATTAGGTTTAAAAAGGGAATCACCTTAGAATGATTGAATCCTGTGTCTTTTTACAAAGAAAAAAAAAATCAGACAAATGAAAATCAAGTCATCTATATCCCTCTCTTTAACCGTAAAAGAACATTAAAGGATTTCTGAAGCTACGTGCCTGTAACTTGACTTCCTATGGTGATATTGTAGAGTTGCATGACTTACTTAAAAAAAATTGATCATAGAAAAGGCCAATTAAAGCATAGTGCTAATATTTTCCTCTGTAGGTGAATAGAGCAATGAGGACTTGGATCTCTGCTTTAATTCTGCCTGCCGGTGCATATTTTAAGTTTAATATCTTGCCACCATGTTAATGTTATTGCCCGTCATGCAGGAATAAAATGGCTTCTAATAAACAAGTCTGCTGTTAGGTAAGCCCCCACAAGCAAGCATTGTCAGGACAGGAAAACACATTTCTTGATGATATATTTTTGTACTATATTCAGCCCTTTAGGGATGGTTTATACACCTTGGTAGGATGAGATGGTGGGCCTAATACAGCATAACCCTCCCCCATTTCTGTTTCTAATGCACTATTTTTGGCTGAATACTTAGATATTCTGACAGAGCTGCCATTCAAAAAATTCAGAAATGTGGAAATATATACACCTGCTCCATGTTTCTCCAATTCCTTATCTATCACCCAATGCCTTTTCCAAGGTCTCGCCCTTAGAAAAGAGCCCAAATCCAGTTATCAGTGGGGGTTTCTGCTGCAGATGTGTGCCTGAGGGTTATTTCAGTCAGGTTTGTAATTAGAAATATTGTTGCTGTGCGTGTACTACAGGCCTAAATATGCAGACACTTCCCTTTTCATTGAGAAATCTCTGTCGAAGATTTGAGGCAGATCTTCACAGCTTAATTTGCAAGAGAGCTAGTGTATTGTGTTTTTATTGCTTGTGCAGCTCCGGGTCATCCCAAAGAGTGGCAGCGGCGTCGTTTATGAGTTGTCATTCTTGCCTGGCTTTGGGTATTTATGCTTTCCAAAAAAATGTAGAGTAAACAGTTTTTGATAAATTCTCTCTGGGCCAAGGTTATTTGAACTCCTGTACCGGAGATTTTAGGTATTGGATAGGAACACAACTGTCCTGTGTGGTTTCCATACAATCATGTCTGCACACCTGAGGTTGAAGAAGATGACCTTCATAGATAGGCTGGCCTTGGGCAAAATTGTTAAGTAGGCAAAGTTTTCAGTTCCAGTTGTCCTTTCACCAGAATGCCCTCAGGCAGTTCCCTGCCTGCCAGGAGTTACTGGTCCATCCCCCACCACTTCATCAGGCTGCTTCTCCAGTGTTAACACTCAACATTTACATGGTCACTGCTTTGTCCCCTGGGAACTCTGTGATTGTGAATGGTTATTTAAGTGAAATCATTTTAATAACTCAATAAGTGATTCTAACTTACTCTCCTGTTCCTCCACATCCTATTACCTCAACCTTCACTCATTCCACATAATGGCACTTTGTGATGAACCTACTAGAACCCACTAGAACTCCTGGAGATAGTGAAGGACCTGGAAGCCTTGCATTCTGCAGTTCATGGGGTTGCAAAGAGTCAGACACGACTTGGTGACTGATCAACAGCTAGAACCTCTGTCATCATGTAAAGCGATCACTCTAATAGCATACATTTTTATGTCATGCAGATAAATAGGAAAAGTATTTTGAAAGTCTTTTCACTCTTTTAAAATCGTTTTATAAGAAACTAGTCCCTGTGAGGCAATGATGTTTTCTCTAATAGTTGTGAGCCTTTCTTTGTGGAAAAGGTTAGCTAGTATTAATGCTGACTTTTGGAATAATTGTTTGGCAGACCTTCTTGACTCTTGGCAAATCAGTGACCAGTAAAGAGGCGGGAATGGTAAGAGACAAATAAAGAAACAGCTTAGAAAAGGCAAAGTTGGGAAGAGAAAGGAGTGGCAAGAAAGAAGATGAGGAATAAAATGTAAACTAGATTTAGTTAGAAGCTGCTCTTATCAGCCAGAAAGGATACAATTCACAGATTGGGTTTGTTGTTCTAATAACTGCTTTGTGTGAAATGGTTTCAATAAGTTACAGACTAAAGAAGTTGTGGAACCTTAGAGGACTAGTGCTGGAAGGGAACCTCGAGACTAGGTCATGTATTTACCAAAACATGTATTTTAGAGGAGTTTGAAATATACAATATAAAACTGATTCATTCAAATTCAAGATACAGATGTATTGACTATAATACAGGGAATATTAGAGCCCCTAAAATATGGAAGAATAAAGCTTTAACCTGAAACTACACAACCATGATGGCACAATGCAATGATAAGAAGCACAAAAAGTAAAAGTAGACACATTTTGAATTCTGTTTTACTACTTGTGTGACCTTGGACAAGGGATATATTTAGTTAAACCAAGCTTGATACCCTCACCTGTGAAATTCAAATCATTAAAATAAATGAGGACTGAACAATATAATCTCAGTATAATATCTGACATAATGTGGACAATCAATACATACCTCTTGTTAACATTGCTATTATTTAAGAAGCAATGTTCTTTTGCCACAGGTAATAAATTAGGTAGCGTTAGAGTGAAAAACAAAGTGAAATTATGAAAGTTTGGTCACTATATGAAATATCTGTAATTTGCTCACATGTAAGTATCAACTCATTTTCTTGAAAATGAGATCTACATCTGTTTAATTGTAAATAAGCTTCCCTGGTGGCTCAGATGGTAAAGAATCCACCTGTAGGAGATTCAGTTTCAATCCTTGCATTGAGAAGATCCCCTGGAGAAGGAAATGGCAACCCACTTCAGTGTGCCTGCCTTGAGAATCACATGGACAGAGGGGCTACTGTATATGGGCACCCGAAGTGTTGAACGCACCTGAGTGACTAATACACATACAATTGTAAATGGCTACATTCTAAAGGGGAATAACAACTAAAAGGGGCAAAAGGAAAGATATGAGAAGGGGAGAATGCCTATGACCCCAGTGTGTGTGTGTTAGTCACTCAGTCATGTACGACTCTTTGCAACCCCACGGACTACTCTGTCCATAGGATTCTCAAGGCAAGAATACTGGAATGGGTTGCAGTTTCTTTTCCAGAGGATCTTCCCAAGCCAGGGATCAAACTTGAGTCTCCTGCATTTCAGGTGGATTCTTTACTGTCTGAGCCACCAGAGAAGCCTATTACATTAGGATAATTTAAGGCAGTTATATCTTTTTGCCTTTTCATACTGTAACTTTTCATACTGTAACACATGGACATCACCAGATGGTCAACACCAAAATCAGATTGATTGTTTTCTTTGCTGCCAAAGATAGAGTAGCTCTATAAAGTCAACAAAAATAAGACCAGGAGTTGACTGTGGCTCAGGTAATGAGCTCCTTATTGACAAATTCATACTTAAATTGAAGAAAGTAGGAAAAACAACTAGACCATTCAGGGATGACCTAAATGAAATCTCTTATGACTACAGTGGAAGTGACAAATAAATTCAAGTAATTATATCTGATAAACAGAGTGCCTGATGAACAGTGGATGGAAGCTTGTGACATTGTGCAGGAGGCAGAGATCAAGACCATCCCCAAGAAAAAGAAATGCAAAAAGGCAAAACGATTGTCTGAGGAGGCCTTGCAAATAGCTGAGAAAAGAAGACAATCTAAAGGCAAAGGAGAAAAGGAAAGATATACCCATCTGAATGCAGAGTTCCAAAGAATAGCAAGGAAAGATAAGAAAGCTTTCCTCAGTGATCAGTGCAAAGAAATAGAGGAGAACAATAGAATGAGAAACACTAGAGATCTCTCCAAGAAAATTAGAGAATACCAAGGGAACATTTCATGCAAAGATGGACACAATAAAGGACAGAAATGGTATGGACCTAACAGAGCAAAAGATATTAAGAAGAGATGGAAAGAATACACAGAACAACTATACAGAAAAGATTTTAATGACCCAGAAAACCAGGATGGTATGATCACCACCTAGAGCCAGATAACCTGGAATAAGAAGTCAAGAGGTCTTTAGGAAGCATCACTATGAGCAAAGCTAGTGGAGATGATGGGATTTCAGTTGAGCTATTTCAAATCTTTAAAGATGATGCTGTTAAAGTGTATACTCAATATGCCAGGAAATTTGGAAAACTCAGCAGTGGCCACAGGACTGGAAAAGGTCAGTTTTCATCCAACCCCAAAGAAAGGCAATATTCAAACTACTGCACAAATGTACCCATCTCACACGCTAGCAAAGTAATGCTCAATATTCTCCAAGCCAGGCTCCAACAGCACGTGAACCAGGAACTTCCAGATGTTCAAGCTGGATTTAGAAAAGACAGAGGAACCAGAAATCAAATTGCCAACATCTGTTGGATCATCGAAAAAGCAAAAGAGTTCTAGAAAAACATCTATTTCTGATTTATTGATTGCACCAAAGTCTTTGACTGTATGCATCACAAAACCTGTAGAAATTTCTTAAAGAGATGGGAATACCAGACCACCTGACCTGCCTCCTGAGAAATCTGTATGCAAGTCAAGAAGCAACAGTTAGAACTGAACATAGAACAACAGACTGGTTCCACAATAGGGAAAAGAGTATGTCAAGGTTGTATATTGTCACCCTGCTTATTTAAGTTATATGCAGAGTACATCCTGCAAAATGCCAGGCTGGATGAAGCACAAGCTGAAATCAAGATTGCTGGGCAAAATATTGATAACCTCAGATATGTAGATGATATCACCCTTATGGCAGAAAGTGAAGAACTTAAGAGCCTCTTCATGAAAGAAGAGAGTGAAAAAGTTGGCCTAAAACTTAATGTTTAGAAAACTGAGATCATGGCATCTGGTCCCATTGCTTCATGGTAAATAGATGGGGAAACAATGGAAACAGTAAGCAACTTTATTTCATGGGGCTCCAAAATCACTGCAGATGGTGACTGCAGCGATGAAATTAAAAGACGCTTGCTCCTTGGAAGAAAAACTATGACCAACCTAGACAGTATATTAAGAAGCAGAGACATTACTTTGCCAACAAAGGTCTGTGTAGTCAAAGGTGTGATTTTCCCAGTCATCATGTATGGATGTGAGAGTTGGACTATAAAGAAACTGATCACTGAAGAACTGATGCTTTTGAACTGTGGTGTTGGAGAAGGCTCTTGAGAGTCCCTTGGGCTTCAAGAAGATCTAACCAGTCAGTCCTAAAGGAAATCAGTCCTAAATATTCATTGGAACGCCTGATGCTGAAGTTCAAAGTTCAATACTTTGGCCACCTGATGCGAAGAACTGACTCATTGGAAAAGACCCTGATGCGGGGAAGGATTGAGGGCAGAAGGAGAAGGGGATGACAGAGGATGAGATGGTTGGATGGCATCACTGACTCGATGGACATGAGTTGAGTAAGCTCCCAGAGTTGGTGATGGACAGGGAAACCTGGCGTGCTTCAGTCCATGGGGTCACAAAGAGTCGGACAAGATTGAGCGACTCAACTGAACTGAAGTTAATTTATGGCAGTAGTCTTTACTGTGGGCCCATGAATTCCTGGGTCTACATAAAGGTTGTTCAAAACATCTACAATTTAAAGGGATTTGATTGTCAAATCCCAATTTTTCTATCGTCCTTCACTAAAATTCATCTGCTTAAGAACTTTGCTATGACCTTATTCCATCCCAGGTGCCCTTTATGAAGTCATGGAAGAAAGCCAGACACTGTACCTATCCCAATCCTAAATCTTTGAAATCTTCTAATTCAAAGGAAAAACAAAACAGAACAAACCAAAAACCTCTGGGCTGACAAACAAGGGATATTTCAAAACATACTTGTAATTGCTGTTGAGAATCAAAATGACAAACTATCCTCACCATCCATCTCATTGAGGGAAATATTCTCACTGTGTTTACTCTCTGTAATGACTATTTTTCAATAATTCATAATGTGCTTTATAAAATTACATACAAATGATACTGAGATGGTTCCTAAATTCTAAAGAATGTGTTTAACCTTTAAAGCCATATATTTATGACCGCATATGATATCTTGATATAAGATTACTATTACAGGATTTCTTTCTTTGATTTTGTATTTGAGTCCTTTTTTCCCTTACATTGAAATGCATGGTTGCTATTATTACCCTAAATATATTTTGATTTATTATAATTATGTAATCAATACACTGGAAATAAAACCACTGAGTTTAACATATTTATATAATTCTTTTTGTCCTACAAGATACACTATTATATTATCCTAGTAATGTACTTACTATATACTTAAACTTATATAACTATGAAACCAAATTTTACATAAAAGTTTATCAATGTGTTTATTTTTAAACTTAGAGTCATTTCCATGATTCATTTATGTTCTAATACATGAATAAAATCATATGGTGACCTAAAATGGAAAAAATATTTTAATTTCTTCTCAGAGAAATCTTATTTTAATTCCCCCCACCATAAGTAAACAGTTCTTTTTTTTCTTGTTTCTTTTCTAGTGTTCATTTTTATGATAATAAGCAAATATATGCATGTGTATTCTTATTTTCATTTTTTCAAGATTTCATTTATTATAACCTGGAGATCATTTACTACCTGTACATAAATATTGGCTGTTGCTCTTTTTTTACTGCAGCATAATACAGTCTTTTGGTAGAAATAGAATAATTCACTGAACCAGTCCTCTAATGCTAAATATCTGAATTATTCCCAGGCTTTTACTGTTTTAAATAATTCTGCTATGAATAACTATTGCCTTGATATTTTATACCTGAGATGATTTCCTTTCTCCCTTAGATGAAATCCTTAGATTGCTAAGTCAAGGGGTTAATGATGTGTAATTTTGTTTGATATTACCAAATTCTCTTCTATAAAAGTTATGCCATTTTGCAATCACTCCAACAATATTATGCTGGGTCCCTTTATCCACAGTATTGTCAACAGAGTATATTGTAAAACTTTTGGGTTTGTGTCATAGGTGAGAAATTGCATCTCTTTGTAGTTTAATTCATATGTATCTTACTAAGAATAAGACCAATCACTTTTTTCACATACTGAAGTATGATTTGTTTAGGTTTTCCTGGAACTCTCTTTACCACTTTTGCCAAATTTCATGTTAGGATTTTTTAAATCATTTTTTCCTTGATTTTTTTTAGCCCCTTTTTATCTAATAGGAGGATAAACCATTTGCCTGCAGTATATAATGTTTATTTTTTCTTTGAAAGTTAAATATGTTAGGCTTATCTTTTGTTGTTTCTAGATTTTGAATGTTAAAAAGCTTATCTCTATTCCTTGATTATAAGTTAATCCATTCATATTTTCATGTACTGCTTGTAGTTTTTCTAAATCTCTAATCCATTTATAAATAGTCTGGTGTAAACTGTGGGTTCTAGTCTGGCTTTATAACTTTGTAGATGCCTATCCAGTTGTCCCAACATTATTTATTAAAATGTTTACTTCTCCCAGTGTTTTCAGATGCTACTGAAAACCTACATCAAGATTCTGGACTTTCCTATTCTAAAACATTGCTATCTGACTATTCATCTATCAGTATTTACACATTTTGAAAACAGTACATTATAGAGGGTTTTTAGTATGTTTGAATTTCTGGTGGGTCTGTCCTGCCATCCCCTCACCCAGCTGCCTGTCTTTTTCAGGTTTTTCTTCTGTCATTCTTAGTTGGTATTTCTTTTTAAACAATAACATTTTTATAAACTCATCTCACTCCAAATAATAACTTCCAAACCTTATTGTGATTATAGCAACTTTACTAACTTGGAGATTATTGACATTTTTATAATACCAAGTTTTTGCATGTAAGAATATGATTTGTTCTTTCATTCGTCCAATTCTACTTCTGATCTTTCAAGAAATTTAAATATTATCTTTATATATAATTTGCTCTTTTTTATCAACTTTAATTTTAGCAAATTAATCTTTAAATTTGCTACTGGAAATGGGGCTTTTCCTCTTTTATTGTCTCTTCTAACTCATTATCATTTGAAGACATACGAAGTCTATTGTACTTTATGTTAATTATGTATTCTGCTCCTTTACTGAATTCTTATTGTATTATGTAATATTTTAAAATCAGTTCTTTAAAATTTTTCAGGCATATTATAATTTGTACATAGAGATAGTTTTACTTCTTTTCAAATGTATGCCTATGTTTATTTTCTCTGGTCTGGTTGCACTGATAACATCTCCAGCCAAATATTAAATAAGGGTGGAGATAATGGGCATTTTTGCAGTGCTCTTATCTTTAGTGTCAAATCAGTTATTGATTTTCTATTGAGTTAGATGCTGGTGTTTGGTTAATAGATCCTTTGATTTATTTAGTCTTACAGATAAATAGGTTATTGATTAATGGATATATATAGGTTTGCATAGATTAATACAGATATTGTGTTACTGAAGCATCCATAAATTTCTGTTCTATTATGTAATTTTGGGAATCTGTCCTTTCTGAATATATGGAATTAAGATGATTTCTCTCCTTAGATCCATTAACATGGTTATCTACTGGTTTTGGATATTTTCTCTGCACATACATATAAATTTAAGGTGGTTTGCTATATTCATGCCAATAGTTAGTTTCCTTTACTCTTATTGTTCATTGTTATTATTTTTTAAATTAAATTTAGGCACTAATCATTATGCTATGGTGAACTGAAACTTTAAATAGATTTCTTTTTGTTAATTAACATTTGTTTTTTTTTTCTTTTTTTTTAAATAAAATAAATCTTTATTTTTATTCTCTAGAATTTACACTTATAAAGAGATATCTCACCCAAGCAGGCCAATATATAAGTATATTGTGGTGTTGTCTTCCTAGAATTAGGGAGGCATGATCTTCATCCTATAGTGAGTCCCAGACAACTTACAATCGCCTTCGAGATACCTTCTGCCTTGCAGTATCTCTAAAGGGTTTTCAACTCAAAGTTCCAAAATGAGTAGGTTATCTCCTCCAGGAGAAATCTTCTCTAAGCTTCCTTAGTGGTTATCTCTTTCTGTGTATTTACAGTATCTTGAACTTCCCCCCCCCATTCTGATAGATAAATATCGTCTCTTGAGAAATACATTGAAAACATTTAAAAAGGTCAGACTTAAAAGATTAATTTCTTCTTTACCTAATGATTGGGCTTCAAAACATATAATATACAACTATTTCTATACTGAATAATTACTATTTTTCATTGAAAAAGCTAGCTCTTCCTTCTTTTAAAGTGTTTTGCAAACAAGTCTTTGGTTAAGTATAAAAATAAAAGTTTCAAGGCATTCACAGACTTTATTCAAGGAATTATTTACAACTATCTTAATATCCATCTATTGAAATAATTGGTTTTTCCAAAAATTGTTAGATAATGTTAAGCCAAATAATTCCATATCCCATAAAATTAGCTTTTTACTTATACAGAAAGTTCAAAAAATATACTTAAAACTTAAAAGTACTGAATTATATCACTTACAAAAATTTATCACTGATGAGTTTTGAAAAATGGCTGGAAAACTCTTTAGTATTATTAGAATGTTGCTTTATTTTCACTGATAGTCAAGGTTTTATTTATTTATTTATTTATTTAGGTTTTGTTTTTTTTTTCTGGAAAAAGCAACATGTTTTTCATTTCTTTAAGAAGTTAACCTCTTGTGACCCACTCTCCAAATAGCCATTGGAAAATGAGTGGTCAATTCCCATCTTTCAAAGAAACAAAACAGCTTAGAACAGATTTTAAAAGATTTTGAAGTTTGTGTTTTTTTTCCCTTCAAACTGTGAATCTAAAAATCTTCTGAGAATAAATTTTCTTTTCAAGGCCTGATAGAGGTTATCTGTGAGGTTGAAAAAGAAGAGGTTAGAGTGCGGAGAAAGGAAAATATTTATGGACATGAGTCCACTTACAAACATCACTGACTACGTTTATTATTTTATCAGGTGAAAGCAGGTGAAAAAGAACTAAAATGTATTAACCTATTCTGGGCCCTGTCACATAGGCATGTTATTATTACTCATAACTGCACTTTGAGAAAATGATTCCATGTTTTTGGATTAAGAAACTGAGGAAGGGTGCATGAATTAATTTTGTCCATGACCCAGCTGATACGTCATCTCACTCCAAAGTTTGAATGTGCATATTTGTTTCTTGCTTTCAATGAGTATCTTGACCTTTTAAGACAATACTTCAAAAATTTCTGTCATCCACATAGTATCACATTTTGCCATTACCATGTACCACTTATAGTGATTTTTTCCCATTTAATTGACTTTAGGTCTACTTACTTTATTGACTTTGCCTTGTTCCAGAAAGTAATAACTCAACACAGACATACTTAACTAGTTGTGCTTTTTGTCCTCTACATTTAATTAGTGCATAATTTTTAATTTGTGTAATACTCATCCATGCATTACCTAAAATGTTATCAATGATTTTGTGATAGCCACCATTTTGAAAACAATCTACTAGAAGGAAATGTCCTGTCACTAAGATGCATTTCTCCTTACTCAGTTTTCTAGAAACTGATCTTTCCTTGGTTTTGGCCTACCAGCCTCCAGCCTCCCTTGAGTTTTTCCTCTTCTAAAGAATCTAAAATAAAGTAGGAGCAGGCACATCAGTAGTTTAGTAGAACCCTGGTGGCTTAGATAGTAAAGAATCTGAGTACAACACGGGAGACCCAGATTCGATCCCCAGGTTGGGAAGATTCCCTGGAGGAGGAAATGGCAGCCCACTCCAGTATTCTTGCCTGGGTAATCCCCTGGACAGAGGAGCCTGGTAGGCTACGTACAGTCCGTGGGGTCACAAAGAGTTGGATACGACTGAGCAAATAACAATGGTAAATGAATACAGTTGCAAATGTAAAACTTAGGAAGGTAGAATAAAACAAGCCTATGGCTGCAACAGCTCAAATGTAGACAATTCCTGAGGTCCCCACAGAAGGAGTACTGACCTCTGACATCACTGAAGTGAGGGAAACACGCAGACCACACACTTCTCTCCCATATTTAGGTGAGTAAAATGGCAGAGATTCCACGGTTTGCTCCTAGGGATCCTAAAACAATGTCTGTCTCTTTGTGTTCATCAGATATTAATATTCAGATCTTCAAAGGATGAAAAAGAAGCAAAACATTTTCAAACATCAATGAATTTAACTTCATTCAAGCTTAACTGCTCTGACCACTGCAGCTCCAGGAAGCTAATTCCAACAATCCTTTATATTAAATGATTATTAGATATGTTTAATGTTTCCATGAAGAAAAATCCAGGGGCAAAGGTGTTCATGAAATCCTGTAAATTTCCTGTCTGTGTCTATTTCTGTTTTTCTACCTGAGAATAGTAGCAAAACCTTGACCACAAAAAATATACTTCTATATTTTTCATTTAGATGACGCAATGCACTGAATATATGTATAACCCCCAAATTCATATGTTGAAACCCTAATCCCCGTGTGATGGTATTAAGAGGTGAGGCCTTTGGAAAGTAATTAGGTGAAACTATGAGAGTGGGGTCCTCATGATAGGAATGGTGTCCTCATAAGAAGAGGAAGAGACATTAGAGCTTCTACTCTCTGCCCTGTGAACATTTAACAAGAATGTACTGGTCTGCAAGCCAGAAGAGAGCCCTCACTAAGAACTGAATTTGTCAGCGCTTTATCTTGAATTTTCCATCCTCCAAAACTGTCAGAAATAAATGTCTGTTGTTTAAACCACTATGGTATTTTGTAACAGCAGTCTGAGCTGATTAAGACAGGTGGTGAGGAAATAGCTTGTGGGAGAGGGAGGCTTAGAGATTGTTGATTAAGGAACTATAACTGGATATGACTAGAGTCTTGGAAGAGAGATAGCAAAGGAGAACTAGCTTTAAAAGGAAAACTAGCCCAGCTGAATAATTGGTGACAGCTTAGCAAGACAAAAGGCCAAGGGCATAGAAATAGTGATTCTGCAAGTTTTAAGATGAGGGAAATTCCTGGGGGTTCCTGGCAACTTGTATATAAATTTGAAATTTAAGAGACTATGAGATAAAGTATGGCTTACTGGTAAAGTATATAGCCTCGGACTGACTTTGTATCTCAGGTCCCTTTCTCACTAGTGACGTTGGAGAGTTTAGTTCATCTTGTTACCCTCAATTTTCTTATCCTTGAGGAGAATTTAAGCTCCTAATTCAATATTTTTTTTCCTGTCAAGAGAGATAATACATGTAAAATGTTTATGGTTTATGTTAACTCTTTATAATCAGTATATTTATGATAGATGATGCAATTCATGGGACAGTATTCTTACCATCATACACAAAATACAAAATCAAAAGGTCACAACTACATATGATTCAGGATTCCCACTCCTGGGCATATATTCAGACAAAACTACAATTCAAAAGGATAAATGCACTCCTACATTTATAGCAGCACTATTTACAATAGCCAAGACATGGAAATAATCTAAATGTCCATCAATAGATGAATGGATAAAAAAGATTAATACACAAACACGCACATACACACACCATGGAATATTACTCAGCCATAAAAAAGAATGAAATAATGACATTTGCAGATACATGGGTGGACCTAGAGATTATCATACTAAGTGAAACAAGTAAGAAAGAGAAAGATAAATACCATATGATATCACTTATATGTGAACTTTAAAATATGACACAAATGAACTTGTCTGTGGAATAGAAACAGGATCATAGACATAAAGAAAAACTTGTAGTTGCCAAAGGAAAGGGAGGGAGGGAGGGGAACAGAAGGATAGGTAGTTTGGGATTAGCAGATACAAACTATTACATACAGGATTGATAAACAAGATCCTATTGTATAGCACAGGAAACTATATTTGATATCCTGTCTCGTGAGTTTGCTCAAATCCATGTCCATTGAGTTGGTGATGCTATCTAAGCATCTCATCCTCTGTCGTCCCCTTCTTCTCAAGCCCTCAATCTTTCCCAGCATCAGGGTCTTTTCCAGTGAGTCAGTTCTTCACAACTGGTGGCCAAAATATTAGATCTTCAGCTTTATCACCAGTCCTTCCAATGAATATTCAGGTTTGCTTTCCATTAAGGTTAATTGTTTTGATCTCCTTGCTATTCAAGAGACTCTCAAGGGTCTCTCTAGCACCGTAGTTCAAAAGCATCAGTTCTTCAGTGCTCAGCCTTCTTTATGGTCCAACTCTCACATCCATACTTGACAACTGGAAAAACCATACCTTTGACTATGTGGACCTTTGTTGTCAAAGTGATATCTCTGTGCTTTAATAATCTGTCTAGGTCTGCCATAGCTTTCCTTCCAAGGAGCAAGTATTTTTTTTAATTTCATGGCTGCAGTCACTGTCTGCAGTGATTTTGGAACCCAAGAAAATAAAATCTGTCACTGCTTCCAATTTTTCACCTTATATTTGCAATGAAGTAATGGGACTGGGTCCTATGATTTTAATTTTTTTAATGTTGAGTTTTAAGCCAGTTTTTTCAAAACTCTCCTCTTTCACTCTCATCAATAGACTCCTTAGTTCCTCTTTACTTTCTGCCATTAGAGTGGTATCACAGGCATACATGAAGTTGTTGATATTTCTACCAGCAATCTTGATTCCACCTTGTGATTTATCCAGCCTGGCATTTTGTATGAAGTACTCTGCGTAAAAGTTAAATAAATAGGGAAACAATATACAGCCTTGACATACTCCTTTCCCAATTTTGAGCAAGTCAGTTTTTCCATGTAAGTTTCTAATAGTTGCTTCTTGAACCATAGTATATTTCCCCAAAATACATGTCCACTCATCATAAATTCAAATACTTTATTTGGAAATAAGGTATTTGCATTTGTAATTAGTTAAGATGAGGTCATTGGATTACAGTGGTACCATATCCAATGGAGGCTTCCCAGGTGGCTCAGTGGTAAAGAATCTGCCTGCCAAGCAGGAGATACAGGTTTGATCCCTGGGTTGGGAAGATTCCCTGGAGAAGGAAATGGCAACCCAGTCCAGTATTCTTGCCTGGAGATTTCAATGGACAGAGGAGCCTGATGGGCTACAGTCCATGGGTCACAAACAGTTGAACGCAACTTAGTGATTAAATCACCACCACTATATCCCCTGGTGTTTTAATAAGAAAAGGAAAGGACATAGAGAAAGTCCCACAGTCTCAGAGGAGACAGAGACACAAAGATGAAAGTGATGGAAACAAAGATTGGAGTGATGTACCTGCAAGACAGGGAATAGTAGGGTTTGCTAGGAGCCACCAGAAGCTTAGGAAGAGACAAGGAAGAATTCTGCCTTAGAGCCTTCAGAAATACCATGGCTGACCTGATATACTGACTTTGGATTTCTAGTTGCCAGGACTCAGAGAATAAACGTCCACTGTGTTAATCTAATAAATTGTCTGTAGTTTATTATGATAGCTCTTGGAAACAAATACAGAAACCATTTTCTCTCTGGGCTTCCCTGGTGGCTCAGATGGTCAAGAATCTGCCTGCATTGCAGGAGACCCAAGTTTGATCCTGGATTCAGAAGATCCCCTGGAGTAGGAAATGGCAACCCACTCCAGTATTCTTGCCTGGAGAATTCCATAGACAGAGGAGCCTGGCATGCTACAATCTGTGGGGTTGCAAAGCATCGGACACAAGTGAGTGACTAAACATGCATGCATTTTCCTTCAGTCCTGCATTTCATAGGTAAAGAATGGAAGATGCCACAAAATAACATCAAAGAGTTAAAATGTATTCATAATAGATTTGTCATCTAGGTCTTACGACTTTCTATATGACCTGCTGATTCTCAAATATCTATTAAATGCCTCTAACACCTATAAGGAACACTGAAGTTCTTTTTTTATTTTTCACCAATGCAGTTTTGTTTCATTTCCTTTAAGTATTTCTTAAATCTAAATTATGACTTTCACTGCTTTGCACCTATTATTTATTTTAAAACAATTTCTGTTCACTTTCCTTTATGCATGTGTCATTAGAGTCAGTAAAAAGAAAACTTCAAAATATTTGTTAAAGTTGACTTTTTGTTTCTCCCAGCTGTCCCCAATCCATTCTAATACTCTGATATTTTGTCATTGTGAATCTTTCACAAGGACAACTTCACAAGATAAGGAATAGTCTTAAAAGAGAAGTGCTTCAATCTTAAAACATAGCTCTGTTTAAAAATTCTATTTGATGAATAAAGGACTTCTTAGAACATTATTTTTAGTAATCTTATTTTTAAAGGATTGGGGTTGTTTGTCACTGCCTTAGCAAATTAGGAATAAATTGTGTTTTTTTTTATTTGCCCCACAGTTTTATTCAAGGAACAGAACAATAAATCTTTAAGTAGTAAAATATAAATATAAAAACTACTGTCAGACTAATTGAGTTATGCTGAGCCATAAGTATGCATTTTGACAGTAATTTAGTGGTATTCTTTCAAAGAGATCCTAGGGATGGAAGTTCAGGAAATAGTAACATATGTTATTCAGATGGTAGGAGCTTGCCTTAGGAAAGTTATAAGGTATTATGGTGACACTACTCAGGGAAATACAGAGGCAAGCTCATTTCATGTGTAAGTGTTCATTGTCTTTGAGGAAACAGTGTTGCATTTCCATAATCAGTATAAGCCACAATGCTGGCTTATACACAAGAGAACATTTGTACTTGTTGTTGCTTTGGTGTATTTGAAATGCAGTGACATCTTTATACTTATGTTGTCCATAGATGCTCTCAAGATTCTGCCAAAATTGCTCTCATGAATTTTATGATATCTTTCATTTTTATCATGACCCTCAAAAAACAATCCCTTCAGTTTCTAAGCATTCTTTCTAAGATATCTGGCAAAGGAAGGGAAGGCCTGAAAGTAAAACACTGAAATATAAGGAAAGAGCAGAGAGACACTTTGTTTTAGCTAGCAGCTGATTTTTTCCGAACACCAATGAATCTCTGTTTCCCAAGCTCACAAAAAGATTCTCAGAAAATTTAATTGACTATTAAGTATCCCTGTAGTCGATTTCTAGAGCTGTAACTAACTAATACAAACCCGGGGCAGAGATAGCGGGGAGTAGGGAGGGAGAGGACTTAAGACAACAGAAATGTAGTCTTTAACAGATCTGAAGGTCAAAGGTCCAAAACCATGGCGTGTGTGGGGCTGGTTCCTTTCAGAATCTCTGAGGATGAACCCAGCCCATGTCTCTTCCTAGCTTCTGATGTCTGCCAACAATTGCTGGCATTCTTTGTCTTGTTGCATCACTCTGATTTCTGCTTCCATCTTCACATGCCTCAAATATATTCAGACACAGTTAGGAGGAATACTGTTCAACCCACACTAACCTCCTCTTGTACAAGGCTAGATGTGTCTTATAAAGCATCACGGGTTTATTCTGGTTCCCACACAATCTAAGTAACTTAGTGTGATGTGTCCTATTCAACAGAGCACAATATTCAATAGGGTACAATAAAACAAATTAAATTAGAGGTACCTTATTTAATTTAGGATGTTGTAATGTTAGAAACCAGAAGGCACAGCTTTCTCTCTATTTTATATTAAGAACAGTCCACCTGTCTTCATTTCTTATCTCTTATTGCCTAAATTGCATTTCTACATGGCAAAACAAGTAGGTTTTTAAATGTCTGACTTTCTGAGACTCATCTGAGCACCTAAATAGAAATTCTTCTGTCTCTTGCCTGAATAGAGATCTTTAGTTAGATAATGATATTTTCTCCCATTTGGTTGGCTTCTCAGGGTTGAAGAAGGAACCTCAGCTGTCCACTCTGCTATTTATTAAAAATAAATGGTTCTTGTAAAGAATATTAATTATAATAAACTTTAGAACTCAGCCTTTCAAAATGGAACTTTGGGTGAAATTGGAGAGCAGAGTTGAAGGGCATATCAAGTGAGCAGCCTATAACTCTAATGCTTCATGGAGAGCAGATGGCATTCAGAATCAGTCCACTTATGATTACTTCATAATAAAAATTAAAGTTGCATGTCCCTTCCAGGGGTATGCTCGGCAGGCTGCCAGTGTTCTGAACAAGTTATTGGTCCACCTTGTTCCATATCAGATTTTTTCTTTCCACTTATCTAAATCACTTCATATTTCCATGCATAAATTTGTGCATTAAAATGTTAAGATTTTTTTAAATGGTCTACTTTATCTCATCATTATTTTTCTGTTATATGAACCCATTAACACTGATTTTGTTTAATTGTTCCTGATTTTAATCTTACAGTAATGTTTTGAATCCTACATGTGTTTGAACTATGGTCTGTTTCCAAAGTACGTGTATTTCATAATAAGACAATGAAATAAGACAATATAGGGCATTTTTTTTTTTCTGTGAAGCTGGCCTTGTGACTGAAGAAATGTGGGTGTTATAACAAGGTAACAGCTGTAACTAAAATGCTAATGTATAGCAGGAAGTCTGAATCAAGGCAGTTTCATTCTTCTCATGAGTTGGTTGGAAGCCTTTCATTCCAGGGGATAAAGTAGTGTATTGTTCCAACCCATGACCATTTGTGAGTTTCCATGGGCAGCCCACACAAGACCTTGCAGTGATAATACATACACAAAATGCAACCAGTGGATGCTGTTTACAAAAGCTTAAACTCCTGAAAGCATGTAAGTGACTAGGAAGTCAAAAAGAATACATGTTACATCACTTAAAACCTGTGATGCAGCTAACCCTAAGAAAACCTGATTTATTCATCTTAATATGTATAGTATTACACATAGGCAGCTGCAAGGATTATTCTATCTGAAAGGTCTATTTGTATGTTTTCTCAGCAATAACCCATTTCCTTGGGACTATTTATTTTATTCTTCACTAATTATAGTTTTTGAAACTATTCTGTTAAACTACAATATAAATACAGAAATGTGTACCATAGAAGTATCATAAAGTGACAGCTAAATGGATTTTTGCAAGCTAATTACATTCAGGCAATGCAGATGGAACATTACCAGAACCCTGTAATTCTTATTTGTGTTTCTTAGTCACTATCTTCTCCAAAATAACACTATGATGATTTCTGACATCATAATTTGTTTTCTTTTACATTATTAGAATGCATACAGTATATACTATTTTGCCCTTGGCTTCTTTCATTCACCCTTATGTTTATAAGATTTATCTGTAATTTTCTGTGAAACTATAATTTGTTTATTCTCATTGCTACATAGTATTCCACTGTGAGAATATGCTACACATTTTAGTCAACTCTATACTGGTGGTAGATTTCAACAGCTTTCATTTTGAGGCTATTATGAGTGGAATTTCTAAAAATATTCTCGTACATGTGTTTTGATGACTACACACTTTTATTGGGTATATATATATATATATATATGTATGTATTTTTAAAGCATTTATCTATTTATTTGGCTTGTCAGGTCTTAGTTGTGGCACAAGGGATCTTTGCTCATTGTTGCTGCATGCAGGATATTTAGTTATGGCATACAAACTTAGTTGCAGTATGTGACCAGGGATAGAACTTGGACCCCATGCATTGGGAGTACAGAGTCTTAGCCAGTGGACCACCAGGGAATTCTTGGGTATGTATATACCTTAAAATTAAGTGTCAGAAACAAATGTAATTCTCTGTTAAGCTTTTGTTAAAGTCAGGTATTCATTTTAATATGATTTTTTTCTCCTGCTTGTATTTTTATGGATATATGATTTTTGTTCTTATGAATTTTTACACTTACTTAGAAAACTAATATTTTTCATGGTGGCATTTAAAATTATCATACACAAGGATGACTGTCCCAAGAGTTGTTGGTAGATGAATTTTTATCTTTCTATTGAATATTAATTATTACAGTTATGATTACTAGTTTCATCTTCTTAATTTCTCTCAGACCTTTCCTTCTCTGATATCCCATGCCATGCCTTTTGATCAGACTCTTACCTCTCATCTGTTCAGAACATTAGTTACTTAGCTAGTTCAACTACTTTTCCCACTGAACCCCAACCAAAACTCCACTGATACCCTCTCGCCATAAATGCCAAATACTGAATAGTCTGCCCCACTTCTGTCAGAGGCTTATTTAAATAGAATTGTGGTTTTACTGTTTCAAAATCTTCAGTGTGATGTCATAGCCAAGATTATTTTTCCGTCAAGCTCCTGTATTCACATGCAGCCTATAATCTATTGACCTATCACTTCCCCAGCATAGTTGTAGTATCTAGGATCCAGCTTTAGCACAGTACCTTATCCTACAGGTTGGGTACAATGGATGCTAATTATTTTATCCTCTATGATACTTTTCTAAAGTGTATACATTGTTGAATTGCTATGTAAGACAGCATGAAATTGATTTTTTTTTTCCTCTTAGACTAAAAAAAAAATGCATTGAGGGCAAGGGCTATCTTTGTGTTATACCCCAGGTCCACTGCATAATCTTTGACACATTATACACATCCATGGACAAAGCTAAAAAAGATGTTGACTGATGCTTGTTTCTTGTTTGCTGCTATTCCAAACTATTCGAACCCTAGAGTCAGTTGTCTCTTATTCTTTCTTACTATAAACATCATGCATATTCAACTCAGCTGCTGATATTCATCATAAAACTCTTACTCAGGATCTATTCTTAATTTCTCAGGCTATCTGGCATTAAGTATAGTGTGCATTTGCTCTTAAAATTAACTAAGCTGGAAATAGTGTCCTTAACCAGGATAATAAGACATTAGCCAGTTTTTCAGAGGGCACAAAGTTATGTTTATCTAATATTACAAACCTCTAAATGTCAGAATTTAGTCAAGGTAAAAACAAAGAGACCAGTTTTATATTACTGATCGAAATCTTTAAAAAAAATGCAAGGTCTCTCTGCTACAAGCTGGTCAGTGACCTCACCTTCCTCCAGGCTGATTGCCGATGCATGGCACTTTGCTGACTCTGCATAGAGGCCTCTAGAATGCTCGTGTAACTGCAAGATAAATTATGTTTCAATTCTAGATGCGCATTTTCAAAATGCTCGGCATCCAGTCATATGCCATGTTCATTTCCTTCAGCCTTCTTTTTTGAAAACTGAATAGCACAGGTATCAAATGTGTTAAATTGATGATTTCACTTGCTGTTATAAAGTACCTGTAGTTCTTATCCCATCAAGCCCCAGGGCCTGAATTTACTTCATAGGCTTGTAAGTGCTGCAGGTTTAACTGGTGCATGTGCAAAGTATTTGTCTTAAACTTGAAAAATCCTGAACTCTTGTTCTTTTTTGTAGCTATCAGTCCTAAATTACAACTTCAGTTTTATGACCCTGAGACAGGGCTGTTGTAAAATACACTTGTTGTACAGGTTTTATCCTTTCTACAATGAAAAGGAAAAATGTGTGTACTAACCTTCAATAAACATTTAGAAAATTATATTGAAGTCTCTCCAGATCTGATGGAAATCTGTCAGAGGTATTGCTGAGTCCACAACCTACAGGAGAGAACTAATATGACTGGCATGCTTCGTTTCTTGGTTTCTAAATCCAGGCAAAGATTTCTTGAAAAAGACAAATACACTACTGCAAATGTAAAGGAAACCCAAAGAGATATTTTACTTACAGTACAAAAGTGTAAGAAGTAAAATAAGAGATACTATCATCACATTATGATTCAGAAAATATACACCATCTCTACTCAGGCATTTAAAGCCCAAGACTTCACAAAAGCCATTTGACTTTGTTCTGGGGTGCCATGAGATTTTCACTGACCAAGTGATGTTTGTTTGCCAAGACTATATTTCAACGGCCAAGTCTGACTTTCCCTTTGTGGGTTATGGGGTAAGTTCTTTTTGTCACTCACTGGAGAACCTTATATCCCTCCTTACAAGTGCGTAGAAAACCCCTAGTGACAAGTAGCGAAGGAATGAGGATCAGCCAAAATTTTTAAGATAAATTACTGATTGTGAGTGTTCATCTTGAGGAATTTTATGATGGGTGTAAAGTAATAAAATACTACAAAGCTATTTCAGGTCCAAGCCTAATTGCAGAACTGCCGTTGCTGTCCATGGTGCTGAACTATCATCTTTACAGTCCATGGCAATTTTTATTCTAGTTTTAGCCCATGCAAGAGCTGTCTACCCAATATTTCCAGAATCTAGAAATGAACAAATCAAGAAGTAGGCTATGGAAGAGGGAAAAAATTAAAAGATAGAGACAAATGTATGAAGCTATTGGAAAGACACAACTGAGAAAATAAAAAGATAAAAGATACTATTTTCTTTTGAAATGATATCTCAGGGAAGTAAGCTGCCATGACTTTGGCCAAACTGAGATGTCTCAAGAAAGCCTAAAGGAGTGTAATGAATGATATAATTTAAAAAATATCATTAGGAAAGAAAGTTCTAAGTGCAGAGAAAAGATGTTTTCTCTGGGCATAAACATATCATTATTGAAATGCCAATTGAATACTCCTAGTATTTTTTCCTATTCTTTCATATAATTAAAACATATTTTCAATTGTTATACTGTAGTAAAAATTGTATTTATGTTCCAAACTGGGCACAGTTAATATCTGTAATACTTTTTGACATTTTTTATTGTATATCTGATTGTTACAGGTGATTTTTCTCCCTCTGGTAATTTTAGTGAGCATGCTCTCTTCTTCTGACAATATAATTATGTTTTTGAAGCTCATTAACCTGACAAATATTTAGAATTACTATTACAACTAAAGATAGGATTAGTTAGACTTTCACTTTTGCAAAAGGAATGTATAGAAATTGTTTATAGATGCAAATTTTTGGAGATTTTAAATGATTTGAGATATGGTTACTTCTTATATATAAAGAGTCAATGATTTTTTTCCCTTAAATATAGCCTGTTTAGGACCTGGCTGAACCTTGGAAAAGATAGATGTACCTCCTCCTTTGAAGCAGTTGTCTCTGAAATACCCCTCCCTGTATGTGCTGAAAAAGAACTCTAGTAATAGGCCTTGGTTTGGCCTTGTGCTTTATACTTTTAAATGTTATTGTTGTTCAGTCACCCAGTAGTGTGCACCTCTTTGCAACCCCACGGACTGCATCACGTCAGGCCTCCCTGTCCCTCATCATCTCCTGGAATTTACCCAAGTTCATGTTCATTGCATTGATGATTTCATCCAGGCCGCTCATCCTCTGACGTCCTCTTCTCCTTTGGCCTTCAGTCTTTCCCAGCATCAAGGTCTTTTCCAAGGAGTCATCTGTTCATATCAGTTAACCAAAATACTGGAGCTTCAGCTTCAGCATTAGTCCTTCCAGTGACTATTCAGGGTTGATTTCCCTTAAGATCGACTGGTTTGATCTTGCTGTTTAAGGGGTTTTCAGGAGTCTTCTCCAGCTCCACAGTTCAAAGACATCAATTTTTTGGTGTTCCGCCTTCTTTAAAGTCCAGCTCTCACAACTGTATGTGACCCTTGGGAAGAACTTAGCCTTGACTATATGAACCTTTGTTGGCAGAGTAATGTCTCTGCTTTTCAACACACTGTCTAGGTTTATCATTGCTTTCCTGCCAAGAAACAATCATCTTCTCTTTTCATGGCTGTAGTCACCATCCACAGTGATTTTGGAGCCCAAGAAGAGGAAATCTGTCACTACTTCCATCTTTTCCCCTTCTATTTGCCATTCAGTAATGGGGCTGGATGCCATGATGTTATTTTTTTGTTAATGTTTAGTCTTAAGCTGGTTCTTTCACTCTCCTCCTTTTCCCTCATCCAGAGTCTCTTTAGTTCCTCTTTGCTTTTTGCCATTAGAGTAGTATCATTCACATATCTGAAGTTGTTGATGTTTCTCCTACCTAGCTTGATTCTGGTTTGTAACTCATCTAGCCTGGTATTTCTCATGATGTGCTCAGAATATAGGTTAAATAAGCAGGGTGAAAGCAGACAGCCCTATTGTACTCCTTTCTCAATCTTGAACCCGTCAGTTGTTTCATACAGGGTTTTAACCGTTGCTTCTTAATCGGCATATAGGTTTCTCAGGAGATAGGTAAGATAGTCTGGTATTCCCATCTCTCTAAGAACTTTCTGCACTTTGTCATGATCCACAGAATCAAAGGCTTTAGTGTAAAGTAAACACTAAACAGAGATAGACTTTTTTTCCCCCTGAAATTCCCTTGCTTTCTCTAAAATCTCTTGAATGTTTGCAGTTTGATCTCTAGTTCCTCTTGCTTTTCTAAACCCAGCTTGGACATTTGGAAGTTCTTGGTTCCCATAATGCTGAAGCCTAGCATGCAAGATTTTAACCATGATGTTACTAGCATGGGAGATGAGTGTAATTGTCCAATGGTTAGTGCATTCTTTGGTACTACCCTTCTTGGGGATTGGCATGAGGATTGACCTTTTCCAGTCCTGTGGCCACTGCTGTGCCTTCCAAAGTTCCTGAGATAATGAATGCAAAACTGTCCATCTTGGGTGGCCCTGTACAGCATGGCTCATAGCTTCACTGAGTTATGCAAGACCCTTCGCCATGACATGATGGTGATTCATGTACTTGGTCACTCAGTCATGTCTGACTCCTTACAACACCATGGTCTGTAGCCCAGCAGGCTCTTCTGTCCATGGGGATTCTCCAGGCAAGCGTACTGGAGTGGGTTGCCACTTGCTATTCCAGGGGATCTTCACTACCCAGGGACTGAATCCAGGTCTCCCACATTGCAGGCGATTCTTTATAGTCTGAGTCACCAGGGAAGCCCAGTGATCCATGAAGAGATTTTAAATGTTACCAATTACATTATCTCAATTAGAGTCCCAAACTAGATTACAAATTAATTTACTTACCATTGAACAAATAAAGGCAGTGGAAATCAGAAAGATCCTGGTTTAGAATCACTAAGCCAGTTCTTTAGAGATCTGAAATTAGAAATTATTTCAACTGGGTACAATATTTGTTTTACAGTTCCAGAAGAATAGAACTTTCTTGTTTTATATCAGGTGATTTTCAAGTGGGATGAACTCCCATGTCTGACTTATATATAGAGACTAACAACATTTAGGTAATCAGAAAGCTCCATTAAAATTGCCAGATTTTCTTGCACAGCAGTTTCGTTTCACTTTGCTTTATTTTAACTGAATCATAGTTAATCCACAATATCATTGGGTTGGCTGAAAATTTGTTTGGATTTTTCCATAAGATGTTACAGAAAAACTCTAAAGAACTTTTTGGTCAACCTGATATATAAATTTCAGGTGTACAACATAGTGATTCATTAATTTTTAAGTGACTCAGTACTTTTATAGATTATACTCTGTCTGAAGTTATTATAAAATGTTGACTATATTCCCTATGTTGTACAGCTTATTTACTCGTATACTTGTATACTTGTGGCTTATTTATTTGATACATAGTTTGTACCTCTTTATCCCCTAGGCCTATCTTGTCCCTTCTCCACTTTCCTCTCCCCACTGGTAACTGCTAATTTTTTCTCTAAATCTGTGAGTGTTTCTGTTTTGTTATATACATTTGTTTGTATTATTTTTAAAATTCTAAATTTAAGTGCTATCATACAGCATTTGTCTTTCTCTTTCTGACTTATGTCACTAAGCATAATGTGCTCTAGGTCCATCCATGTTGTTGCAAAGGCCAAAAATTTCTTTTTTTTTTATTACTGAATGATATTACATTGTGTGTGTGTATAGACACACTCACATTACATCTCCTTTATCCATTCGTCTGTTGATGGACACTTAGGTTTGCCTGGTAGTTTTAAGCAGTCTCCTCAGTTGTTTCATGTTACACTCCTATGTCTATGATTTCTGATTATTTGGGAGAGCCAAGAATATTCCTTAAAATGACATAAATTTATGTTTCTTATTTTTAATTTTTTTCCGCACAAACAAGTAATACTAATGTCTGTTTATGTCAGATAGTACTTTTAGATATCTAAGTTAATTCCACATTGCCTCATATTTATTGGTGGATGTTCTAATTATTACAGTTTTCTGTTTTAATAGGTAAGGTCGCTGAGTCTCAGATAAATTCAAGAATTTCTGAAATTCATGATTGAACTGGGATTGCAGAATGAGTGCCTTGAGTCCAGACCCTGAACTTTATCCCCTTGACTCCTGTAAGACAAAGATTCTCAGAGTGAAGGAGAAAGGGCATTTGGCTTTGCAGGTGACAGTTAACAGCACTTAGAGACATTAGTGGCTGTCAAAATCGGGAGTATGAGGTAACTGTCATCTAGGTAGTAGATACCAGGGTTGTTGCTAAACATCTACAAGGCACTAGATAACCCTCCACTACAAAGAATGATCCCACCTGAAATGTCAGTAGTAACCAATGTTGAAAAAGCATACCTTAAAGAAATCTCTTTTAATATCTCCTCTCTCTCCTATTTTCTACATATACTGAAGAGTAAGATGCTGATTTAAGAATAATAAATTGAATGTTTGAACCTAAAGAATTATAGACCCCAAATTATCAGATTAGCAAAAGGAAAAGCATCCAGAGTTTGGAGGTAGGAAAAAATTGCCTTAAAATTCCAATTCTTCTACTAAATAATACGTTCCCTTTAGATAGGCCTCTTAACATCTCTGTTGCATTAGTTTCTTCTCGGATAAAATAAAGATGTGATTCTGACTTTGTAGGATTTTTTAAAGGATAAGATATTACTATTGTTATTAATTATTATTATTATTTTCCTTCCCTCCTTTATAAGGCTCTATCTCACTATTAGGTTTGGTAGCATATGCCTATAAAGTGTTTCCTATATGCCTTAAGTCCATCATTTTGGTACTCTGTATATTTCACCCATTCTCTGGATATTGGTACCATCAGCATGACTTGTGTCTAGTAACTTATCTTTTACTGGTAGATATATACACCAGTAGGAGCCTACAGCTTTCAGTCAGTGGCCAGTTTTCAGAGTTTCACAGGGATCCCCTTGGATGAATAGCATAATTGACAGAAATTATGATTTATTGATTCGCTTCACCCTTATTTATCTCCAGCAGAATTAGAATGAGTTCAGGGTATGTCATGCAGTCCTCACTAAAGTCCCAAAAGGAGAATAGCTACACGGGGAAGAGAAAAGATGCTACAATGGTTAGATTTTGATTCAGTCCCACTTGCATCTCTTCCAGGTGTTTGTTTCTGTAACTTACTCATATTTCAGGGTTTCAGTTATCTTTCCCATAAAATAGGGCTGTCCTGGGAATGAAAACAACAGTATATGTAAGGACAGTTATTTGTTTAACTAACAAGCATCATGTACAAGTTTCAACTGTAAATTCTAACTAGGCATCATGAAGTTCACTTTAAAGTCATTCCCATTAAAAAATACTTATAAGCACATTTTTCCAAGATTTTTTAGTATTTACTTTTGTATGTTCAACATCTTTTTTCCCAAAACCTCTAAATGAAAATGATCATATTATTTGTTAGAATGTGTCTTCTGCTTTTTTGTTTCCTCTTAACTTACATCTGCTCTTACAATCTAAAATTCAGTAACAGGATACTCAGTTTCAGTCTCTGGGTTGGGAAGGGAATGGCTATCCACTCCAGTGTTCTTGACTGGTGAATTCCATGGACAGAGGAACCTGGAGGGCTACAGTCCATAGGGTGGCAAAGAGTTGGTCACAACTGTGTGACTAACACTTTAACACTTTTCACTTTCACAGTCCTAGGATAGCTCTTAGTAGCTCTGGTCCTTGAGGAACTTTGAAGTAATGAACATTTAGCACATTTTATTAGCATAACCATCAGAATAAACTTGGACTATTCTGAAAAGAGAGATATAAAAAAGAGAAAATAAAATTATTTCTCTCATTTCAAAGTCTCCTTCTCATCAAACCCTTTTTTTCTATGTGGAAGAAAATATCAGTAGAAATGAAAAAAGTGAGTTTGCCTCTATGATCTTTATTCTTAATTCAGTGATGTATCCTGGACTCCATTTTCTTAGTATAGAGACATCTAGTTGTGCAACTTCACAGTTGAATCCAGCATAACAAGTTCATACGGTTATTGCAATGACAGTACTGCATATTCTAGAGTAAAAGGTGATAGCTTGTGGTGAATGATGTCAGATTTGTGATCTCTGAAGAAGATTTAGCTTCTGGACCAGGGACTAGGCTTGATTACTCAAGAGCTTTTGTGTAGCAGAGTTTTATCAAAGTGAAAGAGGACAGGGAAAGCTTCTGACATAAACATCAGAAGGGGTACCTAGAATGCCTCCTCACTATTCTTAGCAAGGGAGCTCTCTATTTTTTAAATTGGTAATTACAATAAATCAAAAGAATGTCTCAAAGTTGTAAAGGTCCTACTAGACCCACTCCCACAATTTACATCTTTTACAATAGAAAGATCTTATCAGACCCACTCCTATAATATACATTCAAAGATAACAGGATTAGTCAGAAGGTTCTCAAGGACAAACAAGTCCTCAAGCAGGATACATTGTTGTTATGTAATCCTTAGTACAGAGCTTAAACTGAGTTGTTTTGTTGTGTAATCATCAGCTCTGGGCTTAAAGAAACAAAAAACAAAAAGCATTTTTTGTGACTAAGACTAAGGAATATAGGGGGGAAAAAATGTCCTTTTCTCCTCCTTGAGAACTCCAGACCCCTTTCTCCTCCTCAAAGACTCTGGACTTCTTATCAACCTAAGAATTGACTCTTCCAAAAGAAAAACAAAACACCTCATTGCAAAAATATTCCAATGTAATTCCTTAATCCAAAAGGAAGTTCAGGAGTCAGAAAGAAATATTAATTAAGCAGTTTCAAATCCACATACTTGCTTTAGTGGTGAGGCCAGATGCCATTCTCAATTCTAATTCACTATTTCTTGTTTTAAAAACCCAAGCTGCAGTTAATATACCTAACAATGGTCTGTTTTCTATTGTTGTTATTCAATACGGTGATTCTTGCAATTGTAGACTGGCAAATAGGTGGGAGGGATTTCTTGGACTTTTTTTTTTTTTTAATGTCAATTGTGCCTCTCAGTTTCCTTCACATAGCCCTACAAAGACAGACAACTGCCACCTGCCCTTAGAACATAGTTAACACTGCAGCTTATGGAATATCAGCTTATTCTAAAAGATAATAGAGATGGGTATCCTTTCTTTCTCTTATGGTCCTGTCTTAGTTACCATCGCCTCCAAGATTCCTAAAGAGGAATCTGATTTCTTCTTTGACCTTGCCTAGCAATGACTTCCCTTTACCCACACCACTCTTCACCTCCTCCCCTTCACTACTTCTTCTCCGCTGACCCCAGCCTCACAAGCCCCTTGCACACACAGTTTATACAGTCTCATACAAGAGCTTTGCAATTGCATCCCTTAGTTGTTTATTTGTTTCCTCTCAACTGTCAGCTTCCTACAGGAAGCCACTATGCCAGCTTTGTATTTCCAAAGCCTAGTGTGGTGTCTGTATTAGAATGGAGTTCAGTGAATTTTAATAAGCAAATGCATAGATAAGTTGGTGAAAGTTAAAGTAAGGGATACTGGCAAGGGCTTATAGGAAACCATTCTAAATATCCAACTATCAGAATATTTTTCTAAACAAAATCAAATAAAATATCCACATAAGGAGCATGGAATCTTTAAAATGAAAAATTTAAATGTTGACCTTACTTCACTAACAACATCAATAACAAAAAGAGTTAGGTCAGAAACTTTCAATTTTTAAAATGTTGCTCTCTAACCTACCTCTCACTTTTCCTAAATTAAAAAAAGATTGTGCCTCCTGTCTTGATTTTCTATTCCATATCTGGGAGTTTATATCCCACTTTGGCTAAAGGTCTTTGGTTTATTTACCGAAAGATGTAAAACACTGCAAGGAACTGACGTAGGTTAGGAACGGGTATCAGTCGGTTTCATGAAGCACCCCTAAAGGCAGAGGAGAATGAGAAGGAAAGATGGGGTAAAAACAGAATGAGAAAGGAGGGAGGGAGATCACCTACAAATTCATAATTTATTTTCAAATTCCCTTCTTCATGTATGGAAATGCTTATGTAATCAATATGCATCTTTTTTTTTTCTTTTGTAAAAGTATTTTTTGACCAATCTTCCAGTAAAATAGACTTTCTAGAAATATTTAATATCCTTTTCCACGGCTTCACATGCTCTCTGGAATGCTCACTCATCTTACCTCCTTTCTATTGCTTTGAGAATCTATTCACGAACGAAAGTGCTCATGTACACTTTTGCTAGGAGGGTATCTCACAGACCTTCTCAGAAGGTCTTTCTTTGAAAATGGAAAAGAAAGACATATGGTGAGGTCATGAAGCAGTAAAAATTACAAATATGGGGAACTAAAACTATATATAACCATATTGTCTTTAATAGGCTTTCTCTTCTGTCCAGAAGTTTTCTGATCTTTCTAGGTGTTTAGACTTGAATAGGATGTTTTCTCCAAGTGCTGAAATGCAGACGTTAAGAGTATTATCAATGAAGGCTATTTTTCACTGGTTTTGATTGCTGTAGAAGAACACACAAGCCTACAGCTGAGATTCATTGAAGCACTGTTCCTTTCCTCAGGGAGCTGTTATTTCAATAAAAACAATGGAATCAGTTAGCATAGGTAATAAAATAATTACAGTAATTTATTTTGGCTATTAAATGTTGCATCCCCTTAGCTAATCATCCACTTCAAGCTATTATTCAAAGTGTTCTGCTCTTTTTGCCTTTAAGTTAAACATCATGAATTTCTATGCACTGATAAATCCAAATCTAATAAATCCCTGATGTGTTTCCTTCCACTGTGTCTGCCGACAACTCTCTCTATCTTGTTAATTCAATGTTACTCAATACCAGTAAAAGATGTTTTCTAATACAATATAAAAGCAAAGAATTATCTGTTACCTAACTTGGTACCAGGTCATTGATATTCTACTTTGCAACCCCATGCACTTCACAGTCCATGGAATTCTCCAGGCCAGAATACTGGAGCGGGTAGTCATTCCCTTCTCCAGGGGATCTTCGAAACCCAGGGATCAAACCCAGGTCTCCCGCATTGTAGGTGAAGTCTGTACCAGCTGAGCCATTAGGGAAGCCCAATACAATATAAAAGCAAAGAATTATCTGTTATCTAACTTTGTACCAAGTCACAAGTATATTTAGCCTTCATTGCTTTATGGCTATAGAGCTTTCTGTATTATAAACAAAGGAAGTATCTGAGAAAATTTTAATCATGGTATCTTAGAGCACTGTACTTTCTAAAATAACCCCAGATATCCCCTACCAATGTTTAGTCCATGAAAGGATATCTTTCAGGATTCCAAGAGCTTGATGACTGTCTCACCATATAACTGAGTTAGGTTTCTAATTAATTTCAGCTCTATTCAGTTTCACATCCATTTCATTTTCATAAGGTCTGAACCAGGCATATCAAATAATTGGAAAGTACAGAGTTATTTTCCTGTTTTGCAGGCATATTATGTGAATTGTTCAGAGTGAAACCAAGCTGGCATTCCTCATTCTCATTTTCAGACTTCAGATCATTAAACAAAAAAAGCAACAGAAATAATTTTAAATGATTCCTGCAGAGATTGCATATTCAGAGTTTAAAACTCAATCTATCTTTGTACCATCAGTGCACTTTAAAGAAAACAATTCATTCTTTAACCTTCCCCATGCTTTTCATGCTTCTGAACTCACCAAATAAATCAATACAGATTTGACTTTAATTTAAAAATTGGTAGAAAACCTTGTTTCTTAGTATGAGTTCTAAGAATATTTCCAAACTGAAAATATAATGTGACAGAACTTTTTTATAATTAATCATATTTGGATTTTCAAAATTGTTTGGAGTTTGTGAGGAGCATCAGGCAATTGAAAAGTACATTAAAAGCTAATAACATTTTCCCGGGGGGGAGGGAGGAGGGAGGGGGGTTCCGGAGGGGAAGCATATGTAAACCCATGGTGATATCATGACATTGTATGGCAAAAACAAGTAAAAAAAAATAAATAAATAAAATGAAAGCTGAAAAAAAAAAAATAAAAGCTAATAACATTTTTAGTCCAAAAGTTACAAAATCAGAAATTTTAAGAAACTTGTTTTCAAATGGATAGTTTTTCACTGATATTCTACTTCCCCAAAAAAATTTTTTTTAAGAAATTGAGTTTTAAAAAACTTTCTCTTGAACATTACGGTTTTCAGTTGAAATTGAAACTTGTTTTATTGGTTTTTACTCCAGTAAAGATCTCAATTATACACTAACTAGTTGTCAACATCTGAAACTTTAGTTAAGCAGGTAGACTTTTTCTAACAAATTTGGCAAAGTGCCCTTGAATTAATGGGGCTTTCAATACAGTAATATACACACACACTTCATAAAATTCCCATTGAAATGGATTGATTCTGCTTCCTGACTTGGCTTGGTATTTACAGTATATTAGAACACATTGCACTTGGTATATCTGCAATTCATTACAGTAGGATGAAAGTATCTGACAAATGTTGAATAACTACCTTCTCAGTCAAACTTACTACAAAGTCACAATATCCAATCTAACTCTAAATCTTATGTTTTTTCTTTCTTTTCTGGTGGCTTAAAACAACAGAAATTTATTTTCTCATAGTTCTAGAGTCTGGAAGTCTGAAATTAGGGTATCAGTAGAGCCAGGCTTTTTCTGAAGACTCTAAGGGAAAATCCTTTCTTGCTGCTTCCTAGTTTTGGTGGTCACCAGCGTTCCTTGGCATTCCTTGGTTTTGTGGCTTCATCCCTCCAGTTCTGCCTTCATTTTCCCCTCCATGCTTGTCTGTGTACCTCCAAATCTCCCTTTCCTTCTAAGGACACCAGTCAGTGGGTTAGGGCCTAACCTAATCTAGGGTGAACTCAACTCAACTTGATGACCTCTGTGAAGACCTGATGTCCAAAGAAGGTCAGATTCACAGGTATCGCATGGGTAAGGACTTGATCACATCTTTTGGGGGCAACACTGCACTGTGCTTTCCTCCCCCTGTTAATTTGCAACAGCTTTATACTTCACCTTTTGAGGTTCCCGTAGTGGCTCAGACAGTAAAGAATCTGCTTGCAATGGGGAAACCCCAGTTTGATCCCAGGGTCAGGAAGATCCCCTGGAGAAGGGGAATGGCGACCCACTCCAATATTCTTGCCTGAAGAATCCCGTGGACAGAGGATCCTGGTGGGCTCTAGTCCATGGGGTCGTAAAGAGTTGGACATGACTGAAGCAACTAACACTTTCACTTTCAGTCCCTTCATATTTCACATTTTAGCCCCTCAGCTCAGTTAGAGAGGAGCAGAGATTGGATTAGATTGGAGGAACATAGGTTTTCATGCCTAACCACCATATAAGTCATGAGTCCTGTGGGTGTCAGGAGTTCTTGTATCCACTCTTTCTTCTCAAAGAAGCTAAGTGATGGAAGGAGAGGGAGAAGTGGTTATCTTCCTGGAACTGCTGTGCAAACCCTCTGATTTCTTTATAAAGACATTATTTATAGTGATTAAATCAGAACTTGTAAAATTTCTACAGGGCCTTCTGAAAATTGTCAGTATGATTTTATTTTAAATTGTATTTAGTAAAATTCTGTCTTAAAAATAGATGGTTATGTTTGTGTGATAACCAGAATTATCTTTGCTGAAATATTATTTGATATATTCCATATACTAACTACAAGTGAAGCAACTGTGTATCCTTTAAAAAAGGTTGTCAACATGAGGAATAAGGTACAAGATGGAAATTAAGAAGGTCACTATGCCAGCCACGGGGGAGGGAATTAGAGGGGAACAAAAGGTTATATGCATATATCCAACCTTAGGACATTAAAAAAAAAAAAAAAAGATAAATACTCCTTCAAATCAGCACCAGAGTTAAGGGTGAGAATTTTTTCTAGATACTACTAATTTCATACCCCATCTTTTTTTTTTTTTAAATAAAAAAATATTTCAATTTGCTCTGTCTGATTTTTCACAGGGGCCCTTCAGTTTGTTATGAATAGCTTTGATATAGGCTATTAAAAATGCCAGGATACATTATTTACTATGTTGATAGTGATCTTGAGTAAATGATCTTTCCCAATTTGTAAATATATTCTACTAAAAAGGAATATTTTTTTTTTACTGACCCAGTGGCTGAATTAGAATTGGTTTATTGGAAAAACCATTTAAATTAGCTTCTTTTGTTTAAAAAGTTATGTGTTGAATAGCTGGGAGCCAGGAAACAATTTCACAAAGGAAATATAAATGTATTATGAGAATTTAAGCAGTACAAAGAATACAAAAAGCTTTGCATGTAAATTGACTTTATAAATTAGATACCATAAGCTGGTAATAGAACGTAGTAATACCTATGGACACATTCCAGTCAACATAAAATTTGAGGTCTTTGACGATACAGCCAAATCTGTTCTCTTAGAAGTAATAGAAAAATTCTGCCAGTGATGGACTTAACACAGTGGGTAACCTTTTCATTAAGCAATTATGTTTTTCAGTCCACAGGATATTCAGCATATATTTTTGTTGTACTTTTTTCAGATGTCAATGACCCCATTTCATAAAATTTAAGTCACACTGAGGTTTTAAACATCTGAAGACTATTATATATCCACTGAAAATATTTTTTATTCTTTCTTTAAAAATTTTTTTTATGGCTCAAAGCTTAACCTAAACATCAAAAAAAAAAAAAAGTCATTGAAAACCTGGATGATAATTACCCGTGTCTTGGATTTTATAGTAAAGCACTTTTGTATCTTTGCAGCATTTGAAGTTCTAATCCACTTGGTACAGTACCCTAGGAAAGAAAGCAAGGGATGTAAAACCACATTAATCCATTGAGAAATGTTTTAAAAAGTCGGGGGAGGGGAAGGTATTACTCTAAATCAGGCTTTATTACCATCACAATCAATAGAAACAAATCTGTAGTCACAGTTCACCTTAAGTGACACTAATTAAAAAGAAAATGGTGTGTAATTAATGTGTAATTAAATTGCAATTCCTAATTAATGTATTTGGACTATTAGGAACTTACCATTTAGGCTTTCAAGAAAAGCTAGTAGATTTCATGCAAGTCTCACTTAAAACATGTTTAAACAGTACAGAGATGATGGTGTAGCTTTTGAAAGTAGATCTAAAATCACCAAGTAGAAACTATAAAGAGTTTCTATATTAAATTAGAACATTAAAAAATGGACCCATCTAAAAGTGAAATAAATTGCCTGCTGTAGATGAATGATCCCCTCCACTGCAGGTGAGCAAGGAAGTGTTACGTGGCTGATAGACTATCCCAGAGTGTGTAAGTAGAACTTAAGATCAGGAGACTTTAAGACTGTGTAAATGATGTGTGTGCTGTGCTAAGTCTCTTCAGTTGTGTCTAACTCTTTCCAGGCTCCTCTGTCCATAGAATTTTCCAGGCAATAATACTGGAGTAGATTGCCATGTTCTCCTTCCTCCAGGGGATCTTCCCAACCCAGGGATCAAACTCATGTCTCTAATGTCTCCTGCTTTGCCAGGCAGGTTCTTTACCACTAGGGCCACCTGGGAAGCTGCCATAATTGGATGGTCCTAGTAAAGCAGGCTATAGTCCATAGGATCGCAAAGAGTCAGACACAGCTACAGTGACTTAGCAAGCAGACAGGCAAGTAAGGGGAAGGCAGAAGAGGAGATGATTGAATGGCATCGCCTACTCAATGGACATGAGTTTGAGCAGACCCTGGGAGATAGTGAAAGACAGGGAAGCCGGGAGTGCTGCAGTCCTTGGGGCTGCAAAAAGTCAGACACTACCAAACAACTGAATAACAACAGTAACAACTCAAGGATGCCCGTGTTGGACTGAGAGTTCTTAGGCATGTTCTGTATCAGTGTCTGGAGAAGCCCACTCCAGTGTTCTTGCCTGGAGAATCCCAGGGACATGGGAGCCTCGTGGGCTTCCATCTATGGGGTCGCACAGAGTCGGACACAACTGAAGTGATTTAGCAGTAGCAGCAGCAGCAGCAATGAACATACATGAAACCAGATAAATGCCACTATTGTGCTCAAAGTCTCTTAAAGCTTTTCCATTGTCTTTGGAAAAGCATTTTCCAAATTGTTTTTCTAAATGACTGCACCACACAAAAGTGTTCTGTGGAATGTTAGAACAAGTCCCTGTGGACTGTATCCCCAATCCAAGGCACATTGGCTTATTAAAGACAATGAAAATTCCTACAGCTAAGACATCTGTTGACTTTATTTAATCCAGCCTCTCCCCAATTATCACAGATGCTATTTTCTCAGAACTATGTTAATATCCTAGAAAAAGTCTATTTTACAAACATCAACTACTTTAAGATATAATTTGGTGTTTATTGTCTTATATACGATCTTCCAATATTTGGTCTGCCTAAATTCACAACCTTGCCCACATTCTCATGCCGATCAGATGATTTCACTCTCTGATGCACATGTCTGTCATTTCTATTTCCACAGTTCCTTTTTTTGTTTGACATTTCCATCATTGATATTATTTATTTCTATTGAAACTCATCCCACTCTCACAGTCTTGTTTTAAGCACTACTGTCTAATCTATAATGACTGCTCTAATCTGATTAAGAATTGCTCCTTGCTTTTCTCTACACTCACAGCACCTTACAACACCTTATTTCACCTACTCAAGCCAAACTACCTTTTATTATTATTATTGGTGTTACTTCTGACATTATTATTACAAGATTACAGAGTGATTATATGAATCAGACACTGGGCTCAGTCCTTTGTTAAAACAACCCTTTAAGTAATATTAGTATTGCCATCTTTCAGATAAGGAAACTGAGACTTAGGATAAACAACTTAATCAAGATCTTAGAGCTAATAAAAAGCAGAGGCAGTACACGACTCAGAGTCTATTGGAAGCCAAATCCATGTTTTGAACCACTATGTAATAATCGTAGCTCTTCGTGTGCATGGCTTTCTCTTCCACTTGATTATCAGCCCTCAGAGGGCAAGGATCCTGTTGAGTTCATCTTTATAGACATTCTGTGCTTAATAAAGTACCTCCTAGAGACCCAGGAAAGTGTTGAGAATTAAATCAAATGGTACGCCCTCAGCATCATGAGATAATGGCAGGGAATCTCCATGAGAATCACTTGTCTGTAATTTCCAGGTAGTGAGTTCTTTGCACTCCACCTGTCATTTCCTCTTTTCGATTTCTTCTCCTAGGGTTTCTCATTATGATGCATCGCCTGAGTTCCTTTTAGTTATAACATCTAATGCAACATGACTAGCGCAACATGAGCGCATAAGCCCTAGAGAACTAAAGAGCAGGAAGGTTGTTTTCGCCACACTGTGGATTTAAGGGAAGCTATAAAAAATATATGTTAAAGGTCAGCAGTGAACCTCCCAGTTAAGAGCCCTGCTATAGAAGGGTTCCATCATTCTTCAGGGTGCACCAAACTGCTATATCCCCATGGAAATCAAGTTGAATAAGACATGCAAGCAGTCCCGATTATTTTTCCAAGAAAATTGCCTTATTAACGTGCATTATGGAAATGGTGCTCCATGTCAGACCTAACAAGAAGAATTCAGACTGAGTGTGCACATGGAAAATTGCCTCCTGTGCTTTTCATCCCAGTGGATCTCGTGAAATTTTCTGAAACTCATTTTCAGGCTCTGCCTGCTTCCTCAACAAACCCTTCCTCTGAAAACAATTCCCTCTGAAATGACCTCTTTCCAAAACACCCCAGATTCCAACTAGACATGGCAACCAGCTCAGCAGTTCAGTGACCCCAAATAAATGTTTCATGGGGACTAGGTCTCCAGGCCATGAAGAAATCAACCTAAAATAACCGGGAAGTCAGTACATTGTAGTGGTTAGCTTAACCATGTGAATTGTGAAGCCTTGCAGAACTGGGCTCCGATTCTGACTCTGTCCCTTAGTAACTATGACATGGGGCAATAACACATGCTCTTCAAGCCTCACTGTGTAAATAAGTAGAAATGTTAGCAGTAAAATTCTCTCTGTCTTGTCTTAGATTTATTGTGAAATTAAAGTAGGTAATATTTGTAAATGTATGCCTATCAAAATAAGCCTCAGTAAATAATTTCTAATAGATACAGTAACAATACAATTTTATATTAACATTTATGATCTTTGTATTACCTGCAGAATAACTTCTTTTTAAAAAGGCAGTGGGGGAAGTTAGACTAAAGATGCAGCCTAACAAATAAATCTAAAATGGCATAATTTCACACATTGAGGGCATCATCCCTATTTTCATATTAAGGGAAAGGGTGATTTTTCAGGTTACAGAAAGTAGACTGTGAACCACCTCTTCACCCTCCTAATATATTTTAGTTACTTTATCAGTTTGTAAGGCTACAGTGGTTCAAAGTTAAAGACTGACTTCACGTTACAAAATAAAGAAAACATTTCTCCAACGTAACACTATATAACTACGGTGTCCTTAGGACAGGCTGGCAAAAACAGCCTTTAAATTTCCAATTCCATTGGCTATAGACTTCTGCTTTCTTTCTTAGCATATCTTTGCCCATTTCTTATACAAAAGCAAGGAATCAAGAAAGTACAATTTCATTTAAAAGACAGTATTACAAATATCTGGGCTTCCCTGATGGCTCCTTAGGTAAAGAATCTGTCTGCAGTGCAGGAGACACAGGAGACGTGGGTTCAATCCCTGGGTTATGAAATGGCAAACCACTCCAGCATTCTTGCCTGAAAATCCTGTGGACAGAAGAGCCTGTGGGCTACATCCAGTGGGTCACAAAGAGGCGGAAATGACTGAATGACTAAGAACAAGCACAACAAGCATAAACATCAATTAAATATCCCAATTTTACGCTCAGTGTTACACATCTGGAATCATAGGCTTCTTCCCAGATAATTTTGATTTTGTGTTCTTTATTAATGTTTTTATTGATGTGCTCTGAAATTATGAAACTCTGATCATCTCCTCATACTGGATATCTATCCCTCTAGATTGTCCAACTTGTATTTAAAATTTAAAGGTAGATCTTATAGGAAACATTGATAATTTTAAAATTATTTACACTATTAACTCTTGTTCTTTGTGCATTCTCTCCATTTACTTAGCAGTTTACTGCTGAAAAAATAATGAAGGGAAAGACAGACCAGTAGAGCTAAAGTATATGAAGATAATTTGGGGGGGGGGAAATAAAAGGAACAAGGACAAGGAAATAAAAATGCAAATATTTTAAAAGGAAAATAAATAAATGAAATCAGTGTGTGGGATATAAAAAAGAGAGGAAAACATGAGAAAAGAGAATTGCCAAATAACTTGCCATTCAAATTTTTGGTGCCTGGCAGGCAAGATCCTTTTATCAAAGATTTGCTTGTCCTTATTCAGTTGCTGCTGCTGCTAAGTTGCTTCAGTCTTGTCCGACTCTGTGCAACCCCATAGACGGCAGCCCACCAGGCTCCCCCATCCCTGGGATTCTCCAGGCAAGAACACTGGAGTGGGTTGACATTTCCTTCTCCAATGCATGAAAGTGAAAAGTGGAAGTGAAGTTGCTCAGTCCTGTGCGACTCTTCATGGACCCCATGGACTGTAGCCTACCAGGCTCCTCTATCCATGGGATTTTCCAGGCAAGAGTACTGGAGTGGGTTGCCATTGCCTTCTCCAGTCCTTATTCAGCAGATTTAACAAAATACGGATGCTTTTGAGCTATTGATTGGTGTAAATGTGGCTTAATAGCAGAATCATTCCTTTTTTAATCTTGGAGCTGCCAGTCCCTACTCTTTTCTTTCTTTCTTTTTTTTTTTTAATTTTCTTTACTTTATTGTGTTGGTTTTGCCATACAATGACATGAAACTGCCATGGGTATACATATGCTCCCCCTCCAGAACCCCCCTCCCTCCTCCCTCCCGATTCCCTCCCCCTGGGACATCTCGGTGCACCAGCCCCGAGCATCAATCCTGGGCTGGCGATTGATTTCACATATGATAATTAACATGTCTCAATGCCATTCTCCCATATCATCCCACCCTTGCCCTCTTCCACAGAGTCCACGAGTCTGTTCTGTACACCTGCGTTCCTTTTGCTGTCTCACATGCAGGGTTCTCGTTACCATCTTTCTAAATTCCATATATATGCGTTAGTATACTGTATTGTTGTTTTTCCTTCTGGCTTACTTCATTCTGGATAATTTTCAACTGAACTTCAAGTTGTTGGACTTCAGGCTGCCATTACTAATTGTTTTTACATTTTGTGGGACATATCTAGCTCAGGAAGTTTTGTTCTTCAGCAATAGATTTTCTTTTTTTAAGGCCCCAGTTTTTAGCGCTTTATCTGCTCTGACTTATGGGCCTCTCATTTTGGATTCCTTAATCTCAAAACAGATTGAACTTGGTGGATCCTTAGAAAAAAAAAAGAAATGTAGTCTCATTGACTCCTGAATAAAATATCTTTTGGGTCACAATCCCTGCTTGTTAAGAAGCATTAAAATGATGCATTTCTGTAGATTTACATGGGCTGGTATCCCTGTCTGTCCTACAGTTCTTTACTGGAATTGAACAGAAAAGGTCAAATGGGGGGTAATATGTCAAAAGGCTGTAATTAAGATTTAGAAAGATTAATACCGATGGTATTTAATGAAATTGGCTTTTAGAGGAATGCTCATCTATTACTTTGGTATTTAACATTTTTTTTCTTATTAAAATGTTAGTGCTGAATAGAAGCACACAATCTGTGGCAGAAATGTGAGTTTTTACAGCCATCAGTGAAGGGGGTCACAACTAGTAAACAATCAGAGGTTTATGTGAATATGATACTGATGATAAAATTACGCAGCTTTTTCACTTGAGAAATAATTCCCTCCCCAACCAGGGCTTGCAAAAAAAAAAAAAAATTGCCGTAAGCAGCAAATTGACATAGATGTATCACTTCACTGGACTGATGTATTTTTTTTTAATTAGACATTTCAGATGTTTATAACAGTATCAAATATATGTAGGAAAAAAAGTCATTATTTTTTTACAGACAGGGGTAAACTTTGCCTCTAAAGGGAATACTATGGTTAAATCCAGCATATCACATTGAAAAAAAGCTCTGTAGTCAAAAGTAGAGGCTGATGCCTTTTGGTGTTTTGAAGAAGGAGCTGTTTCAAATTGTAAGGAAATTTCCATTTCAAAAATAGCTACTGAACTATCACAATGACTGCTTTGCATATATTTTTGGTCACAGAAATGCCATTGTTATTTTTTACTATGGATATGCAAATGAGATGTTGATAGGATTAAGTTCTGTCACCTTCTTAGACAATCTTATACTGGCACTATTGAGGTCCCCCCCCTCCCAAACCCCACTCCCCGACTATTTCCTTTACATTTAATTAAAGCCATCAAACTCATTTCAGTTTCCATTCTGCATGAGATTTTTGATTCCCCTTCTCCTTTTGCCTCTTTCTCTGATGATTTTTCCCTGTGTCCTTTTCAGTCCTCTTCATATTTGCTCCAAGTGGCGACTTATTTCATTGCATGAAATCTTCAATTTTCAGTTATGGAAGTTATTTTTCTATCTTGTATTTTAAAATACAAGGAAAGTGTAATAGGTTATCATCATCATCATCCTATTTTGACTGGTTATTTTCCCCTTAGAGTTGCTGGATGCTTTGATATCATGTAATATGTTTATTGCATTTGTTTATGCATGAAAACTAAAGTATGCATTTGGGGAAGCTCATGATGGTTTCAAATATGTGTGTAGGTGGGGGTGTGTGTGAAAAGCAACTAATTTTTAAAGTTGTTATATTTGTGTATTTCTAAATCCTACCAACTATTCAAATTTCAAAAAATACACACATAACATATATTCACACATACACTCTCCAATAATCAGTGTTCAGATTTAAAGTGTTGCATGCTATATTCTATTCTTGTAAGTTGGGTAAACATATATTTATAATAAATGCTTGAATAGCTAGCATTTTTTTAAAATGTGTTGTTTTTGTTGCTCTTTAAGAAAACCAATTTGAGTGTGAATGGAATCAGAAAGGCTCATTGAATCAGACAAGGCATTTCAGAAAGAATTTCCTGGTGGAGCAAAGATAGATACTCCACATCCTGGGAGTATGCTCACACTTCCTGTGCTAGTATTCTCAAGTCTTAAATTGTTGATAATTAAATGAGTTGCTACACTGCATTTTTTTTTTTTCCAAATAGGAAATGTTCCAACTCCCATGTTCTCCTAGAAAGTTCCATGGAGAGAAGAAACTAGGAGGCTACAGTTCAGGGGGTCGCAAAGAGTCAGACAAGACTGAAGGTCTGAGTGCACATACACACACACACACACGTATACGTACACATGGACCTGTACTATTATAGTCCAATCAATGCAAATATATATTCTATGTTAAAAGCTATTTCATACACCTTTTTAAAACTATGCCATAAACATCCTATCCTTAAGTTTGTTTTTCCATAACACAATTAACATCAAAATTATCATTAAAATAGTTATTTGTATTCAAATGTTATATGAGTAAGTACTTTGATTAAATCACCAACTATTGAAGTTTCACTGGTTTTGGCAAAGTGTAGAGTACACATTCATTTTTCCATTCAAATTCTTTCTTTGAAAATAGAATTTGGTAGATGCTTCTAAAATTAACTTGCTTTGGAAATATTTAATGTGCTCCCAAAGCTTGACATTTTCTATAGATAATTTAAAAAAATTAGCATATATATATATATATATATATATATATATATATATAAAATGTAATTTTTAAACATTAAAATATCTGTGCCCAACTAGTATATTGTGACCACTAGGGGCATGTGTTCTTAAAGAATGAATAAGCATGCTTGTGAAAACTTGCTAATTTGGCTAAGTATTCTGTCTGGAGATTAAGAAATTATACATCCCATTTATCAATATTTTTCCAATTTTGAATATTCGAGGACTGTCAAAGAATCTATTTAAAATGTAAAGTTAAAGTTCTGATAGGTTGACAGAGTTAGTTTCAATACTCAGTATTTTTAACATCAAGCATTTTATTGTGATTTATACTATCTTCTTGGAATTATTTGTGAAGAAAACATAAGGAAAATTTTCATTTTTTATTTAGTTCTCTTTGGAGATAGATGTTATAGAGAAGATATAACTTCAAAGAACTGCAATGCAATGTAAGAAAATGCATTGAAAAAGTAGAATCTAATCAAATGAGCTATTTTGAAATTACCAGTTTCACTACAAGTGTAGTGAAATCTTTACCATTACATGATTTAGTCTCTAGGTCATGTCCAACTCTTTGCAACTACATGGACTGTAGCCCGCCAGGCTCCTCTGTCCTTGGGATTTCCCAGACAAGAATACTGGAGTGGGTTGCCATTTTCTTCTCGAGTGAATCTTCCCAACCCAGAGATTGAACCTGAGTCTCCTGCATTGGAGGTGAATTTTTTTTTTTATCAACTGAGCCACCAAGAAAGCTTACATGTATTGTTTATTTATCTTTCGTTTCTTTCTTTCATTCTTTCTTTCTCTCATTCTCTTTCCTTCCTTTCCCTTCCCCGCCTCTCTCTTTTGCTTGAAAATTTTTGTATGTAAATGTGGCCTAGTATAGATCAGTGGTTTAACTTAGAGCAAAGACAGTGGGCAATTAATGCCATGTCACCAACTGAACTCAGGTCTGCTAACCCGAAGCACTGCAAAAGTAATCCACTGACACCAGATTGCGGTAAAGAAAGCACACTGTTTACTGCAGGGTTCTAAGCAAGGGAACGGGAAAAAGGTCTCTGTCTCACAGACACTCTAAATTGGTCTTTGATTTAAGGGACTTTATAAAGGGGAAGAGCAGAGAGGCTAGGAATAATCATCATTTTACAGTTCTGTGTCATTTCTTAACGTCATTTCAGTTCAGATGTCTCTGGTTTACAATTCTCTATCCAGGTGATCCATGGCCCAGGGATCTATTACTTCCTCTTGCTCCAGGGAAACAACTTGAGTTTTTATGTTAATGATAATATCTGTAAGAGCAATTTTAGTACATTAACAATGTTAATCTACAGCAGCAGTTTTGATCATTTGACTCTGGTTGATTAGTGTTCAGTTAGCACAGGACTGAGGTCAGAGGGGACAAGTAAGGGAATAAAGTTTGGACAGAAAAATTAATTAAAAACTGGTAAGGGAACTCGGTTTTAGAGGGACTCAGTTTCACTGATGTATGAGTGCTATTAATTTTAAATTGGGCTCAAAAACTACTCAGTTATATGTGGTTATAGAAAGAATCAGCTCACAAAATAGCATATATATCACTTTTATTATAAAATGTATAGAATTACATGTGTGTATATGCATATGTGTACACATACGAGTATATAAAAAGGTGAAACGAGATGAAGAAAAAAATTAGTACACTAATACCTATGGTTTGTTTCATTAGTGATTTTTATTTTCTTCTCTGTGCTTTTCTTTTTAAAATTTCTATAATATTTGTAAGTTTTATATTAAGGAAATAACACAGTTAAAAATGAAGATAGGAAGACAGAAAGGGAGAGAGGGAGAAGGGAAGAAAAGAATAAGGTCTAACTGAGCAGGAGTATCTTTACCTTTGTGAAGCTGAGTAGGGCACTGTTTACTTTCCTGCTTATCAACTATTCTCTTTGGTATCTGGATATTGTAAAGAATTAGGAATTTTAAATTATAGCATTATAGGTGCTAAAAAAAACACAAGTTATTATTAGCATAGATATATCAAAGGAGAGAATAACTCAGTATAAAAGTATATGTGTGGGTACATGGATTCAGATATGGCATTATGATATATTTTTTCTTGAATTTGGTCTAGTTTAGCATTAATTATTGGAGAAGAAAACGGCAACCCACCCCATTATTCTTGCCTGGGAAATCCCATGGACAGAGGCGCTATAGCCCATGGAATCACAAAAGAGTTGGACGTGACTGAGAGACTAAACAACAACGACAACAACACAGCACTGACTCTAGTTTGCTTCCCCTGATTCTCTGTATAACTCTGACTGGCAAGAAGGTATATATCACCATGATGCACTGTGTAAGAAGATGACACATGATTGCCGTTTAGCCCTAGACTATCCAGGTTTCAGCAAATAAATAGTTATAACTCAGATAAAATGGCCTGAAAGAGATTTTCCTGTACATTCACTGGGACAAGAACCAAGTATTACAAATGATGTGTGTTTTCCAATTACAGTATTTGGCACACTGGAAGTTTATGTCAGTCTTGGCATTGTTAAAAAAAAAAATTGGACAATATCTTAATCTAAGCCATTTTTTTCCTGATCAATTAGAACTTTACCAGCTCTTATTCATGACATTAGAAGTATAAACCATGCAAATGTTGTTTGCAGACAATAAAGAATTGCTCAGGAACACACAGAGGCAGACATTTCTGGCATAAGGATGTTAGGGATAGCAGATGAAAGACTTCCACTGTCAAAGCCTTTCTGTGTCTCTGGGCCACAGTGCCTGAGGTGTCCACATAGAATATTCGTTTTCCCACTCCAAGTCAGTATTTCTGAAAGGGTAACCTATATATGGATTACCTGCACCATGATACTTACAGGGCTTATAAATATGCTGCTGCTAAGTTGCTTCAGTCGTGTCCAACTCTGTGCGACCCCATAGACGGCAGCCCACCAGGCTACCCTGGCCCTGGGATTCTCCAGGCAAGAACACTGGAGTGGGTTGCCATTGCCTTCTTCGTTTTAAATATGCAGATGTGTTTAAAAAAATTATTTACTTGGCTGTGTCTTTGTGGCATGTGGGCTCCAGAGCACATGGATTCAGTAGTTGCTGCACTGCAGGTTTAGTTGCTCCATGGCCTGTGGGATCTTATTTCCTCAACCAGGGATTGAACTGGTGTTCCCTAAATTTCAAGGCAAATTCTTATCTGCTGAATCACCAGGGAAGTAGGGAAGTCCCTAAACTTGCAGACTCTTGGAACTTGCTCCAAACCTACAAGTTTGGAGCAAACTGGGTAATGATAATATTCCCAAATTCAGACTCTCAAATAAAATCTTAGCAAAATCTCAAAGTAAGGATTGTATCAGTTACCTTACCCCCACCTCACCAAATCTGTTTCAAGTAGCTTTTCATATGTGACAAAGAGGATTTGTACTCTGCAGTGGGAGAATGTCTGGAAGCGCTGGGCTAAATCTGGAAAAAATTTAAAAGTTATACAGGTATATTCATTGATCAGCAAAACTACAAGGGATTTTTTTTTCTTTTTTAAACTTCTTATTGTAATTTAATGAATAAAAGTACATAAGGCATGACTGTATAGCTTAGTGAATTTGCATGCCTGTAACCTGTTGCTACCCTCAGCAATCAGATGCAGAATTAGAGCATTTTCAGCATCCAGGAAGCCCCTGTGCCTCACTTTATCATCCTCCTCCTGACCCAGGGTAACCACTATCCTGATTTCTAATACTATAGATTGCTTGTGCATTTTTTAGAACTTTCCATGCATATAAACAGGTTTCCCTTGTGGCTCAGCTGGTAAAGAATCCACCTGCAAAGCAGGAGACCTGGGTTTGATCCCTGGGTTGGGAAGATCCCCTGGAGAAGGGAAAGGCTACCCACTCCAGTATTCTGGCCTGGAGAATTCCATGGACTGTATAGTCCATGGGGTTGCAAAGAGTCCAACACGACTAATTTCACGTCACTTCATACGAATAAACAAACAGAAGGAATTCTTTAGTAAGTGGCTTATTTCAATCCACATTGTGTTTGATTTATCCATATTGTTGGTGCAGTGGTAGCTCTTTCATTCTCATTAAAGTATGCCATCTTTGTTTGTTTGTTTAAATGTGCCATGATGTATTTGACCATGGATGGGTATTTTAGTAATTTTCCATTTTAGGCTGTTACAGAGAGGGGCACTGTGAACATTCTAGTATATGTCTTTTAGTAAATGTGTACACATTTCAGATGAATATGTACAGAGGAGTAGAAGTACTGGGTCACAGGCTATACAGACATCAGTTTTAGCAGGCACAGTCAAAAAGTTTTCCAAACTGACTGTATCAAATTGCCCTCTAGAAGTATGTGAGTCTTCTGTTTGCTCCACACCCTTGCCAGCATTTGTCATTCTTCTGTCTCTTCCATTTAAGCCACTCTGGTGAATATATAAACATCCTATACTAATTTTAATGTGTATCCTACATGGAAAGTTGGTGTTATTTTCATTTATTTTAAATATCTACTTTTTGTACTTCAGCTTAAAAATTCTAATTCTAAAGAAGAGAAAAGCTTTTGAGATTTGGTATATTTTAAAGGTCTTTAAAGTAATATGGATGCCCATTCAGATATTTGAACCTCTGGCCTAAGATGCTGGTTTTTCAAGGACAGGAAAGGGACTAGGTTCCTTAATGGATTCATTCAAAATATTCCCACTGGGCCATGCAAATAAAGAACTCCTGGATGATTGCTCTTAATGAGGAAAGATTGTTTTTAACTTTGTATCAGCCATTTTAATGGTCAGAGGTTTTTAGATATTCTACTAAGATATCATCAAAGCAACTTTGTAGCCAAAGTGCACAATCAGTTTTTCAAAAGCAATGTCAAATGTGGCATCCAGCTCTGTTTTAGGGTTCTCTAGAGCAGCAGTCCCCAGTCCTTTTGGCACCAGAGATCAATTTCATGGAAGACAATGTTTCCATGAACTGAGAGTGGGAGGATGATTTTGGCATGAGTCAAAAGCATTATAATTATTGTGTACTTTTTTTTTTTCTTTCTATTATTACTACTCTCACTCCACCTCAGTTCATCATGCAATAGATTCTAGAGACTGGGAGCCCTGCAAGAACCAAACCAACGTCTACATGCTCACGTAGAGGGGAGGGAAGTCAGAGGGAGAGACAGAGACAGAAACAGATACACAAAGAGACAAAGAGAGGCAGAGAGATTAATTCGAGGAATTGACTTACACAGTTATGGAGGCTGAGCATACCCACGGCCTGCTGTTCACAAGGTGGAGAACCAGGAAAGTAATTCCATCCTAGCCTGAGCACAGAAGAACTAGGAACACCATTATCTGAGCACAGTAGAAAAAAATGTACCAGCCCAAGCAGAGAGAACAAATTCTTGCTTGCTCCACCTTTTTGTTCTATTCAGACTCTAAACTATTGGGTATCACCCACCAGCACTTGCGAGGGTGAGTTTTATTCAGTCTGTTGATATAAATGCGAATCTCTTCTACAAATACTCTCACAGACATGCCCAGAAGTAATGCTTTACCTTAGTCCTTTTACAAAGTTAACACACAAAAAATTAGTCATCACAGTCTTAGAATATAATATTTAATTTAATCTTGGTAACTCTGAGAACAAAATCCTATAAATTATTTGAGGTACCATTAGTGAGTTCATGTTAGGTTTCACAGAATTTACCAAGATTAAGTGGACAAAGAAAGGAAAATAATGCCCACCCCCACAAACTTTTTAGTAGTCTGCATGATATCTGTATATTACTAACAAATTAATGGTTTGGGAACTAGGTGGCAGGAATCTAACCTTAGATACCAGGAGCTATTGCTGAAACCCAGAGTGGGCAATGGATGAGTTTAGCTTTCTGGTTTTAGAACTCAAGAGAGCAATGTTAGGGATATCAAATTATCTTTATGTATGTCACCAGATCACAGTGTTTTACTGGACAAGGAATCAATTTTAAATCTCATCAAAGGATTGAATGAGAATATTGAAGTTGCTTAAGTTTTTCCATTGTATCATTTTTTGAGATATGTTGAGTGATGTCAGTGTACTTTATTGGAGATATTTATTTTAGCCTTGGCTTAAGGCATTAAATGTGTGTATTTATTCTATTAAAGCACACCACACTTATGTGAGCCTAATAAACCAGCAGAGTTTGGCACCATCCATCTTTTGTTATGAATTGCTGAAGTGATGCTGGGGAGTGTATTTATAAGCACTGCATACTAGTGTAGCCAAATATTGACTTTGCTTGCTAACTCCATCCCATAAAACTTCTGACGACAACCTAAATAAAGTTCAGTTGAAGATAAAATATTGCAAAATAAATGCCAAAAATGGAAACCATTTTTCAAAACACTAAATTAGGAAGTTAAGGAATCAAGGCAATTAATCAATATTTCAAAATGATGAATATATTTTACAAAACACCACTTAAAATGAAAAGCTCAAAACAGAATTTTTGTGTGTGTGTGTTTAAAACAATGTTTATTTTAGTCTTCTATGGCAGATTTCAGATGAGGCTTTTGAAAAACACTTTAGCTAAAATTTGTGCTACCATAATATTCTTCATCAAAGTGATCTGAAGGAATTCAGGTAAATCACTTAGTTTTTGATGCTAATAATTATGTTTGTCATTTATTGAGAACATATGTTCCTGCTGCTTACCTACATGTATTCAGTTCTCTTTACAAGCCTATATCATTATTATCCTGATTTTAGAAAATACACTAATGTTAAAACAACATCCATTCAGTTAGTCATTCCAGTAAATTTTGTTTTGTGCCAAACAATTCCAGAATTTAACACAGTCAAAGCCCTCAGGCTTGTAGGCTTACATTCATTTAGGAGAGAATAAAAAGAAAATAAATGCTTGAGGAAATAAAAAGAAAATATGTTACAATGGATCAAGAGATAAGACAAGGAATGTGTGATTTCCTGGCAGATCAGGGGAGGCCAAAAAGAGAGGAGGCTAGGTACCATATCATTGTTTGCATGCAGGCAAACTTGGCACATCTAAACTAACCAAAAGAAAAAAAAACAAAAAACAAATATGTGATCACAGCTGACTTCAACATTTAGTTGTGGAGATATATTAATACAAAATATTAAATAAGACTTCAACAGTGGCTTTATATGCTGAGGACTCCTCTATGTCTGTCTCCATCCCAGTTTGATTCCTAGACTTACAAATCCAACTAACTATGTGACGTTTTGACTTAGGTGCCACCTAGCCATCTGAAACATGGCATACTAGTTTATACATCTGCATCTTCTAATTTATTTATTTATTATTTAGACTGTGCCGAGTCTTCATTGCTTCATGTGGGCTTTCTTTGGTTATGGCAAGCAGGGACTCCTTCTCATTGTGGTATCTTCTCTATAGTTGCAACGCTTGGGCTCTGGAGTATACCAGCTTCAGTAGCTATGACCGGCAAGCTTGGTAGTTGTGGTGTGTGAGCTTAGTTTCCCTGTGGTATGTGGGATCTTAGTTCCTAGACCAGGGATCAAACCTATGTCTCCTGCATTGGTAGGCGAATTCTTAACCACTGGACCACCAGGGAAGTCCTTGCATCTTATTGTAATTAACAGGAATCATTTCTTCTGGATTCTGGTTGAGTATGGCCCCACTGAAAGGATTAAACTTCTGGACCTGCCAAAGGACAAGAACTGATACTATCATTTGATAACCATACATAAGGACTAGTAATAGTTGTTCAGGAAGCTTACAAGGAATGCCCTGATTTCCTTACTAATGTATCAAATCACTGGAGCCCTATCAGAACCAGCCCTGCGTGTACAGTAGGAGAAAATAAATCAAACCCCTGCCTTCTAGGAGCTTGTATTTTAATGTGGAGTGTGGTGGAGCAAAAACAGTGAACGACAGAAAAACCAAGGACCTATTCATACATGTCTAACATTATGTCAGGTAAGGATGAATGCTATAAAGGAGAGAAGAAAAAGAGAAAAGAACAAGAAAAAGCACATACTTGTCCTAGAATAGGGAAAGGACACTGGGAGATGCTGTAGTCAAGGAGGACTTAGTGAAAAGGAAATTTTAAAAATGAGGAAAAAGTATTAACTCTGTTGTTTGTTAGATGGAGAAATGAAATTACATTTTTATAAGTCCTAAAATTTGAACACTCAGTTTACCATGAGCCACTCCATATTACTGCCTTTCAAACTTTATGCCACAGCAAGTTGTTTTTGTCCACCTCCAATTCTGCCATGTGACATTTTGTGTTGTAAACTAAGGTATAAAAACTACCAGTGCATTTTCTTTAAAATTTCATGTATCTCTTTAATTGGCCAGCAATAAAGTGGTTAAGAGGATTACTAATTGAGATGAGATATTAAACCCACCACTGTCATCTCATTCTTCCCCTTCCAGGAATCATTCATGTATTTTATAATGGTAATTAGCCAACTTTTATTATTTAGCACTTTGTAATTACAAAATAACTTGCAGTCATCATTTGGTTTACGTTATTGGGAATCTGGGTCTTGCATGCTCTCTGGGAAAATATTTAATGTCTTCCATACAGTTTTGCAGTTTTCAATATCTTTGATTATATCTCACTTCGCTTGCTTTATACCTCACATCTGACTTGAACATGCAAATCTTGATGCAAAAATACCAGTGTTGAGGCTCAAGGCAGACTACACCAAAATATACCAAAATGGCATATTGATGATTTTTGAATTAAAGTTACTTTAGAAACAGCTGGTGCAGGAAGGCCATACTGACCCTACTCTGTCTCCCTGAAAATAGGAAACAAATCTCCCATTTGAAAGGTACCCTTCCTGTACCAGGAGGCAAAGAGACCACCAGAGACATTCAGGCCTGAGAAAGCTGCATAAACAAATCTTGTTACTTCTTTACTAATTTACTACCCCAAGCCCAAACTCTGTTAAGTGTTCACTATTGAAGCACCCAAGCTTAAGTTTCTTCCTCCTGTTAATTCCTCACAAATTCATTATTTCTTTGTCTAGAAAATGTAAAAGCTGCTCTCCCTCATCACTTCTTAGGTTCTATTTCTATGAAACCCCTCTACACACAAATTATTTCTTTTTGCTCCTCCCTGTAAATCTATTTTCTATTTAATTATTAGACCAGCCAAAAGAATTCCAGGGGAGTGAATTTCCTTGGGAACCTTGGGGTCACAAAGAGTCAGACATGATGCAAAGACTGAGTACGCATGCAGCTTAACCTCTAATTAGAAAAACAGAACTTTTAAAAATATTTAAATAATTAATTTTGATGGCATTCAACATTTTGAACTAATATGATTATACACGCTGATTATATGGCACAAAATTTTGGAAAAATAGCAGTTTCCTATTCCTTAATTTTTTTGTTTTCACTTTGAGCTATGCTATAAACACATAATTTATAATGATTTAATTGAAATCAAGAAACTCAGCTATAAAGTGAAATCAATTGGTGTACTTTGAGTTCACAGGAAATATTTCTAACTAAAAATTGGACAAAGAAAAACTTAAATATAAAAGGAATAATTAGAGACTAATTTTGTGTTACCTTGGAAGCATGCTTGATTAAGTTCTTGTGATTTTGGAATCAGCTTATTTGAATCCCACTTTTCCAAGTGCCAGTTGACGTTGTGCCTTTTATAAGCCTCAGGGTCAAGATCTGTACAGTGGGATTAAACAGAGTAGTTAATGCAAAGGATTACCATGAGGATGTTCACGACTGCTCAATAAATGTCCCTTTTATGCTGGGAATAAGGAAGACCTACCTAATAGAGGATTACGTATACAGACTATATTTTACGAGTGTACACCATGATAAAGTTGTTACTTAGAGCAATAAGCAGATAATACTTAGATGCTATGAAATTCAAAGCCCAAGAAAGTCAGTACTCTGTCCTGAAACAAGTCAGAATTTTCAATTCAGTAACACACACTCGGCGTGACACGTAATATAGATGAAAAGGATTTTAAAAGTAGAATCCACCAGTTCATTGGATCAATTAAGTCTTCATTGTATCCGTAGATCCTTAAAGCTCTCTTTGTAATCAGCCAGTTCTGTCATTTAACAGCCTTGTTCTGTGTTTTGGCAACGGACCCCAAGTGAATGGGCCTATCTGGGGATGAGAAGAAAGGAAGCCACCCAAAGGCCCTTTTTTGCCTTTGCAAACTGATGTTTTCCAAGCAGTTTTCTGGTGTTTGGAAACACTGCGTAGTGACTGGGGGAAGAGGCAGCTGTGCTTTGGCCCACATGAGGTAATTTGCAGACACATTTTAATTGCCTTTTAGGGAGTATGAAGGAGTTCCAAATAGTCTAATGAGTTCCAGCAAACACCTGTGAAATGCTTTTAGACGGCCATGTAATACTGAAATTAAGAATGTAATGCAGCAATTGGAGGCATGGTTTTTTTCTTCCTCTTTTTGTTTCCTCCCTCTCCGCTTAAAAGGATAGCTGGAGATGTTTTAAAGACCCTTTGCCGATAGACAGTAGGTTTCCCACTAGCCAAATGACTTTTTGGACTAACCTAATAAATTCAATAATGCTTGATAGAATCTTCATGTCAACTTTATAATTAAAACAAATAATCTTGATCAGACAGTAAAATTAAAATGAGAGGGATGTAGATAGTTATAAATCTAACACTATTTTATCTATTAGTCAATAAACAATATTAAATAGATCCAAAATACACATGGAAAATTATGACAATATGGTGATAGATGGAGACTGTGAAAGATATTTTATGGTTTCTTTTCCTCGCACCCTCCTTCCTGTCCTTCTTTCCTTCCTACATTTTTTAATGGTTCATCATTGATTTACATGGAGATGTTTTTGAGAGATGAATGATATTTTAATCTTCTTTGTATGCATTTGGGAACTGCAACAGAAGAAAGATTAGGATAATTTGGAGATGAAAAAGACAAAATTCAGAAATTTTATCCTCATTCTAACTTTAGACTCCATCATTATTTTGTGAGTGTATTTTTGTGTGTACCATTATGTAAATACATAACTCTTCCTTCCCCTAAGAAGTAACAACTATCCTTGAAATGTGTGTTTGCATTCCAAAAGATTACTTTATGTTTTTAATATATGATATATAGTATTTCATATGCATGCATATACATACACGAATGCCAACAAAATAAAAAGCTCTAAAATCAACTCATACTGCATTGTTCCTCTGTGGGGCTATATTTTTCTTAACATAGTTGTAGGATGCCTTAGTAGATGTAGCTATAATTCATTTCTTTTTATAATTGTATAATGTACCATTGTAAGAATATGTTTTCGTTAGTCACTCAGTCATGTCAGACTCTTTGTGACTCCATGGACTGTAGCCTGCCAGACTTCTCTGTCAGTGGAATTCTCCATAAAGAATATAGAGTGGGCTGACATTCCTTTCTCCAGGGAATCTTCCCAACCTAGGGATTCAACCTGGGTTGTTGAATCTCCCGCATTGCAGGTAGCTTACCATCTGAGCCACCAGAGAAGCCCAATGTAAGAATATTGAAACTTTATTCTTCTGTTATAGACATTTAGGTTGTTTTCACTTTTTCACTATCACAAGAATGCTCCCCTTATCTATGGCTGTAAAAGTATTTCTTTAGACTCTCTAGGAATAGAACTGATAGATGACAAAGTATAAGCATTTTCAGCTTGACTAGATTTTGCCACCTTTCTCTCAAATGCATTATAATTTACTTTCCTACCAGTGGCACATAAGAACTCCTATGGATCTATATGACTGCCAGTTTGTGAAATTATTTTTAAAATGGTTTAAAATCAATTTTAAGTTTGTCCATTTGATTGATAGGAAATTCCAATTTGGTTTATACTTCCTGATGATTGAGGATATTCTGTATCTTTCATACACAGATTCACACTTCTTTGAATTGCCTTTTTCCGTTGTGTTCTTTCTTTATAATTTTTTTTAAGAGGGGGGTCTTATGAGTCATTATTTGGGGCACAAAAACTTTCTTGGTTATATAGGTAAAAATTCAATCTCTCTGTCTATAGTTAATTTTTTGTGATTTGGGTTATGGGAGAAGGAAATGGCAACCCACTCCAGTACTCTTGCCTAGAGAATCCCGTGGACAGAGGAGCCTGGTGGGCTGCTGTCTATGGGGTCGCACAGAGTCGGACATGACGGAAGCAACTTAGCATGCATGTATGCATTAGAGAAGAAAATGGCAACCCACTCCAGTATTCTTACCTAGAGAATCCCTGGGACAGAGGGGCCTGGTGGGCTGCCATCTATGGGGTCGCACAGAGTTGGACACGACTGAAGCGACTTTCAGCAGCAGCAACAGCAGCATTTGGCTTATGAAAGCTTTTGACAATTCCAAGATTTAAAATTTAATTCATTATAATAAGTTTGCCTTTTTATATCTTATTTTAGAAAGGCTTCCCTACTTGGAGGAAATAATAAAGTTACTGTCAGAGTTTATTCTATATATAATATTATTTTTCCTATTTTTAAATTTAATACATGTGACATTTGGGCTATATTTTGTGAGGTCGGAATACATGTGGCTAACCCATACTTTTAGCATCTATCCTGTTTATCTACAGTGACTTTATTGTATATTTTCTCCACATATGCATGCTTCTAGAGCTGCACTGCCTAATATGGAAGCCAGTAGTTAAACTATTTACTTTTAAATTTAATTAAAATTAAACAAAATTTTAAAACTCACTTTCCCAGTAACACAACCTACATTTCAAGTAGTTATTAGCTGTATGTCACTACTTTACTGGGCATTACAAATGTTGTAGAATGTATTCATCATCACAGAAAGATCTGTTAGACAGTGCTATTAAGGAGTTCAGTTCTTTTAGCTTTGTTTCACCTCTGTCTATTCCAGTCCCTGCCACTGCTACAGTGCAGCAGTGTTTCAATATCTTAATATTTCACATTCCCTTTTATTCTTATGTTTCAAAGATGTCTTCTCTATTCTTAGTTTATTGTTCCTCTGTACAATTTCAATATCATCTTTAGGGAAATTGATTGAACCTTCATGTATTTATACAGAAATCTGAGCATAATTTATACATTCATATCACTGAATTTCTAAACCTTAGTCAGTATACATCTTTCTGTTAATCTAGAATTTATTCTTTAATTCAAATAGTTTTCTCTACATGTATCACATACATTTTGAATAGCTTTAATCATAAGTGCATCAAAATTTTTGTTACTGTTGTGAATTCTGTTTTTATTTTACATTACCTGTTTCTTGTTATTGTATAGCAATACAAATAATTTTTATGTATTGATCTTATATCCAGCAAAGACCAACTAATTATTTATAAGGCCGTTTTTGTATCTTCCATTTCAATATGTATAACATTTGGGGGGGGGGCTTTAGTGTACCAGGTGGACTAGATTTCTTTTAGGAAATGAGGTGTTAAAATTGGACATAAGTTTTTTAATAGATGACTTTTCATAAGATTCAGAACTTTTTTATTATTAGTTCTCCTGAGTTTTTATTTCATTATCAATTGCTGTTAAATTTTGTTAAATTGCTTTTTTAATATCTATTATATTTTTATCATATTAATTAATACATTAAATCAAATAATAATAAGTATTCTGATGTTTAGTTTTTGTGTATCTGAAAAATATCCAACTGATCATTAATTAGCATTAGTGGTAATAGTAGTATCATTGTTGTTATTTTATTGCTGGATTTGGATTTCTAACATTTTGTTTGGAGGTTTTTTTTTTTTTTCTATATTTGACAATAAGATTAACCCATATTTGTCCTTTATCAAATCATCCTTTAAGTCTTGCTTCTGAAAGTTGTGCTAATGTGGATGCATTTGCTTGATATATGTATGATGAAGCTTGGAACTATCGGTTTCATTCCCTGAAGAGCTTGTCTTTCAACTATTAGCCATTCCTTGAGTATTTGTTAGAAATTATTATGTAGAGCTTTGTGTGTTTTAGTTTCCTAAGTGTGTTTTGATTTACTACTAAATCTCTTCACTGGTTAAAACTCTTCTGATTTTTTCTATTTCTTCTTAGTCACATTTGGTAAGTTAAGTTATTATAGGTAAAACATTTCTTTATCTTTTTCCCAAAGTAGTATTCTCTTATTTCTTAAAATTTCTACTTTGCTATCTTTTATCCCTAATAATATCTAGTTTGCCTTTAAAAAATTATTTAACAACCCTTCTCAAAAGTGTGTTTATTTTTTTTAGTCTTTAGTAAGAACAAACTTTTGGTTTGGTTGACCATTGTTTGTCTATATTTTCATTATATTTTATTATTTTCTATACAATTACCTTTATTCTCCTTTGGTTCTGTTCTGTTTGTTTTCTAATTTCTTGAACTGGATAAATTCTTATACTATTAGTTGTCAGCATTTCCTCATTCTTATCATAAGTATCAAGTCTCCAATTTCTAGTAGCTACCTATCTTCATCCAATAATCATTTACAATACTATTCATGTTGTAAATGAGCTAGATACACAGGCCATTAAAATATTATGTTTTTACTAAATTTTTATTTATTTATTTTTGTTCTTTTTGTTAAAGGGATTAATATAGAGATGTATTAAAATCACCCAGTTTGATTGTAAATTTGTCAAATTCTATACATTTTTATTGTATTTTGAGGCCTTGTTATTTGTTTCTTGAAATTTGGAACTCTTTTACCTTTCCATGAATTGAAACTCATTAGAGAGTCAGTTCAGTTCAGTTCAGTTCAGTTCAGTCCCTCAGTCATGTCCAACTCTTTGCAAACCCATGCCAGGCCTTTCGGTCCATTGCCAACTCCCAGAATTTACTCAGACTCATGTCCATTGAGTTGGTGAAGCCATTCAGCCATCTCATCTTTTGTCATGCCCTTCGCCTCCTGCCTTCAGTCTTTCCCTGCATCAGGGTCTTTTCAAATGAGTCAGTTCTTTGCATCAGGTGGCCAAAGTATTGGAGCTTCAGCTTCAGCATCAGTCCTTCCAATGAATATTCAGGACTGATTTCCTTTAGGATGGACTGGTTGGATCTCCTTGCAGTCCAAGGGACTCTCAAGAATCTTCTCCAACACTGCAGTTCAAAAGCATCCATTCTTCTATGCCCTGCTTTCTTTATAGTGCAACTCTCACATCCATACATGACTACTGGAAAAATCATAGCTTTGACTAGATGGAACTTTGTCACAAAGTAATGTCTCTGCTTTTCAATATGCTGTCCAGGTTGGTCATAACTTTCCTTCCAAGGAGTAAGCGTCTTTTAATTTCATGGCTGCAGTCACCATCACTGCAGCTCACAGTGATTTTGGAGCCCCATAAAATAAAGTCTGTCACTGTTTCCATTGTTTCCCCATCTATTTTCCAGAAAGTGATGGGACCAGATGCCATGATCTTAGTTTTCTGAATGTTGAGTTTTAAGGCAACTTTTTCATTCTCCTCTTTCACTTTCATCAAGAGGCTCTTTAGTTTTTCACTTTCTGCTATAAGGGTGGCGTCATCTGCATATCTGAAGTTATTGATATTACTCCCAGCAATCTTGATTCCAGCTTGTAATTCATCCAGCCCAACGTTTCTCATGATGTACTCTGCATAGAAGTTAAATAAGCAGGGTAACAATGTACAACCTTGACGTACTCATTTCCCCATTTGGAACCAGTCTGTTGTTCTATGTTCAGTTCTAACTGTTGCTTCCTGACCTGCAAACAGATTTCTCAAGAGGCAGGTCAGGTGGTCTGGTATTCCCATCTCTTGAAAAATTTTCCAGAGTTTGTTTCAGTCCACACAGTCAAAGGCTTTGGGATAGTCAATAAAGCAGGAGGAGATATTTTTCTGAAACTCTCCTGTTTTTTCAATGATAATTCCATTTATTTGTAAATATATTTTTAACCTTCTGATTTATTTGGCTGATGTTAAAATAGTTACAAAGTTTCTTTTAACTAGTATTTGCATAGTAAGACTTTTCTCATTTTCATTCAATTTTTGCATATCCCTGTTTACATCTTATAAATTGAATACTACATACAATGTGTGTGTATTTATTTTGGTTCATTTTGACAATCTTTGCATTTTATCTAGATGAGTTAAGTTCCATTTATATTTATTGTGATTGCTTATAAAGATAAATTCACTTTTGTCATTATACTATATCCTATTTTCTCATTTTTAATTCTTTTTCTATATTTTATTCAATTCATTCTTTCAGTTGTTAATTCATTCAAAATGATTCATTAAGTGCTAAGTGAATGCCAAACACTAGCTCAGATGTTCAGAAAATAGCAATGAAAGCCACTGCCTTCAGGAAGCTTACAAAGTAGAATGATGATAGACAATAAACATATCAATAATTATAAAATATGGTTTGTCAAAGGTGACAAGCAGTAAGGAGAAAAATAAAGCAAGAACTTATCTATAAGTAAAATGATTATTAGTCATCTAATTCAAGACATTAAGGGAAGAAAAAGCAAAGACTTCTTTCAGTGAAAATAACAAAGTTCTCAGTTAATACATAGACATAGACTTGGCAAGTAACTTTGCTAGAATATGAGAAAAAAAGATATTCTCGTATTCATATCTCCATTTCCCCTAATCTTACTCATTTTAGTGATAACATGATAAGGTACATGTGTTTAGTCTTTATATTGTCCTGAGTATTTCATATGGGAAGATGATGACTTCCCCACTTTAAGAATGATTATGTGCTAAACATCATTATCTATATTTTAGTTAGGCTTTACAATTTCAGAAATTGCAATATGCCCCAAATTAGATTTTGTAAAATATGCCCCAATTCTATCTAATAGGAAAACTATGAGATTATGAGATTATGCAGATCAATTGTTTGAAATGCTAGTTTTCAGTCATTTTGACTTTAAAACATGGACATTTCTATAGGTTGAGTTTATTCAAGTGCTAATAATATACTTGTAATGTTCAGATTTATTGCTTCCTGTGATTATCCTACATATCATTATTGTTAAAAATTTTAGCTTGATTTTCTGTAAAATGATAATGTCTTATATTCTAAAATGTTTTTTTTTCTGTTTTATTTGTATGCAATATGACTTTCCTATCAAGCATCAAGCATTTTATTTCTTATTTGTAGGTTAGAACAAATAAATAGTTGCATTAAATATACAGTGAATGCTATCATTTTAACAGATAGAAGTATGTATTTGATATTTCATATTTTGTCACTTGATCTTCTCAGACTGATTTATGACAGACAATAAAGTTGTCAGAGGGCTTTTGTTGTTGGCAATATTTTAGTTCTCAAATTATGAGAACATAGAGTTTTGCCATAAAGGGAGAAAAAAGTAGTTGTTTGATTGATATAGATGAAATGACAGTTCATCCTGAGAATAAGGCTTAATGCTATGAAACTAGGGTATTGTTACTTCCTTAGCAATGAAAAATCTTATGAAAAAATCACCTGTATCACATATTTGGGCATACTGTGCAGTCAGCTTGGCTACCAAGGTTAAAGCTATTTCGAAAATGGAAAATGAGGAAGGGAGTAGTTCAAAACAGGTTCCATATAATAAAAACTATTTGCCCTTTGAAAAAGTTTAATATCTTGTTTCTCTGGTCTGAATAATCTAGAACATTGTTTTACATAATCTCAGGTGTCTTGAACACACTAAGAAGCTGTCACTTAACTTCCTTTCTCTGCAATATTTTGCTTTGGAACAAGGTAAACAGTTTTATCTCTGCCTCATTTACAAATAAATAAAAATTAAATAAGCTCCCATCACATCCTTTTTACCAGCAGATCTTTTATTAGAACCAGAATATTCAAATACAAGTGGTGAAGATCTCTGCCTTAGATGTCTAGGCAAATCAGGACATGTTGACAGTCTGCAGAATGACTGAACTAAGACCAGTTTATTAGAAACAGTCAGATTATATAGCATAGGTTATATAAAAAGTGAAGCATTAAAAATAACATTTTCAATATGAATTAAAAAAAAAAAACTTTAATTCTTCAAGATGAAGAAGAGTACCAGAGGCTATCATAATGGGGAATCTGAAGGGAATACAATTTTTTTGTTATGAAGGTTTAAAAGAGAAAAAGTGAGAAGTGTTAGTCGCTTAGTCATGTCTGACTTTCTAACCCCATGGATTATAGCCCACCAGGCTCCTCTGTCCATGGAATTCTCCAGGCAAGAAGACGAGTGGTAGCCATTCCCTTCTCCAGGGAACTTTTCTGACTCAGGGATTAAACCTGGGTCTCCTGCATTACAGGCAGATTCTTTACTGTCTGAGCCACTGAGAAAGCCCATTATTAAGTTTAATGATAGATTAAAATTTATTCTATATCTTATTTTACTAAAATTATCTTCCTACTCTCAGACTAGAGGCACATTAGAAAATTCCTCAAATCCCATTCTCAAAGGAGTAGAGATTAAGAAGGTAAAGAAGGGGAGAATTCTTTTATTTTTGTATGTGGTGACTATAATAAGGGAGGTAAAGATTAAGAAGAAAAGAAATTTACTTATTTTATTAACTCCAGTGGAAACTGAATCTTGAGAATCCTGGAATAGTCCCATGATATTTGTAAAATAACCAAAATTGAGAGTATGAATTCTTGTATCCTGGCTAGTTCTTATTCATTCATTACATTCTGCTCTCATACATTTCTGTTTGGAGTTTTCAAAAGTATGTTTCTCCTCACTTAAATCAAGATTTCTCCTGTGATTCTTCAACCAAAATAGCATAAAATTTAGTTGTCTTGGGTATCATTTACTTCTCATGATAGTTTTGCTTAGCACTTGAGATAGGACACCCCATCATGACAGTGTCTGAACACTCTGACCATGCTAGTTTAAAAATGGTATGGTATTCTAAAAGCATAGAACATTTGCCTTTACCATAGAAGTTAATAACATCCTCAAACTCAGAATACATAAGATAAAACAGATGACATTTGTTCCTTGACTGTTCACATGACATGTATAACTATTTCCTACTACAGTTCAGTGGGGACCCAGATGGAAGGATTTGTGTCAAGCTTATTCATTCTATGAACATTTATCAAGTGTATCATAACTCTAGATCAGGTAGTTACATTTTATTTTTTCTCTATCTGAAAATCCTGGTCTATAATTGGTATACTTCATAATATATTTGTGTTTAAATCTAATAATTTGTTTTTTTGTTTTCTATTTTCCAGCAGTTTGTTTTTTCTTTCCCTGCTGCCATCCTTCTTCCTTATAGAGTAATCATTTAAATAAATTCATCTTATTTAGAATCTTCTAGTGATTACTCTAGAAATTACAACATGCATTTTTAATTATTAGTATCTACCTTAAAGTTCAGTTCAGTCACTCAGTTGTGTCCAACTCTTTGAGACCCCATGGACTGCAGCACACCAGGCCTCCCTGTCCATCACCAACTCGCACAGTTTACTCAAACTCATGTCCATTGAGTCGGTGATGCCATCCAACCATTACATCCTCTGTCATCCCCTTCTCCTCTTACCTTCAATCTTTTTCAGAATTGAGATCTTTTCCAATGAGTCAGTTCTTCATATCAGGTGGCCAAAGTACTGGAGTTTCAGCTTCAGCATCAGTCCTTCCAATGAATATCCAGGACTGATTTCCTTTAGGATTGACTGGTTGGATCTCCTTGCAGTCCAAGGGACTCTCAACAGTCTTCTCCAACACCACAGTTCAAACGCATCAGTTCTTTGGCACTCAGCTTTCTTTATAGTGCAACTCTCACATCCATACATGACTACATACATACATACATAGCTTTGACTAGATGGACCTTTTTTGGCAAGGTAATGTCTCTGCTTTTTAACATGTTGTCTAGGTTGGTCATAGCTTTTCTTCCAAGAAGCAAGTGTCTTTTAATTGCATGGCTACAGTCACTATCCACAGTGATTTTGGAGCCCCATAAAATAAAATGTGTCACTGTTTCCACTGTTTCTCCGTCTATTTGCCATGAAGTGATGGGACCGGATGCCATGATCTTAGTTTTCTGAATGTTGAGTTTTAAGGCAACTTTTTCACTCTCCTCTTTCACTTAAATCAAGAAACTCTCTAGTTCTTCCTTGCTCTCAGGCATAAGGGTGGTATCATCTGCATATCTGGGGTTATTGATATTTCTCCTGGCAATCTTGATTCCAACTTGTACTTCATTCAGCCCAGCGTTTCTCATGATGTATTCTTCATACAAGTTAAATAAGCAGGATGACAATATACAGCCTTGACGTACTCCTTTTCCTATTTGGAACCAATCTGTGGTTCCATGTCCAGTTCGAACTGTTGCTTCCTGACCTGCGTACAGGTTTCTCAAGAGGCAGGTCAGGTGGTCTGGTATTCCCTTCTCTTTCAAAATTTTCCACAGTTTATTGTGATCTACACAGTCAAAGGCTTTGGCATAGTCAATAAAGCAGAAATAGATGTTTTTCTGGAACTCTCTTGCTTTTTTGATGATCCAGCGGATATTGGCAATTTGATCTCTGGTTCTTCTACCTTTTCTAAAACCAGCTTGAACATCTGGAAGTTCACGGTTCACATATTGCTTAAGCCTGTCTTGGAGAATTTTGATCATTACTTTACTAGTGTGTGAGACGAGAGCAATTGTGCAGTAGTTTGAGCATTCTTTGGCATTGCCTTTCTTTGAGATTGGAATGTAAACTGACCTTTTCCAGTCCTGTGGCCATTGCTGAATTTTCCAAATTTGCTGGCATACTGAGTGTAGCACTTTCACAGCATCATCTTTTAGGATTTGAAATAGCTCAACCTGAATTTCATCACCTCCACTAGCTTTGTTCATATTGATGCTTCATAAAGCCTACTTGACTTTGCATTCCAGGATGTCTGGCTCTAGGTAAATGATCACACCATCATGATTATCTGGGTCATGAAGATCTTTTTTGTATAGTTCTTCTGTGTATTCTTGCCACCTCTTCTTAATGTCTTCTGCTTCTGTTAGGTCCAGACCATTTCTGTCCTTTATTGTGCCCATCTTTGCATGGAATGTTCCCTTAGTATGTCTAATTTTTTTGAAGACATCTCTAGTCTTTCCCATTCTCTTTTTTTCCTCCATTTCATTGCATTGATCTCTTAGGAAGGTTTTCTTATCTCTCCTTGCTATTCTCTAGAACTCTGCATTCAAATGGTTATAGCTTTCTATTTCTCCTTTGCCTTTTACTTCTCTTTTTTTCACAGCTATTTGTAAGGCCTCCCTCCTCAGATAACCATTTTGCCTTTCTGCATTTCTTTTTCTTTGAGATGGTATCTATCCCTGCCTCCTGTACAATGTCCCAATCCTCCGCCCATAGTTCTTCAGGCACTCTGTTTATCAAATCTAATCCCTTGAATGTATTTGTCATTTACACCTATAATTGTAAGCAGTTTGATTTAGGTCATACCTGAATGGTCTAGTGGTTTTCCCTACTTTCTTAAATTTAAGTCTGAATTTGGCAATAAGGAGTTCATAATCTGAACCACAGTCTGCTCCTGGTCTTGTTTTTGCTGACTGTATAGAGCTTCTCCATCTTTGGCTGCAATGTATACAATCAATCTAATTTTGGTCTTGACCATCTGGTGATGTCCATGTGTAGAGTCTTCTCTTGTGTTGTTGGAAGAGGGTGTTTGCTATGACCAATGCGTTCTCTTGGCAAAACTCTGTTAGCCTTTGGCCTACTTCATTCTGTACTCCAAGGCCAAATTTGGGCTTCCCTGGTGGCTCAGAGGGTAAAGTGTGTGCCTACAATGTGGGAGACCTGGAATAGAACCACAGGTCCAGAAGATTCCCTGGAGAAGGAAATGGCAACCCACTACAGTACTCTTGTCTGGAAAATTCGATGCACAGAGGAGCCTGGTAAGCTACAGTCTGTGGATGTGCAATGACTCAAACATGACTGAGCAAATATACTTCTCATCAGGCAGCTTGCCACTTTCTGCTGCAAGGTCCTGATGGTACCTTAAAGTAATACTTTTATAACTCTCTGTATTTATAAAATTGTATAATACTTTAACTCCATTTATATCCCTACTTCTTTTGTGCTGTTTTTGTCATGTGCTTTGATAATAAATGTGTTTTAAACACACAAGAATTCCTTATTATTTTTTTAAGAAATCTGTATTTATTAATACATGTGCTCAGTCACTCAGTAGTGTTCAAGTTATTGAGACCCTTTGGACTGTAGCCTGCAAGGCTCCTCTATCCATCGGATTGTTCAGGCCAGAATCCTGGAGTGGGTTGCCATTTTCTCCTTCAGGGCATCTTCCCAACCCAAGGATCAGACCCATGTCTCCTGTGTTTTCTGCATTGCAAGCAGATTCTTTATCTGCTGAGTCATCAGGAATACATTTAACACATATAACACTTTTTACTATTCTTTATATCTTCCTAAATTACTCTCTTCAACTAGGTTCACATTCCTTTAGTATTTTTAAAAATATGGTTCTGCTGCTGACAAATTCTGATTTTTGTGTGTGAGAAAATATAATTATCAACTTTGTTAGAGTATTTGCTAGTCTTCCCTGTCCTTCACCACCTCCTGGAGTTTGCTCAAGCTCATGTCCATTGAGTCAATGATGCCATCCAACTATCTCATCCTCTGTCGCCACCTCCCCCACTCAATCTTTCCCAGCATCAAGGTCTTTTCTTACTCCCTTTTTAAGAAGTCAGCTGCCATGGTATAAACCATGAATTTCCCAGTAAAGGAACCCACGTGGTAAGGAACTCAGTGATTTCCAACCAATAACTGCAAAACAACTTAATCTTTTAGTGTAAAAGCCCAGGACGAATTGGAATCCTATCAACAAACATGCCTGGAAGCAGACTCTGAGTTAAACTTTCAGGTCAGAATGAAGCTCTGGCTGTTAGTATAACTGAAATCTAAACTAGGGGTGTTGAGTTAAGGGCATCCAGCTAATCCTTGCACAGATTCTTGATCCATTGATATTTTGAGATAATTAATACTTGTTACTAAGCCACTAAGTATTTTAGTAATTTATTACATGTTAATAGGGAGCTACCACATCCTCTTTCTTCTCCTTTTGGAGCTTAACTTAGACATAGGATAGGTCTTTTAAGCATGTCTTTTATGTGTTTCCTGCTTTCTTCCTAAAAATTTCTTTTAGTGTGCTTCAATATAAATATTTTTTACTGATATACATTTCAGTTTACTAATTCTCTTTTCTGCTATATTTAATCTAGATAATTCACATTTGAGTTCTGCAATTTCCGTGTGACTATTCTACATGATTCTACTCACCTTGTAAAAATCTCCGTTTTTTTCTCTTTTATGTATGTTTATTGATTTTAGTAGTTTAAAACTCTGTATCTGATACTCCAGTATCTGTAGGTGGTTCCATTTCTGTTTTCTGCTCTAACCCCACTTGATCATTTGGTTCTATACATGATATTCTTTGTAATTTTTTATTGAATTCTAATTGTTCATGAATAAAACGTTTCCTCAGTCTGTCATTATATATAAATTTAAAATATTAAATGAATCTTTTTTAATATTAGCAATATACACTAGTTTATAAAAGCTTCTCTTCCTGTTTTAAATAATCGAAATCATAGTATGTCTAGATTGGCATAAATATATTTAATCACTACCTAGGTAAATGTAATCAAATGCTATAATCCTTATGCTCAAGATGCAATATAATTGAGGTTTGTGTAAGCTGTAATGGGCAACCTGCAGTTATTATTAGTAATGGTAAAAAAATTTATAATACTTTAAATGCTCTGTATTATTTTATCAAATTTCCCAGTGTACCAGAAAGAATGCCATGCATCAAAAGATATATATCCTTATTATACCCCTAACAATACTTGCTTTGTATCATTGAATATTATGTGTAACTTTCATTTTCTTTTTTAACCTATAACATTGCATACTCTCTAGCATGCCTTTCATAATTGTTTGAGTGAGAAACTGACTTTACAAGAGAAAATGAGATTAGTTAAAAAAAAAACAGTACCATCAGAGAAAACAAATTTATTGTTACCAGAGGGGACAGTAGGAGTAGGAGAGAGATGAATAAAAGGTTTGGTAATAATATATACACACAATTATGTATAAAACAGATTAACAACAGGGGCCTATTGTATAGCACAAGGAACTATAGTCAGTGTCTTGTAATAACCCATATGGAATAGAATCGGAAAAAGAATATTTATGTGTGTGTTTGTATAACTGATTACATTGCTATACACCCAAAGCTAACACAGCCTTATAAATTAGCTGTAGTTCAATAAAAAAAAAAAACTGATTTAGAAAGAAGGAGAGATCATGTAATAGAACTAGAGCTGTCAAAAAAAAAAAAATAGGTGAGACCAAATAGTGGGGAAAAAGGAAACAGAAAAATAATACGTTAGTGGATTTCAGCCAGGCTAAGAAGATATTAAGGCAGTGTAATTATAAGTACGGATTTTAAAGTTATATAGTCAATTTTGAATGTTGATTTACTCATTTAGTAATAATACATCATGGTCTTGGCAAGTCATTAGATTAATGTATACTTTGGTTTCCAAATCTGTATAATGGGGATGATAATATATATCTGACAGGGTTATTTTGAGTAAATGATTCACATGTAGTAATTAGAAAATGCTGAAACTTCAAATAACTCAATAATTATATTTAATAATTGTTGTTTAGTCTCTACATAATTTGCAACCTCATGGACTGTCATCTGTCAGCCTCCTCTCTCTGTTGATATTTAATAATATAGCTATTGTTATCAACACTATTATTATTATTGAATACCCTGATGCTGGGAAAGATTGAGGACAGGAGGAGAAGTGGGCGACAGAGAATGGAATGGGGGATGGTATCACTGACTCAATGGACATGAGTTTGAGCAAACTCTGGGAGTTGGTGATGGACAGGGAAGCCTAGCATGCAGAGTCAGACACGGCTAAGTGACTGAACAACAACATATGCTTAAGTGTTTCTTAGGCTTGAAAGAAATCTTGAATATAGTTAGTTATTAAAAAAAAAAGATTTTTCTAAATTGAGCATCATGAAATAAGAATACCTTTGTACTTCTGCATTGATTTCATTATCATAAAGCAAGAAAAAGGACACTTCCCAGTCTGTGATGTAAAGGTAATATAAGAGCTGTGCTGTATATTCTCATTAAAACCTTAGAAGGCTCACACCTGAAGAAGGAAACAGCTACCCATTTCCAGTATTCTGGCCTGGAGAATTCCATGGACTGTATAGTCCATGGTGTCGTGAAGAATCGTACACAACTCAGTGACTTTCACTTCACTTCAGGCTCACCTCTGGGCTTCTCTTGTGGCTCAGATGATAAAGAATCTGCCTTCAGTGTGGGAGACCTGGGTTTGATCACTGGGTTTGATCCCTGAGTTGGGATCTTCCCCTGGAGGAGGCCATGGAAACCCACTCTAGTATTCTTGCCTGGAGAATCCCCATGGACAGAGAAGCCTGGTGGACTACAGTCCCTGGGGTCACAAAGAGTAGAACGTGACTGAGCAACTAAGTACAGCATAGCACAGGCTAGCATCTATATCTTTATCTTTCTGTCCCAAAACATTTGCACTGCAGTGGTGAACAATACCTATATGCTCAATCCCAAGCTAAGTCTGGTCTTTCTAAACTATGTTGAATAAATCGTGACTGGTCCACTCATATAGCTTTTCCGTTTGTAGAATGAGATGCCCACAAACAGCACAGTACCCGTCATTGATTACCTAATTACACAGTCACTCCATCAGTAAATCAGCACAACATCTGTGACCCTGTATGTCACTACCACAACTCCCTCTGTCAATTCCCCTGGAGCTTCAGTGAGGTGGTTCTACTGACATAATATATTCATTATCCATTAGATCTGGTGCACGCTCTGCAGTGCTCAATTACAATACAATTGAGCGAAGGATCTGGTGTCAGCCAATGTAATGACTTTCTGATTATCTGTCTTTAAATGATGAATGAAACGAAAATGTACTGCTCAAACCAAATATGAGATTGTTAGGATGCCAAATGAAAATTGTACGTAGCCTTCTTTGTGGGAAAATGGCAGAAGTCTGCTTTTATTCAGTAGTAGCTCCCTAAAGAGTTTTCCAAGTCATTCCCATATTTCAGTTATAAGACTACTATGAGTCCACTGAATTTAAGTCCCAAATTGACATTCTGAGGTCATTGTAATATCCTTTGACTATGGATTTAGTTCACAAGAAGTTTCAAACACTTTTGCATTTTCCTTAGTCTTTTCGCTTTAGTTGTGTAAACTGACCTCCCAGTAATACTGTTCTTGCTTCTAGTTTGTCACCTGGATCAGATTATTTTTTGAGCTGTTTTTTGTCTCGTGGAGAGCTGTAAAATAATTAAGCAGATTGATACATAGACAGGCATTAAAAACAAGATGCCAGGATTATAAATAAGTGAGAGACTCAAAAAAATTTTGTTGTTCAAATAATTATGAAGCAGGTGTTTGATAGTACAGTCATTTCTGTTTCTGTTTACATCTTTAGTTATTATTCTGTTAATTATAATTGAAAATCCAATAAAGCTTCATATTGGAGCACTCACAAATCTGACTTAAATTACAGCTTCTTCATTTATTCCCTTAAATAGAACACATTGGACTTTGGTTATAAAACAAGTTTTAAAATCCAATCTCCTTCTCAGTTCTAAATCTTATGTAATAATTTGGCCTTTTGAAATATGCAGACAAGAGAGAAACAAATGCATTTGTTTTCTGTGTCACAATTAGGCTTACAGAATGGGTTTATTTTTTTGGTATCTAGAAAGTTCCCATGGTGGCCTCCAGGATACAGCTTATACAAGCTTTGGGCAAATCCTTGCCACATTCTGTGCTTCAGTTAAGTGAAGAAATTATGGAAAATCAGAGACAGTTTGAATTAGAACGCCTAAAATAAATTTCAAATTTATCTCCTTTCTGTAGATTTCTTATTTGAGAAGCTGATCTGAAATTCAGCCTTGAGATCAAAATAGTGTTTGTTTAGTTCACATTTAATTAGAGCGAAGAGATAGTCTTTGTATTTCTAGGAGACAGATAACTTTAGGCATAATGTTTTGATAGCTCAGTGACCACTGAGAATAATTTGAGAGGTGATGTGTTCCATATTTGTTTTTATTTGCAAAGAAACATGCATTTGTCTACAGTATGTTCCCATTCCTAGGATAACTGCCTTCTTATCTTCTACTGTAAAGAATGACTGTACTATGTATTGGTTAAATGTCTTGAGACCTTTTAGGTAAAGTAAAAATGCAAGGAAAAATTTTCCTTAAGCACGCTGTTTAAATGAGCTCACTAATTGATTAAGTACATTTTAGCACTCTTGATTTGGAAACTCTAACAAGAATCTTATTAGCTTATAGTTTATTAAAATAGAGAGGGTAGGTAAATCTTATTTTTTCATTTTGATTCCAGCCAGAATGTAGATATTTAAATGGGGACATATTAGAATCCCTAGAGAAATGTGAATTAATATTAAGATCATTGACTGCTTTATTTTTTATTTCATATGTTTATTTATTCAAAATAATCATACAAATTTGAAGGATGTGCTTATTTTTATTTATATAACTAATGTAGTCGCATAAGGTCAAAATTTACCTTGTGAAGATAGAATTTTCTCTGAATTTTTTTAAAAAGGTCTAATATAGTACTTTCTTCAGTGCCTCTCAAAATATTGCTGGCTAGGAAATACATGTAAAACATAAAAATCAAAATTTTGAATATTTTTTTTTTAATCACAAGACACAAATATGTTAGGAGATAATTTAATTACATCCATAAAATGCCCTAAGTCATGTAAACTCTAGCATTCTGTCTCCTGGCTAGTTTAAACACAATTTAGTCTAGAAAGATACCTGTCTACTGTCAATAAATGTCAATTTAGACTTTATGTGAAACTGAATCAGAGAAAAATCATTTTATTTATCATAGAAATAGCAGGAGCCAGAGCATCAACATTTTTATCCCATTTATTAGAGCTTGAAGTTCCACAGGGTGATGCCAAGCAACATTTACGTGCATGGTGGGTTTTGTTACAGGAGAGAAATCCGGTCTTAGGGACCCCAAATATTTGTAATGGAAAGTGAGCAAGCCTATTCCTTATTCAAAGGTTCTAAGGAATTCTGCTCTTTCTCCAGAAGCAAATATTGTTTCTAAGTTCCAAAGTTGTTTACTATGGAATTACAAACACTCTTGAAAAGTTATTTCAAAACAATTGCTTTCTCCAGGACAGGCTAAAATATGACAGATCCATGAAGAATTGTCTCCAAACACCTATATTTTATATTTTCTGGAAAGTAATATTTTCTTTATATTGAATTAAAAACTCATGATTTAAAGAACATATTCACAAACATTTTATGTTTCTTTGACAGCATACCTCTGGTTCAGGTTTTACTAGACCCATTTCACAGATGAGCACACTGAGTCTGATAGACTAAGTAAATTATTCCAGATCCCATGGCAGTAACTCCTGCATCTTCTAACTCCAAATGCATTATATTTTCTACAAGGCTAGAATTTTCTCTTCATCTACCACATTATTGACAATAGCTTGTAAAAAGAATAGCTAAATTATGTGATACGATTTGAGAAATGTTTTGGGAGGCCTGTCATTAAAGAAAAAAAACAACAACAAAAAGTCCCTGATGGCCCTTTGTATGTGCCGTAAAATAGTTTCTTAAAATTTTTTTTTTCATTCAAAATGCTATCCCAGGTTTCTTGAAGCTTTGAAAATTTGGGGAATTCACTGGAATTCATCCAGCAATAGTCTCAATATAAAAGGGTATGAGGGAAAAAAGACTGAGGATCAAGTTCTTAGCTACTCTACCCAGGAGCTGATAGCAGGAATGTTTTGTTCTCATGTTTAACTGAGGACCCAGGGATATGAAGAGAAACAAATAAGAGAAGAAGATAAGGTATATACATACTTTTCCTGGTTTATAATCTTTCTCAGTTATGACTTGCATCTTAGTCTCAAACAGTTTTCTCCAGAGTCTCAATTTCTTATCATCAGGAAGGTTTTTGCCTACTGTCTTTAATCAGTTCACAATGTAAACTTTCTCCTAGGTGCGTGCTCAGTCCCTCAGTCATGTTAGACTCTTTGCAGCTCTATGAACTGTAGCCCACCAGACTCCTCTGTCCATAGGATTCTCCAGGCAGAAATACTGGAGCGGGTTGCCATGCCCTCCTACAGGGGATCTTCCCAACTCAGGGATCGAACCTGTGTCTCGGACATCTCCTGCATTTCAGGCAGATTCTTTACCTCTGAGCTACTGGGGAAGCCCCAGTTGTCCCCAAAAGTTAGGGTAAACTTTGCTATTATATGACCATTACTACACACACCTGAAGTATTTTCCGGCCTCATGCTGGTAATGAATGGAGCATCAAAGAGGATCCTTGTTCAAGTAAATGTGGCGAAAGTGAGATTAAAAAAACTATTCGTGTCTTTACATGAGGGCTTCTCAGTGGGTTTAAGATGCTGATGTGAACTGTGACTCTCCAAAGGAAGGAGATAGCATGCAGAATTTTCCAAGTTTATTGCATACTGGAGCCTGGTTTCATGGTGTATACTTGGGAAATGCTGTCTTTATAAATGTGAAAATGATCCTGTTAGTCACTCAGTCATGTCCCACTCTTTGTGACACCATGGACTATAGCCCACCAGGCTCCTTTGTCCATAGAATTCTCCAAGGAAGAATACTGGAGTGGGTTGCCATTCCCTTCTCCAGGGGATCTTCCCAACCCAGGGATTGAACCCAGGTCTCCTGTATTGCAGGCAGATTTTTTACCATCTGAGCCACCAAGGAATACATTGTATATAGGTACAAAATCACAAATACCAGTGTATATCAGCATAATGTAAAATAAGAACATGTGTCTGTCTTCAGTTTACTTTGTGCAGCATAGACAAATACATAGTCTGGAGATACCTGTGTATTTATATAAATATGTGGATATATGAGTGTTTAATTTATAATATATAATGACTATATATAATTCTGTATCTCATAGTTCTACATTTTAACCACAAGTCCAATGTATTAGAAGCAGTTAATTTAATATCAATAATATATCTAAGGTGAGATACATAACATCTGATATTTTATTTTGCTATATGGTAGACAAGATTTTTTTTCTATGTTTCTTTTGAAAAACACCTAATGGGCCTGGGAAAGTCCTTATAAATATTCATACTACTCAGACATTACCAATGTGAGTCTTTCTAATAAACTGCTATGTCAATTTTAAAGCGGACTTTGGAGGCCTAGACACTCTGTCCTTAGGTATAATTCCCATGTGTCCATTGACCTGATCTCATTGAAATGCAAAATATTCATTCAACTCTTGTAATGAAGTTTCACTTCCAGCCATGATGGAATAACCATTATTGGACTATCCCTCTTGCCAACTATAAAAATGAACAAATTCTATAAAGCCAGTGATTTCAAATCAAGCAATAGGAACATAGGACTGCAATCCCTCAGAGCAGAGAAAAGTGAAGCAAGCCCTGCAGTCATCCCAGATTTCCACCAGGAGTTACTTCCCACACTGCAGAGTAGGCAGCTAAAGTCCATGGCAGTCCTCACTGAGCTGAGGAGCTAGAGATGAGTTCAGGACTTCTGGAAAAACGAAATTATGGGACAATGTAAGAGAGGAAGAAGCTGTGCAGAAAATGAGCCTAAAATATCTGCATTGGTACCCGTTGGTATCTTTGTCTCAATGTTAAACTATGAATACTCAGGAAAGACACCAAGAGGTCTGTCAAATAAGGGAGATTGAAGAGTTTTGAGCTGAACAGGTATTTCGGGGACTGCACAGTGCTTATGGATTTTGGAGGTCTAGCCAAATGTTTTGAGGTTTCTAACCAAAAGGGAGAGATTTTTGCTATCACTGTGGTAATTCAAACCAGGTCATTTACTCTAGTCACTCAAGACACTCAAATAACATGCATTCAACTCTGAATAATATTAAACCAAGTCTCAATATAATCAGGCAAAAACATCAATAAACTGACTGGCTATTTGAATAAAACTCAAAACTATTTAAAGAATATCACTCAATCCAGGCTCTTAATGGTATAGCATCCATCTGTCTAGCAGTTAATAAAGAAAAAATTACCAGACACACAAAAAGCAAGGCAATGTAGCCCGTAAAGAGAGGTGAGGGATATAGGAGAGAGAATTGAGAATGGTAAAATAGAGGGAGTTGAGAATAGTAAATTGTCAATAGAAATAGACCCAGTGATAAGAGATACTTGAACTACCTGACAAGAATTTTAAGTGGTCTTTATAAATAGATTTGAGAATTTAAAGGAAAAAAAATGATGGGTAAAATGGGGCATAACAAGAGAACAGATATGGAACTTCAGAAAGTAAAAATACAGGGCACTAGAAACTATTATATTTGATACACAAAAAGAAGAAAGCCTGGAAAAAATGATGAGCACTTATCTTTGATGTGCTGTGATAAAATGTCTAGTGATATAACATGTGTTATATCACTGAGTCATTTATGTATGGTATATCATTTAAACTAATTTAGAGCTCTAAATGAAAGGAGAGAGAAACTCAGTTCATACATTAAAAGAAAGAAAGAAAAGAAAAAGAAGTAATGATTAAAATAGTTCTTAAATATGATTTTAAAAAATACCAATGCAAGATGCCGGAAGCTTAACAAATTCTGATAAGAATAAATGGAAAGAAAACCACCCATATAAACCATAGCCAATTTTTTTAAAACCAATGGTAAAGGCAAAGAAATACTAAAAGCCTCCAGATCAGGGGTGGGGTCACTTCGGAACATACAGTGAGAAATATCAACTAGCAAATTGTGAAATAACTTTAAGTTTACCTTAAATTCTATGTCCAATAAAAAATACCCTTCAAAAATGAAGGCAAATTTAAGATAGCTTGAAGTAAATAAGGTCTTCCCAGTTAATGCTAGTGGTTAAACATCTGCCTGCCAATGCAGGAGACATGAGACTTGGGTTCTATCTCTAGGTTGGGAAGACTTCACGGAGGAGGAAATGGCACCCCACTCCAGTATACTTGCTGAGAGAATCCCATGCACAGAGGAGGTTGGTGGGCTATATAGACTGTGGGGTTGAAAGAGCTGGACACTACTGAGCGACTGAACCCAGCACAGCACAGGTAAATAAGAGCTAAGAATTTCAGACCTATTTATCACCACAGCCCCGTTTTATAAGAAATGTTAAAAGTTCTTAGGGTGAAGGAAAATAATTCACTGCTAGGAATGAAAAGCTGTGAAATTTTAAATATGTGGGTAAATATAGTATTTTTCCCTTATTTTTAAATGCATTTAACTAATAATCAGTTGTTTTCAAAATATAAATAATAGCATTTTTTGGCTTATAATTGTGTGTAAGTAAAATATATTTACCAAATATGGGAGGGTATAAATGGAATTACACAATCATGAGGTTCTTAAATTGTATGTATGTGATATATTATACAAATGGTTTAATATTAATATATAGTAAATTTTGATAAGTTAAGGATGCACATTGTGGTCCCTAAAGAATCCACTAAAAAGAAAACCACAGAGATGTAGCTAGAAAGTCAATTAACAAAATAAAAATAGATTGCTAAATTTCTCTAAGGAGAATTTTTTAGTCCCTAGGGGAATATTAAATACAAGAAGAGCAAGGTAGACATCAACTGCAATCTTGGTTTATATATAAATTTGCTCTTGGTTATTTCAGAACCAGGGGGTGGTTTGAAGTTATGAGGATTTTTCTTATTTTTTATCTAACCTTAGTCTCTTTTGCTTTTATCTGAAATACGTTTTACATAGCTAATTATGAGCACAATTTACAGAAAGGTATTGACTTCAAATCTTAATCTCATATTCCAGTTTTCAATGACCCATTGTGCTTTAATACAGCTTATTTTTTTTTACCTTTTCATTTTGCCAAAACAAATAGCACTACCACATTTTGTCTCTTTAGATGATTAATGTGATCAGATGTCTCAAACATTTGTTTGTTCAATTGAAGGACTGGAATCATTAACTTTTGGCCATTGCTTCAAACACACACAAAATCACATGAGTCATCTTGTGTAATGTTTACTTGGTTATGATTCCCCAGATGTGGAAATTGGCCATCTTTGCTGTTTTGTCTCCTTAATCACAATTTCATTACATGCTTTCTTTATCTCTGCCATTCTTTGCTTTCCCATCCCCCATAGGCTCTATTATTATTATTATTATTATATTAAGTAGACATACAATTACTGTTCATTTGCTATACGTCTCCAACCTTTACTCTCAAATTGTTAGCTTCATTATTGGTGTTGCTGTTTCATTGCTAAGGCATGCCCAGCTCTTTGTGACCCCACGGACTGTAACCTACCCAGTTCCTCTGTCCACGGGATTTCCCAGGCAAGTATTCCAGAGTGGGTTACCATTTCCTTCTCCAGGTGAGCTGCCTGACGCAGGGATCAAACCTGCATCTCCTGCATTGGTGGGCAGACTTTTTACCACTGAGCCTTTGATATGTTTCAGAGCAAACGGTTTGTGCACTGGCACTGATGCACGCACTCTGCTTGGGAATAGAAGTGATATAAACTTTATCAGATTGGCAATGACGTGGTATTCCTAAAGAAAAATGATCAGCTGTAGAATATTAACCTCTACCTACCATAGATACTTAACTCAGTGTGCTTGCATCATTATTTTTTTTTCCTGAATTTCAATGCTGATGTCATCACTTTGGAAGCCCATGATGAGCAGAAATTAATTATTTTGTCAGCAGCAATGTATTCTTCAGTTTGAAACTACAAAGAGACAGTAAAAAGAAAGATGTATACATACGTTAAAGCGAAGGTAAATGGAGTGTTTCACTCTAAAGTCCTGTAGGCCTGAATGACAAGCACACCTCTTGACCCAAGAGGATTAAGCCTTTGAAGACCATAGACTCCTATAAGAGCAAACCACTCTTTTTTCCATAAATCAAGTTGTTTTATCTTATTAGCACCAGTGTCCAGCATCAGGTAATAGTCCTGACATAATAGGAGCAGGAACAATGCCAAGGTCCTTCCTGAGAGAAACGGACTAAGAAGGCTATCTGTAGGGAAAACCTGTACTGACATATGATTAGGCTAACATAACATTTTAATGATGGTTTGCTCATCTTCACATTAAAAACAAAACAACATTTCAAAGGTGATGGACTGGGCAAGAAAATCTTCATGAGATTCTGTGTTCCGAAAAGAGAGTTTTTCAGAGTTACATGTCCAAGGCCATCAAAGAAAGATTAAGGAACAAGTAGCTAAAACCTTAGAATATCTCTAATTGCGTAATCACTTGATTAGTGTAGGTTGAATTACATAATTGCACAGTGAGACTTGACATTTCAAGAAACAGAGCATGCCATTCAAAGAAGGAAGGAGGGAGGGGGTTGGAGACGGAGTTATCAGGGAAACATCACTGCCTGGCCAAACACTGTATTCCAGGGAAAGCTGCTCTACCATCAGAGTTTTCATCACAGCTTCTGACTTCCTCTTTTGCCAAGTGAACAGATCACAGCGGTGGGATGTTTCTCCACTTAGTAAACTTCAGAAAAGTTCACTTTGGGCCTGGAGAAGTTCTGTGTGGTCAAAGGGGGGACAATGTCTATGTTTGTATTTATCTATCATCTGTATATGTCTTCTTGCTTAACTTCTTAGTTATGTTGAATATAACTGATAAGGCATTTAGCACTTTACACACTTCAGCAAATAAGCTCATTTGTGTTCTTTTCTTTTTGTTTACTTTCTCTCTCTCTCCACTTCTTTTTTTCTGTTTCTTATACCTCTTTCTTCTGACCTCAACACACTTCCATAAGTTGAATGAGCCCCAGGATGTGTTTGAGATTTTACAGTCATATTTGATCTTATTCAGTGTCTTTGATTTTAATAGTTTTTCACCTATTACTCCATGAATATTTTTACCACACTATATAAAATGTATTTTAATTATCTGACATGCTTCCAACAAGATAGTGTGATTCCTAAAGACATAAAGTTTTAGTCCCCAAGAAAGAATTCAATAAAAACTATCACTTTTACTTTTTAATTAATACTGAGACACAATTCTTCTTAATTTATTCTTACTCCCAGTAGAAGAAACCTGAACAAGAATTTGCATCCATTATTGCTGAATCATACCTATATAATATATTTTTCTCCTCAATTTCTGTGTTTTATGAGATTCAGGATTTTAGATATTTTGTAACTGTATTTTTATATCCCATAAATGATTACTTGCGCAAAGCCCATATTTTAATGGGAACTCATAGTTATTGCCCTTTAAAAAAAGAAATTGTTGAAGTCAATTTTAAATTACTAACCTGGGAATCTCACTTGCTTTCAGCCATTTGTGAGCCACATACCCTCAAACATGCATATACACACCCCTAAAGCATCACAGGTATGTCAATTAAGATGCTTTTGCTTGCAGAGGAAAATCTCAACTCAAACTTCCTTAAACAATAAAGGTGTTTATAGCCTAAATGCATGGAAGGAAAGCACTGCATATGGGCATAGGTTCTCAGCCTTGAAATTCTCCTTCTCTGTGATTTTATTGACTTAGTTCTTCTCCCTGTGATGATATCATGTTTAGATCATTAATGAGATGACTGCCTGAGTACTGTTAATCAGACTGTCCAGTGTGGGGAAAAAGTGATCATTTCTTCCTGTTTTTATTTCTTTTTATCAAGAAGCCTTTTCTCTGACCTCATTTCTATACTCAGAGGACTACACTTCAACGAGTTGACCTATGTTAGTTCACATGCCCATTCCTAAACCCGTCACTACCAAAAGAAGAAGGATTATAATATTTGGCCTAGACAGATAAGGATTTACCCCTGGGCCAAGAATAGGTTTTCTGTCCTCTGAATCACGTGGAAGAACAAATGCTTTAACAAAGTCGAAGTTCATCAAAGATTTGGGCAGAAGAAAGGAATACATTCTAGGCAACAGTGTTCTACAAATAAGGCCAAAAAATCAATAAGTGAATTTCATTCCATACTATAAATCAGTAATGAACTATGGCCCAAAATGTTCCAAATAAGAATCAGTCTTGGGTTTTTCAGCGTGAAATATTTAGATATATGAATTCCCTCCCTAAGTCTATCATGAATAAAACAACAGACAATACATAGAGATAGAGGGAAGGGGAAAGTCATGTTGACATTATTTGAGTTCTAAACACATCCAAGGCTGAAGTCAGCCTTAAATCTGGACTTCCAGATATTTGAAACAATAAATCATCTTTTGTACTTGACCCTGTTTGAATTGGATTTCTGCCATTTGTATTCTCTTCTTACACAAAGTATTTCTAGTACATATAAGATTTCTAAATAAAATTAAGTTGCATCATCTTTCAGAATGGATCTTTACACCTTGAACGATTAGTAATGGAAATCATATCATGCCAAAGTTCAAGTTTCTGCTGTAATATCAAGAGCTTTCCTGTGCTATTCTAGAGCTAGAGTAAACACATGGCCTCTGTACTGCTATATGAGAGAGCATCTGGGAAAATCTATCACCAGTTTAGGAACAAGAGTTGAGTTTTAAAACTCAAGTGGGGAAAATGATGATGGCGTACCCAAGACAGAAAGTAAAAAAAAAAATTAATTTTATTTTTAAGAACCCATTGAAAATGAACCAAAAGAAGACAAAGCCTTGAAGGATTCTAAGCCAGAATTCTGCTGCTGACTTCTATGGATTAGGATAGTGACAGTTTTGAATGTAGACATGATAGAAACATTTTAAGCATCCTAGACTAATTGGACAATGGAGAGTTGCCAACACGATCCAAGTTGGATTTAAGAAAAATTATTCTACAAAGTTGCCTAAGATTAATTACAGTAGGAAGAGGCTAGAGGTAGGGAAGCAAATTAGGACACTTGCATTCTTCTAGCTAAGAATTATAAAGGCTGACCTACATACTACCAAAAAGAAAGAAAAAAACGTTATAAGGATAAAATGTATTGAGTTTATTGTAATAGGAAAAACATTACCAGACTATTTGATTTTCACTTCTGGTTGTTGAAAAAGCTGTATGATCATTATGAAATGTATAAGGACAAGAAATAGTTTATAAATATCCATTAAGCTACCAAATTTATGAATTCTTACCTTGTGTGTGTGTGTGTGTATTTCCTACTTATTGTGATCTTCCAGTTAAAGAGCAATTATTATATTTCCTGCACAGAAAATATAGCAAGTAATTCAAATATTATGGCCCTACCCACTTCCATCTAAGTAGAAGAGCAATTAGAGCCATTTAATGTTAGAGTGGCAAGTACAACTATTCAAAAATTTTCAGTTTACTAAGAATAAATGTTGCTAAAATAATGACACTTAAAAACATGCCATTAAATGAGTTCATTGGTACTACCATATTAATTTACATCTGTCAAATCTGCAGTCAGATGCATTCCAAAGAAGCCAAATATAATATGACTCCATGGAGACTGTTATTTTTAAAAAATATTTATATTGTTTTTGTTCACATGTGAAGTGAATAAACTGGCATAAAGCAATCCTACCAAAATTAACTGAATAACAATACGAGAAATGTTTCTTTTCTTGGCTTCCTATAAACTAAAAGCTGCCATCTGATTTCTAGCAACTTAGATATAAGCAAATATGTGATGGGAAATAGAGAAGATTCTCCCAAATATAATACAAAACCTTAAAAAGATCTTTAAGACATTAGAGCATAATTAAAGCTTGATACCGTACATTAAATGAAGATCATTTGTGTAAAATCATCTTGTCCATTTAAAGAAATTAGTACTGTCTCACCATTGTTTCCTTCAAAATATTCATGTTTATTCCAGTGAAGTTGCTGTTCTTCACACATATCAGAAATCATTCTTATTTTTTTAACTTTTTATTTTATATTGTAGTAGAGTTGTTTAACAGTGTTGTGTTACTTTCAGGTGTTGAACAAAGAGATTCAGTTATACATATACATGCATCTGTTCTTTTTTCAAATTCTTTTCCCAATTAGGTTGCTACAGATTATTCAACAGAGTTCCCTGGCTATACAGTGTATGCATGAATGCTAAGTCGCTTCAGCTGTGTTTGACTCTTTGCAACCTTATGGGCTGTAGCCCATGAGGCTCCTCTGCCCATGGATTCTCTAGGCAAGAATACTGGAGTGGGTTGCCATGCCCTTCTCCAGGGGATCTTTTTGACCCTGATATTGAACCTGCATCTCTTAAGTCTCTTGAGTTGACAGGTGGGTTCTTTACCACTAGCACCACCTGGGAATCTCTGGCTTTATCCCTTGTTAGTTACCCATTTTAAATGTGTGCATACTCAGTCACTCAGTTGTGTCCAACTCCTGGATGGCATCACTGATGATGGGTATGAGTTTGAATAAGCTCTGAGAGTTGGTTATGGACAGGGAAGCCTAGTGTGCTGCAGTCCATGGGGTCGCAAAGAGTCAGACTTAACTAAGCGACTGAACTCAACTGAACTGTAGCTTGCAGACTCCTCTTTCTGTCCATAGAATTTTGCAGGCCAAAGTCCTGGAGTGGGTTACCATTTCCTACTCCAAGGGATCTTTAGACCCAGGGATAGAACCCATGACTCTTGTATTGGCAGGTGGATTTTTTACCACCCTGCCACCTGGGAACAGCAATGTGTAAATGTCAATCCCAAACTTCCTAACTACCCCTCCCTCCTACCCTTCCCCCTCTGACAACCCGTAAGTTCATTCTCTAAGTCTGTGAGTCCATTTCTGTTTTTAAATAAGTTCATCTGTATCACTTTTTAAAGATTTTGCACATAAGTGATATCATATTGTATTTCTCTTTCTCTCTCTGACTTACTTCACTCAGTATGACAATCTCTAGGTCCATCCACGTTGCTGCAAATGGCATCATCTCATTCTTTTTAATGGCTGAGTAATATTCCATTTTACATATGTACCAAGTCTTCTTTATTCATTCTTCTCTCAGAGGACATTTAGGTTGCTTCCATGTCTTGGCTATTATAAACAGCATTGCAATGAACATTGGGGTGCAGGTTTCCTTTTGGAACATGTTTTCCTCTGGGTATGTGACCCAGAGTGGGACTGTAGAATCATAAGGTAGTTCTATTTTTAGTTTCTTAAGGAACCGCCATAGTATTCTCAATAGTGGCGGAACCAATTTACATTCCTACCAATGATATAGTAGGTTTCCCTTCTCTCCATACTCTCTCCAGCATTTTGTTGTTTATGGATTTTGCTGATGATAGCCATTCTGACTTGTGTGAAGTGATATCTCATTGTAGTTTTGATAATGATGTTGAACACCTTTTCATATGCTTGTAGGTCACCTGTTTGTTTTCTTTGTAGAAATGTCCATTTAGATCTTCATTTTTGACTAAAATTCTTCTTTTTTAAGTTGTTTACAAGGCCATCAACATATCCTTTTGAATGTCCACAGGAATGGTAAATGAACTAAATATATTTTTAAGCAGAAGGATTACCAGAAATATAGACTAAAACCCAACCATATACTGTCTATAATATGCAATTTAAATGTAAAAGTATAGATAAATTAAAAGTAAAATGAAGGGAAAGTTACACTGTGCAAGGCTCAGGCATAAGAAAACTGCACAGCTAAATTAATATCCAATAAAGTAAATCTCAAAAAAAGAATATTGTAAGATATAAAAGAGTATATTAAATAATGATGAAATAAATATTTCATCTTAAAGACATAACAATCCTCAATATATCTGTACCTAATAAGTGAGTATGAAGTCAAATGGGGCTTAGGAAGCATCACTATGAAAAAAAATAGTGGAAGTGATGGAATTCCAGCTGAGCTATTTCAAAATCCTAAAAGATGATGCTGTTAAAGTGCTGCATTTAATGTGCCAGCAAATTTGGAAAATTCAGCAGTAGACACAGGACTGGAAAATTTCAGTTTTCATTCCAATACCAAAGAAGGGCAATGCCAAAGAATGTTCAAACTGCTACACAATTGCACTCATTTCACATGCTGGCAAAGTGATGCTCAAAATTCTCCAAGCCAGGCTTCAGCAGTATGTGAACCAAGAACTCCCAGATGTTCAAGCTGGATTTACAAAAGGCAGAGGGACCAGAGATCATATTGCCAACATCCATTGTACCATAGAAAAAGCAAAAAGAATTCCAGAAAAACATCTATGTCTGCTTCATTGACTACTCTAAAACATTTGATGGTATGGATCATAACAAGCTGTGGAAAATTCTTAAAGAGATAGGAATACCAGACCACCTGACCTGCCTTCTGAGAAACCTGTATGCAGGTCAAGAAACAACAGTTAGAACCAGACATGGAACAATGGACTGGTTCACAACTGGGAAAGGAGTATTTAAGGCTATATATTGTCACCTGGTTCACAACTGGGAAAGGAGTATTTAAGGCTATATATTGTCACCTGGTACATTATGAGGAATAATGGGCTGGAAGAAGCACAAGCTGGAATCAAGATTCCTGGGAGAAATATCAATAACCTCAGATATGCAGATGACACCACCCTTATGGCAGAAAGTGAAGAGGAACTAAAGAGCCTCTAGGTGAAGGTGAAAGAAGAGAGTGAAAAAAGCTGGCTTAAACTTCAACATTCAAAAAGCTAAGATCATGGCATCCGGTCCCGCCTCTTCATGACATATAAATGGAAAAACAATGGAAACAGCGAGAGACTTTATTTTCTTGGGCTCCAAAATCACTGAAGGTGGTGACTGCAGGCATGAAATTAAAAGACACTTGCTCCTTGGAAGAAAAGCTATGACAAACCTAGACAGTGTATTAAAAAGCAGAGACGTCACTTTGCCAACAAAGCTCCATATACTCAAAACTATGGTTTTTCCAGTAGTCATTTATGGATTCAGAGTTGGACCATAAAGAAGGTTGAACACCGAATAATTGATGCTTTTGAACTATGGTATTGGAGAAAACGCTTGGGAGTCCCTTGGACTGCAAGAAAATCAAACCAGTCAATCCTAAAGGAAATCAATGCTGAATATCCACTGGAAGGACTAATGATGAAGCTGAAACTCCAATACTTTGGCCACCTGATGGGACGAACTGACTCATTAGAAAAGACCCTGATGCTGGGAAAGATTGAAAGCAGGAAGAGAAGGGGACGACAGAAGATGAGATGGTTGGAATGGCATCACTGACTCTGTAGACATGAGTTTAAGCAAGCTCCAGGAGATGGTGAAGGACAGGGAAGCCTAGGGTACTGAAGTCCATGGGGTCTCAAAGAATCAGACACAACTAAGAAACTGAACAACAGCAACAATGAGTGGGTATTAAAATTCAAGAAGCAAAACTGAGAGAGCCAGTAGAAGGAATAGAAAAATTTAGTCTGTGATTATAACATCCATTTTCCGGTAACTAATACTAAACAGACAAAAAAAATCAGTTAGTTATATAAACAACAACCAACTTGATGTAATTGGCATAAATTCCCAAACCCATATTAACACATATTAATCCCCCAAGGTACAGGATATACTTTTTTTCAAAAAGACTTCATATCGATAATTTACAAAGATTGACTAAATGCTAGGCCATAAAATATGTCTCAATAAACAATTCCATGAACTTCTCTCTCCGTTCTCCCTTGTATCATCAAACTTCAAGAATTAGTGATAATAGACTAATTCATTCTCTTTTGGGATTGAGCAATATTCCGTTGTGTATGTATACCATGATTACAGTATTCTTAAAACATGTCCTTTCTGTCTTATAACCTTCGTAACTTCTCTCTCTGTTCTCCTTTGTGTCATCAGATTTCAAGAATTGGTGATAATAGACTTATTCATTGATAGAAAGGATGTGCATTCATTGATTGCACATGAGTTGTTTTCTTTACCACTCTAGTAATTCATGGCCTATTCATGTTGATATACAGCAGAGACCATCACACTATTGTAAAGTAATTATCCTCTAATTAAAAATGTAAGAAATCATAAAAAAGTGGAATGCCTTTATGGAGTATGGTGTGTTCTGTCTGTCACAGTCTTCACCACATGTTCTTGTCACAATCCAGTATTTCAATTGCTTTAGTTTACTATCTTTTATCTGTAGTTGTTTAAATTTCAATATGCTTCTTCTTTCACCACTATACTAAAACTGACCCTTCAGAGATCACTAATTATATCAAGTAAAATAGGATGTGCTCAGTCCTTATGCCTAAAGATATCTCTATAGCGTTTAGACTGTCAACCCTTTGCATCCATAATATTGAAATTGCCTGTGTGTGTGTGTATGTGTGTGTGTACGTGTGTGTTCTCCAACAGACTCTCTTGGTTTGCCCTGTATTAGTTTTCTAGGGATGCTATGACAAAGTGCCAAAAACCTAGTTGGCTTCAAACAACAGATATTTGTTCCCACAGTTCTAGAGACTAGAAGTACAAAATCAAGGTTTTGGCAGGACCATGCTCTAACAGGTCTAGGGGAAAAATCTTTCCTTGCTTCTTCTAGCTTCTGATATTTTCTGGCAATCTTTGACATTTTTTACTTTTAGATGCTTCACATCCATTATATGTGTCTTTTTCCTGTGTGAATTCTCCAAATCTCTCCTTTTTATAATGACATCATTCATATTAGATTAGGGCCCACCCTAATTTTAACTTGGTTGAATTTGTAAAGACCTAGTTCCAAAAAATTCACATTCTGAAGTACTACAAGTTAGGATTTTAACGTACCATTTTGTGGGGACACAATTTAACCCATAACACCTCTGTCTCCTCTGATACTTTTTGGTTTCATTCTGTTTGCTCTTTTTCCTCCTATCATATGAAACATTCTCAAAGATTGGTCACTGGCCCTCTGTTCTGGGTTCCTATATCACGGCAATAATGTGATTTCAAATATTTTTTCTGTGCTAACATTCTCTAAATCTCCATTTCCAGACTGTCCTTTGAACTTTAGTCTTACATCTTAAGTTGTCTAGTAGAACTCTTCCATTCGATACACTGGAGGCATCATAAACCCAATATGTCCTAAATATAAAGTTCCCTTCTATCACTACTATAATTTTCAAGTATTACTGTTAAAATAGAAGGAACTCCCTCCTTATTTGACTCTGAATCTAACGAATTATTCAGGACCTTGGATTTAACTTCTAAATAACTAAGAGTTGCTTTGAGCTTAGGTTTGGGAATCATATTATCTGGGTTTGAGTTCTGGCTCTACCAATTGCTAAGTGTGCCCTGGGTGCTTCATGTTCTCAAGTTAATAGGTTGATATTGTACACCTGATGAGGTTGCTTTGTGGGAACAAAATGATGCAATAGTGGTCTTAGTCTAGTGCCTGAAACAATAAATGATATTTGTGGCTGCAGTAATCGTTAATAAAAAGAATAATTACTATACGTCACTGTATCTCCTCTTCCCTTTCTTTCCTTTTTTTTTATACTTTAGTGTTATTCACTTGTAATTTATAGCTAACCTGTCCCCTTTCCTCCAATCTCTGCGCATTCTAATCCAGTCCACAGACAGCTCCCAGATTAATCATCCTGTACCATAGTTCTGTTCATTCCTCAGGGCACCATCCTTCACTGACTCCCATTGTCTACAAAATAAAAGTAAAACTTCTTAGATTGAAATAAAAGGCCCTCTAGTCTGAAACCTCCTTTCTAACCTCATTTCCCATAACTCAGCTTCATATATCAAATACTTCAACCAAACTGTGGCTTTTGACATTCTTTACACCTGCTGCATATTTTGGCACCTGTGTACTTCTGTTTAGACTGCTCATTTCCTCAAACCCAATCTTATTTGAATCCTGACCAGGCTTACAGATCCAGGTAGAACACTGTCTGAGATTGAGATCTATCTATCTATCTATCTATATCTCCATAATACTGTGTGTGTGTGTGTGTGTGTGTGTGTGTGTGTGTGTGTGTGTGTGTGTATGTAATAGTACTATGAAAATTATTAAATGGGTTTATTTCCTTCATTTTTGTATTGGTTTGAGAAAATTTCTCTGAAACCAATATCATGAGCCAATTTGATAGTTTTAATAGGTTTTAGTTATAAAATCGAGAGCCTCATCAACAAAGAGAGTCTAATCTAAACCATTCCCGTACTTGAGACTGCAAGTGACAGAACCTAGCTCAGACTAGTTAAAGCAAAAATGTCCTACAAAACAGGGAGGCAGGGGTAGAGCTAGCCTCCAGATCATCTGTCCTCTGGCTTTCTGCTCCAGTTGGGTTTCACTACACAGAGAAGATCTGGCTTTTCCTCTTTCTTCTCTTCAGTGTATGTAGATTTCAGGAAAGAACACCAGTTAGCTTGATGTGGCTTTTATAACTGCACCATTAACGGAAAAATGAGGGATGATCATTATCCAGGTTGAGTTCCTATGCCTCTCTGTGTATTAACAGTCACATCAAAATAAAATAATTGGATTCAGCTCCCCAAATGGAAACAGAATGTTTTCTAGAGTGACGAATGGGATACATGTTGTCAGGACCAATATATATCCAAAACGATGTGTCCTCATGTTCTACAACAACCCTTCATACATCAAATGCTTTAACCAAATTGAACTAATTGACATTCCCTATACATGCCACCTATTTTGGCATCTGTGTATTGTCTGTTCCTTCTTCACATATGATTGAAGTCTTCCCTCTAATGTGGCTGAGTTTCTTACCTAAGAATTATGCCATCTCAGGTAATTGTAGGAAGTTTCAAAATATGACCCACTCATCCTAACAGTGATAACTATCCAGATGAGCTAGAGAATCCCTTGAGTTTTAAAAACACATCTAAGAGCAGAAGACATAAAGATGCTTAAAAGAACTAAGCTCTGAACCATAGCAAGTCTTTCCTGGCACAACTTACACTGAAAGAGATCCCACTCCTCCTCCTCACCCCTGCTCTCCCCAGAAGAGCATGGGCATTTTAGGATTGTAAGACAGTGCAAACTGAAAGCTGGGGCAGGACAGGAGAGCCAAGAAGAAACTTCTTAGGCCCTTAAGGTCTTTACTGAGTGTGGTCCTGTGGCTTCAAAGATTAAGGATGGAGAAGAGAACTGTAATAAATGCCACCAAGGTATTCTAGGCTTTCATCAAGGGCACTGCCAAGACCCTTCAAAGGTTGAGGAAAGAAGCAAGGCAAAGAAAGGTTTTCCTAGGCACAGACATCCAGGTGTGGGACTAGAGAGAAAAAACTACTACCTCCCCCATGATCCTCCAAACAGTTGAACCAGCAGTGAACTGGATCTATTTAAAACTGCAGCCAAACCTAGATCCATACTTGGTAATGTTTAGATTGCTTAATCTTCTCCTCCTCCCCAACACTGTTGCCTGAAAAAAGAAGAGACATTCTGTGTTCTATGGGTAAATATAATTTTCTTTCATCTCTACTGTCTGTATATGTACAATCTCCAGCATACAAACCAAATAGTATGAAACACATGAAGAAGAAAGAAAATATTGACTGATTGTCAAAAGAGGAAACACTCAACAGAAGCAGAACTAGAAATGGCACAGATATTGGGATAATCCAGTAAGGATTTTACAATAACTTTGATAGATATGCTAAAGGATGCAGTGGAAAAAATAGGCAATATATATTAACAAGTTGGGGATTCCAGCAGAAAGATGACATCTGTAATGAAGAACACTATGGAAATGCAACAAATGAGAATTGCAATTCAGGAAAGAAAATGTTTTGATAGACTTAGCAGACTATGCACAAAATAGAAATGATTCAGTGAACTAATTAATCAATATGTTATTCAAACTGAAAACATAAAGTCTCTGTATGTCTCTATATGATATTTCCTAAGGCTATCATATCAAAGTCTGACAGACTAGGGGGCTTAAACAACAGAAATTTATATTCATACAGTTCTGGAGACTAGAAGCCCATGTCAGCATAGTTCATTTCTTCTGAGTCCTCTGCCCTTAGTTTGAAACGATCATCTTTTCCTCGTGCTTTCATATGATCTTTCTGTTCATGTATATGTGCAAATCTCCTCTTAAAAGAATACCAGGCACAATGGATTAAGGCCTACCCTAATAACCTCCCTTTTAACTTAATTATCCTTTTAAGACCATACCTACAAATTTAGTCACATTCTGCGGCAGTGTGGGTTATAACCTCAAAATATGAACTTAGGAGAAACACAACTCAGCTCCTAACAGACACACAGGAAAAACACCACGTTATCTAATATACAAATAATTACAATCTTAGATGAAGTGAAGACAGATAGTGGTGCAGAAGAAATATCTAAAGAGATTACAGAGGAAAAGTTTCCACAAACGATGAAATTTATCAGCACTAAGATCCAAATGCAGAAAATTGCCAAGCTGGATAAGTATACCCAGGTACATCATAGTCAAGTTATTGAAAAAAAAACAGAAAAAGAAAATTGTAAAGCATCTGTAACACAGGGAGAGATGCATTACATAAAGGGAAACATTTATAGAAGTGGAAAATGATGGCTCAATCCTCATCACAAAGGAATTCTCGGAGACAATGAAACAGTATCACTTAAGGGGTGAAATGTGGGGGGGAGGGGTGTCAGTCCATTGGGAATCCCATATTCAGGAAAATTAGCTTTCAGAAATGAAAGTGAAATAAAGTACTTTTAGGCATCCAAAGATGAGAGATTTTGTTCATTTCTGTAAACCCATAGTACAGGAAATATTAAAATAAATTCTTCAAGCTGAAGTGAAATGATAGCAAATGGAGCCTTAGATCTGCAGGAAAAAAATGAAGAATGTCAGAAACAGTAAATATGTGTATAGGTCTACAAGATTATTGACTATTAAAAGCAAAACTGATAACAGTGCATTGTGAGGCTTATAACACATGTAGAAACAAGCAAAAAATGATGTTTTCTAATATCAATGTGGTTATGTCTTAAATACCTAACCATCATGATTTGTGAGGGAATTTCCATTACAATTCTTGAAGTACTATTGGGCATCTATCAAGAGGGAATTTCTTCTTCCGAATTAACCAAGGAAAAAAAGTATTCGTCTTTCACTTCTTTACTGTATTATCTTTTTTTTTTTTTTTAAAGTCTCTCCTTTCTTAAGGTCTGTTAATAATATATAACAGTGTGTTTGGTCGCTCAGTCATGTCTGACTCTTTGTGACCCTATGGACTACAACTTCCAGGCTCCTCTGTCCATGGGGATTCTCTAGGCAAGAATACTGGAGAGGGTTCCCATTCCCTCCTCCAGGGGATCTTCCCAACCAAGGGATCAAACCCAGGTCTCTTGCATTGCAGGCAGATTCTTTACTATCTGAGCCACCATGGAAGCCCTAATACATAACAGTACATATTATATATTGGAATATTATGCATACAGACAACATATGTATTTTATGAGTTGATATCAACCAATACTGTACAAAATTCTCTGGTCAGTAGAAATTTGGAAAAAAAAAAAAAAAAAAGTAGGGAAACAACATCCACACTAGGTAGAGAGCAGAATTTGAGCAGACACAATTTGCTATAGAAGTCTTCAGCGAAAGCGCTAAATTTCTTTGGATCAATTATCTCTCCCCGAGCCATAGGCTTTGCCTTGCCTTGGCGTAACGGAGGCCTCATCATCCTTCCTCTTACACTGGGCACTGATTATCAAACATCCTCTGTTGTGCTGCTTGAACTACCATCCAATTCCCCTGCAGTCAATCTGAGTAAAACTGAAAGGCTATGTTAAAAGAGCACCAACCTTCAAAGTTGCATGTGGAAAATATTCATTTTTGCACTCTGTGATTGAAGTCAGAGATGTCTTACTGTCAGAATTCTCAAATGTCACTCCTTCTATGAGAGAGTAGAGGCCATAGGAAGTGTATGAAACTTTCCTTTTAAGAGAACTCCAAGTGAATACTTAGTGGCAACAGAAGGTGCCAGGTTGAGAAATGAAAGCAACAGGGTCCTGTGAAAAAATAGAGTTCTAGGATCTCAGCTGGCTTGGTTCTGATAATGATGATATCACTGTATAATGTGGCATTAATTTCCTGATCCTCATTTCAAAATTGGAGGTTAAAATGGTGATCTGGCTCAGAGGTCAAATGTTGAAAGGCTTGGTGGATTAAGCCCTATGATTTAGAGATGATGACTAAAGCTGATACCCAGGAGACTTGGCTCCCTGTCTCAGTTCTTTCATGATCTGCCCCTGTGCCCATAGGTATTTTACATCTCTGAGGTTTCATTCCCTTGTCACAAAATGGGGCATTAGAACTGAAGGGCCGAGATTCCTTTCAAGGCTGAAATTTTATGAGAAATGCTGTGAACTGTCTTCATAGGGAGTTACTTTTACATGGGGAGTTTTACATAAAACAAAAATGGCTTAGAGTAAAAATTAACCTTGAAAATTCCATACTAAAGACTAATTTGACATCTATCATTTTTATACAATTTCAACACAACCTCCACATTAGATTTGTTTCTTTTTTGTCTATGACTGCACACAAGTTTGAATAGTTGGCTTCTGTTCAAAGGCTTTATGTGAAAAATACAATACTAATCCTTATATACTTAGTCCAGATACGTCAATTTTTTCATTCTCTACTGTGTAGGTTTGGAATACACAGAAGGTATTCAATTGTTTACTTAAATTAAAATTCAATGTATTAATGACAAATTCATAAACCTGGTTCTTCCTTAGGCTTTCAATTCATTATACAAAAGTTACTATTCTATTTATAAGTATAACAAATTTTAGCAATTACCTTTAAGGAAGCCTTTGATTACTGTTTGATCCCACTTACAAATTTAGTTAATTAAACAACTTCAAACTTTTAAATTACATTTACAAATTTAATTTCCTTGATTTTCTTTTAATTACTTCAATTGTTTGATGAGCCTTAACAAGCAGTTCAATAATATCTATATATTTTATAAATAAAACTTATAAATATAGTGATTTTAAAGTTCCCTTTTATGTTCTAATTCTGCATAGAAGCACAGTAAGATTTCAACTTAAAGCATATTTAAATCAACTCCTCCATTTCACATTTTAAGTTGGAATTGCAAGACTGCCCAATTATAAGATAAAAGTCTTGTATCTATTGTAAATACATTAAAAAATAAAATAGACATAATTTCCTTAACACAAAATATTAATATTACAGTTTCATTCTCTTAACTATTTTTTTTCTGCATTTCATTGTAAATATACCTAGATTTTAAAATATTACCCACTAAGAAGGTATGTCACCTTGGCAATTTAGGGGATAGCTTCATAGCCAGTTGAAATTAAATAACAAAAAAGAAACTAAGTAATAGAGATATCTAGATGTGAAGATATTCAGGGTAATTTCTCTTGACCTCAATTGCAGGGCCGAGCCCATTCCTATAGTCACTATACCTTCAACTCTAACTTAGAAAAGATGGATGGTCAGAAACCCCATATATTTCAGTTTGAGACGTATTACTTCCCAATTAACCTAATCATCTCACAGAAATCTGCTATTCCACCCAGACTGCCACATTACCTGATTGAACTTGCATCTTTATGCCTCTTAAGATTTTGAAAGATTTTTCTATATAGTTCAAAAAATACATTTGGAATGATCGAATCTTGTACAGGGATATTCTTCCTGTCTGGTGGGACTACATACCTTTTAAAGCTATTACAAAAGCTTCGGACTGGTTCTGTGAGTCACACATCTTTATGGACTTACCAAAGACAGAAGGCATTCTCACTGCGGAAGCCTGGTAAGGTGAAGACTTCCTACGTTGAAACTAAGACCAACCAATGAAACAGCCAATTCTTATCTCACCTTCTCTGGGTACTGGGGTACATATCCACCGAGGAGATCAAAAACAAAATCATCTACTTTATTTATTCATAATTATTTCCCCTTACTTTTCCTCCTCCCTATTCACATAAATTTGAATTCTCACAAGATAAATGTACTGTGATGCAATCTCTCTGTGTTTTCTTGTATATAGTGCTGTAATTCCCAAATGCTACTCTAGGAACTTTGCTGTTTTTAAGCTGGTCAGTCATGTCCATTGCTCTTTGCAACCCCATGAACTGCAGCATTCCAGTCTTCCCTGTCCTTCATTCAGTCTCATGTCCGACAAGTCAGTAATGCCATCTCATCCTCTGTCACCCCCAACTCCTCCTGCCCTCAATCTTTCCCAGCCAGCATCAGGGTCCTTCCCCAGTGAGTCAGCCCTTTACATCAGGTGACCAAAGTACTGGAGCTTCAGCTTCAGCATCAGAGCTTTCAATGAGAGTTCAGGGTTGATTTCCTTTAGGATTGACTGGTTTAATCTCTAGGAACTTTGGGGCTTTAGAAAAAGATCCCTAGGATCTTCCCCAGAGATTCAGCTTTCCAAGATCCCAGTTCAACCAAAGATTCTATGCATTTAAAAAATGTATAAGAATAACTAATATGTACATTTAGAATCTGGCCTGTTGGGTGGGCCAGGAGCCCGGAATTCTTAATACTGATGCTTGGCAATGATCTAGATATATAATGCTGAGCAACTTGCTTGATCCCTCCAGGAGTAACACCTGCATATCTCAATGAGGAAACTTAGCAGAAGACAAGCCATTATGATCTGGGCCTATTATCTTCTACCAGTGTTTAAGCAACAAGCAGATTTTAAGGTAGTATATCAGTAATATATTTCAAGCAATGATAAATTAAAAACAAAGGATTGAATACAAAAGTATGAAAAAAAGAGGAAGCGTATAGAACTTAGTTAAAATGTTTAAAGAGAGCGCATGTCTAGGAACTGACAGCTACTCCAGAGCCAAAGATAACACACTCCCTCCAGGGGACAGAGGATAAAGTGGGGCTCTGGAAGTTATTCGCTATGTCTGTTCCAACTGGAATCTAAGAGCTGGGTAAGCAAGGCCAGAGTGGTCTCTCACCTCCCTAGGCTAACTGCAAGATGGAAACATGCCAAATTCCATTTATCATCTAACCTCCATCTTATTGACAATCATAGCATTTGGGGTCTTCAAAGATTAGCATCAACTAAGAGCCCATATCTAGTAATGCCCCAAAGATCTGAGATTCATTTTCCTCAATGCATAGTTATCTGGCCAAATAGATGCTGACTGCTACATAGAAGGTCTAGAGAAATATTTTCAGTATTTATAATATGGTAACTTGAAGTGTGGTTTGGGGGATGGTGTCAGCCTTTCTGCAAAAACCAAGCTTTCTTCATTCAGAGGGTTCTGAACCTGCTAACCCTTTCAGGTCTAGGAATTGCTTGTGGCCATTATCTACATTACAATGACTCAAAGTCTCTGCATTCTAGACTTAGATGTTTGATTATAGATGATTGATTATATGCATCAATCAACACAATAGTCAGTTAAGCATCTAATTTAGTGTTAGCAAATACCTTTTTCTATGACAGACCAAAGAGTAATTATTTTAGGAATCACAGGGTATATGATCTCAGTTGCCATGTGGTGCGGAAGTAGCCATGAGTGCATGCTAAGTTGCTTCAGTCATGTCCAGCTCTTTGTGACCATTTGGACTGTAGCCCGCCAGGCTTCTCTGTCCATGGGATTCTCTAGATGAGAATACTAGAGTAGGTTGCCATGCCCTCTTCCAGGAGAAAGTAGCCCTAGAAGTGTGTATATATGTGAAAAGGTAAGACAGGATTTCAATAAAACTGTTTACAAAATGGCTAGCCTGCTGGATTTGGTCTATGATCCATAGTTTTTCAGCCTCTAATCTAATTCCTTCCAAATGACCTCTAACTTATAAGTCACTACCAAAAATCCCTTCTTAAAAAAAATATAGTGTAACAGCCCCTCTAACCCTGCTGCCCATTTTCATAACTGCACTCTCCTTGCCCTTTGACTTCTGCCACCTCATTATTTTCACTGAAATCAGGGAGCTCCTTCAATGATGCCACCTCTCATAATAATCACCTGAAGAGGTCAGCCAACTAAAAGCTTTTCAAGGATCCTAGGAGTCCTGTCATACAGACTTGCAAAGCCATGGTCAAGGGGAAGAATTGTTTGGACTCTGGCAGGGGACATGAAAGACAGTGAGCAAGAGAGTCTGTAGCAGGTAGCATCTGATAAACAATACTGCAGCATTCCTGTCTCCTACATTGTTGGATTCCTGTGATACACTATTTCTGGGAGGTTCTGTCATCACAGCCTTGGTAAGTGTCTCTCAGTGTTGACTCAAGGCTTCTGTCACCCGACCAAGCAAGCTCTTAGAGTCACGCTGTGCGATCGGTCTAACACATTGAATCCATTGCTGTGTTTCCTCCTCTTTGACCTAACAATCTCAGAAACCTTTCCCATACATATTATCCAGGTTCTGCCAATATAAATTAATTGAGTCTGAAAATTCCTTTAGTGTATCAACTGTCTCCTTCTTAAGCTAAGCTTTGTTCTCATAATCCTGGGCCTATTGGGTTTTGACTAGTTTTGAGCATGAAGAGAGTGAGTCAGGATGAGGGTGTATCCTAAGGCAAGAGGCCTCTTGCAAAGTGACTGCCTCAGTAGGGCTTATTATAAGCTCATAAAACAAGGAAAGACACCTGTTTTCCTCTTCCTTTGGGAAAAAACAACTGCTTTCTCAGAAAAGGAGGCTCAGAGGGACTTGGAATTCCAAAGCTTTAAGATTAATCTGAATCCACTGACAGATCCTCATTACAATTTTCGGAGTTTTACTCCTTGATAAACAATGACCTGATATTTATATAACAAATACCCTAAAGCTGTGAATTCAGTTTATGTTGTTCTACAACTTACAGGATCAAATTTTGGGTCTGATTTTCAGTGACTTAGTTCTGTGACCTCCTAAGAAATTCTATCAAGGCCATTACATAAATATGAACAGAACCTCTCTGTTCGTATTTTGAGCCGAGAGAATTTGAAGCCAGATTGCCATTTCCTTTCTCAAAGCTTTCTTCTAGAGTCAGAAGCTACTAACTGCCCCTCAGTCCTGTAATCATGCCCACCCAGAAGTAGTCACCTGGAATTTTCAGGTTCGGCATTACCAGGCACATCATCCTTGGTGATGTCAGGGAATAATTGTAGTTACTATGTTGTCACTGAAAGGTGTGAACTAACAGTTTTCCATTTTCAATTGACAATAAGGTCATGACTACACTTAGACCCAATACAATTAAACAGAGGGCTTTCCGGGTTGCTCAGTTGGTAAAGAATCCACTTGCAATGTAGTTGCAGGAGACATGGGTTCAATCCCCGGTTCAGGAAGATCCCCTGGAGAAGGAAATGGCAACCCACTCTAGTGTTGTTGCCTGAGAAATCCCATGGACAAGGAACCTGGCAGGCTATTGTCCATGGGGCTTCAAAGAGTGGGGCACAACTCAGCAATTAAACCACCACCCCCAGGATTACATAGCCAATTCCACCTTGTTTGCTTGTTTCTGAGAACAGTCTTGGTATAATGTGGCATTGCTTTGTGTCCAGTAATGAAAACAGAAACAGTTTTAGGCACTTCAAGAAGAGAGGGGTTTAACACAAAGAACTGGAGATGCTGAGGAGCTAGGAAAGCAATACAGCAAAGAAAGGAGGACTGCAGGAGCATGGAGGAGAGTGGTACTGCTTAAAATTCAAGGAGTTGCTCCCCATCTGACTGCAATTGCTGCCAAGGTGCTGGAGGGGCTGCTGGGGGTTTTTGGAGCCCCAGCATTGCTGTGCACAGAGATCCCACACTGAATGATGCTGCTTAATCTGCCCCTACTCCTTTGGTGGTGGTAACTGAAGCAAAAGGTAACTGCCTCTGCCCACTCCTTTGCTCACTGCTTGGGCTTCGCTGCAAGAAGCTGTGAAAATAAATACCAAACAAGAAAGAAACAAACAAACAAAAGGAAAACAATTTTTTTTTGCTATAATCATCTAATCTCCAACTGATAGCTCCCACTGCCAGAACCTAACAAGAAACGTGTTGGCAAGGCAATATCAAAAGAGTACGTTCTGGCTTCCAGTCAGGAAGGTAGAAAGGAGAGCACCAAAAGGTAGGGGTAAAGTCAAGGGTTGACGGACAATATCTACAATTACAAAGAATTGTCATCAGGAGTTATAGGGATTCTCTCTGGCTGCCTAAGATACTGTAACAACCTGTACCATTTTGCATGTGTAACTATCACTGGATTTAGTTGTCTCAACATTTTTGCTTTCCACGTAATAGTACCAGTGATCTTTGTTTTATATGTGAAAACTAAACTTTTTGCTATTTCGTTTTTGTGGTAACTGAAGCAATGAATTCATTATACATACTCTAGTTGGCTCTGTGGAATTCATTTTCCTATTGTAACCAATCACTTCAAATCTTCAAGTGACAGAGGCTTTCACCACTCCAATCCCCCGAGTCATTTATTATGGCTGCAAATGAGTAAATTGCTTGGGGCCCAATTCTGCTGGTAATATGTGAGAGAGTTAGACTAGTGACTATAAATGCCCCACATATTGACTGAAAAAAGAAAGAAAGAAAAAAAGAGATGGCGCCTGTTTTCCTTCAGTTCTTTGCACTGTTAATCAAAGCTAATTAAAATGCAAAAAAAAAAATAGCACTGTGTTAGTCTTTTGTAATGGAGAGTGCATAGCTGCCTATTCAGAAGGATTTAAGTCCATATATATATATGGACTTAACATAAGTCCAAATATATAATATTGCATCACTCTAATATTTATATAGAGTAATACAAAATATAATATTGTATCACTAATATTTTTTACTTAACTCTGAATTCATTACATACCTACTGTGTACAATGAAATTTCCTATTTTTGAGAGGATTTTATAAACTATAGAAGCCTGTCTTAGAGAATTTTGAGCATTGTTTTGCTACCGTGTAAGATGAGTCCAATTGTGAGGTAGTTTGAACATTCTTTGGTATTGCCTTTGGGATTGGAATGTAAACTGACCTTTTCCAGTCCTGTGGCCACTGATGAGTTTTCCAAATTTACTGGCATACTGAGTGTAGCACTTTCATAGCATCATCTTTTAAGATTTAAAATAGCTCAACTGGAATTCCATCACCTCTGCTAGCTTTGTTCATAGTGATGCTTTTTAAGGCCCACTTGACTTCACATTCCAGGATGTCTGGCTGTAGTGAGTGATCATGCCATTGTGGTTATCTGGGTCATGAAGATCTTTTTTGTACAGTTCTTCTGTTTTCTTGCTACTTCTTAATATCTTCTGCTTCTGTTAGGTCCATACCATTTCTTCCTTTATTGAGCCCATCTTTGCATGAAATGTTCCCATGACATCTCAGATTTTCTTGAAGAGATCTCTAGTCTTTCCCATTCTATTGTTTTCCTCTGTTTTTTTGCACTGATCACTGAGGAAGGCTTTCTTATTTCTGCTTGCTACTCTTTGGTACTCTGCATTCAAAAGGAGAGTTTTTTTCCTTTTCTCCTTTGCCTTTAAGTTCTCTTCTTTTCACAGCTATTTGTAAAGCCTCCTCAGACAACCATTTTGCCTTTTTGCATTTCTTTTTCTTGGGGATAGTCTTTATCACTGCCTCTTGTACAATGCCAGGAAACTCCATCCATAGTTCTTCAGGAAAATCAAAGGATAGGGGAGTAATTCCTCTCTCCCATGTATTTCCACCTGTCCTGGATGCCTCAGTTACTAATAGGCAACTGCAACTGACAAGGACATCCACTAGAAGCAGTACCACCAACTTCTAGTCCAGAGTACTCCCAGACAACAATTAGGAAAGATGAAGTAAAAATAAATGTGTAGATATGAATGAGATAAGGTCAGTGATCAAACTGAATTTGTAATCATATGGTAATTTTATTTTTGAACCTTGCATCCTCTTTACATTTATTTAATGGGTTTATTTCTTGCCCTTCTCCTCTGAAAACTGAGGTAGGCACCAGAACATTTTTGCTCACTCTGAGTTAATAAAATGAATAAATTAAAAATAAAACACCTGTGGTCACTTCAGGGTTACTATAAGTTAAGATTTTGTTTGGAAATTAAAATGCACATTCTCTTACAATAACAAAAGTACCATATTTGATTAAAGTTAAATTTTCTCTCCTCCGGGTTGAGTCTTTACAGCTGGAAATGGCTTCAGGAAGGGATATTAGCTTCCTGATGAATCAGTGAGTAAAGAATCCGCCTGCAATGCAGGAGACACAGATTCGATCCTTGGGTCAGGAAAATCCCCTGGAGAAGATCCCAATCCAGTATTATTCCCTGGAAAATCCGACAGGCTATAGTCCATGGAGTCACAAAGAACAGGACACAACTGAGCCCAGAATCACAGGATGAGGGATACTGGGGGAAGGGAGGAAGACAATAGATAAGAAAATTATCGTTTTATTGATAAAATTCGGGAGATGGCTTCACATTTCCTGGTTCTGGCAAGAATTTAAAACTGCCTTTTTTTCTTAGAGGTGCTTTTGTGATAGCTCAGTTGATAAAGAATGCCTGCAATGCAGGAGACCCTGGTTCCATCCCTGGGTTGGGAAGATCCACTGGAGAAGGGATAGGCTACCCACGCCAGTATTCTTGGGTTTCCCTTATGGCTCAACTGATATAGAATCCATCTGCAGTGAGGGAGACCTAGGTTGGATTCCTGGGTTGGGAAGATCCCCTGGAGAAGAGCAAGGCTAACCCCTCCAGTATTCCGGCCTGGAGAATTCCACGGACGATAGTCCATGGAGTTGCAAAGTGGCAGACAGGCCTGAGCGACTTGCACTTTCACTTTTTCGTGAACTCTTCAGAGAAATCCTCCTCTCCCCCAGCACTGACCTCTCTCACTTGTAGACCTGAGTGGTGGAAATGTCCTCTTATCCAGTCTGTCCTTTATAGCTTATTCCTAGAGCATCTCTCTATGGGCAACACATGCCAATCTAGGTGGTCCTGTGGATAAGACATAAACACATCCACCATGATTCTCTCACATGTGTGGATCACCTTGATCTATAGGACAAATTACACATCTTTTACTTCAACAGACTACAAAGGTAGGCTGGCCCATGCCACTACCTCTTCCTGACCTATTGTGTGGCAGCAGCCGTCCCATTTCTTTTCATTCTTTAAATTATTATTTCTTTATTTATATTTTATTTTTGACTGTGCTGGGTCTTCTTTGCTGCATGGGCTTTTCTCTAGTTGTGGAGAGCAGGGGCTACTTTCTAGTTGCAGTGCACAGGCTTCTCATTACAGGGGCTTCTCTTGTTGCAGAGCATTGGCTCTATGGCACGTGGGCTCAGTATTCTCAGCCCCTGGGCTCTAGAACACAAGCTCAACAGTGGTGGTGCATGGGTTTAGTTTGTCTACAGCATGTGGGATCTTCCAGGACCAGAAATTGAAGCCATGTCTCCTGCATTGGCAGGCTGTTTCTTTACCACTGAGCCACCAGGGAAGCCGCCCACCTCCCCACGCCCACCCCCATTTATTGACTTTTAGGTTTCTCAGGTGTAAATCAGACCCCAGTCCTCATTGATCCCAAGCATGGAGGGTACATATCAAGTTCCCTGAAATGGCCTCATTGAAGTATCTCCCAACCCAGCTTGAAAGGAGAGTCATTTAAAGGGGGCTAACCACAGACCATAACTCAGTTCATAAAATCTCTCTTTTCTAGGCACTTTCAGATCCTTGACATAGATAACAGTGTTGAGCCCGATCTCACCGATTCACACAAATTACCTTGAAAACTATGCATGTTAATTTATCATCTCATCTGGGAATTTGTTACTGATCTTCTTCCCTTCCTGGCTGAAATTCCCATGTTCATATCCTGTTATAGATTTGACGCTATAGAGACTATACCAGTGGGAGAAGGAAGACACGGGAACACTAGCCAAGCAGCTCTTGAGCTTGTTGTCTCAGCATTTTCATTTTCTTTGCCATCCACAACTTCGTCGCGTAACTCCATGCTTTGCTGCGGTCGAACTCAAACCCTTCCAAAAGACTGCGTTTCTCCCAGGAGGCTAGGCTCGCGAGAGTGCGCGCATCTATCCCAGCAGGGAGTGGGGTGAGGCGGGGCGGGGCGAGGCCTGGGGCAGGCGGAAGGGAAGATGGCGTCCACCGGCGTCCGTCCTGAAGGGCCCCCCAGCCGTCCCCAGCTGTGCCGGCAAACCAGATGCCTGCGTCTCTGGCTGATGCTCGAAGACAACCAAAAGAGCCTCTTTCAAACACAGCCAGGGAGCCCCGTGGTGGGCCGCTTCTGTCCAGAGCCCTGAAAGCAGGTGAGTTTGTGCTCCCCAAGCTCTTCCTCAAAAGGTCTCCTGGGCTTGAGTGAGCCTTGTTGGTTTGCAAAGGTAGATGTCTGGGGGCTTGTTCCTCGGAGGCAGGTCTTAAAAGTGAGAGGTGCTTGATGTAGGGTTCAAACCCTTTTCTCCTCAGGGAGAAGTTCCAGGTTTTGACTGTAAGTGACGGCCAGGGCTGGGGTTTGTGGCTAATTCTGTCCGGGCGTCTCCTACCAGGTTCCACTTGGCCTTCTCCCCCTTGCCCCTCCCCCACATGGGGGTGTCATTCAACCCACTTTTAAAAGATTTTTTTTTTTTTTCCTGATGAAGTTGTTCCATATATAACTGTCGATTCACTGTGTTCATGGAAATGGGTGAATTCAGGATTCTTTTGCTTGCCATCTTAAATATAATTTATCAATATTTAAGTGTGGACACATGCTTTATGTTATCAACAGAATGGAGAGGAAGTCCAACAACAGGGAGATTCTCTTCTTTCTTAGGTGATAGATTTATGATTCTGGCTAGTTCTATTCTTGTGACAATAAGAATTTTGTTTCTTTACAGTCTCCTCATATGCATTATTTCCTATGTCTTAATATCTCTTTTTACCAAGTCAAGGCAGTGGGTATTACGGGAGGGTGCTTGTGTATTGCCCCAGGTGTAGGCAATAAAGGGCTGCATTTTCTGTAGAGAATTTAAAAACAGTTATGAAACTAAAAGCCAGTCTTCTTGTGATTATTACCATGTCCTAACAATTCTAGGCAGTACTGTTACAATTTGAATTGTATTCCTTCAAAAGAGATGTTTTGAAGTCTTAACCTTCAGTATCTCAGAATGCAAGCTTAATTGGAACTAGGATTGTTGCAGATGTAGTTAATTAAGTTAAGATGAGGTCATACTGGAGTAGGGTGGGCCCTGATCCAAAATAAGAAGTGGAGTCCTTACAAGAGGATGGCTGTGTGGAAACATGAAGACACAGGAAGAACAGCCTGTGGACATTGTAGGCAGGGATTGGAGTGATACATTATCAAGGTAAGGAACAATACTGTGTATATGTCAACACCAGTCTCTCATCACCCCCAAACCCCTTTTCTTCTTTGGTATCCATAGGTTTGCTCTCTATGTCTGTATCTCTATTTCTGTCCTGCACGTAAAATCATCAATACCATTTTTCTAAATTTCACATATATGCAATAATATAGGATATTTGTTTTTCTTTTTCTGACTTACTTAACCCGGTACAAAAGTCTCTAGGTCTATCCACATCACTCAAATTACCCAATTCCATTCCTTTTTATGACTGAGTAATATTCCATCATTCCTATGTACCTGATAGTTTGTATAAAATACATAACTAATGAAAACCTACTATATAGCACAGGGAAGTTGACTCAGTGCTCTCTGGTGATGTGAATGGGAAGTAAATCCAAAAAAGAGTGGCTATATAGATATGTACAATTGATTCACTGTTGTACCGTAGAAACTAATAAAACATTGTAAAGCAACTATGTGGTGGTGGTTTAGTTGCTAAGTTATGTCCAGCTTTTGTGACCCCATGGACTGTACCCCACGAGGCTCCTCTGTCCATGAGATTTCCCAGGCAAGAATACTGGAGTGGCATTTCCTCCTCCAGGGGATCTTCACCACCCTAGGATTGAACTCAGATCTCCTGCATTGCAGGTGGATTCTTTACTGTCTGAGCCACCTTACTCCCATAAAAATCAATTTAAAAATGTTTTTTATTTTAAAAAAGCAGGACAAGGAACATAAGGAAAACATTTCTGCACCAGAAGCTGACAGAGAGCAATGAACTTAACTGCCTCTCAGAGCACTCAGAAGATATTACACAGACCCTGTAGCCCCTTGATTTCAGACTTCTGGACTCCAAAACTGTGAGGGCATAAATTTCTGTTGTTTTAATCTACCTAATATATGATTTTTATAGCAATACTAGGAATCTAATAAAAACATTAAGGATAGAATATTCTTCTGTCCTCTTACAATCACTAATTTAGTGACTAACAAAAATAAAATCATAGATATTAGCAAATATTTACAAATTCTTCAGCCAAATACATTTAATTTCCAAACCTAATACTCTACAGTAGTATACTAGATTTTCCTTCTGATTGAAACATCACCTTGGATTTGGACAGGAAGTCTAAAGGTATGAGGATGAATTGGACGAATGGGCACATGAGTGGAAAGCCAGGTCTGCCATGTATAGACCTTGCCTAAAGGAGGTAGGTGTGCTGACAACATCTGTTAGTCACAATGTAAATACCAAAGTAATAAATACCCTGGCATTTGTATTACGATGACCTGCCCTGATCAACCACAACCATGATAAGAATATTTGTAGTGTCTTGTTATTCATTTTTCCCTCTGCCTTAGCACCCACTTCAGTGCTCTGTAACCACCAAACCCTGCTCCCTACTTTACAAAATCCTGAATAATATCTGTTTTCTTTGTCTTAATGGACTGCCTTCATGTCTAAGAATCTATGAATAACCAGTCTAGAACAACATAGAAGGCTGCCAGTAATCCAGAATGTCACCTCGTATCTTTTGAGGCCAGAGAGAATGATTTCCCAAATAAATTACGAAAATTTATAAATGGCTGGCTTGCAAAATTAACTGAACAGAACAATTTTAAAAATAAAGAAATAACTGTTAAGTAATATTTTATTTTTTTTAGATCCTCTCTTTTATCTTAGTGTTTTATTTGAACAAGCAAATAGTGCTTGCCCCATACTTTCTCCACATTCAAAATACCTAGGATGGGTATTATGAATTCCCAACCTGTCAGCTTTGGCTGAATTACAGAGTGCTCAATTATGCTCTAATCGAATAGCTGCCCGATGCAGGCCACGTAATGACTTCCTGATTATCTGCCTTTAAATGATGAATGAAATGAATATGTAACATTCTGTTCAAATATAGCATACTTAGCATGCCAAATGAAAACTGATTTTGTGCTCCTCTCTCTGAAAAATGTATATTTTATTGTAATTCAGTTCAGTGGTTGTTCTGCTGCTTGTTTTGTAGTCATCAAGATAAACATTGAATGAGCTATCTAGGAGAACATTAGTCTTTATTTTTGCTTTCCAACAGATGCTAAAGGTGTTAAACAGTGTTTAGTTTATTTGGGTTCTTCTCTTTACATCGTCTCATTGGGGAAAAAATGAGAAAGGTCATATTTTTAAGAACACTTCTTGGCAATGTTTCAACACACATTGGGAAGAAAAACAAGTCTGTTATGATGACTGTTGCAAAGACAACAACATTAAAATATGAATAAATTATTTATTGGCAAGAGTACTTTTTATGAAGCAGCCATTTACAATATTGTAACCAAAAAAGAATAAATGATTTTAAACCTGATTGGATTGTATGTCTGACCTGTAATAATAGGAGATTACATGACTATAGGAACTCATTTTACTATATATTGTTTATTTATTTTTTTACTATATTTTAAATGATGTAAGTCACTTGCAAAAATTTTTAAGTGTGCTCCTTCCTGAGAATTTGCAAGTACAATAGTAAAACTTTTCACATTAATGGTAGATTAGATTATCTTATAAATATATCTTTAATTTCAGTTCAGTCGCTCAGTCCTGTGTGACTCTGACCCTGTGGAGTGCAACGTCAGGCTTTCCTGTCCATCACCAACTCCTGGAGTTTATTCAAACTCATGTCCATTGAGTCGGTGATACCATCCAACCATCTCATCCTCTGTCGTCCCCTTCTCCTCCTTCCTTTAATCTTTCCCAGCATCAGCGTCTTTTCCAATGAGTCAGTTCTCCGCATCAGGTGGCCAAAGTATTGGAGTTTCAACTTCAGCATCAGCCCTTCCAATGAATATTCAGGACTGATCTCCCCTAGGATGGACTAGTTGGATTTCCTTGCTGTCCAAGAGATTCTCAAGAGTTTTCTCTACCACCACAGTTCAAAAGCATCAATTCTTCTATGCTCAGGTTTCTTTATAGTCCAGCTCTCACATCTGTACATGACTACTGGAAAAACCATAGCTTTGACTAGACAGACCTTTGTTGGCAAAGTAATGTCTCTGCTTTTCAATATGCTATGTAGGTTGGTCATAGCTTTTCTTCCAAGGAGGAAGCGTCTTGGCTGCAGTCACCATCTGCAGTGATTTTGGAGCCTCCAAAAAAAAAAAAGTCTATCACTGTTTCCATTGTTTCCCCATCTATTTGCCTTGATGTGATGGTACCTAATGCCATGATCTTTGTTTTCAGAATGTTGTGTTTTAAGCCAACTTTTTCACTCTAGTCAAAAAGCTCTTTAGTTCTTCTTCATTTTCTGCCATAAGGGTGGTATCATTTGCATATCTGAGGTTATTGATATTTCTCCTGGCAATCTTGACTCCAGCTTGTGCTTTATCTAGGCCAGCATTTCTCTTGATGTACTCTGCATATAAGTTAAATAAGTAGGGTCACAGTATACAGCCTTGACATACTCCTTTCCCTATTGGGAATCATTCTGTTGTTCCATGTCCAGTTCTAACTGTTGTTTCTTGACCTGCATACAGATTTCTATGGAGGCAGGTCAAGTGGTCTGGTATTCCCATCTCTTTAAGAATTATACACAATTTGTTGTGATCCACTACTTCTTGGAAGGAAAGTTATGGCCAACCTGGATAGCATGTTGAAAAGCAGAGACATTACTTTGCCAACAAAGATTCATCTAGTCAGGGCTATGGTTTTTCCAGTAGTCATGTATGGTTGTGAGAGTTGGAAAGTGAAAAAGGCTGAGCGCTGAAGAATTGATGCTTTTGAACTGTGGTGCTGGAGAAGACTCTTGAGAGTCCCTTGGACTGCAAGGAGATCCAACAAGTGCATCCTAGGGGAGATCAGTCCTGGGTATTCACTGGAGGGACTGATGTTGAAGCTGAAACTCCAACACTTTGGCCACCTCATGCAAAAAGTTGACTCACTGGAAAAGACTCTGATGCTGGGAAGGATTAGGGGCAGGAGGAGAAGGGGAAGATAGAGGATGAGATGGCTGGATGGCATCACCGACTTGATGGACGTGGGTTTGGGTGGACTCCAGGAGTTGGTAATGGACAAGGAGGCCTGGTGTGCTGCGGTTCAAGGGGTCGCAAAGAGTCGGACATGACTGAGGGACTGAACTGATACTGATACAGTCTAAGGCTTCGGCATAGTCAGTAAAGCAGAAGTAGATGTTTTTCTGGAACTCTCTTGCTCTTTTGATGATCCAGCAGATGTTGGAAATTTTATCTCTGATTCCTCTGCCTTTTCTAAATCCAACTTAAACTTCTAGAAGTTCACAGTTCACATACTATTGAAGCCTGTTTTGGAGAATTTTGAGTATTTCCTATCATGTGAGATGAGTGCAATTGTGAGGTAGTTTGAGCATTCTTTGGTGTTGCCTTTTTTTGAGATTCGAATGTAAACTTATCTTTTCCAGTCCTGTGGGCACTGCTGAGTTTTCCAAATTTACTGGCATACTGAGTGCAGCACTTTCACAGCATTACCTTTCAGGATTTGAAATAGCTGAACTGGAATTCCATCACCTCCACTAGCTTTCTTCATAGTGATGTTTCCTAAGGCCCACTTGACTTCACCTTCCAGGATGTCTGGCTCTAGGTGAGTGATCATATCATCACAGTTATCTGGGTCATGAAGCTTTTTTTGTGTGTGTAGTTCTTCTGTGTATTGTTGCCACCTCTTCTTAATAACTTCTGTTAGGTCCATACCATTTCTGACCTTTATTGTGTCCATCTTTGCATGAAATATTCACTTGATATCTTGAATTTTCTTGAAGAGATCTCTAGTCTTTCCCATTCTATTGCTTTCCTCTATTTCTTTGCATTGATCCCTTTGGAAGGCTTTCTTATTTCTGCTTGCTTTTCTTTGGAACACTGCACTCTGGCGGGTATCTTTCCTTTTCTCCTTTGCCTTTAGCTTTTCTTCTTTTCACAGCTATTTCTAAGGCCTCTTAAGACAACCATTTTGCCTTTTTGCATTTCTTTTTCTTGGGGATAGTCTTTATCACTGCCTCTTGTACAATGTCATGAACTTCCTTTCATAGTTCTTCAGGCACTCTGTCTGATCTAATCCCTTGAATCTGTCACTTCTACTGTATAGGGATTTGATTTAGGTCATACTTGAATGGTTTAGTGGTTTTCCCTACTTTCTTCAATTTAAGTATGAATTTGGTAGTAAGGAGTTCACAGTCTGAGTCACAGTCAACTCATGTCTTTTTTTTCTGAATGTTTAGAGCTTCTCCATCTTTGGCTGCAAGGAATATAATCAATCTGATTTTGGTATTGACCATCTGGTAATGTCCGTGTGCAGTCTTCTCTTGTCTTGTTGGACCAAAGTGTTTGCTATGACCAGTGCATTCTCTTGGCAAAACTCCAAAGCTTTTGCCCTGCTTTGTTTTGTACTCCAAGGTAAAATTTGCCTGTTACTCCAGGTATCTCTTTGACTTCCTACTTTTGCTTTCCAGTCCCCTATAATGAAAAGAACATCTTTTATGGGATCTAGTTCTGTAAGGTCTTGTAGATCTTCATAGAACCTTTCAACTTCAGCTTTTTCAGCATTACTGCTCAGGATATAGACTTGGATTCCTGTTATATTCCATCATTTGCCTTGGAAACGAACAGAGATCATTCTGTTGTTTTTGAGATTGTATCCAAGTACTGTATTTCAGACTGTTTTGTTGACTGTAATGGCTACTTCATTTCTTGTAGTAGACATAATGGTCCTCTGAGTTAAATTCACCCATTCCAGTCCATTTTAGTTCACTGATTCCTAAAATGTTGATGCTCACACTTGCCATCTCCTGTTTTACAGTTTCTTATTTACCTTGATTCATGGACCTGACATTTCAGGTTCCTATGTAATATTGCTCTTCACAGCATCAGACTTTACTCCCATCACCAGTCACACCCACGCTGGGTGTTGTTTTTGCTTTGGCTCCATCTCTTCATTCTTTCTGGAGTTTTTTCTCTACTGATCTCTTGTAGCATGTTGGGCACTACTGACCTGAGGAGTTCATCTTTCAGTGTCCTATCTTTTTGCTATTCATGCTGTTCATGGGGTTCTCAAGCCAAGAATACTGGTGTTTTGCCATTCCTTTCTCTAGTGGACCAAGTTTTGCCAGAACTCTCCACTGTGACTCATCCATCTTGGGTGGCTAATAATTTCATTGAGTTAGACAAGGTTGCAGTCCATGTGATCAATTTGGTTAGTTTTCTGTGATTGTGGTTTTCATTCTGTCTGCCCTCTAATGGATCAGGATAAGAGGGTTATGGAAACTTCCTGATGGGAGAGACTGACTAAAGGGAAAACTGGATCTTATTCTGATGGGCTGGACTATGCTCAGTAAATCTTTAATCCAATTTTATCTTGATGGGCGTGGCTGTTTTCCTTCCCTGTTGTTTGACTTGAGGGGAAACTATGGTGGAGGTAATGAAGTTAAAGTGACCTCCTTCAAAAGGTCCCATTCATGCACTGCTACCCTCAGTGCCCCAGATCCTGCAGCAGGCCACCATCAACTCATACATCCATGAGAAAACTCCTGGACACTTTAATATACCACTTTCCAGAAACCAACTTAGGAAACTGCTGGATTTATCTTTACAAAAACTTTTCATTTATTTTTAGCATGTCCAATTGGATAGATATCATATAAATATGTGGCTATCCAGTTTCTCAGTAAAATTCAGAGCTAGGAATACTAGACCTATAGAGGTTGCTTCCTTAGATGAGCTATGTACTTTCTAGTTTGCCAAAATCTAGCCCATTTTCTCATTTATATTGTAAAACTGGCATCCACAGACTTTTAGGTTTGAAACTTCTAGAACCTATTTCACAATACCTTGTTGATCCAGTGGTATTCAAAAAGAGTTGTCCAGCCCAGGGACACACAGGGCCATTCACTGGATTCCAGAAGACAGTGTTAGAGCTTTTATTTACAATTATTTTATATTAAAATGAGAAACTATGCTTTGTTAAGGTTTAATAGACCCAATGATATGGTGCCTATATTTATTATATGTATCAGATGGTGATGTCTTATGTGCCTCAAGGGTTATTTGGAGAATAGTAATCTTTCCACATTGTGGAGCACTTGACAATTCCACCAGCAATTTTAGGAAACTTTCAACATTCTATGATATTAGAGTTTAATTAAAACTAAGGATTATATGATAAACTCTCAGAGAACGGACAGCTGACATTAAAAGATGCCTGTAAAAATAGAGGTAACAACTAACATTGATAGTATGCAACAAGTGAACAGACTTAGCTGGCTGTATTCATAGAACAGTCCTTATCAGCCACATTATGGAATAATACCATTGTGACCTGATAAGGTCTGATACGCTGTCCACTAAAAATGAATTTTTCAAGGTAAAAGCGACATTTTAACATTGAAAGTGAAGTGTTTTTGTACTATGAAAAATATTTTGAAAGATGATACTTAAAAAAGCTTTCATTATTCTATTCTGAAAGCCATAGTGTGTTAGTTTTAAGAAGAAAAATGCCTAAGACCTCTCTCTCTCTTACATGTATATACATTTAGATGAAGAATCATTGAACCTCATTTAAAATCTTCCAAATATAAAGCTTCAGTGTATTTTTAAGTTATTATTATTTTTTTAATGTACTCCTTCTTGAGAGTTTTTCAGGTAGTAAAACTTTCCACATAAATGCTAGATTGAATTAACAACTTTTTATTATTGAAAAATGATCCTTTGTTTCATTACTTATATTTGGATCCATAAATATATTTGTGAAGTCTTTTTCCTTGCCGTGAAAGTTGTGAAACCTAAGATTTTATTCAAATAACCTTATAACCAGGAAGTTTAAGTGTTATAGTTTTAAAACATAATTTTCAAAGCTACTACTATATTCAGTTAGATTTTCCCTTAAAAATAATTACTGTATTTCATTGATGATAAGATATGTATTGTAACATCTCTTAATTTAGAGTACTGCTTTAGGATTGTGGGTAGCATGTGATGATTAAATTGGCAGTATTCTTCCTTTAGTAGTGCATGAAATAATATATTTTACATTTAATGGAAGATAACTCTAATAATGCTAATGATAATACCCTTAATGAGAAAAATTAACTTTGTGCAATTAATATATTAGTAAATGCAATTTCTGAAGTATTTTGATTTCATATTTTTATAAAGTACAGTTTGCACATTTCATTATCTTAAAGGGTTTATAAGGTGTAAAATATGTTGCATATAAATAGTAAGTGTAATACTTTGTGAATATTAGCATAATGAATGTGTATCACATAAAAAGATTTATGGATATGGCATAGAATAAGAAAACTTGGATCCATAGCTATAGCTTGTATGTCATGTTGTTAGTACTTTTTCTCTTTTGGAAATCTGATCAATCAATATGAAAACAAAGAAAGGAAAGACTGCATTACTTGAAGAAGTGGATCTGTGTCCCTTTTATGGACTGGGCCTGCTTTGGTGGAAGAGAGCATCAAAGATAACAGTAATGCTCTATTTCTTTAGATACCTGTAGCCATATGGGTTTTCATTTTATTATTATTCAAACATATATATATATATATGCATTACCTAGACTTCTGATGTATAATATCTTAAAATAGATATGTATTAATATGTGCTTATTTAATACAATATATTGTAGTAGACTTTATACTGACATGTGCCACACCATTTAAGATATTATTGTTTCTGTATTGTTCCTATATTATTTCCTAATAGGGCCAGGCACTGTTCTTTGATACTGAGACATGGGGGTGGAAAATCCAGAATTCTCTTGTCTGAGAGTTTACATCCTAGTGGGAGAGACAAACAATGAAGAAGTAAACAAGATGTTTCGTAAAGGAGGAAGACAGAATCAGGAAATATAATGGAGTTGATTGGGTTTAGGCTGTAATACATACTAACTAGGGTAACTGTAAAGGCCTGAGGTTTCAGAGGTTTCTAAATGAAGTGGGTTGGTTGTCTAAAATGCATCCCGAATCTGTATACTCCTATTCCTCTCCCAAGCAGGATAATCTGTGTCTTCAAGGTCAACAGCAGTTTCTTCTCTGGCAGCCTTGTTATTGATACATTTATATTTATGACCTGTCCTTCTTGACCCAGAGCCTTTAAGTCAGAGGATTTCAGGTTTCCTGGGACTTTGTCTCCTTATTGTTTTCAGATTTATAGTCATCTTTCTTCTTAGCTGTGGTTGATGACGTTCAGGTGCAACATGTTCCGTTAAACCAAATGAAGCCCATTCTGTACACATTCTCGCTACATAGAACAAAAAAGGACAGTAACTTCTCTCAAGGAGCTAGGAGCTGAGATTGGGAGATTCACTCCCTTCAAAAGCAAATTCACATGACCTGTTAACAGTTTGCTGGGTTCTTTGGTCTAGACACCACCTTTAGAAATTTTTATTATAATAATACCTACCTACTAGGAACAAGGCGCCTGAGCCCACCCACACTAGAAAAGAGAATGACATTATCTTATGTTTACTCTGGCATTTTGACTTCAATAATGTTCTCTTTTGAAATGATTGTTAATGAAAAATATACATCTATAATTTTTAATCAACTAGTCTCCCTGACATCCTGCTTCCTGAGGTGAGCCAGTACAATAAATGGTGATGGGTTTTCTCCAGCATATTCCTGGAAGGGGAAGACAAGTTGAGACTGCTCAGCCATAATGTTTCCTGTTTCAAACTATGGCTTGTTTTGTTTGTTTTAAATTTCTCAGTGTTCCTGGCCTCTATGTATAGATAATAAACCTTCTAGCTGTAAGCTTTTCTCTTGAGTACACAAATCATCAACTTTTGTTTATCAAAACTAAATGGAGAGAAAAAATGAAAACATTTCCTAATGATATTTAGCTGTAATCTTGCAACTGAAACCTCAAACTCCTACAGTGTCAAAGTGTTAACTGCGGGCTAAGATACCTTGTACAACCACTGACAGTACTTGTGGGACTGTGTCTGTATTTGTCATTTCACAAACTCCCAGGAACTTTGTTGGTTCTGCCAAAGATGGTTGTCTAGCCCGGGACTGTCCCAGTGTCCATCTCAACTCCTCAGTCTGTTTTTAGCCCTCCCTGGAATCTAGATTTGCCACTGGCAGCAGCAGGTGCCTTGGCTTCCCTGTCAGCGTGACAGCGCCCATCACTACTAAGCTTCTAAACATTTCATTTGTATTGTTACGAAAGTCCATGGCTTCCAGTTTCCCCACTCCTGGCCCTTTGCATCTAAACTCCAATGATGTTCTGTGTTTTTAAGTACCAGTGAATTCACTGGGACTTCCAAATTCTAGTCATACACTTTGGAAGAAATTGTGGATAATACTTATTGACTCCTCTTATGGTGCTCCTCTTATTAATCCTCTTCAGATTAATGGAAGAATGTCTGGAAAAAGATAAGCTAATAAATTGACATGATCCAAATGAGAAATTTTTTTAAACTTTTGCTTATATGAATATGGCATTCAGTAAATAGACTTTCAACTTACCTTCATTTTAGCTATCCTTTCTTGAGCTTTCACCATTTGATGCCTCACTCAGAGCTTTGTATGTGTATGTGTGTGTAAAATATATACACGTATTTATACAATAATGTATTATGTTATTATGCTATGTGTGTGTGTGTATAATGTAGTACATTATGTTATCATCAGAATTTCCTTTTTGGTAAAATAGGAACAATATATGTCTCCTAGGGCTTTGCCACAGTACTGAGGTAACACTCAAAGAACTTGGCACATTGGGAATCCTTCAATAGGGCTGCTATTGCCATGATTTTGATTTAGTGTTGTTTCTATTTTTTTTACCTGATAGATGAGGAACCTATTTCACAGGAATTAACTTCCTTCAGAAAGTTCACCTAATATGACAAGATTCAGATTTGAATCAAGGAATAAAATCCCGGTTTCTGAAACCATTTTCCTTCCACCTAGGCATTTTGATTCTTTTTGTTTTGTTTCGGTGAGTAAGGCATATGCTTTCTTAAGTAGTGTGCCTTATGCATGCTCTGCTTCCTTCTTTTGTACTTTTTTTTTTTCTTCCTCTAATCCACTTGTTTCTTTCCCTAGCAGAACTGAGCACTTCTGTCTGGTGTACCTCCTGCAGGAGAGGCTGTGTTGGGATGGGAAATGAGATTGGGAAATAACCTGAGAAACTTTCTCTTTTCATACTTGGACTCATTTCTTACCTCTTCTGCCTACTGTAGACCTCTGAGTTGATTTGCTAGTGGTAAAGAATACCCCTGCCAGTGCAGGAGATGTAACAGACATGGATTTGATCCCTGGGTCCAAAAGATACCCTGGAGGAGAGCACAGCAACCCAATCCAGTATTCTTGCTTGGAGAATCCCATGGACAGAGGACCCTGGCAGGCTGCAGTCCCTAGGGTCGCAAAAAATAGGACACAGCTGAAGCGGCTTAACACACCAAATGCACACGCATATCATATATGTCAAAAAAACATGTTTTCTTATTTAAGTTTCATTTGTGAGAACAGTCTCTCAAATACATGAAACATATTTTTATTGTTGTTTTCTTATTTATCAGTAGCACTTTAAATACCATCATCACAAGTGCCAGAGGACTCAGAGCCAGGACCTGGGTAAAATGAACGAGATGCCCAGGGTGCAGAATTTAAGGAGACTCATCCTGTGCGTGTTGTGCCAGTGCAGAATCTCTGCACCTCAGTGCCATGGCCTCTTTAAAATTTTCACCACAAAAGCTTCACTTGCTTTCCCTAAGCCCACACTTTAGGAGTACCTCTTTATTTTTTCTTGGAGTCCCTTTTCTTAGATGATTCTTGGATTGAGAATGAAGGCACTTTGTTACTTTGGCTTTTTCATAATAATGGGTTTAATTTACAGCCCTCTTGGAATTTGCCATGACAGGATAACAAGTTTAAAATCAGACAACGTGCTACTAAGGGCCAGGTGTTCAAAGTATAATAAACACCTCCCTAAAGATTAGAAAATGAATATTTAACTAGATGACTCCATTTGATTTCCTTCATTCATTTTTTATTATTTCAGTGGAAACGTTCTTGATAGAAATCACATTGACAGGATTTTAATATCTTCTGGTAAATGAAACCTGTCATTCTAATGGGTTTATTTCTTTACAGTCGCATTTGGTAAACTCTGGTGGTCACTGATTTTCTTTCTAGCTAAAACTAGAGGAATTCCTTGCACCCTGAACATCAAGAGTACACAATCTGTCCTGAGAGGCTGATAATTATGATGAAACTGGTTATATTAATTAGGTCGTGTTTATGAAGAATTGGATACTTTTTTTTTAAATAGGAAGACAAAATAACCTCATCTAGGGAAGCTTTAAGTGCTTAATTATTGTTATTTTCCTTTCAGAGCCAAAGAAAACAATCTTGCCCATCAAAACAGTTTTATGCAGAGAATGTTAGGTTCTTTTCTGAAAACCTAGGCCCAAGAAGGGAGGCTCTCTAGAGGTGACATTCATTAAAAAATTAGCAGTTCATCCAGTTATTTTGGAAATAGAGGTCAACACATGTGGCTTTACATTTCCTCTGTATTTACCTTAAGATTGTAGTTCCAGAAATGCTTATGTAGTGAGAAACATTTTAGAGCTCTAGTATCAGATTTTGTTAAGTATTTTCCAATAATCACAACTGACAGTTTGCATCTGATTTCCTATCAGAGAAAAGTCCCAAAGTAATGTAAAAAGCCTGATAAAAGCATCAGGTTTCTCTACACCCTCACATAGCCCTAAATGTTGTCTTGTCACCTTCACTTGCATGCTTATACTGGAGAAGGCCCAGTGTAATTTTGTTGTTGCTGTTGTTTATAACTTATGCTGCCAACATTAAGGGAGATTCACAAGTGCATTGCTGATTTTTGTTACTTCTCTAAGATTCTCATGGAAGATTGAAGCCAATGTGAAGGCATACTCAGGGGACATTGACACAAAATAAGGTGTCCTGTTTTTGCAGCTTTCGTAATGCTTGTTTCATTGCATTCCTTTGCACTGGGTTGAATTAAAGCTGAACCTAAGATAAATAATGACTTTCTGATTGTCTTTCTATAAATGATGAAATGTATCCAGTCACCCAGCAGAGAGACAAATAAAAAGCTTGTGTGACCTTTGGGGGGAGAGCAAAACTATTAAAAGCTAGAGATATAGTTTTATTAAAAAAGTTTAGTTTGCTTTTTGTGTTTTTAAAAGCTTTTTTTTTTTTTCCTTTCCATATCATGTTTGTTAATGGCTATAGTGACAGGAATTGCATTTCAGAATCTGCTCAAATCCTCATGGAAGCAGCAACTGAGACTGAAGAAAAACTGGCTCTTTCAGGTTAATCTAGGATTTCCAAACTGAGTTGAGATCAAAAAAGAAACCCAAGATTTCCCAGTGAATGGGGATCTTGGTTTTATTTATACAAAGCTCTTCCATCACCCACTCCAGTATGATGCTTCTGAAATGCAGAAAGCTGTAACTTCGGAGATAAACTCCTAATCCACCTCTGTCCTTGGCATTCTCTGTGTTCAGTGGGCAGGTCTCTTTGGTGTGGATATTTCCTATCACTTATTCTCAGCACTACCTTTGTGTCATAAGCTGATAGCTTTAACTGATGTTTTTCTTGTCTTCCAGATTCAATGAAGACATCCAGACGGTTCTGCGCAGGGTTTTGAGAGCAGCTCCTGTTGAAGCTCTTCTCCAGGTAATCCCCTGGAATGACAGCACGTGTGTCATAAACCAAAAGCCTTGCTCCTTTGTTCACCCAATCAAAGCATCTGTGAGTGCTCTTCCCTAAGTGAATATGCAAATCAGCAGTAGCCTCATTTGATAATTTTTCTTGTTCATAGTGAGGATTTCAAACTTTTTTGCTGCTCATGTATATATTGGGGGAAAAAAGGCATGTGTTTATCAGAAAAACCAACAGCTGCCTCTTCTTCTTCCCAAGCTAACTTAGTTTTCTAGGGCCCTCATTACACTCAGTGTATCCCTTACCATAATTATCCTTGATAATTGATTTGATCTCTAGGCCAAGAGCTTCTTCCTAATAAAGATGATGCTTTAATAATTTTTTTAACCCCCAGTGCCTGACATATAGGGGCTTAAAGAAACTTGTTCAAATGATTGAATGAACTGATGAAAACAGAAACCTTAAAAAAATTGATATCCAGATATATTATAAAGTCCACCGTTCTTGACTCCCAAGTTTTGATTTTATATGTTTAATTTTTTCATTGGTGAGATCTTGCTTTCCAGCTAAGCAACCATGCTGACTTGGCTATTCTGTTAAATACACATGTGACCACATGTCCTTTCCCTTTCTGGTATATATTGATACACATTTGTGCGGGAGAAAGAATGTTCATATTGGAGGAAGACTTGACATGTTCTAATGAGGCTGAATATCTCAGAGCTGGTAGTTCTCACCCTGAGAATTCTTCCTGTCACCCAGTGTGTTTCAGTCAAAGCGTTAGCCAGTTGGTGAGTGAGATTTTGGAAAAGTTCCAAGCTATAGTTAATTATGTGCTTTTTCAAAGCTCGACTGTCTTTGCTGCCTTCATGGATGCCTTTTCTCTATTTAGTATGTGGTTTGTTTTGTTTTTCTGCATATCTAACTTTATTTACAGTCTTCTTTCATAAAATAGAAACATACTATAACATCGAGGCAAATTACATATTGCATTAGATTTGTTCAAAGGTTTTAAAAAGGCAGTGAAATGACATATGTAATAACACTCTGAAAACTATAAAGAATCCTACTGCTAAAAGAATTTATCATTTAATGCCATTCATTTGCCTTGTCTGAATTTTGAACCTGTGACATGTATTTTTTGTGGCGTTTTGGTGGACTTTTTGGTCTTTCTGGTTTTTGGACAAGATGAGTTATTTATATGTATGTATGTATATGTGCTTTCTAGAGATTTCTAGGGTAGTTTTTTTTTTTTTTTCCAGTTCATTTATTTTGCTTTGGTTTTTCTTGTTCATGTCTGTAGAGAATACACTTTATGATAAAGCTGACTTCAACTCTAAAAATGACAAGTCTGTGGGATTTGTAGGGAGAGGGGTGGTCAAGAAAAAGAACAAGCTGAGGAAAAATTAAATAGTTCCCAAAGAGCATTTTACTTACTGAAGTATAATCCCAAAGGAAATTGCTATAATGTAAAAGCCTTGAAATAAGAATCGTTGATATTAGATACATGCAAGTTACAGTCCGAGGAGCTAAGAAATTGATGAGTTGTAGATAATCTCTGTTGCTGTGTTTGAAGACATTTCATGGCTGAATTCTGAAATGGAGTCCTCTGTTGGATAGATACTTACTTTGGTAGCCTCAGTATTATTGATCCATTGAAGACAAAGAGGAAAATGTTCTTATCCCTGTGCTAAGAATTTGCTTCCTGGGGAAGGTAGACAGTCTCAGGCTTCCTAACTTTTCATTACAATTGTGAAGCCCACCTAGGAAGACAGAGGTGTGAATTATTAAAGAAACTGAGTTTTTCAGCCTTGAAGCAGAATTTGCAGTACTCTGCAAATTTTACAACATCTTGTTTGAAAATACACATTTTCCCCGTCATGTTTAGAGAAAGAACGAAAGATAATTCACTCAGGAGTGAGAAAAGTTAGCCATGACACTAAAACTCAACGGAATGTTTTAAAGTGTAAGTTGGGTTTTAGACACTTCCTGTAAGAATCAGAGATTTATAATTTGAACAGCTGGCCTGCTGTTTGCTATTATGTCAGTCTTAAAATAATCTGTGGAAAAATGTAATGTTGTTATTAATATTTTAAATCTTTTGGTATAGATAAGCTAGTATAATCTTAAGTTTTCAACTCATACATGAATTTTTTTTCTTAAAACATGCTATTTTGTGTAATGACATGAATTAAAACTTTTTTAAAGAAAAGAATAAAGCATGATATATAGTGTGGGAGAATAAACATTTTGCTTTCTTCTTTCCTAGATCACACACTAACTAGTAGGTAAAGGTGAGGGTTTTAGAACAATTCAGGCTAGAAATAAATTTTCTTGACCATTTTTCTAACTGTAAAGTATTCACCAACTAGTTAATATCTTCAAATTGTTATTTTTTACCTGTAAAGTGGGAATTATAATAGAAACCATCTTTTGAGCTTGTTACAATGATTTAATCAGGAAATAGATTGTAAATGGGGTAGTGTCTGGAAAAGAAATACGTTGGATGTTCATTTATTCTAGTATCTCTGTGAAGGATACTGTGAGAAAAAGGTAGACTTTTTTTGACTCAAATGCTATGGGCTTTTGCAGACTTAGTAAGATATATCCAAAGTAGAACCTTTTATTTGTGTGATGACAAGTATGTCAGTATATTTTGCTCCCAATTTTCTTTGGATTGGAAGTGAGGGCTGGCAATATATATGTTCCAAGAGAAGTAAAAGTGTGACAAGGTCTTCTTTCCACTTTGACTGAAATGCTCATTAGTTCCTGCTAATGAGAAAAGTTTAGGTCAGAAGCCAAAAGAGTGCATTCTCAGGATAAGAAATGAGAGAGGTCAAATAGCCAAGGTGAAGAATCAGGGATCCAGGTCAAATAGCGACAATGGATAATGTAGTGTTAAGAATCAGATGGCCACAAGCAGAAGGTATACACTTTTTTGGAGAAAAGACATAAACACAAATTGTTACAACTGGAATGAATTAAAGCAGTGTGTTCCTTGACATCAGAGCTTCCCTGGTAGCTCAGAGGGTAAAGTATCTGCTTGCAATGCAGGAGACCTGGGTTCACATCAACCAGAATATCATTAGAAGAGTTTCCTTTAGAGTTATGACAAAAGTTAATTTGAAGCATTTTTTTTGGATGCCAGATAATAGACAAATTTGCTTTAAAAGCAATATGCCTATATACTATACAAAATATTTGCTGGATGGAATGAGAATTATGGACAGGATCATGTTACAAGATAAAGTTAGCATCAGAGGTGCCTTTGTGAAGATAGGTATTCTACTTGTGATGCCTTGTATGAACAAATGCCTCAGTTCATGTTTGGGTTTGATCACCCATTTATTCATGCATCCACTAGTTTATTCATACATTTTTAACTTATTTGTTTCTGTTGGATAACACGATTATACCATAATCTTTTTCTGACATTTTTCATGTCGATATGTTGACTTGCTTGTTCTGCTTGCTTTTGTTTTTCTCTTGCAGCCAAAATAGAGAACTTCTCTTTTTATAGAGCCATGTGATAAGCGGTGATCAGGGAATGTCTTCCTGCTCTCATGCTTGCTTCTCTGCAGTGCAGTTCTCTCCACCAAACATTTGGAGGGATCTTTGTGAAATATGTATTCAAAAGTGTCATTCTCCTGAGATTCTTTATTCACTTTCCCTTGGTCTCAGAAGACAGTCTGACCTCTTCACCTGGACCTAAGCAGCCCACATAACTCGTAACTCTCCAACCCCATGGTATTCCTCTTTTCTCACTCACCACTCTCCAGCCAACTTGAGCTGCTGCTTTTTCCTGGAATATCCCAGCCCTGAAAAATCAGCCTGAGATTTCTGTGTCTGGCATCTCTTTGTGCCTCAGAAGATGGCACTTGTTCCTGTCCTTCCGGTCTCAGCTCAGACATTACCTAATTAAAGAGAGCTTTTTTGATTAACCTATGTTATTTTGTCACTCCACTTACTATCTTTAAAACATTTATCACAATCCACTATTTTTGTTTACTGATTTAATTACATTACTATGATCTCTTTTGACCCCATTAACATATCTGCCAAAAGATGAATGATTTTTTTCTGTCTCAGTTGGGAGTCTATCTCCTGGAACCAGAAAAATAAATGTTTAGCAGTTGGTAGGTGCTCAATAGTATGTTTTAACAAAATGAATGCATCACAGCTTTATTATCTTGTTGCTATCATAGTTCATAATCTTCCTCATGCTTTGTGTTACTCCTTGTTTACTGAGGACTTAGGATGTGAAAGGAACTTAGACCTTAGGGGAATACAGATTAATAAAGACTTGATTCCTTCACTCTATGATAGGGCTCACAGATAGGTTTCTGTGTGTCTTGGCCAGTTCCTAGATTTCTGTGTATAGAAAGAGACTGGGGCTATGTCTCAACACAGTAATGAACGCCAGCAGCGCAGAAGAAAGAAGACAAAAGACTCATGTCATAAGTTGGCCATTCCTGATGAACTAATAGAATTGGCACACTTTCAAAACGCCTTTCTTATGGAAGAAGGTTTGTTTTTTTTTTCCTGTAAGTCTCTCTAATGTGCCTGTTACCTTTAGACCTTCATATCTCAGGCAAGGGCTCCCTTTCAGGGATTCATCCTCTGACTTTTTCTCCACCTTCCCCTGACTAGGTTAATTTTTCTGCTCTATACTTTCCTGGCTCCATGGACTTCTGTTCATAGCACTTAGCATTGTTGTCATTGTACATGGATCTGTGTCCTTAGTGGATTAATGATCTGTCTGACATACTGGACTGTGAACTCCATAAGGACAAGTCTTTGTTTTGCTATTCCCAATGCCGGCCACCTGAGATTACACCATGTTTCCCTTAGGAAATCGCCATTCATGTAATATACTGATTCCAAAGCACTTAATCTAAGATACCATAATTTTGTTTAAACCTGGCCCTTAATGATTTTGATACATTCTCACTGCTTGGGTTTTGTGCTTGTAGCTAGAGATGACGGGGCCTCCCTGGTGGCTCAGATGGTAAAGAATCTGCCTGAGATGCAGGATAATTTCATCAAGTAACTATTTTTAAATTTATGACACTAAAGGATTATGAAACAGAACTATAACCATGGGTATCTGTACCACAGAAAAAGAGAGAGAATTGTCGTTGCCTGACCAAATCTCACCTCTTCAGTTTAGCATCATTCAAATACTTTTGCCAACACTGTCCATCACCATTTCCAAATTGCTTTCATGTCTCATATCATGGGATTAGTGATTAAAACATTTCCTATCCAGATAGAAAACACAATGTGGACACACTTTTTCCCCCTCAGGCTCCCTTGTGTCCTATCTCCCCAGAATATTTAGGAAAAAAAAAAATGATTGAGTAACTTGCTTCATTTAATAGCTGACTTTTGCCCAGTTTATGTGTCTTTAAGAAAAACAGACTCCAAAAGTCGCGTACCAACCACTTTCTTTTTAAAAGGTAAAGATGTGAAATGAACAAGATACTTAGACTTGGAGAGCCAGTGACTTAATATTTATAACCTTAAGGTGACTTTGATCCTAAATCAGCTTTTAATTACAATTGTAGTTACATTGGTGAAAAAATGATTGTTATTTCCAGAGTACAGCAAGGATATAACCAATACTATCTCATGAGTACAGTTATTTTAAGGCTTTTATTACTAATTATAGTTAGTTTATTATAATTCATTGTTCACTGGCCTTCTCAACTATTTACTTAAGGTTCTATTCAGTATTACAGCTGCTGCTGCAGCTGCTTTTCCTCTGAGATTCCACAACTTGCTGAGAGTAGCAGGGTTCCTATTTGGAAGAGGGTGTAATTGAGCTCAAGGGGGATACTTAACTTGGTGTCCCCTGGAAAGTGTTACAAGAGTGTGCATTATTCCCAACTTCAGAAGAGGTTAAAAATGTAAAGAGAATGGTAGATGAACTCTTTAACCATTACAAACTGACAATGAAACTGCTCAGTTATCTGTCCATTTATTCAGCTAGCTAGCTAGCTTGCTATCCACAGCCAATTGTACCTTTGTAGTAGATTCATTTAATAAATTTATAAAATTTTCCTGATTGCTCAATCGCCAGCCTAGCCTCATTTCTTCTTTTGGGGAAAAAAAATGTATTTTTCTTAATGTTTCTGTACGATTTGTTTATTCAACAAACATTATTGAGCACCTACTATGTGCCTGGGACAACTTTTGCAACTCATAAAAACTTTATTAGCAAGCAGACAAAAATAGTCATTCTGTAAGCTTGAGAAATGGCCACTCAATTATGTACTTTGACAAGTGGTTGAATGAAAAGTTTACAACAGCATATACGCCCAGTAGTGGGATTGCTGGGTCATATGGTAGTGTTATTCCTAGTTTTTTAAGGAATATCCACACTGTTCTCCATAGTAGTTTACGTTCCCACCAGCAGTGCTTGAGGGTTCCTTTTTTCCCACATCCTCTCCAGCATATATTGTTCATAGATTTTGTACAGTGGCCATTTTGACAGGTATGAGGTGATGCCTCATTGTAGTTTTGATTTACATTTCCCTAGTAACGAGCGATGTTGAGCATCCTTCCTTGTGTTTATTGACCATCTGGTGCTCTGTGACACCCTCGAGGGATGGGATGGGGGATGGGAGGGAGGTTCGAGAAGGGGAGATACATGTATGCTTATGGCTGCTCCATGTTGTTGTGCAGCATAAACCAACAAAACGTTGTACAGCAGCTATCCTCCAATTAAAAATAAATTTTAAAAATATGGATTAAAAATACACACATGCCAAGTTTACAACAACATTGTGATGGCACAATCCCCTAGCTTTCTAACTGAATCAAGTAACAGAATGCTTCAACAATTTTGAAATGGGGGAAGGGCAGGAAAGAATGTAGGGTATTATGGACTAAAAGTATTTCTCTAAATGTGTTATACTGTGGATGGCCATATTGTTTCAGTTTCATCCTGCTTATGCAAGGGCAGACATTTTAGCCACCTCCAGAGTTAAACTTAACTCTTTTCATATATTAAAAAAAATATATTTTTATACAGTTTATCCTGTGTGAAAATAAAACCCTCAAGTGAAGATTTATATAGGGATATTTACAGTACGTGTCTTCATTCATTTCAGTCCCTCAGTTGTGTCCACCTCTTTTTGACCCCATGGACTGCAGCACGCCAGGCTTCCCTGTCCATCAGTGACTCCTGGAGCTTGCTCATGTCCATTGAGTTGGTGATGCCATCCAACCATCTCATCCTCTGTCATCCCCTGCAGTCTTTCCCAGCATCAGGGTTGTTTCCCAAAGAGTCAGCTTTTCACATCAGGTGGCCAAAGTATTGAAGCTTCAGCTTCAGCATCAGTTCCTCCAATGAATATTCAGGACTGACATCCTTTAGGATGGACTGGTTGGATCTCCTTGCAGTTCAAGGGGCTCTCAAGAGTCTTCTCCAACACCACAGTTCAAAAGCATCAATTTTTTGGTGCTTAGCTTCCTTTATAGTCCAACTCTCACATGCACATGTGACTACTGGAAAATCCATAGCTTTGGTTATATGGACTTTTGTAGGCAGAATAATGTCTCTGCTTTTTAATATGCTGTCTAGGTTGCTCATAGCCTTTCTTCCAAGGAGCAAGTGTCTTTTAATTTCATGGCTGCAGTCACCATCTGCAGTGATTTTGGTGCCGAGGAGAATAAAATGTGTCACTGTTTCCATTGTTTCCCCATCTTTTTGGCATGAAGTGATGGAACCAGATGCCAAGATCTTAGTTTTTTGAATGTTGAATTTTAAGCAAGTTCTTTTACTCTCTTTTTTGTTTCATCAAGAGGCTCTTTAGTTCCTCTTCACTTTTTGCAATAAGGGTGGTGTTATCTGCATATATTTAGACTTCCATAGATCTATGATTGAAGTCTTCAGATGCTAGCTTGTCTTCATGGGACTATTCTGATTTGAATGCATAAAATGGTAAACTGGCATTTCCAGTAAATTAAGTAACATGTAAACTGAAGTTTCCAAGACAGTGAATTCGTTTCAGAGGCCACTATATCCCACTATCTCTACTGAAGTATTTTGAAGTAAGTTACAGGCAATGTCAAAGAGAGGTTGGCATCTTAATCCCTGTCTGTGTACTTGTGGAGTTACAGAATCAATGGTCTTGCTCCAGGGCCGCACTAGAAGTAGAGCCAGAGGGAGAGAAATCTTGGGAGAGCACGCCACACTCGGAAACCAAGTCCTGGCAGAAGCCGCTGATTGCAGTCAGAGCATAACATGCCAGAACAAGACATGAAGCATCCCTCCTGGAATCAAAAGAAATGCTGGTCACTCAGCTGCATCCAACTCTTGGCAACCTCGTGGACTGTAGTCCGCCAGGTTCCTCTGTCCATGGGATTTCCCAGGCAAGAATACTGGAGTGGGCTGCCATTTCTTTCTCCAGGGGATCTTCCCAACCCAGGGATCAAACCCAGCTTCCTCCATTGTAGGTGGATTCTTTACCATCTGAGTCACCAGGGAAGCCCTGTTTCATTAAAAGCAGCCCTTATGTCTCTTATGCCTTTTAGGCTTTAACCCTGGACAGCTACAATTTGAAGAGAGTCAGAGGAAGCCAAAAAACAAACATAAAGAAACAACAATGACTACAACTAGCTCTCCTCACCCAACCTGTCTGTACTCTAAGACCCTATTTGAGGTTTACTTAGTGACAGAAGATCATTGTTCAGATGAATGAATTCTAGAATGTAAACTGGTCTGGAATCAGTTGTTGTTTGGAAGGTGTGTGTTTGTTTATTTTATGGTGGTAATATACACATGATACAAAACTTACAATTCTAACCAAGTGTTCACAACCAAGGGTGGAGTTCAGTGTTAGCACATTTCCATCATTGTGCCACCATCTATCTCCGTAACTTGTTAATGTTTTCAAATTGAAACTTTGTACTCACTAAATACTAACTCCCCATTACCCTCATCCCCAGTTCCTGGCTGTCACCATTCTACTTTCTTTCTCTAAGAATTTGACTACTTTAGGTATTTCGTATTAGTAGAATCATAAAATACCTCTCCCTTTGTGACTGGTGTATTTTACTTAGCACAGTGTCTTCAAGGTTCATCCATATTGTAGTTCTTTTATGTGTCGGAATTTCTTTTCTGTCAAATAATATTCCTCTGAGCTGTGTGTATGTTTTGTTTTTAACTCTTCTATTAAAAGATACTTTGTTTCAACATTTTTTTCTATTTTGAATGATGTTACTATTGTTGTAAACAGATGTTCAGATATCTAATTCCTCTTCTTTTTCATCAACCTCCTTTGCAGTTTTTCTTTTTTGACTCATTCCAGTGGGTCTAAAGTAATATCTCATTTTTATTTCTATTTTCATTCCCCTAATTGTGATGCTGCTCATCTTCCCACGTCTTTCTTAGCCATTTGTGTATCTTCTTTGGAGACATATCTACTGAAGTCCTTTGCCCATCTTTAAAAAAATGTCATTTTTGTTGTTGAATTCTGAGTTCTGTATATGTTCTGCATATTAATCCTTTATCAGACATGATTTGTAAATATTTTCTCCCACACTGTGAGTTGCCTTTTTCACTTTGTTGATAGTGTCCTTTCCGTAGACAGGCTTTACATTTAACAAAGTACAATTTGTCTAATGTTCTTTTTAGTTGCCTGTGCTTTTGGTGTTTGATCTAACAAATCTTTACCAAATCTAAAGTCATAAAATTTTCCCCTTATGTCTTCTTCTAAGAGATGTAAAATTTTGCTCTTAGGTTTAGGTCTTTGATCCATTTTGAGTTACTATTTGTATATAGTGTAAGGGAAGGGTTCAATTTTGTTTTTGTATGTGGACACCTAGTTTCCCAACATTATTTGTAAAAAAATAAAAAGACAAAAACTATCCTTTCACTACTGAATGGTCTTGACACCCTTGTTAAAAATCATATGACCATCTATGTGAGATTTATTTCTGAGGTCTCTATTCCCTTGGTCTATGTATCGTTCTTTATGCAAGGGTCACTGTTTTGCTATTTGTTTATTTTAACTATATAACTGAGGAGAACAGTTATATAATTTGTCCAAGATGCCTGATAAGTGCTTGGGCACTTATCTGCTCCATGCATCTACCTGCTTCACTTAAGACCAGAAGTGTAAAGTGATCTTCCTATGGAGAAGACAAAACCCTGAGAGGACAAATAAAACAAAAGAGCCTCTTGGGTCTCAGGCTTGGAACTGTCACACTGCCATTTCTGTCTCACTGTGTGTCTAAAGCAAATCCTGTGGCCAGACACATTGCTGGGCTTAGATAATTATGGTCCATCCCTTTAACTGGAAGAGTGAAAGGTCACATGGCATAGGGGGCAAACTTAAGTCACTCAGACCAAGGTCCTTGATAGGTTTTAAGGTCAAAAATTTACTTTTCTTGTTATTATCTTATCTATGATTTCCTTTAGGGGAAAATGGAAACTAAGGTTTTGTTTAAAGAAAGAAGGGGAAATAATAGAGTTTTAAAAAATGTCTCTACCTCCTTTGGTATATGTTTGAATTCATTTTCATTAAATGTACAGGTGTCACTACTTACTGCACACGTCTGGTTTCCTCACAAACTGTGAAATACTTGACACCAGATGCCTTATTATCATAAGTGAAATTGCTCAGTTGTGTTCTACTCTTTGCCACCCCCTGGACCGTAGCATTACCAGGCTCCTCTGTCCATGGGATTCTCCAGGGAAGAATACTGGAGTCGGTTGCCATTTCCTTCTCCAGGGGATCTTCCCGTCCCAGGGATCAAACCCGGGTCTCCCACATTACAGGCAGATGCTTTAACCTCTGAGCCACCAGCGAAGCCCTATGATCATAAACATATTATTAGTGATAAATGTGCCAGACTCTGATATAGTACAAATAGTATTCTATTTCATCATTCAAACAGCTCTCTTAAGTAAATGATAGAATCCTCATTTCACAGATACCAAATTAGGGCACAGAGAAATTTTATTACTGAGCAGATTGTTTGACTTCTCTATCTGCTAGCTATTCCTGAGGACTAAATCCACGGGTATACAATAAGGACAGAATGCCTATAAAGCATGGGAATGGAACACTATTTTTAACAACTATCCCAAAGGAAGTTTTTCCAAAAAGAGAAACATTGTATTTGCAGAAATGCCATAAAGCAAAAAAGTACATCAAAGCAATCATAAACAAAGTGAAATAGCCCATTCAATTTGATGCTCAACATTGCAAACAATTCACAGTTGCCCACTGTTAAAGAAGTAAATCCATTGATACATAAATAAAATAGAGACAGTGATAGACACTCTCTTGAAGAGAGACCTGCTAGTGCTATAGGTGTGTGTGTGCGCATGTGTGTTTCACTTTTTGGGTCTTCTGTCACATATATCTTTACTTGTTCTTTTTTTTTTTTTTAACCTAAGTTTTGCATGCTTAGTAATTTGAAGGAATAAATATCATATACAATTTAAATGTCTGACACCCTCTTGTATTAAGATATATATATATATATATATATGTATATATATATATATACACACACACACATTGGAGAAGGAAATGACAACCCACTCTAGTATTCTTGTCTGGAGAATCCCATGGACAACAGAGAAGCCTGGCAGGCTATCCAGTCCATTGGGTTGCAGAGAGTCAGACATGACTGAGTGACCAAACATATATATATATATATAAAACATCTCTTATGAGCCAAAGTCCTTACATTTTCTTTCATTAAAACAAAACAGAGTTACAGTAGCTTCATATTGGGTTATTAGTCAATATTTGGATTGGACATACCCTGTTTTGCTCTGTTCCATTAACTTATGCTTAAAGATTAAAAAAAAAAATGTTCTCTGACCATTTTTACACAGCCTACATTTATTTGGATTCAGAATAAGATACAAGAATTTTAACATTTTATTATGAAAATAATGGAATAGAATAAGATCTGAATGATTAATTTTGTATGGCCAGAACACTGTGCAAATTTAAATGATATTAATGCTTTCATTTTTCCATACTCAATATTTGCATTTCTTAATCGTGAAAATCTGCTTTAAAAAATCAAATGAATCGTGATCTTGAATCTACGAGGAACAGGGAATTATTTTAAAAAGAATTTCAGGCTTAGCTACACAGCTCTTGATCGAGGTCAAAATTCTGAACACTGGGATGTTAGAGGTCTAATTCAACTGTCCACGCTTTCTAACATGTTTGAATGTTAGCAATCATTATACTTGGAACCAATAAGTATCTAGAGCTGTTCTGCTTTTAGAATGGCCTTTGGTTTTCAGAGGAGAAAGGGCCTCACTTAAGCTTTTAACAGGGCTATTTTTATGATGTCAATTATTTACATAGTGATTCTTTCAATCTGGTATTCTTCCACCTCCAAAACAGATAGTCCCTCTTAAAAAAAAAATCAATAGAAGTAGAAATCCCTCTAAACATTATTAAAGCCTGCATAAAAGCATATGGGTATCATCAAATATAATTTTGGAAAGTAATTCAGAATTCTTCACGAGACCCTATTTTCTATTGCCAAGGAGCACAGTACCCCTAGAAAACAGTACACTGGGCCAAATACAGAACAACTAGTTCATAGTTTTTCTATCTCTTGGAAATAAAGTTAGTTTATTCAAGAGGAAAAATAGATTTTTATAATATATATTTTTTTTTAGTCTGGAGCATAGGTAAAGCTAATTTCTCCCCATCTCAAAGACTTTTTTTTTTTATTGTTTTTGCCATGCAATGTCTTGATATCACCATGGGTTTACATATGCTTCCCCTCCAGAACCCCCCTCCCTCCTCCCTCCTCCCCGGGAAATCTCGCTACACCAGCCCCGAGCATCAATCCTGGGCTGGCGATTGATTAGACATATGATAATTAACTTGTTTCAATGCCCTTCTCTCATATCATCCCACCCTTACCCTCATCCACAAAGTCCACGAGTCTATTCCATACATCTGCGTTCCTTTTGCTGTCTCGCATGTTGGGTTCTCGTTACCGTCTTTCTAGATTCCATATATATGTGTTAATATACTGTATTGTTGTTTTTGCTCCTGGCTTACTTCACTCAAAGACTTTTAAAAATTCCTCTGGGATGACCGAGAGAGATAGTATGGGGAGGGAAGTGGGAGGGGGGTTCTGGAAGGGGAACACATGTGTACCCATGGAGGATTCATGTCAATGTATGGCAAAACCAACATGATAATGTAAAGAAAATAAAAAAATAAATAATAGAAAAAGTAAAATTCCTCCTTATGGAATGAAATGCAGAGTCTCTGAATATCGACAGTAGAATTGTTTGAAGAGCACAGTGTGGTCCTTCTCACTTTCCCTAGTTTAGCAAAGAAAACAGGAAAGCTTGTTAGAACTGTGTTTAAAACAAGGATACATAAACTCTAAAAGGTAAACTGATACAGCATAAACTATGCTGATATTTATTTTGACTGTTTTTGTGGTTACCCATTTCTCAGCATTTGCCATGTGGTAAATAAGGAGAGTAAAGGAGAAAGGTGTTAGGCTTTTAACCATAGTGGAGCCATCCCCATTGGGCTCAAGGGCATCATGATTAGTTAAATGGAGTGTCGGTGCTTGTTTTAGGACTCTACTTGGAAAGCTATGTGAAGTTCTGCTTGGAATCCTCCCACCTAGGTAATTTCTTTATTTCAATCCATTCAGTCAGGACAAGTTTTCTACTTCAGTCCTATCTTAGAAATAATCAAAATATCATGACTTACTCTTCATCTTACCCTGCCTCTGCTCTTGCAGAGCTTAACTGACTTGTCACTGACCTGTATTCTGTTTGTGCTTGTAGAGCTCATTTCACACAATTTAGCTTGTATTTCAGGACTAAAAGTTTATGTTACAATCCTGTTACAAATGAACAAAAAAGTTCAATAATTTGATGTCTCAAAGCCCACTTCCTCAGCAAGACCTTGAAAAGTGTCACAGGGTACATGGAAAGGTCTTCACATCTAGAGATACTTGGCAGAGTCCTCCTACCCAAAGGTTTCACATAAGGTGACACCTCTTCTTGGGATGATCTTGATCACTCACGAACCTTCATCTATAGTTCTTCAGGCACTGTATCAGATCTAATTCCTTGAATCTATTTGTCACTTCCACTATATAATCATAAGGGATTTGATTTAGGTCATACCTGGAAAATCCCATGGACAGAGGAGCCTGGTAAATGAGTGACTTCTCTTTCACTTTTCAATTTCATGCATTGGAGAAGGAAATGGTAACCCACTCTAGTGTTCTTGCCTAGAGAATCAAAGGGACAGGGGAGCCTGGTGGGCTGCCGTCTATGGGGTCGCACAGAGTCAGACATGACTGAAGTGACTTAGCAGCAGCAGCAACATGCCTAAATGGTCTAGTGGTTTTCCCTGCTTTCTTCAATTTAAGTATGAATTTGGCAATAAGGAGTTCTTGATCTGAGCCACGGTGAGCTCCTGGTCTTGCTTTTTCTGACTATGTAGAGCTTCTCCACCTTTGGCTGGAAAGAATAAAATCAATCTAATTTCAGTATTACCGATCTGGTGATATCCATGTGTAGAGTCTTCCCTTGTGTTGTTGCTATGACCAGTGTGTTCTCTTGGCAAAATTCTGTTAGCCTTTGCCCTGCTTCCTTCTGTACTCCAAGGCCAAATTTGCCTGTAACTCCAGGTATTTCTTGACTTCCTACTTTTGCATTCCAGTCCCCAGTAATGAAAGGACATCATTTTTGGGTTTTAGTTCTATAAGGTCTTGTAGGTCTTCACAGAACCTTTCAACTTCAGCTTCTTCAGCATTACTGGTTGGGACATAGACTTAGATTACTGTGATATTGAATAGTTTGCCTTGGGAACAAACAGATCATTTGGTCATTTTTGAGACTGCATCCAATGGTTCTCTGAAGAGGCCTTACAAACAGCTTTGAAAAGAAGAGAAGTGAAAGGCCAAGGAGAAAAGGAAAGATAAACCCATTTGAATGCAGAGTTCCAAAGAGTTGCAAAGAGAGATAAGAAAGCCTTCTTCAGTGATCAATGCAAAGAAATAAAGGAAAGCAATAGAATGGGAAAGACTAGAGATCTCTTCAAGAGAATTAGAAATACCAAGGGAACATTGCATGCAAAGATGGGCACAATAAAGGACAGAAATGGTATGGACCTAACAGAAGCAGAAGATATTAAGAAGATGTGGAAAGAATAAAGAGAAGAACTATACAAAAAAGACAACACAGATTATCATGATGGTGTGATCACTCACCTACAGTCAGACATCCTGGAATGTGAAGTCAAGTGGGCCTTAGGAAGCATCACTTGGAACAAAGCTAGTGGAGGTGATGGAATTCCAGTTGAGCTCTTTCAAATCCTAAAAGATGATTCTATGAAAGTGTGGCCCTCAATATGCCAGTAAATTTGGAAACAGCATTGGCCACAGGGCTGGAAAAGTTCTTTTTTATTCCAATCCCAAAGAAAGGCAATGCCAAAGAATGCTCAGCTGCTGCTGCTGCTAAGTCACTTCAGTTGTGTCTGATTCTGTGTGACCCCATAGACGGCAGTCCACCAGGCTCCGCTGTCCCTGGGATTCTGCAGGCAAGACCACTGGAGTGAGTTGCCATTTCCTTCTCCAGTGCATGGAAGTGAAAAGGGAAAGTGAAGACGTTTGCTCAGTTGTGTCTGACTCTTCAATACCAGATAGACTGCAGCCTATCAGGCTCCTCCATCAATGGGATATTCCAGGCAAGATTACTGGAGTGGGTTGCCATTGCCGTCTCCAAGAATGCTCAAACTACCACACAGTTGCACTCATCTCTCACGCTAGTAAAGTAATGCTCAAAATTCTCCAAGCCAGGCTCCAACAGCACATGAAGCACAAAATTCCAGATGTTCAAGCTGGATTTAGAAAAGAGAGGAACCAGAGATCAAATTGCCAATACCTGTTGGATCATCAAAAAAGCAAGAGTGTCCCCAAAAACATCTGCTTCTGCTTTATGTACTATGCCAAAGCTTTTGACTGTGGATCACAACAAACTGTGGAAAATTCTTAAAGAGATGGCAATACCAGACCACCTGAACTGCCTCTTGAGAAATCTATATGCAGGTGAGGAAGCACCAGTTAGAACTGGACATGGAACAGCAGACTGGTTCCAAATTAGGAAAGGAGTACATCAATGCTGTATATTGTCACCTTGCTTATTTAACTTATATGCAGAGTACATCATGAGAAATGCTATACTGGATGAAGCACAAGCTGGAACCAAGATTGCCAGGAGAAATATCAATAACCTCAAATATGCAGATGACACCACCCATATGGCAGAAAGCAAAGAACTAAAGAGCCTCCTGATGAAGGTGAAAGTGGAGAGTGAAACGTTGACTTAAAACTCAACATTCAGAAAACTAAGATCATGGCATCTGGTCCTATTACTTCATGGCAAATGGATGGGGAAACAGTGGAAACACTGTCAGACTATTTTTTGGGGCTCCAAAATCAATGCAGATGGTGACTGCAGCCATGAAATTAAAAGACGCCTACTACTTGGAAGAAATATTATGACCAACCTAGACAGCTTATTAAAAAGCAGAGACATTACTTTGCCAAAAAAGGTCCATTTAGTCAAAACTATGGTTTTTCCAGTAGTCATGTATGGATGTGAATGTTGGATTATAAAGTAAGCTGAGCACCAAAAAATTGATGCTTTTGACTGTGGTTTCGAAGAAGACTCTTGGACAGCAAGGAGATCGAACCAGTCCATCGTAAAGGAAATCAGTCCTGAATATTCATTGGAAGGACTGATGCTGAAGCTGAAGCTCCAATACTTTGGCCACCTGATGTGAAGTACTGATTCATTTGAAAAGACCCTGATTTTGGGAAAAATTGAAGGTGTGAGGAGAAGGGGATTACAGAGGATGAGATTGTTTGATGGCATTGCCGACTCAACGGACCTGAGTTTGAGTAAGCTCCAGGAGTTGGTAATAGACAGGGAGGCCTGGCGTGCTGCAGTCCGTGGAATTGCAAAGAGTTGAACACGACTGAGCAACTGAACTGAACTGACACCTCTTATCAGAAACCCTTCCTCAGTTCCCTTTGTCGAGTATATATACCCTGTGCTATATCTTCTGTTTTCTTAATACCAAGTCCATAATTATTGTGAAATACCTATTTATATACAAATTTTATAGCACCCATTAGCTAATGTAGCCCTTCAAAATACGGACTATAAATGTTCATCTTTATTTGTCATATGATTCACCTCCCAAATAAATATATGTTCAGTAGTTTAGTCCTTAATAAATATTTGTTGAGTAATTATATCTTTCATTTTGTTTGTTTCTATCCCGTTCTCCCCTCACAACCCTCAGACTTTAAGTTCTAAGGGATGAGTATTTCTGTATATTTTTTTCACCACTGATAATCAGTGCCAGATACCTGGTATATAGTTGGCATGCAATAAATATTTAGAAAATGAGCAAATACATGGATAAGTAAGAATGTCAGTGGCTGATGATGGCTTTTAACATTTAAGAGAGTTTAGTAGGCAAAAACTTCTTTGTCGTAAAAGAATGATAAATATTTTGGCATCATGAAGAAGATAGTTTTAAAATACACTTGTGGTTTTCAGCATGTGGGTTTTGGCCAATCTATTTGACATGTGCTGTCAACTTAGGTGACTGTATCCAGCATTTTATAAAGAAAAAACTGGATTTTATTAGTTTTCTACTACTGTGTAAAAAGTTACACAAGCTTCACAGCTTAAGACATTAATTATCTCACAGTTTCCATTGGTTTGGACTTGGGCTACAGGTTACCTGGATCCTCAGCTCAGGGTCTCACAGGTTGAAATAAAGGTGTAGGCAGGGATGTCTGGCTCTTAGTCTTGAGGTTATTTCCTGTGACACTGTTATTTATAGAAAGAAACAGGTATTTGCTTTTCATTGCTTTTCTGGCAGAGATCTTCTAAAATCATTGATAAATGATGACAAAAGATGTCTTTTGTTATGTTAATGGTGAAGTGACTTGCAGACCACTTAAGGATGAGGGCTGGTTACCAGGAAAACCAACCATGTGATTAGAGGGTTGAAACTTTCAATTCTGCCTCCTAACCTACAAAGATGGTAGAGGGGCTAAAGGTGTATCATTTACCATTCCCAAATGATTTAATCAATGATAATAGTTAATGAAGCCTTCATAAAAACCCCAGAGGGCTGGGTATGGAAAATTTATGTCTTGACAAACAGGAGGAGATTCCAAGAGTGTGGCACAACTGGAGAGAAGTGTGTCTTTTTCCCCTACCTTGCCCTGTGCATCTCTTTTACCTGGCTGTTGAGCTGGGTCCTTTTTATAGTAGCCAGCAATCTAATGAGTAAATGAGTTTCTTGAGTTTTGTGAATCATTCTAGAACATTAATTGAATCTAAGGAAGGGATGTGAGAACTTCTGATTAATAGCTATTGAGTCAGAAGCGTTGAAGATAAGTTTGTTTTGTAATTGGCATGTCTGAAACATGTATATGTGTGTGTGGAGGGGGTAGTCTTGTAAGATTGAATCCTTTATCTGTGAAATTTGATGCTATCTCCAGATAGGTAAAGTCATAGTTGAATTGTGGTACCTGAAACTGGTGTTTACAGAGTTGCTTGGTATTTTGAGGGAGCTCCTCCCTAGTAATGTTGGAATTGGTACCAGAACCTATTTATGTTCCGAGATCATGTACTTGGTGGAAGAATTCACTCCCTTGAAGATATAGAACATCTGGCTTCCTTAAGGCTGGCAGGGTCTGCTACAAGTCTTGGATCTCTAAACCTAGTTTAAAGGGATCACCTGATTAGTTCAGGCCCACCCTAGATGATCTTCCTTTGGATTAACTTAACTGTAACTAATTAGGGGCTTGTTTTTGTTTTGACTCTTTGCCACCCCATGGACTGCCACATGCCAGCCCTCCCTGTCTATCACCAACTTCTGGAGCTTGCTCAAACTCATGTCCATGGAGTTGGTGATGCCATTTAAACATCCCATCGTCTGTTGTCCCCTTCTACTCCTGCCTTCAACCTTTCCCAGCATCAGGGTCTTTTCTAGAGTCATTTCTTCACATCATGTCGCCAAAGTATTGGAGCTTCATCATCAGTCCTTCCAGGGAATATTCAGGAATGCCTGACTTCCTTAAGGATGAACTGGTTTGATCTCCTTGCAGTCAAGGGACTCTCAAGAGTCTTCTCCAATACCACAGTTCAAAAGCATCAGTTCTTCGGTGTTCAGCCTTCCTTATGGTCCAACTCTCACATCCATACATGACTACTGGAAAAACCATAACTTTGACTACATGGGCTTTTGTCAGCAAAGTAATGGCTCTGCTTCTTAATACTCTGTCTAGGTTTGTCATAGCTTTTCTTCCAAGGAGCAAGTGAGTTTTAATTTCATGGCTGCAGTCACCATCTGCAGTGATTTTGGAACCCAAGAAAATAAATTCTGTCACTGTTTCCATTGTTTCTCCTTCTGTTTGCCATGAAGTGATGGAACCAGATGCCAGGATCTTAGTTTTCTGAATGTTGAATTTTAAGCCAACTTTTTCGCTCTCCTCCTCCATCTTTATCAAGAGGCTCTTTAGTTCTACTTTGCTTTCTGCCATAAGAGTGATATCATCTGCATATCTGAGGTTATTGATATTTCTCCCAGCAGTCTTGATTCCAGCTTGTGTCTTATCCAGTCTGGCATTTCCCATGGTGTACTCTGCATAGAAGTTAAATAGCAAGATAACCATATACAGCCTGGATGCACTCCTTTCCCGGTTTGAAACCAGTCCATTGTTCCATGTCTGGTTCTAACTGTTGCTTCTTGACCTGCATATAGGTTTCTCAGGAGGCAGGTAAGGTGGTCTGGTATTCCCATCTCTTTCAGAATTTTCCACAGTTTGTCGTGATCCACATGATCAAAGGCTTTAGCATAGTCAATGATGCATAAGTAGGTGTTTCTCTAGAATTCTCTTCCTTTTCCTATGATCCAATGGATGTTGGCAATTTGATCTCTCTTTTGTCTGCTTTTTATAAATCCAGTTTGAACTTTTGAGAGTTCTCAGTTCATGTACTGTTGAAGCCTAGCTTTGGAGAATTTAGAGCATTCCTTTGCTAGTGTGTGAGATGAGTGCACCTGTGTGGTAGTTTGAACATTCTTTGGCATTGACTTCTTTGGAATTGGAATGAAACCAGACCTTTTCTGGTTCTGTGGCCACTGCTGAGTTTTCCAAATTTGCTGGCCAATTGAGTGCAGCACTTTTACAGCATCTTCTTTTAGGATTTGAAATATTTCATCTGGAATTGCATCACTTCCACTTGCTTTGTTTGTAGTGATGCTTCATAAGATCCACTTGATTTCACACTCCACGATGTCAGGCTCTAGGTGAATGATCACATCGTGGTTATCTGAATCATTAGATCTATTTTGTATAATTCTTCCTTATATTCTTGCCACCTCTTCTTCGTACCTTGTGTTAAGTCCACACCATTTCTGTCCTTTATTGTGCCCATTTTTGCGTGAAACATTCCCTTGATAGCTTTAATTTTCTTAAAGAGATCTCTAGTCTTCCCCATTTTGTTGTTTTCCTGTATTTCTTTGTGCTGATCACTTAGGAAAGCTTTCTTCTCTCCCTTTGCTGTTCTTTGGACCTCTGCCTTCAGATGGATATATGTTTCCTTTTCTCCTTAGCCTTTCACTTCTCTTCTTTTCTCAGCTACTTGTAAGGCCTCCTCATACAACCATTTTGCTGTTTTGCATTTCTTTTCCTGGAGATGGTTTTGATCACTGCCTTTTGTACAGTGTTATGAACCTCTGTCCATAGTTCTTCAGGTACTCTGTCTATCAGATCTAATGCCTTGAATCGATTTTTCACTTCCACTGGTTAATCGTAAGGGATTTGTTTTAGGTGATACCTGAATGGCCTAGTGGTTTTCCCTACTTTCTTCAATTTAAGTCTGAATTTTGTTGTAAAGAATTCATGATGAGCCACAGTCAGCTCCTGAACTTGTTTCTACTGACTGCATTAGGGTTTAGAGGTTCAATTATGTCTGAAACTTTTCTTTACCTCTCCATATGATATAACCTAATCAATGCATCACACTTAATCTTTTATAGACGTTGTCCTTACTAACAGGGAGTAGGGATTATACAAAATTATGATTCATTGGAGCCATTTTACAGCCTTGCTTACCATATTGCTTTAATAATATGTGTATGTACATTTACTGGCTCATGCATTAAATTATGTGTCTCTAGCTGTGTAAGTACCCAGTCATAATGCAGAGTCTATTTTGCACTGTGGATTGTGTTCTAAAAACTTGAAATTACTATAGAGGATAAATTTACAATACTTTTCATCTTCCCAAAGTAAGGAAATACTCCAATCATAGGTAATGCTAAGCAGCTCTAGAAGTTCATTTCCTGATATTTATACTGACTATTGCAATTTTTGCATTTATTTGTTCCCTCAATCAGTGGTTATTGAAAGCACACTGTATGCAAGGCTTTGCATGGGTTCCTTGAGAGCAATAGTCAGCATGGAAAATACTTTGTGTACTTAAATAAATGACCAGTGTCATTCCAAGGTGGGAATGAAGGAAAGTGATAGAGAATATTGAAAAGAAAAACAAAGGTAAAGATATTTTGAAGGTTTTAATATCACTGCCTTTGCTAAAAGACCACATTTCTTTTCCAGCTTCCTAAAACTCAGCTTCGTAGTTCAATAATAGCAGAAATAAGACTAGTAATTAAAAAGAGAAGAAAGGAAAAGATTAAAGAAGAACTTATAAAGGAACCAGTGTCTGGAATATGCTTCTCACACATTTTAAAGAAATAATATCATTCTACTTGCCAATTAAAACAGAAATTAAAGTGCATTTCTAATATAATATCTTTTATTTTTTTATAGTTTTATTACTTGCCTCAAGTCACTTCAAGTCACAGGAATGAGGGCAAGCACCCACTCAAGTTGCTATCAATAAGGCTTATGAGTCTTTGCATTTGCTGAGCTTGCAACTGCTTTGGCACAAGCTGTGAAACTTCCCCAAATCAAGCACAAACCCTGCTCTCATCTATCTCTGCCACCAAGCAGAAGCCAGTGGCAAAGAGATCATACACATTATACTTTGATTGTTATTTGGACACACACACTTCCCAAATTGCTCATAAGTGAATGTCAATTTCCCTAAGCCAAAGCATATTTTGATTAGCTAATTTTATTGTGACACATCATCCATTGTTAATACACTGGAATACCATTGTACATCAAAGCTTAGGTTGGAAATTTTAAAGCCTCTGTCTCATCTTTTAATATGTCGTCTATGGAAAGGGCTGCAGTGTCTTTCATTTTGAGATGTTGTGTGCTGTACAAAGAAGTGTTTTCTCTTAGTATCTTGAGACTTTCTGTTTGCAAATGAATTCCAATTCAAGGCTGTGGCATGATCATTTCCTAGGCAGTTAGATAAGGATACCTTCAGTTTAGTGGTTATGAACCAATTGTCAGAGGACTGGCTGTCTGCAGTTGTCATATAGTGCCCTTTAGTTCCTTAGTGCCTTAAAATTTCTGTCAGAGTCATTGTCTTCCATGATCCATTGATACTTCTCCCATAGTATCACTGTGATCTTTAAGGATCTCAAAAAATTAATGAATGTGTCACAGACTCTTTTATTAATTTTGTTGATTAGATTTGTGGATTTATGGAATTCATAATTTGGACTCAGGAAAGATTTGTTCTCATTGAGCTACATACAAAACCTGAGAGATTAATTACCCTCCACTTCATCCTCACTCTTCAGTCATGTTCCACCTCTGTTAGAAAAAATAAACATGGAATGCAAAAAAAAGTTTTGTTTTTATAGTTGTCACTTTATTTTTATAGTTGTCACTATAGTTTTGTAGTTGTCAGTATAGTTTTATAGTTGTCACTAATTAATTGTTTTTCAGCGATCATGGGCAATATGTAATTATCAAAAATTATGTTAAAATTCATAATTATATATGAAATTGTAAAAAGAAATAGAAGTTCCATCTAGAAGCTGGTCTAAATATTATAAACTCTATTAAATCTAACAAAGTACTGAGAATGACAACCTTGAAATACTTGAGTCAAACCCTTTATCTCCTGCCCATGAGTTCTGTAAAGATAACTAAAAATAAATTGTTTACTCCTTTTCCTGTAATACAGATTTCAGTTCTCTCTTTGTACAGCTTTTCTTAGTGATGTTGCATCTATTTCCACTTCTGTGTGTATTAATGCAAAAAGAGTTCAAGGGTAGATGTCCTTCAGATAATTCAAAATACATGTTATAGTTGCAAAAGTTCAGTTTCAAATGAATAACCTGCACTTAGTACAGAGTGACATTTAATTTAGATGTTCAGCAGTATAGATTATTGGTTCTGGGGGTTATACCTTGGCCAGTAATGAGCACAAAAATGACATGTGACTGATGTTATTGTTTGCAAATTATTGTACTGCCAGTGAAGGTAACTATTAAAGACAATCAAACAGAACCCAGCTGTATAGTGAAATCATTAGTTTCTGCAAATATCTTGTGATTTATTCAAAAGCTTTTACATTATGAAATGCTGAAGAATCTGAGAGACTACTCACCATCATCTAAGGAGGTTGTGACCTCATAGATTAAATAGAATGATGAGTTTCTGTTGTCGAAATGACACTGACTTGAAGATACACCCTTGGTCATATAAGGTTAACTTGGTGGGATTAAAGCAATGAATGGATTTACATAACATTTGAAAGGCTGAAATAGGGTTTTCTTTGTCAAATAAAATATTGACTTATCAGAGATTGATTTGCTGTTAAAAACATTCATTTCTGGTGTAGAATAAAATTCTGAAAAACATTTATCTTATTAATAGCTCTTCCTCTCCAAGTATATTTTAAGGAAAGTTTCTATTTGGCTGGAGTATAGCTCCATCAATCTCTGAGCTTTTACCATATTCAAATTCTTATCATGATAATTTTCTCTTACTATTCCCATTTTTCTCTCCCTGCAATGCACAGAATAACATAGATGGTGATTGGCAACTTTCAAAATGATCTCAGGTTTTCAGATTATTTTTTTACCCATATATGATTGAGCTCTTATCTGAGGTTCATCAAGACTGAATAACTTGTATCATTAAAAAAAAAAAATCAAATGCCTTCATTTCTCCAGTCTACCATTCCACCATTTCACTAGTAGGATTAATGGCATGTTTAAATTTTCAGTTTTCCAAAGAAGCTCTTTCATTGTTCCCTATCCTACCACTGTGCTGAGTTAGTATTTAAATGTTTCATTTTGTGCATTTCAAACTGTCAGGCTGAAGAAAAACCAATAAGTGTGTTAGGTTTAGATAATCGAAAATTCCCTTTACTCAGCTTCTTAGTCTATATTTATCTGTCTGGCTGTGAAATCTATTCCAAGTGTATTCATCTACCACCCAAATCTATTCACCAAGCATCAAGACTCATCAGTGAGATGGAATAATGCCATTTAATTAGTCTTTGATATACAGCTTAATTAGGTCTTAATAAGGGGTAGTGCATCCTAAAATCAATTATCTTGCTCTTTTTAATAAGAGCAACTAATTAGTACGAAAATCACCACAGTTCTCTTTTTATCCTGAAGCTTTCCATGGTACGCAGAAGAAAGTTATGAAGAAGAAAAAAATATTCTCTAAAATATTTGGAAGAAATGTCATGTTGAACCAAAAAGAATATATTCAAAATGATAGCAATAGGTTAGAAATAACTCACAGAAAATGCAGTGCCACCAATGTAGCATCTTTGCATTGAATTCCATGGTTTTTTAGTTCATGCAATAAAGAAGAGTCAAGTGCTTTTCTACCTGTGTGTCTAGCTTTTCTCTTTGCATTGTCCTAGATGTAGCTCCACTGCAATTATGTCCACAGTGGTCAGGGTGACACATTTACAATGAGTCATCTTTATTAACTGGTACCTCTTTTAGCTTTAGCCTAGAAAATGCCCCCCATGAACTCTTGGAGACAGTTACTATGTGAATGGCTTATGTGTTCCAGGTCTTAATGTTCTTCTGTTTGGATTTCTTTGTTTTCCCCAACACAGTAGGTTCTGCTGAGCTGTGCAAAAGAAGGATTACCTTTTTATGATATTCATAAATTTACTCTACATGTATTTATTCAACTCCTACACTGAACTAGGTCCTATTCAATCTACTGAGATTTGGTTGTGAGTAAAAGAGGCAATGACCTTGCTCTTGTACAGCTCAGGTTTTAATGAAATGAGATAGAGAGGATATGAACAGAAAAACAAGAGGATTTCAAGGAGTGGTAGTTGCTGTATATGCAGTCAGGTACAGTATTGTGGTAGAGAGTAACTGGAAACAGATGTACTGCAGATGCGAAGGTCAGGTAAAGAGTCTCTGGGGAGGTATGTTAAGCTGAGACCAGAAGGAGAAGGAATTGTCCAGGGAAAGATACAGTTGAAGAGCAAAAGTAAAAGTCCCAAGCCAAGGGAAAACTTGATGTGTTTAAAGAATATGAAGCATTGCAGTGTTCCTGGTAACCAAAAATAGAAGGAAGGAAGGAAGTATAAGAAATGAAGTCATACAGAAGCTAGAAATCAGATTGGGTTGAGCCTAGTAGACTATTGCAAAGGACCTGGGTGTTATTCAGAGTACCATAAAACTTTTTTTCATTTGGGGAGAGGTATTTAAATTACAGATTGTTTTAAATTACAGATACTTGAAACTAATATAAATATGGATTATAGCATCTAGGTGGTTGGTATATAGGTTTTTAGAATGTTTTCTTCAGTATTTCTGTATATTTGAAATTTCATGTAAAATGCTGGGGGAAAAAATCAATATGGCTCTTGAAAAGAAACTAGTAGAGGCATGGAGTGGTCCAAACACTAGACAATGGTAGCTTAAACTGGGATTCTAGTGGGACATAGGAGCCTGGCAGTCTAGGATCCATAGGCTCACAAAGAGTTGAACATGACTGAAGCAACTTAGCATGCACAGTGGGATAGATAGAAGTTCCCTCCTTCTTCAAATTAGGAAGCATAACAACTCTATTAAAAATTAAAGTAGGATTATGTTGCTCTTCTGAAAAAAAGAATAACAATTATTGTATTGCGTTTAGAATAAAATCAAAGTTCTTTCTATGGTTTAGGGTAATCTAGGGGCTTCAGGTGGTGCTAGTGGTAACAAATTGGCCTGCAGATGCAGTAGACATCAGAGATAGGAGTTCAATCCCTAGGTCAGGAAGATCCCCATGGCAACCCAATCCCCTGGATGGAGGAGCCAGCAGGGCTACGTATAGTTCATAGGGTCGCAAAGAGTCAGACACAACTGAAATGACTTAGCACAAAGCACAGTGGAGTGATACCCATTAACAGAAATGCCTACCTTTCAAGTTTCTCAAGGGTTGGAAGGGTGCTTTGTGGGGATCAGACATAACCTGTGGAATGTACTATGAATTGTGCTCCGTTGGATAGGAAACCAAGTCATGCTGCACTATCTGCCCAGATGTCTGTGCCTTGTTTTAGTTTGGGCATGCTTAAGGATACAGAAAGGGTCTTGGAAGCCCAGTTCGAGCTTAGCCTAGTTCCCTTTGGGGAAGGCACTCAACTCAGCTGGTGGCCAACTTCCAGGAAAGTCCTTCAGAGAATCCATTAATAACAGCTGCGCTGTGCTGTGCTTAGTCACTCAGTTGTGTCCGACTCTTGAGCCCTTCAGGCTCCTCTGTCCATGGGTATTCTTCAGGCAAGAATAGTGGAGTGGGTTGCCATGCCCTCCTCCAGGGGATCTTCCCAACCCAGGGATCATTAATAAACAGCTGCTTGGTGCTAACTACTTTCTGGAAATACATATTTATATTGAAGGGACAGCAAATGAGGCACCTTTTTGAAGAGCCTGGTAATCAAACTCAAGAAGCTATGTGTCATGGACGTTCTTCTTGGCCTCTAACACAGTTTTGTGTAATTAATACTGAATAAAAACAGCTGTATGATGATAAGGGTTCCCTGTACCAGGGAGAGCAAACATATTGAAAGGTTTCTATAAGCATCTTCTCCCTCTTGATGGCCTCAGCAGTAGATCATAACAAGATGTATGGATACTCACACCACTTGGACATTCATCATATTTGAGGGGACCTTACTGGACTATGTCCTTCAGTAAGTTTAATCTACATTTCTACCTTGAAAATTTTAAGAAAGCATACTGATTTCTTTTGTAGATCCCATTAGGTCTTACCTGTGAGATTTAACAAAGCAAAAAGCCTAAAAGAGTCAAGTTACGCCATCAAAGATCTACCGCAGTTTTAGTTGGTTACTCGGAGTTGAAGAGACTGTGTATTAATGACAGATGAGTACCTGCTTTAGTCTCCAACACATAAAACTGTGCCTTTTGATCTTTGCTTCCCATATTAAGTCATTGATCACAGCACACAACTACTGTTTATCAAGTGTAACATACTTTGCGCCTCTTTGTTTCTCCCCATCAGTGTGTTTTTGCCACGCATTCCTGAGGGAAGAATTATCCTGAAAAGCCAGTCCCCTTCACAAGGCCTGCTGCTGCTAAGTCTCTTGAGTCGTGTTTGACTCTGTGTGACCTCATGGACGGCAGCCCACCAGGCTCCACTGTCCCTGGTATTCTCCAGGCAAGAGTACTGGAGTGGGTTGCCATCGCCTTCTCCATCCTGATTCAGATGTTGAACTTAATATCCTTGTGAGCAGTAGTTGCTGAGTGGGTAAAGCCTGTGAGCTCCTGTGAGACAAACTCCATCAGCGGTTCCACAGAACAGAAGAGCAGATGTTCTGGCCTCCTTTAATCCAGACACAGTGGGATTTGTGAAGAGAAAGTGAATAAGGGGGAAAGGAGAGTCTAATGTTGGGAGAAATAAATAAATACCTCCAAGTCTTTCTAAGGGAAAGATTGGATTGAACATGGCATTTGCATTTTACAAGGGAGTAGATATCTAACCCAAGCAAGAATAAGAGTTTTAGGGAGAATTCTTGGTTTAAAAATGAGGAGATGATCAGAATGAGGATTACAACTAAAACTCTTGCATTTATTAGTATTCTACCAACACACACACACACACACAAATCATACTCAAGTTTAGGGCCTCAGTACAGAGCTCAGCTTCATAAAGGACAGACTAATGAAAACAGAGGTGGATTGATAAATACAGAGGGGAAGAGAAGTTTCATAATAGAGTGAGTAAATGTATTTTTGACCTTAAAATGCCATTATTGGTACAGCTGAGAGATGAAAGTCAAATTCCATTTCATTATTGTAGCCATATGCAGGAAACAAAGATTTATGCCAAAACTTATCTCTTCCCAGGCAGTTTGGTGAAATGTCACATTTGCTTTGTTCAGAGTAGGCTAAGGAACTGCTAATATTGGAAACTCTGGATAATCAACACGTATCAACTGCCTAGAGGAACTTGGCTCCATTTGTAAGCTCCTAGAGGCCTTCAGCTGACTTAAGGCCGTAGCCGTTGGCTGAGGCTTATTGTACCCTCTGATTCTGAAGAGTCCGCACTCACTGGTTATTACAAGCTTTCATACTCACTGTTTGTATAGTGGATTACTGTTATGTCTACATGTTGTTATCTTTGGTAATAGGTGGAGAGAAGATGCAATTAATTATGAAGAGTTGTCTGCAATATTTCAGATCCAAGCTTTTTATTTTCTTTGTTTTGTGACACTGAGTGAGGAAGCTTAATTCTCCAAGTCTCATGGCATGTGAAGAGGAAGGAAAAGATGCTTGTGAAACTCTTGGTCATTATTTGGCAATAGTAAGCCCTCAAATGGTGGTTATTACTTTAAGGTTTTAAAGACTATATTCCCTCTTTCCACATTATGATATTATGTAATTGAGCATAATGTTAAGGACTTAGGTGCTTTGTTCCTTTTTGTATTTTCTGTAGAAAACATTTTTGCTTCCTCCTAACATCTTCCTTTATAAGTGGTACTCTTTTGAGTACGTGTGTGTGTGTGTGTGTGTGTATATAGGTACTGCTGTATATTGTATTGTACTGCTATATAATGTATTGCTATATATTAACCTTCAAGGTTTATGTATGGGCATTGAATATAAATACATAATGCCCACACATAAACCTTGAAGGTTAATATATATATGTATATATGTGTTTATATATATATCTATATATTTATATTCAGTGCCCACACATAAACCTTGAAGGTTAATATATATATGTATATATGTGTTTATATATATATATCTATGTATTTATATTCAGTGCCCACACATAAACCTTGAAGGTTAATATATAGCAATACATTCACTATACAGAAGTTAATACATAGCAATATGTTCTCTTCCCACCCCTACACTGGGTTGTTACAGCCAAACCTGTTAGTGTTGTTTCTTTACAAATCAGTGACTTTAAACACCATGATGGCATTCTAGTCCAAAGGACTTTACCATGTCACCAATACCTAAATAGTCTTAGGTATCTTTTTGGCCCCTGTGGATTTTGAAATGACACAATTTTATGCAAAAGTAAAATACCTATGACAGTGATCACAATGATGATAGGAGGCACAAGAATGCCTCTGTCACTGTTTCATTTCCTTCTTTTTAGAGATCTATGAAGAACAGAAGCAAAGGCGAGCTTGTGTCTCTGTATGGTTCATTTCTGCATGGTTTGTGCAGCCATTTATGGCTTCTTTTCCTTTTCTCTTTAATTGATTCCTTATTCAGCAAATAGAAGCAAGATACAATTAACCTTGTGAATAGTTCTTTAGGGGGGTACATATTCAGATTTGATTGGGTCTCAGTTGGGTCACTCTCATTGACCTGAAGGTCAAAAAAAAGAGCATGCTGACTGCTTTTGGGTAAGTAATATTGAATTAAATCTCTTCAGAGACTAGTTTAAAGCCTAGGAAAGTCTTCTGGCTTAAACAGAGAGAGATAATTGGTGTGTCTTGTGGCATTGAGTGTTTGAGTGCAAATTAATATTTTGGTGTGATTTCTTGCTGTATGTTTTTAAAGGATTCCCAATGAAAGTGAGTTTAGAATACACACAAGGCTCACAGTTATCTGCTGAGAACAGTTGCGAGTAGCAGTTACAGCACTAATTGCTGGACAGCCAATCTTTTGGGATATGAAGATCAGGCCATGTTTTTATGACACCTTAAACAAGTATCTACGTAAGTCAGGGTGTTTCAAAAGTTAAATGCCTTTTGAAGACATGTAGTTAATTGAAATTTCATAGACCAACATTTCTGTTTTTCTCTTGTTTTTTGAGATAAAGATTCCATCCTCTGTCACTGAAGAATGAGTTGTGAAACCTGGGACTTAGAGAGCAGATAAATTAAGAGCAGGAGAGATCCCTGTGAAATCTTATGAAAGTACCCCCAAATGGAATGGCTTTCTTGAAGTCTTTAGCTACTGAAGCCATGAACCTTGTCTTTTCTGCGCTCTGATTCTAACTTGATGAATGGTCTGAATTTAATAAAACAGATAGTTTTTCAATTCATTTTCTTGACCCCAACATATATTTTAATTTAAAATATTTTCTGTACACTTATCCACTCTCTCACAAACTCCCCTCCCACTCAGGCTACCACGTGACATTATTATGTATGGTTGAGTCCCTTTGCTCTCCACCCAAAACTGTCAGAACATTGTTAATCATCTGAACATATGTGTACGCATGGCAGATTCATGTCAATGTATGGCAAAACCAACACAATAAAGTAAAGAAAATTAAAAAATTATATTTATGTTCTTCAGGGTAGCATTCTGGACACACAACCCTCAGGAAGGACCACTTTTAAATCCATTGATTTTTCCCTTATCCCATATAAAACCGAGAGTCTTACTTTTTACCTAGTTTAAGAGGTGGGACATTTGGCCCTCACATATATTTTATCTGTTAAGTACTGGGTGTGTCTAGACTTTGACATTATCAAAGGACTTAAAAATATTTGCAACATGAATATAATGTATTGTCTCAAATTTTGGAAAGAAACTCCAAAACCTGAATTGGAAATCAATGCATATTTAATTAAGGGTCCATAACATAGTATGTCAGTTCCATTAATGGTTAAATTTAATAGGTGCTAATGACTAGTTACAAAATAATGTCGCAAGGATATAATGTATAGCACAGGGAATATAGTCAATACTTTTAAAATAACTGTATAGAAAGTAATCTATAAGAATATTGAGTTACTATGTTGTAGGCCTCAAACTAAAGTTGCAAGTCGACTACCCTTCATTAAAAAAATATAATAAAATTATTAAATTAGTATCATCAAAATTTCATAGCACTTCAAAACAGCTTCCATGTTAGGTAGCCTTGTTTTATAAGCATTCCTGGATATGCACAATGACAGTTGAGGAATCACTGCCAATCATAAATTTAGTGACATATAGCCAAATAATTTCCAAAACAAAGCTATAAACATATTTTTTCACCAATTTAAAGCCATTTTAATGTGTAACATGGATGGATGTTAATATTTTAAATATGTCAGGTAGTACCTCCAACTATGAGAGTACCTTGAACTCAAAAGGTCAAAAGGAGTGGCCTTTTGAGCCTCAGCAAATGGAGGTGTTCTCTACTTACCTCTTATTATAAAACGTTAGCATTAAGAACTGAAAGCAGGTTCTTGAAGAGATATTTGCACTCATGTTCATAACAGTATTATTCACAAGAGATGGGAGCAACTCAGATGTCTACCATGGCTGAATGGATAAACAAAATAGGACATACTCACATGATGGAATATCATTCAGTCTTAAAAAAAGGAAATCCTGCCATATTGTACTACATGAATGACTCTTGAAGATATTTTGCTAAGTGAAATAAGCCAGGCACAAAATGACAAATAGTCTATGAGTATACTTATATAAGGTGTCTAAAGTTATTAACTTCATAGGAATGGAAAGCAAAATGATGATTCCTAGGGACTGAGGGGAGAGGGAAATGAGTTACTATGCTATGGGTATAGAGTTTCAGTTTTGCAAGATGAAAAAGTTTTAGAGCTCTGTTGCACAACCCTGTGAATGTATTTGACACAGTTCAACTATCTAGTTACAAATGATTAAAATGGTACATTTTATATGTTTTTTAACTACAATTTTTTAAAAATGTCCATATTATAGTACTTTACTCTTTATTCTTTTCTTAGGCTTGCCCTATATGTGGAATACTTTGGTCAACACAATGAGTTTTCATTCATATTACTTTTCCCACTATAGTGGAAAAGCAAACCATAAAAACTTTAATATTGTCTCTCAAACTTGAGTAATACAAATTCAATTTTAAATTAAAAAGAAAAATAAAAGATATGGCATCTATTAATTTTGTTATAAGGTTAATCCAATATGTACAAAAGTAAAACCTAAATGAACAAATAGTATTGAACATTTGGACAATTATAAGGCAAACAAAACTGTAAATGACACTATTCTCCTATTACCTTGAAAGTGTTAGTCGTTCAGTCACGTCCAACTCTTTGCGATCCCATGGACTGTAGTCTGCCAGTCTCCTCCACCCATGGGATTTTCCAGGCAAGAATACTAGAGTGGGTTGCCATCCTTCTCCAGGGGATCTTGCCCACCCAGAAATCAAACCTGGGTCTTCCACATTGCAGGCAGACTCTTTACCATCTGAGCCACCAGGGAAGCCCTCTTATTACCTTTGTTTCCTTTAAATTGCTGAACTCTTCTTTGTATGGCAATGTTGATATACTGATTAGGCCTTCAGTTGGGAGAAATCATTTTTGCATTGTCTGCCTTGTGTTCTTGTTAGCACACAACAATAAAAATCATATGATGTCTTGAACATGATTTAAAATGTAAATGAAAACTTCAGCATTTAAATAGTACCATAGTACTTAGTTATAAATACTCAACCTGAAGATTTTGAAATGCTTTCATTTATTTTTTAGATTATTATTAGAAGGAAAACATAAATGTTTTCAAAAAGAAATCCCAGACACATTCTGAGAATACATATTACCCAGTTTAAGTTATAATTCAATGTGAGAAGGGTTATCAGGGAGATGTATACAAAGTGACATTGGAATGTAAGAGGGGGCAGTTAATTCTGCTAAAAGGAACTGAGGAAGCTTCACAGAGAAAGTTTCAACATTTAAACTGGATTTTTGTTAGCAAAATATGAAATTCCAGTGGGCTAATCATTGGTGCATTGCCAGAGCAGGAAATTCCAACAGATGATGTAACTTAAGCAGAAGCCAATGCATGAGAGAGAGTCTGGTACCTATGAGGCAGCATCGTGTAATATATTTGGGAGAGTGGAGGTAGAAATGGAGAGGCACTGAGGACCAGTTTATGAAGGACTCCGGTGCGCTGCTTAGAAATTTTGAACTTTAATAGCAATATGGCATAATCAAAGACCATTACATTATAGAGAAAGGTTGATCATATTTGTGTCTTAGAAATATACTGAAAAAGAGCTTCATAAGGACAGGTATCATAGCAAAGAAAATTGTAACTGCCACTAGGAGTTCCCAGTAAACCTAAAAGATTTGTAAGGTTAAAGAATAATTAAAAGTGATTACTTCATTTAATGTTGAAGCAATGTTTAAGATATGTTTTTTTTTCCTTAAGGAGGGACCAACATTATTAAAAAAAAAAGAATTATGTATTGCTGTAATCTGGTTTTTGAAATGTAGTGAGTACCCACATAAAACCTCTTTAAATAAACTGAAATTTCAAACTAAAATGACCAGGAGGAAGTCTTCTCATATTTATAAGTATTTTTCAAGTGATAGCCAGTCACGGAATTACAGATATGAGAGGAGATAAGATACCCAGCTTTTTAAGACTCAGATGCTATGTTTCTAGCACTGAGTATGATTCATGCTTCCTTCAAGAGAAGAAGTGAGAAGATCTATCTTTTCTTGATAATCCAAGTTGAAAAGAGTGCAGGCATGGGGACTTAGGGGAAGGGTCATAATAGATTGATTCTGGTTACAACTTGAATTGGAAAGAGAGCAGATTATCACTCATTCATGGTGATCACTTAGTGAAATTGAAACCATTATTAAAACCATTGGTAGCCTAACTTCCTGGACATCCACAGATATTTAAATTCATTATTTCAAAAATTAAACTCCTAAACTTCTCCAGTTCAATCATCGTTCTTCTTTCTGTGTTTTCTGAATTTTGCTTTTGGTAAATGGAATGCCTGTAGTTCATGGACATTCCCTCCTGCTTGATGAAAATATAACCCTGGGAGTTATGCTAGAATCTTCCCTTTCCCAAATTCTCTTGTTTCTGTATTTATAAAATGCATTCATACTGCCCTACTGCAAGCAGCTCCCTCTGCTTAATTCCTTATTATCTCCAATCTCTGTTCTTGGAATATTTTTGTCTTTGGTCTTGCCATCCACCTCAGTACGTCTCTCACAATCCCCTGTAATAATATCCACCTAAAATATAATCATTCCTTCGTAAGTATATTGGGATAATATGGTTTCATTCTCCTGGAATCACATAATGGGTCTAAATATCCAGCGTAGCCCCTTCTGGCTGAGAATTGTGAGACAGTTTTAGTCTTTGTGTCTCAGTTTTCCTCTTAAAAAAGTTGTGAGGATTAAACATTTAGAACAATGCCTCATACATAATAAATACTCAACAATGCTGTGATTACCCTCATTAAACTCCTTCTGGCTCTCCATGTTCATATCAGGAAAACCCAACATGATAATCAAGGTCATTTTAATGTGACCACTGCTTACCTTCTCCTGTGAGGTTAGAATGGCTAAAAACATACAGAGACCTTTATATGTTCTTGAATGTGCCATGGGTTCTCATCCCTCCAGGCTTTTGCACATGCTGTTCTCTCTGAGTTAAATGCCTTTTCCTCTGTAATAACAGTTTAATTTCTAGTTTCCTTTTTTGTTCATGTTAATGGGAGCTTTCCTAGCAATTCCTGCACCCTATCAGAACATAATAGTCCTAATTCCATACTCCTTTACCTCCCAATACATGACCTCTACCATGACTGTTACTATACTATTTGGTTTCTTATCTATCAAATCAATCAAGCTGAACTCCCAGAAGATAGGATTCGGACCTTACTCATTTTTAAAACCTCAGGATGTAGGCCAGCTATATCTTTAATGAAAGTGACATGGGTTATGTTACTGACACTTCAAAGCTTCATCATGTCAGAAGTCTTTCTGTGAAGAATAAATGCATTTCAGAAATAAACTATTACCTATTTACATGATTCAGAATTGTTAAATTGATGAACATGTATGAACTATTAAAATTAGCCCCATTATTTTTATATTTTGCTTGTTTTCCGACTTAATACTGTAGATTGGTCATGGAATACAGTTTGAACAAGTTAAATATAATTCACAAAGTATATGCTTTTTAAATGAGAAAAGATGGACATAAGTTCAAAAGGATAGTGGCCACAAACTATTTGAACACAAAGGGAGTTTAGATCAGAGGTCTCTTGGAGGCCAGCTAAAGAAACCAAAGTGATCTGGTAAGTGGAACAATTGAGATTAGGTAACCTAATTCCATGGTTCTCCTTTCTAAAATGGTCTATTATTGCTTTGGTTCAGTTTACAAAATAATTTTTCAGCTTCAAAGAAAGCATTGTATTGATATTGGCAGGGAAAACAGTTGGGAATTGCAATTAGATTGTGGAGAAGAAATTATGATGGTGATGTATCTCTTTTCCAGTATATTAGATTTCTATTTTTTCTCTCATTCTTTTCCGATTATCAATTTTCCCCCCCTTAACTCCCTTTTCCATTTTTTTAAACTTCAGAGATCAGTGAAATTCTCCCAATAGTCTTTATTCTGGTTAACTTATTTTCTTCTGAAGAAAAGTTCGTAAGTACAAATTGGAATGCTGGCATTGCTGCGTAGCCCGGACAAATTCCCAAGTAATACTGAAATCATTTGTGACCTCCTAAATAGGATATGGTATGAAATGTGGACTCAGTCCTTACTCTAGATGAAGAGTTTAGCATGGAACACTATACATTTATTGTCCTAAGAATCTGCAGTGTCTTTTTGTCTTGTGTGTGGGAGTGTGTATACTAAGACAAAAAGTGTCAAGAATCTGCCTGCAATGCAGGAGACACAGGTTTGATCCCTGGAGAGCCGGACAGGTGATTCAGGCCTCACCATGTGCAGCATCAAAATCTGCTAACTCCTATGACTAGTTTAGAACCAATGAGAGTAAATGAAAATGTGGATTTTTTTAACCACTCGTCTTGGTCAGAATATCATCAGACTTAAGAAGATTCATCCAACTTGCCACCACAAGGCAAGAGCCAGATTGAAAAGAGCACAAGTTCAGTTTTAGGAGAACTGAGCCAGAAAGGCAGAAACCAGGATATACTTGAGCCCCTCCATCACTTCATCCTGCACCAGCCACAGCCTTAACTTTGAGTTGAATTTTGAATTATATGAGCCAATATAGATACTGGGTTTTCTGTTGCTTACAATGAAAGGATTCCACCCCATTACACAAGTATTAGGTAGTTACTCATGGTTTCTGGGATCTTGAAACATGTAAAACACCCTCAAAGAACTAGATGGACTTTTGTTGGCAAAGTAATGTCTCTGCTTTTTAATATGCTGTCTAGGTTGGTCATAACCTTCCTTCCAAGGAGTAAGCATCTTTTAATTTCATGACTGCAGTCACCATCCGCAGTGATTTTGGAGTGCAAAAAAATAAAGTCAGCCACTTTCTACTGTCTCCCCATCCATTTGCCATGAAGTGATGGGACCAAATGCCATGATCTTAGTTTTCTGAACGTTGAGTTTTAAGCCAACTTTTCATTCACCTGTTTCACTTTCATCAAGAGGCTCTTTAGTTCTTCTTCACTTTCTGCCATAAGGGTGGTGTCATCTGTGTATCTGAGATATTGATATTTCTCCTGGCAATCTTGATTCCAGCTTGTGCTTCATCCAGTACAGCGTTTCTCATGATGTACTCTGTATATAAGTTAAATAAGCAGGATGACAACATACAGCCTTGATATACTCCTTTCCTGATTTGGAACCAGCCTGTTGTTCCACACTCAGTTCTAACTGATGCCTTCTGACCTGCATACAGGTTTCTCAAGAGACAGGTCAGGTGGTCTGGTATTTCCATCTCTTTCAGAATTCTCCAGTTTACTGTGATCCACACAGTCAAAGGCTTTGGCATAGTCAATAAAGCAGAAATAGATGCTTTTCTGAAACTCTCTTGCTTTTTTGATGATCCAACAGGTACTGGCAATTTGATCTCTGATTCCTCTGCCTTTTTTAAATCTAGCTTGAGCTTCTGGAAGTTCATTATTCATGTGCTGTTGGAGCCTGGCTTGGAGAATTTTGAGCATTACTTTACTAGCGTGTGAGATGAGTGCAATTGTGCAGTAGTTTGAGCAGTCTTTGGCATTGCCTTTCTTTGGGATTGAAATGAAAACTGACTTTTTCCAGTCCTGTGGCCACTGCTGAGTTTTCCAAATTTGCTGGCATATTGAGTGCAACACTTTCACAGCACTATGTTTTAGGATTTGAAATAGCTCATCTTGAATTCCATCACCTCCACTAGCTTTGTTCATAGTGATGCTTCCTAAGGCCCACTTGACTTCACATTCCAGGATATCTGGCTCTAGATGAGTGACCATGCCATCGTGATTATCTGGGCGGTGAAGCTTTTTTGTACAGTTCTTCTGTGCATTCTTGTCACCTCTTCTTAATATCTTCTGCTTCTGTTAGGTTCATACAACTTCTGCCCTTTATTGTCCATCTTTGCATGAAATGTTCCCTTGGTATCTCTTATTCTCTTCAAGAGATTTCTAGTCTTTCCCATTCTGTTGTTTTCCTCTATTTCTTTGCATTGATGGCTGAGGAAGACTTTCGTATCTTTCCCATTCTGTTGTTTTCCTATTTGATGACTAGCATATATATATTCCCCACAGTGCTAGACATGGTGGAGCTACAAAATGGAACTCTACATTTATGAGATATGCACTACTTCTTATAAAGATACTTAGTGATATACAAGTAAATAAAATAGTTATTAATTGGGCACATTTCAAAGAATGAAGAGATTAATGAGTGAAAAGATAAATAACTACATGAATTCTGAATCATCTTACCCACTGGGATTGGCTCCCAGAAATGGTCCTTTAGAGGATAACAGCAAAGACAGCAATTTCTCTACTTAAAAGGAGGGCAAACTGCCACGTGCTTAACATAACCCATTGATGCGTTGTGTGTCTTGGAAAGGTTTTGTGAGTTGTAATAGTGGTGCTGTTGGTTACTGCTCATCACTGAACTTTTCTAAACCTCCGTTTCCTCATCTGTAAAAGAATGCTGAAGTTTATTGCATAGGACATTTCAAATGGTCTTCATTCCTCTATGTAGGTCCACATTTCATCTGGCTTTGTTTCCCTTTTTCCTGAGGTCTTTCTTTAGCATTTCTCATAATGTGGGTTTGCTGGTGACTGATTATTTCAGTACATTAATATGCATAAAACTCCTTATTTAATCTTTAGAAAATTGTATTTGTTGGGTATAGAATTCAAGCTTGACATTTGTTTTTCAGGACTTTCAAGATACTGTTCCACTATCTTCTTGCTTCCATTTTTTTCCAAAAAGAAATCTTCTGTCCACTTTATTTTTGTCCCTCTGTAGGTAATGTGTGTGTGTATGTATGTTTCTTTGCTGGATTTAAGGGTTCTTTTTATCACTGAGTGTTAGAAATTTTACTATAACTTACTTTGATGTAATTTTATCCCTGTTTTTTTGCATTTGGAGTTTGTTGAGTTTCTTGGGTCTGTGGGGTCATAATTTTTATCAGATTTTGAAAGTTTAGTAATTATTTCTTCAAATATATTTCTGCACTTTCTCCTTTCATGTATTTTAATTACATGTATTTTAGTCCAGTTGAAGTTGTTTTGTAATTCATTGATTTTAGTTCACTTTTAAAATTATTGGGCTTCCCTGGTGGCTCAGCAGTAAAGAATCCACCTGCAAGGCAGGAGATACGGGTTCAATCCCTGGGTTAGGAAGATCCCCTGGAGAAGGGAATGGCTACCCCATCCATTATTCTTGCTGGAGAATTCCATGGACAGAGGAGCCTGGCTGGCTGCAGTCTATGGGGTCACAAAGAGTCAGACATGCCTTTTTACCCTATTTAGTTTTATATAACTTTATTGTTCTATTTATAAGTTCATTAATCCTTTTTTTCTCTAACATCCAGTTTGCTGTCAAAACCACTCAGTGTACTTTTGATCTCACACACTGTTGTTTTCAGCTTATAATTTTGCTGTAGGTCTATTCTGAGTCTTTCATTGTCTTTACTTGACTTTTTGAACACAGACTGTATACAGTGTTACTCTTTTAATATCCTTATCTGCTAATTCTAACATCTGTGTAAATTCTGTATCTGTTTCAGTTGAATGATTTTTCTCCTTATGGTTCACATTTTCTGCTTCTTTTCATATCTGTTACTTTTTTTTTATTGCACTTCAAACATTTTGAATTTTACCATGTTTAGTGCTGAATTTTTTTTTTTTCTTTTCGTATTCCTATAAATATTTTTAGGTTTGTTCTGAATGTAACCGAGTTACTCAGGAACAGCTTGATCCTTCCAGGTCTTGTTTTTGAGATTTGTTAAACAGACTAACAAGGCTATAGTCTTGTTAGCCTAGAGCTAATTATTCTCCACTATAGAAGCGAACACTTGAAGGTATTTGACCTAATTCTTTGTGAATTTCAAGTTTTTTACAGTTTGCCCCTTGGGATGTGGTACTTTTCTGTTCTTGTCTGAGCACTGGATATTGTTCCCTCTAATTCTTTTAGGCTGTTATTTCCTCAGCCTCAGCTAGTTTCCTTGCATGCTCATACTGATCATCACATGCCAGATATTTGAGGGGTACTTGATACAGAGTAATGGACCTTTTTCTCTCTGTGTTGTGCTCTCTCCTATAGATGTCTCACTTGTAGGCTCTGGCTTCCTAGTCTCCCTATACTCTCAGCATGGTCTCCTTAACTCAAGAGTCCTGCAACTTTTGGTCTGGTTTCCTCTCCCTGTGCTGCAGTCTTGAAACTTTTTTCAAAGCAGTAAGCTGGGCAACCCTCAGGCTCACCTTGTTTTCAGGAAACACTGTCCTTTATTATCTGGTGTCTTGAAAATCATTGTTTCATATATTGAGTTCATTTTTTGTTTGTTTGTTTACTGTATTGGAGTATTACATTTCTTTTTAATTTGTTTTTTAATTGAAGGATAACTGCTTTACAGAATTTTGTTGACTTCTGCCTATTATCAACATGAATCACCACCCATAGAGAGGATAGTTCTAGTCTCCCATTACTCCACTAAACTAGAAACAAATGTTCTCTAAGGGTAATGTTTAAATACCAAAATGTGTTTACTCTCAGGACAAACTAGGATACAGGTTCACACTTCCTATTGCTAGAAAGGCAGACAATATTCCGCTGTTCATAGTCTCAGGAAAGGTGCCCTTGCAGTAGGAGGTCTCATTATTTTGACAGACTCTGGAGAAGGTAGTGGAAGCACAATATTTGGTGACTTGTTTGAGGTTGCTTCTTACCAAGAATAGCACATATTTCAGGCATCTTCACCAAGGCTTTAGTGCTGTTTTGCACAGTGCCCTGCTGATTGCTAGAACTGGCTTAATTATATTTCATCTTCTCATATGACTCATTTAAAATACATGTAAGGAATATTTGTTTTGGTTTTGCATTGCTCTGCTAGGTACTGGCAGAATACTGAGAGAATGGAAATATCAACTCTTGATTCCAGATGGTGAAAGAATGGTGGGCAATGGAATCTATTTCACTGAAGAATAATAGATAATGAAGATAAAGGTTACATTACAATTTGGCAGAAACTTTATTTTAAAAATTGTAATAAAGTACCTTACTTTTATTGTAACATCTAGCTTTGAATATGGACTTCCAAGGCGGTGCTAGTGGTAAAGAACTGGCCTGCCAATGCAGGAGACAGAAGAAATGCGGGTTCAATTCTTGGATTGGGAAGATACCCTGGAGAAGGAAATGGTAACTCATTCCAGTATTCTTGCCTGGAGAATCCCATGGACAGAGGAGTCTGACAGGCTGCAGACCATGAGGACTATAGCTCATGGGGTCGCAAATAGTCAGACACAACTAAAGCAGCTTAGCACTCTTTGAATATATTAACTTAAACTGATAAAACTTAGGGTAAAATTATTTTAGTTTAATGTTATATCTTTATATATGAATGCATATATGTGTGTGTGTGTATATATACACACACATATATATGTGTATATAATATGGATTATTATTAAGATAAAAATAGATGTGTGTAAATTTTAAAATTTAAGTACCTCCAAATATCCAGCCCCATTCACACATAATACTGTACAGCACTATACAGTGTAAATGACCTATAATTTACTTCCCAATACTTTTATTGATGCTATTCATATGTCTCTAATTTTTGTCTTCTACAGTGAATGCTTTGACATATATATCAAAGTTAAATATATGTCCTTAGTCATATATCTTTTTGAAATTGGATGAATAATTCTGCTGAATATTTCTATGAATTATATTTTTTAGAAGACAAAAGTATAAGCAAGTTTTCTCTGATTGTGATGGCCAGGTTGCCTTCCCTCAATAATTGTTCTTGGTTTATATTACAATGGATATAATAATAATAATAATAATATTAATAATAGTGCCTGCCACTTGGATCTTTCAGGTCTGGTGTGAAAATATTTGTTTGAAATATAATCAAATTGTACAGCACATCTCACTATAATTTTTTAGTTGCTTATTATTATTAAATATATAAGGATAAGGTGGCAATTACTAATTTAGAACTACTCAACTAAATTGGCAGTCTAAATAATCACTATCCATTATGAGCCCACAATTAAATGTAGTTTATTACAAAATAGATGTTCAAATCTTTTATGTCCATGTCTTAAGAGACCAAATGAGAATATTTACCTTGATGCATAGATTTGTGTGCTAATGATGTACAGAAAGTACTCCATGGCTTCTAGTTTTGTACTAAGAACTAACGTAAACAATTCTCTCCATATTGAGAGGTCTGCCTCTAAGTAGGTGAATTCCTGTATACAGCACTTTCCCTATTTGTGTCAGGGCAAATAAAATTAGATAAAATTATATTGTAAACTCACAAGAAAGGAAACTTGTAGGAACAAAATTAGCAGCTATAATATAATGAAAGCAGAGCTTTCAGATTAGCCTTTTAGGGTGTGAGAGAAGAATCCAGACATATTTCTTTTCAGTTTAAGTGTGGAGAACTAGACATTACTGACCATAATGTGGACAAAATACACTAAGAATCAATAATATTACTTCAGATCCCTCTGAAGTTGTTACCCAAGAGGTCTTTATCATTAGTGTTACAAGTTATCTTAACTATTTTGTGGACAACACCCTCTGGGACTGTGTCTTTATTTACATCTGTTATTCTTATTGCTAATCACAGGAATAGCAAATGGAAAGAGATGAGAATAGACCCATTTTCTCTCTTTCAGAGTATTACCAACAGTAATACAGATAATAATCTGAGAAAGACAGAGTTGTTGCAATTTATTGGACATGTTGCAATAATGCTTCCTGTGGGCACAGAATGAAAGAAACCAACAGCCTGCATTTTAAATGTTGAGTTTTCCTTGTAATGGCAGGTGTGGGTAAATAGAGCATATCCTCTTAATGAGGACATATTAAACTTTAGCTCTTCTGCTTGATCTACACCGTTGTGAGCGCCCCCCTCCCCCTTTTTTGGTATCATTTACAAGTGCTACTTATGAGGAAACCAGTTGTGAAATCACCAAAAAATCTTTTGTCTGGAAGCTCATGTGAGATACATAAACTTTGAAAATTAACATAGAACTTCTGGAAAGCAGACATTATATCTTACAACCTACCTCTCTTAAACATTTTGTTGCACTGAAAGTGCCTTTAACAGAAGGTACCCTAAAATGTTCAGGTTACTAGTTTTCCTCATGGCACAGACCAGTTGTTGTCTTTTGGTATTATGTCCAAATTTCAATAGGTAAGAATTTCACTGAAGTTGAATCACCATCAGGAAATATTATGAAATCTAATTTTATATTCATGTTCTAATCATGATAGTGGACAGTTGTGATGACAGTAGATTCTTGAAGCAAAAATCAGTTGCATACATTTAGCTGCTTTTGTGATATTCATGTTGCTATTTATTCAGGGTACCAGAGAACAGACTGCCTACTTATAATTCGATAAAGAAAAAAAATAGCCAATCCAGGAATTACCAAGCACACCCACTCTGCCAGTATTAATTTGCAATCTAAAATAATCTATGTCTTTTCCTTTGAATAAACTTAAGAAAAAAAGTATTTTAATATACTTTATAACAACTAAGATACAAATACCATCATGGGATGCCTGTTAAATGGAAGCTTTTAGATGCAGACTTGGGTGAGCTGATTCCACTATGCAGTATGAAATCATCCATTTATATTCAGTAATAATTAATGAATCCTCCCCTGGATTTTTTTTTTTCAAGGCTGTCTTATGGTGGTCTACTATTGCATGTATTCATCCCTAAAACCATTCAGACAGCAATTCGCTTGGCTAGGAAGAAATCAAGGGAGAGATTTCACTTAACTCTGAGACTATGGGAGCTTTGTTACAAATATTTTCCTTGCCTTAATTGAAAACACCATTTACCTTTCCATTAATTTTCACTCAGTGGTGAATTTTTTATTAAAAGTCTGACTTCCACTTTTTCAGATATGTGTTTAAATGTAAACACTAGGGAAACATGAAGCTATTTCCTGAACATCCATTACTATGTACTCTTTTCAAGAAGCCTGAAGCTATGAGACCTAGGCATGATATACATGATAGGTAAATACATTTCAGCCAAAGAATTGACGCTAAGCTGACCAAAAGTTATAGACACAATAACAGACAACTTGATAATGAAAAACTTCTGAAAATTATTTTACTTTTTTAGTTTATTTTTGGCTGTACTCGGTCTTTGTTGCTATGCAGGCTATCTCTAGTTGTGGAGAGCAGGAGCTGCTCTCTAATTGCAGTGTGTGGGCTTCCATTCTTTTTTGCAGAGCATGGGTTCTAGGGCACACAGATTTCAGTAGTTGAGGTGCACGGGCTCAGTTGCCCTGAAGCATGAGGAATCTTTCCAGACTAGGGATCAAATCCATGTCCCCTGTATTGGCAGACAGATTCTTAACCACTAGATCACCAAGTCCCTTGAAAATTATTTTAAATCAGGAAGGAAGGGATATGAACAACTTTAGAAATATGTGACAATCTCTGTCATCAGAAAACCAGTGAACAAATCCTGGTATATAGACAGCAAAGATTACTACCACTGTCCCAAGGTGGGAGAGTGGAAACTAGCCTTTATGTGAAAGGAATAGTTGCTCAGTCATGTCTGACTCTTTGAGACCCATGGACTGTAGCCTGACAGGTTCTTCTGTCCATGGAATTCTCCAGGCAAGAATATTGGAGTGGGTAGCCACTCCCTTTTCCAGGGGATCTTCCCTACCTAGGGATGGAACCTGGGTCTCCTGCATTGCAGGCATATTCTTTACCATCTGAGTCATCAGGAAAACCCAGCATTTGTTTAAAACCAAATTGATTAAGCTTTTAAAGACCCATTATGCTTTTATTTTTAATAAATGACTTTTCAATTTAGAGTCTGTGGTCTGTATTTCTCTGAAAAACATCAAGAAAACAATTGACAAAAACTCAGTGGAGTGTTGGATCATATGAATTTGCCTTTAGAGATAAAAGCATATTTATGTATATTAAGAAAGGCACTGAAAGCTTGGTTTTTACCTTTCAAGAGAAATTCAAGGGAAACTTCATTTAGGATAAGGAAAGAATGTTGACTGACTTAAAAATGATCTTTGCTCATATAGATTGACAGTATTTATGTTCCCATAAATTAATTATGAGATGGATTTCTAGAGTCAGACTTTGAGAGATCTATATGCCTAAGAGAACAAGGGCTGATGAGGTAGACCTAGATGAAAAATGGAAAGCAGGTCTTATAAACATTTTCATGAACTGTAAGTTGCCTGTACTGGATTTCGTCATTAAATGTCCTGTGTAAATACCTCCCAAAAATGACTTTTCCTATTTCCTTTGAGTTGGGCAAGGAAAACATGTAGAAAGATGAACTTCAGACACTTAGAGGACACTCTCCATTACTCAACTGCCATTTTTATTTTCTATCTGTACAAGGTTTTGTTTTCCCTAATTCTCATTTGTGATGGTAAGTAGATAACCAAAATAATTTTGACCTACCAAGGCATGTCTTTGCAATATGCTGATGCTTCCATGAATATAAAAAGACATTCTCCTACAGGCATTGGTTTTAAAATGCTAGAACTATCCATTTTGAATGTAATTATGCAAAATAAATGAAAGAAAACTACCCTGCTGATATTTATGTAACAACTTCTAGAATAAATCTTCTGATTTACAAATATACTGGGACCATTAGCTAGAAGCCACACCACATCATTATTTCACAGAACTTTAGGCAATTGTGATCACTTTTTTCAAATCAGCATTATTTTTGCCAAATAAAATAAAACAGAGAAAACCAATTGACTTTTTCCCCAGCATTTTTGAAGAACAAATAAAGCTGCTTAAAAATCAATGAAGGTTGCACTTTCAGAAATAATTTTAGAAGTGCATTTTTTTTGAAACTAGGATTCTTTTTCCACAATTCATCTTATTTTTATCGCCACTTAATATTCTTGAACCGTATTTAACTTCCCTGGGAAACTGGAAAGAGTGGGTTGAAATCCATAATTGTATTAGAGCTGTGACTCCCAGTAACAGTAGCTATTCCACAGATGCTGGCAAATGCCTTGTCATAAAAATAAAAAACCAAAAAGAAAGTGAGGTTTTTCTCTGCTTACTTTTAAGTAGGACTGATCCAGAAAAGGAGGTGGAAGGATTTGGGAAAAGAGATAGATGGAAAGGAGAGGTTTCTTCCAGAGAAGAATTGTCACTAGTCAAGTTTGTTTATAGTTACAAACATCTAGACATGCACACACTTAATCTGTCAATGCTGTGTCAGTGTTCCCGGGGCTCTTTCATGTTTACCTGCTCATTGCATGCTTATCTGATGTCCTGCCTACTTCACAAGTGAAACTTCTTGTTATTTTCAAGAATAGAATTTTGTCTTCTGAATAAAATGGATTCATGTCTCTATATTCTATGTATTGATACCCCAGAAATTTCAAAAGTCACAGTCAAAAAGATAAATAAATTAAGACTATGTAATATAAAAAGGGAATCCAAGAAAATATTATTTACTCATTATTACATATTCAAGTTCTCCTCAGTCATAACAAAGAATACATAGAAATGATAAGGACTGTTGACTTACATTGTATTAATTCTCCAGTCTGCAAAGGTAATGAGAAGAGGTAATTTGAAAATCAGGGACTTATTTCTTTGAGTAGCTTTTTAGTTATTGTTATATGTGCTTCCTATATGCCAAGTTCTACTTGGGCACTTCACAGATACCATTTTATTTACTTTCTAAAATAACTTTTGTAGTAACCCTCATGACACACTGAGATAACTACTATTATTGTTCTTTTCTTTTAAAACAAATGAATAGTCTGAGGCACAAAGAAGTTATATAACTTGGGAAAGATAATTTACCTATTAAGTCTTAGAGTTGGGCTTAGGTTCAAAACCAGGCAGCATGGCATCAAAGGACTTGCTTTCACCTACCACAGGGTGTAAGGTCTAAGGCAATGGGTATCAGGCTTTAGTGTGCTTAAGAATGACCCAGTAAACTTGTTAAAATACAGATTACTTGGAGATTGTGATTCTGTAGGTCTGACTGGGACTGAAGATTTATGGTTCTTTCAAGTTGTCAGGTGATGCTGATGCTGCCCACCTGCATACCACAATTTGGATAGCACCAACCTGAGAACTGTGAAAGTAAATGAAATTGAGTAGGATTGTGAGTAGGTTATAGGAATTCAGGCTCAGATTCTTTACGGACTCTTGTGGAGTTTTGGCTTTGTCTACAAAATACAACCACGTTTCCCTTTGTAAACCCAAGTGATTGTGACATGAGTCTCTACTAGCCTAATTCCTGGCAAAGATCCCCCTACATTCCCTACCACAAATCTTAGCTAAGATTATATAAAAGTTTTCTGGGACAAGTGTACCCAGATATTCTTCACTGTGATCCACTAGGCCAGTTCATCTTGTGGTTAGGCCACTGGCTCACTGCAAACAGCTTGGCTTCCTTGGATATAGCTAGCATCTTCAAGGAGCCTGACTGACACCACTCAGTCAGCGGGGAAGCCCCAGCTGTTCTCTCCTGTCTCGCTTTGCTCAGTGGATACTTAGCTCTTTTAAGTATAACATACAGGTCTCTCCCCGCTGGCTCCCATTCTTGCTTGCTGGCTTGCAAACATAGAACCAACCATAGTTTTTCTCCAGCCATGGGGATGGCTCCATGTACCTTCACAATCAGACTGGCTGCCTCCTCTACTATTCTATTAAGTCTAGCACTTTTTCATTGTTTTTATTTGGAGTTGGGTTTTCCTGAGATGATTGTGAAAGTGCTGCACTCAATATGCCAGCAAATTTGGAAAACTCAGCATTGGCCACAGGACTGGAAATGGTCAGTTTTCATTCTAGTCCCAAAGAAAGGCAATGCCAAAGAATGCTCAGACTACCACACAGTTGCACTTATCTCACATGCTAGTAAAGTAATACTCAAAATTCTTCAAGCCAGGTTTCAACAGTATGTGAACCGTGAACTTCCAGATGTTGAAGGTGGGTTTAGAAAAGGCAGAGGAACCAGAGATCAAATTGCTGACATCTGATGGATCATTGAAAAAGCAAGAGAGTTCCAGAAAAAACATCTATTTCTGCTTTATTGACTATGCCAAAGCCTTTGACTGTGTGCATCACAGTAAACTGGAAAATTCTGAAAGAGACAGGAATACCAGACCACCTGACCTGCCTCTTGAGAAATCTGTATGCAGGTAAAGAAACAACAGAACAGGACATGGGACAGGGGACTGGTTTCAAATAGGGAAAGGAGTACATCAAGGCTGTGTATTGCCACTCTACTTATTTAATTTATTTGCAGAGTACATCATGAGAAATGCTGGACTGGCTGAAGCACAAGCTGGAATCAAGATTGCTGGGAGAAATATCAATAACCTCAGATATGCAGATGACATCACCCTTATGGCAGAAAGCAAAGAAGAAATAAAGAGCCACTTGATGAAGCTGAAAGAGGAGAGTGAAAAAATTGGTTTAAAACTCAACATTCAGAAAATTAAGATGGTGCCATCTGGTCACTTCCTGGCAAATAGATAGGGAAACAGTGGCTGACTTTATTTTTGGGGGCTCCAAAATCAGTGCAGATGATGACTGCAGTCATGAAATTAAAAGATGATTGCTCCTTGGAAGAAAAATGATGACCAACCTAGACAGCAGAGACATTGAAAAGCAGAGACATTACTTTGCCAACAAAGGTCCATCTGGTCAAAGCTATGGTTTTTCCAGTAGTCATGTATGGATGTGAGAGTTGGCCTATAAAGAAAGCTGACCACTGAAGAATTGGTGTTTTTGAACTGTGGTGTTGGAGAAGACTCTTGAGAGTGCCTTAAACAGCAAGGAGATCCACCCAGTCCATCCTAAAGGAGATCAGTCCTGGGTGTTCATTGGCAGGACTAATGCTGAAGCTGAAACCCCAATACTTTGGCCACCTGATGTGAAGAACTGACTCATTGGCAAAGGCTCTCATGCTGAGAAAGATCAAAAGCAGGAGGAGAAGGGGACAACAGAGGATAAGATGGTTGGATGGCATCACCAACTCAATGGACATGAGTTTGAGTATGCTCCAGGAGTTGGTGATGGACTGGGAGGCCTTGTGGTCTGCAGTCCCTGGGGTTCCAAAGAGTTGGACACAGCTGAGCAACTGAACTGAACTGAGATGATTGATGGTGGAAATTCTTTTCTCTCAGTAGAGTATTCTCTCACCCTCAGGAGTGTTGTGTGACACTATGGCCTTAACAAGATGATCTTAAAATACTCTGGCATTTATAAATACTCTGACCTGAATTATTTAATCATGTTCATGGTAACCTCATTAGAAATAGAACCAACTCCTGAAATATGTGTTGCCTTCTCCCCTCCTCCCCACCACGTACATCTGGCAGAAATTTCTAATGATTTGCTGTGATTCCTATTTTTCCATCTCTAGGATTCTTCAAGCAATTTAGGAAGTAGAAATTTTTTAAAAAAGAAAAGCAAAAAAATCTCCCTAAAGGGAAGAAAGTAGCTTCTTGATCACAAAGAGGAAAAAGAAAAACACTATAATTGGTTTATCTCATTTGACATTTTTACAGAGAAAATATACAGATGCCATTGTTTAAAGTAATTTTAAAAACCACACTTTTAAATCTTTGCAGCAACAGGCTTATTGAAGAAATTCATTTACAGATTCTATTCCAGGGAGAGATTATTTATTGTGTTTGTTTTATTGCTGATATACAGCTGTAATAATATCATGCATAATATTATATTATTAAAATGTCACATTTGTTACTACCTATTCCTGAAGCATTAGGTAGACCCATATTGATATCTAATTCACCCATTTGCAGATTAATTGCATAGAAACAAATAGCATTTTCTCTTAAAAAACTGAAAATCATCTGAAACCCTTGATTTATATAATCAATGATATTTAAAGAAGGTGTTTTTAGAAATGGTATTGTGTTAAAAAACACAAAAACAGATAATAATTAAGCCCTCTAAATCCAAAGAACACATGGTTGTGAAAGAAATCTATGGACTCTATTAACAAACACATCTACCTGAGGTGTTTTCTCCCCAGATTTTTAAAATATATATTTGTTTATGGAACAAAATGAGAATATACAATGGATCTATTCTGTATTCAGACAATGTTTTTCATAATTCCTCCATTAAAATACTTAGCTTCACCTCTCCAGGGCTGGTTCTTAGACTTGGTAAATAATATAGGTTAGACAACTTGATTCATATCTAGTGAAAATAGATGCTACAAAATCACCTTTAGAGCTGTCTGATTTTCCTATCTCTCAAGATGGTGTTTGAAGATTACTGGAAAGTTTGCAGTGGACCTCCTTAAAATTTCTACTTAGTGTCATAACAAAGAAGAGAAAAAAGGCCTTAGTTTATCTCTTTCTCTGGCTACTGATTAGAATTCAGTATTTTAAGAGTCTTGATATATATATATATATATATATAAATTCATCCAGTTAGACAACAAAATTTGAGTATGTGCCATCTAATCTAACTAATGGGTCATATGCAAAACTCAAAGGAAGTATGTGGCCCACATTTTCCATTTTATTATATTCTGGCTGCAGGCTCCATTGACTTAATCTTAAAACATTACCTTCCCTACCTTATCCCAAACCAAATATTATTTAAACTGCTTCTATTTATGATTCCACCACTCTATATAGTTATACAAGTTCATGACCTACAAGACTGTCCTTGATAAATTCCTAAATGCAATCTAACATATGAACATAAAACCTGTGTTTGAGAAAACAAATATGTAGACATGTGTACACACACACACACACACTCTCTCTCTCTCTCTCTCTCTCATACATATATAATTCTTGTCTAAGGAAAGTTTCCAAAATAGTCTCTTTGTAATTTAGGTCTCTAGAAAACCCCCAAATATGGAGAGGTAATTTGAGAACCTGTTCCTGAATGTTTGCAAAATTACTGATATAGGGCAAGGCTTTCTGTTTATATTGAAAGCTACATTTTGTGCTAACTGATTGAACTAGTTCTTTCACTTTGAATTTCTCTTCTACCAATGGCTATAGTTGAGGGGAAAAAAAAAACTTCATATAAAACAAATTCAGTATAGAAGTACTAATGGACTCAGTAACATTTAATATTGGAAAATTGCTGAAAATTAGTCAGGTAATGTGATTTTTGTTTTCAATTTATGCCACCAAAAAGTAATGTAATGTCTAATGCCAAGAAGGGGAAAAAAAAACAACAAAAAACCCTACACTCCATAAAACTGTGTTACTGTATATGGGTTTGACATTTGAGAAGCAAATGAGAGCAAGTTGTCCTTTTCTCTATTTCTTAAACAGTGTGTAAAGTTGTTAGATTATACTGTAACATTTTAAGAAATCCTTTGTGCTCTGAGAAAATTGCTTTCGGGAGTATGGCTGTGTGTACCAAATGTAAAGCATTTGAGAACTCAAATGGCAATGCCAGGAGGAAAACCTGGATCTGAGAGCAGAGAATAGGGGTCCCTGTGTTCAGTAATTATATCAACCTGAGATTTTAGTTTTTTGACCAAGAAAGAAAAATGCTTTACTTCCAGATCCCTCATTGAAATCCTTACCAATGCAGATCTAAATCAAATACCTAGTTAGGACAATTGTCTGTGTGTTAAATAAATAAATGTTAAATACAACAAATGCAAATTAATAAGACTGAGATGTTAAATGCTTTGTTTTAATGATCTAATAGGTTGCTTTGAGAGATAGAAATGAGTAAATATTGAGAGGCCTTTATTTAGGGAAAACATGTATGGAAGTTCTGGGGCTTCTCATATGGTGCTAGTGGTAAAGAATCCTCCTGCCAGTGAAGAATATGTAAGAGATGTGGGTTTATTCCCTGGGTTGGGAAGATGCCCTCGAGAAGGAAATGACAACCTACTCCACTTTTCTTGCCTGGGGAATCTCATGGAAAGAGCAGCCTGTAGGGCTGCAATCCATAGGGTCACAAAGAGTTGGACACAACTGAGGCATCTGAGCAAGTGTAGTATGGAAGCTCTAGAAAAAATTCCAAGTTTTAAGTTTTACTGCCAGGAACTTTGCTAACTCAAATAGCTTTCTTACTTCCTGAACCTGTTTCCCCTTTGGAGATGCTAGAATAATAAGAATTCCTGTCTCATGAGATTGTTATAAAGATCAAATTATATGTATGTGAAAATGAATGCCTTTAAAATAAAGTATTAGAGTCATCTTTCTCCAGCATCTCATTTCTTGATATACAAGGTTGTCTAGACTTGGGGCTTAAGGAGTGATCTTCACACTTGTTGCCTGACTTCATATGTGTTGTTGTTTGTTGTTGTTATCTGCCACACCATGGACTGCTGCACCCCAGTATTCCCCATCCTTCACCATCTCCCTGAGCTTGCTCAAACTCATGTCCATTGAGTCAGTGATGCCATGCAACCATCTTATCTTTTGTCATCCCCTTATCCTCCTGCCTTCAGTCTTTCCCAGCATCAGGGTCTTTTCTAATGAGTCAGCTCTTTGCATCAGGTGGCCAAAGTATGGGTTAAAGCAGAGCAAGTCCTGGTATGAGAGTCAGCCACTTGGACTCAAGTCCCAACTCTGTCCTAAGTTCATCATGCCAAAACAACCTGGTTCAGTTCAGTCGATCAGTCGTGTCCGACAATTTGCAACCCCATGGACTACAGCATGTCAGGCCTCCCAGTCCATCACCAACTCCTGGAACTGACTCAGACTCATGTCCATTGAGTCGGTGATGCCATCCAACCATCATCCTCTGTCATCCCCTTCTCCTCCCACCTTCAGTCTTTCCCAGGATCAGGGCCTTTTCCAAGGAGTCAGTTCTTTGCATCAGGTGGCCAAAGAATTGGAGTTTCAGCTTTGGTATTAGTCCTTCCAGTGAATATTCAGGACTGATTTCCTTTAGGATGGTCTGGTTGGATCTCCTTGCTGTCCAAGGGACTCTCAAGAGTCTTCTCCAATATCGCAGTTCAGAAACATCAATTCTTCGGCCCTCAGCTTTCTTTACAGTCCAGCTCTCACATCCATACATGACTGCTGAAAAAACCATAACTTGGACTAGATGGACCTTTTTTGGCAAAGTAATGTCTCTGCTTTTTAATATACTGTCTAGGTTGACCATATTTTCCTTTCAAGGAGCAAGTGTCTTTTAATTTCATGGCTGAAGTCACCATCTTGGCAGTGAAAATAACTCTTAATTAAATGATAGTGAAGGTGTGGTTTGACTCAACTCCTCAGGCAAATCTTGGATGGTAGTTCCTGTGTTTATTGAGTAAAGATTTCTTCAAGGCTTGTTAAATTCCAAGATACCTTTACCAAGGTTCTACGAACTACTTGGTAAAAAGTGATGACTTCATCCCCTCGACAATTTGTAGACAGTCCACATAAAGTATGAAAAATGATCCCAAATGATGCTTGTGTACTTAGAGATATCGCCCTGCATCATATCAGGCATGGTTTCAAACCATCCTTTACTTGCCCATGATCACCCTTTCTTACTATCAAATAATATATAGCATTTCTTTTGATCTTCAGATTTTCTTTTTCTTCCTATCTTTTGTGCTCTTTCCTAGGCAGTTTTTCACTGTTTGATTCCCAAGATCTTAAAAGTTAACTTTCCAAACTAATTTCAGTATTTTCTATGCTATAGCTAAAAGAACTATCTTGAATTTAACAACTTTGTTAACAAGTTTTGAATTTAACAAAATTTAGCAAAGTTTGAAAGGTATGCTTTTCTGTTCAACTTTTCTCCTATTTTTTTTTCTATATAATTATCCCTCAGGTTTATTTTCTCATCTTATTTAGTAAAATTTTGGGGGGTGAATATTTCATCAAATAAAAATATTTGTATGTTTCTTTCTACAGTTTCTCAATTTTTAAAATGTTGTTCATTTTAGTTTGTATGAAGTTCCTATATTTTACTGTCTCTTTATTGCCTCATAATATAATTATGACTTTAAGGGAGTTTAAAGTCCAGTCATTTATACAAGAGTGGGTTTGTGAAGCAGATTATCACTAGAAATTCACCTTATTTTATATTTTAAATATCTGGTCTTTGGTAGAAGCATCAGGTACTGCCAGAGACAGGTAGGTCCAAATCTACTAGTCACAAACTGTGACACAATAATATTTCAGCATTCTGTATACACAGACTGTTCTTTAGCATCTGATTCTCTTTGCATTTGTTTACTGCTTACATTAAAAAACTCTTAAATGTTTTAATCATGTTTTATATTGTTTCCTATTTAGTACCAAAATCTTTGTACTAACATCTCATAACAACTTACTTCAGAAAGCCGATAAATAATTAAGAAAGGTGCCCTTCTCAGCAGTTTTGTCTCTCAGTAAGTTTTTTCCCCCTAGTTTCTTTCAGCTTTCTGTTGGTCTTTTATCTTTTCAAAAGCATTTCTGCAATTTCTGTATTGCTCTTCGACCTACCATTAAAGCAAGCATTTGTTTCCATGTGTTTCTTTTTGGTTTTTGAGTGAGATGTTTATCTCATCTTATTCAGCTTTTTTTAAAAAAGAAGTCTTCCTGAAGCGTTTCATTATTCATTTTCTTTATAGAGTTCAATCACTTGTTCTCATTTGTATGTTTCAACTCATACCAATGCATTGTTAACTTAATTCTTCAGAATCATTCAAAATCTTTTCATCTTTGCCTTGTTTTTTAACCATTTGGAGGGGGAATTGTCCTTTTGTCATTTGCCTTTTCAAAATTTCATATTATCCTTTTGCCATGTTTCAATTTCATGCTACACTGAAGTTGTGACTCTTCTTAAGTCCCTTTTCTTTTTTGTCATTGTTTACTTTCTTTTATCTATTCCTGTTCTATTTTCAGCTTTTCATCTTAGATATTTCTAAACTAAATGGACATTTTCACCATTGTATAAGTTTTTGTTACATTTTTGACCTTCTTCTTTGTTCTTGATATGAGTTCTACTGCCATTTTACTTCGATTATAATTAAGAGTTTTTATAAAATTATGCTTAATACATACTAGTTACAACTTCACTTACTTGTACTTCAACTTCCCACTGATATCTTAGAATCAAATTTTGTCTCCCTATATTTTATTTATATTGTAGTTTACCCTTTCATATCCTTTTTATGTTTTTTCTGACTATGTAAAACTGACTTTACTCTCCTGAAAATTCCTATTTTATTATATCTATTCTTTTGCTTAATATAAAACACTTAGTCCCTGATCTTAATGTTATTTTAAATGTTTCTACATTGACTCCATCAATTTCTGTCTTTTGAATGGCATATAATATTAACAAGAGTAAATGTATTTTAGGTTTGGATCCATCTGGCTCTTTTTATTTGGAGAAGGCAATGGCAACCCACTCCAGTACTCTTGCCTGGAGAATCCCAGGCACTGGGGAGCCTGGTGGGCTGCTGTTTATGGGGTCGCAGAGTTGGACACGACTGAAGCGACTTAGCAGCAGCAGCAGCTCTTTTATATCTATAATATGGAACAGTAAACACAAAAGGACTGTTTATGCTACCATTACATTAAAAATGTTTCTGCAATGAATCACTTCCTTGGCATGCTACATTATGTTTTATATGTATTTCTGTTTCCTTTATCTCTAACAAGAGTAATTCTACTAACCACTTAGCATTTCTATAAGAAGTTACCAGAGCAAACCTGTTGAAGAAGAGCTAACATTTGTAACATCAATAAATATTTTCCTCATGAATATCTTTTAATTAATTGTACTCCCTATGAATGTTTTGATGGGAAGATCTCCTTTACCTGAAACCTTAAGATAACAAGGTTGGTTTTCAAAACCACTTTGTTGAATGCATAGTTCATATCTAAGCTGTGATGACATATATGGAAGAGTAATCAAAAGTTCAGGAAATTCAGATGGTTCTGCATTTGTATACTAAATCTTAACTCTGTAGATGTTTCCTCTTTGAATACCTTTCCTTCGTCTAAGATCTAATTACTATTTTCAATATTATTCTTAATGATCTTTCATTTATAATTTTGCCATCCAGCTATTCTTATTGTTTAGTTTTGTCTGCTTTTGTGTTTGATTTAAACAAAAAAAAAAGGAAAAGAAAACATTGATTGTTTGTAGTATTCTGTGACTTGCTTTTTCTCAAAGTAACATGTCCAAGATTGATCTGTGTTCAGATATGTAGCAATAGTTGATTTATCATCACTTCTGTGTAGTACTCCAGTGGATGGGAAAATATAGGTGTCTGGGTGCTTTTCTGATTCTATTTTAGAATACATTCCTAGAACTGAGTTTATAAGATTAAAGATCAACTTATTTAAAATTTTTTTTACATATACTGAGAACTTGTCCTCCAAATAACTGTACTCCAGTTAAAATCATTTGACCTTCTGCTGAGAAACCCCTTTCTCCTATGTCACCAACACTGACTTCACAACCCTCTATTTATTTTTATTTTAAATTCTGAGGTCATTGCCTTAAGACTTAGTTCATTACACCATGAATGAAAATTTTTTCAAGAAAGTAGTGCATTTAAGCATGAAGATACATGTTAAGGTTGTTCAATAATGTGTACCTCTGGGAAGCACTATTTATTTGTGACCAATAAATCTACAGTACCTGGTATATTGTCATTAAAAGGAGAAAATCAGACCTTGGGCTTTTATTGGAAGGAATTTGTTGCCACAAATCTAGTTTCGAGAGATACCAATTTTGTTCAATTTTAAATCTGTGCATATGAAACTCAATTGCAGTGTGTGACTGGCATCTATTTTCTGGCTAGACCTGCCTTTGCTTTCCCTTATCACACTGTGATCCTTGTTAAGTAAGTGGCATCTTTCCAGTGGAAATTATTATATCAAAAGGCTGCTTTGCAATAGGAAGCATTCAAAATAAAAGCTTAACATCCTTGTTACAAGCTAAAAGAAACGGGGGGAAACCTATTGATGGTGGACTGATTTTTTGTGGGACATTTTTCTCAAAAATTTAGATTAAAAAAATGCATCTACCAACATTATATTACAAGTCTTAAATCTGTTTCCTATCCAATTCCCCTTCCTCCATGTAAAATCTAATCATAGCCTAAATTTTGCATTTATTAATCCTTTCCTTGTAACTTTGAGCCTGATTTTCAAAAGAGGATTCAATAATAAATTCTATGAGGAAAGAGAATTTGAAATGTTGATTTTTTTTATCATCCTTAGAAATCTTAGGAATAAACAAGGAAGGATATGTGATAGCAGCAATCAGCTGAGACCTTTCTCTGGGTAGGGATCAAAGTGATGTTATAGATCTTGATCTGCTTTGACTAGTAGATTGAAATTTTCCCCTAGTCTATGGTTGATATAACTGAAGAAAAAAAAATAACCCTCTATGGAAAACTCTATCATTTGATTCCATCTGACAAATAGGAAGGGAAAACCTCTAACCTCTGTGAATTAACTCTCTCAAATTAATGCAAAGACATTTACATAAGACCGCTTTTTAATTGATTTTGTGTTTTAGACAAATAAGAGGTTTTAAAATTTTTAAATTATATTTCAAAATGTATTATTGTATGTGCTGGCATTTTATGTATGTAGAAATTTCCACAGATCCTGTTTTGACTAAATTATGTTGGAGTGTATATGTATATAAATACACACACACGGGTGTGTGTGTGTGATATTTTCAAGTACCTAGAATATAGCATGCCACTTTAAAGTAACTGAATGAATGTTTAATAAATGAAAGGAGCACAGAAGTTCAAACTGTATTCTTCCTTTAGGGCAATTCTTTCAGGAAAATTTATCAATTTACTCCCTTAAGTTTTTGGTTCTTTAAGCAGGTTTAGTTAAACTACAGAGGATTGCATAACACTAAACATTATTTCACACTGGTCTTTTGACTAAATGAACCAATCCAGCCAGGACTATAATTTCTGTAGTATATATTCTCCCACTTAGTAATCTTATCCCATGGCAAACTTTGATTCTTAAATTCTGGTTCTGGCTTGTTCACTCACAAACTTTGTGATTTTACTCAAGTACTTAGATGAATACTTATTTAAGTACCAATTTCCTGATCTGTAAAATAGGAATAAGAATTCCAAGTCTGTGATGATATAACTTATGATATAACTTATGAATATATAAAACCCCATAACATAGTGGTCAACACATAATGTCCAAGTATGTTAATTTTTCACTTCCATCAATTAGACAGATCCAGTGATACATTTTCCCTTAAATATGTAGCCAAAGCATCTGGTTTGATTAAAATTAGTAGGGTTATTGAATGTAAGCCTTGCCCTAGGTTCAGTGGTGAGATGCAAAGACCAGCATGATATCAACTCTGCCCATAAGTGACTGACAATCTGCAGATGGGTCAAAAGGAAGATGGAAAGACACAAATAATTGTATTTGTAGCATAATCCAAACATTTATGAAGAGATTTACAAGTGGGGGTATATTTGGACTGGAATTGGGGGGAAAAATGAGTAAAATAAAGGGGGAAAGAAATTTGGATGCAAGGAACTACCTCAAAAAGCATTCAGGGCTATTCATATGTGGAAGGTCTTTGGGATGGCAAACCAGCAAGTATGCCTGGACCAGGATATTTACAAAAGATCTAGAAGGGCCTTACTCTGAAAAGATAGTTGGTGCATATTAAAGTTCAGAAACTTCGACTGCAAGTAAAAGTATGCTCACATCAATTAAAAACTAATGTACTGTTTAAGTACACCATAAGTAAGGGTTGATTCCCTGATTCAGCAATATCAACAACAAAAAAAGTTTCTTACATTTTCTTTATACCTCTGTGTCCTGCCACATGGAATATCAGCTCCCCATGAGGAACCTTTCTGTTCTTATGTTTGTTTTGTCAAAAAGTGATTATCAAGAAAACTAGATACCATGCCTTTCTATTTTTGCCTTCTGAGAGATTCTCTTAATTCAAGGATCAAAGTTACATGTTGTATCTTGGTTTAGCTGACTCATATCACATAGTCATCCTTGAAACTAGCAGGGTAGCTTAGGAATCACAGTCTTATTGGCTTAGGCCTGATTGTCACTCCCATCCAAACCAAAGATGTGTTGAAGGAGACCAACAAAGGCCTCTTCTGAAGTTGAAAGTAGAGTCAAGCCTGCCGAATGACCAGGCTGCTATACAACTGGGACGTTCTCCTAAGGTGCTGCTGAAGCAAGCATCATATGTTTTCCAATCTTAGCAGTGAGAGCCTTGAATGCCATATTAAAGAGTTTAGAATTTATTCCTTATGTAAGGAGAAACTATCTTTTCAGGTGAGTGTTTTATATAGGACTGCATATAGCCTGTTGTGGTGGGCTGTAAGGATAGCACTAGACATGAATGAGCTGTCATCCCTGATGTCAAGGAAACTACATTTTCCTATTTCTCAGGAGACCTAAACTATGTTGTCTGAGGTGATACTAAGTCAGAACTATAGATCAATTGTAGGCATTCATCTGGCTTTTCATATGTTGATGTTAATGAGATTTGCGCTTGATATTTCTGGAATTGATAAGGATAATAACTAACATTCATAACTATGCTCAATGAATGTTAAATTCTATCTATAAACTGTCACTTAATTTCCCTGACAGCTTCATAGCATGGTGTTTTCCATTTGCAAACAAGAAAACTGAGGCTTCAGTTTAGTTCAGTCACTCAGTCATGTCTGACTCTTTGTGACCCCAAGAATCGCAGCACGCCAGGCCTCCCTGTCCATCACCATCTCCCAGAGTCTACACAAACCCATGTCCATCGAGTCGCTGATGCCATCCAGCCATCTCATCCCCTGTCTTCCCCTTCTCCTCCTGCCCACAATCCTTCCTAGAATTAGGGTCTTTCCCAATGAGTCAACTCTTCGCATGAAGTGGCCAAAGTATTGGAGTTTCAGTTTCAACATCAGTCCTTCCAATGAATACTCAGGACCAATCTCCCTTAGGATGGACTGGTTGGATCTTCTTGCAGTCCAAGGGACTCTCAAGAGTCTTCTCCAACACCACAGTTCAAAAGCATCGATTTTTTGGTGCTCAGCTTTCTTCACCATGCAACTCTCACATCCATACATGACTAGTGGAAAAACCATAGCCTGACTAGACAGACCTTTGTTGGCAAAGTAATGTCTCTGCTTTTCAATATGCTCTCTAGATTGGTCATAACCTTCCTTCCAAGGGGTAAGCATCTTTTAATTTCATGGCTGCAATCACCATCTGCAGTGATTTTGGAGCCCCCCAAAATAAAGCCTGACACTTACATTTTTTCCACTGTTTCCCCATCTATTTGCCATGAAGTGATGGGACCAGATGCCATGATCTTAGTTTTCTGAATGTTGAGCTTTAAGCCAACTTTTTCACCGCTTTCACTTTCATCAAGAGGCTTTTTAGTTCCTCTTTACTTTCTGCCATAAGGGTGGTGTCGTCTGCATATCTGAGGTTATTGATATTTCTCCCAGCAATCTTGATTCCAGCTTGTGCTTCTTCCAGCCCAGCGTTTCTCATGATGTACTCTGCATATAAGTTAAATAAGCAGGCTGACAATATACAGCCTTGATGTACTCCTTTTCCTATTTAGAACCAGTCTGTTGTTCCATGTCCAGTTCTAACTGTGGCTTCCTGACCTGCATACAGGTTTCTTAAGAGACAGGTCAGATGGTCTGGTATTCATCTCTTTAAGAATTTTCACAGTTTGTTGTGATCCACACAGTCAAAGTCTTTGGCATAGTCAATGAAGCAGAAATGGATGTTTTTCTGGAACTCTCTTGCTTTTTCGATCATCTAGCAGATGTTGGCAATTTGGTGTCTGGTTCCTCTGCCTTTTCTAAAACTAGCTTGGAACTTCTGGAAGTTCCATCTGATGTTTTCCATTTGCAAACAAGAAAACTGAGGCTTAGGGAAGTTCAATAGTTTGTCCAAATCTGTGGCCGATTCAGGATTCAAAGAGAAGCTTTCTGATGTTCTGAAATCTATACACTTAACCTATAAATATCATAATAATTGATGAAAAAGAATGCATACTAGATGCTGTGAATGATAATTTGGGGGGAAGTGTGAACGACTATTGGGGGAAAAAAGAATAAACCATGAACTCTCTCAATATGCTCTTGAAGGTTCATGCCTTCAAATGTGTCTATAGTCTGTGTGAAATTTTCAGAGGTATAGATGAGCGGTAGCTAGTTAGGTTAATTCTCAAGTATAAAGGAATATCTAATATTTTCTCCAAATATTAAAAAAAAATTACTTGGGTTGAATAAGTCCTAAAGAAATGAGAGAGGAGGCAGGCATGGGATAGAGCAAGGAGATAGGAAGTAGTTTTCTCTTAGTTAGTCATTGCTTTTTCAAAAGAGGCCAAGGAAAGCCAGAAAGTGATGTTGGCACACTCTACCAGATTATTTTGGTTGATGGAAAGTTGGAATTCTGAAAAAATTCCAAGTGGATGTAAGCACTTTAGGGAATTGGATGGTACATGAAATATAGCCTAGAATAATGTGAAAAATAATGGATATTGTCCAAAATAGTCTTGAAACCCTCTTCTTCTCTGATAGGCTCTGATTTTGATAGCTCCTTTGAGGAAAAATATTTAGGAGTCATCCTCTCTGTAGCCGACTCTTTGGACTTTATGCACAGTTCATGTCAGCAGTTAAAGCCAGAAATAAGATGCCAGATACATTAAGAAAGGAATAGAAAATACTTAAAATATTGTAAATTAATGACATGATCGAATAAATGCAAACTGTAGTATCTGGAATAGAGCATTCCATTCCAGTTACTTTGGTTTATAGTTGCCTAAGATTATATTTAGTTTTTATAAGCACATAATCTTTCGGACAAAAGAAAAACTTTAGAAATTGCCTCTGGTATTTAAAGTCAGCAAGGCATAATATATTGGTCAAAATCTCTTAACTTTTAGAAAGAGTGTGGTATTTCAAACAAAAGACCCATATGCTTATATCTAAAAAAGAAATAGACTTATATTTTCTGAAGCTTTGATTTTTCAGACCAGAAATCTGAAGTTTATATGTAAAGGGGCCTATTAATGTTCAACTGTGTTTTACTTTTCTTTCCAGAAGTACTATTAGAGCGATTACCCTTATTTTGTATAATGTGTATCTTAGTGGAAAACCTTTTTTCTTTATTTCCTAGGAGTTGCGTTTTTATTCTTTTAAGATTTAAAATATTTCAGTCACCACTTTTTGAGTGATTTCAGCTTTACATTCGCAAATTTGAGTTTGTCTATAAGCATAGCCTCTAATAAAATTTCCCTTATTAGAAATTAGAATTGAATTGAGCAGTATTTTCAGAGTTGTTCGAAGTTTTTGAATTTCATTAAAGATTTTGGATTTAATTTTGAACAGTTCCTAGTCCTGGACACATGTCTAAATGATGTGCGTGCATCAAGACAAAATGGTAAAAATTTATTGCCTATCGTGAGATTTTGTTGACTTGACATTCTGGTATTTGGATAATTAAATGAATTTCTCTGACTTCATCAGCATATTTGGCATTAAACATCCATAGCATTGCTCTATTACATAAAGAAAGTTACTTCACCATTATCAAGTATTAGTTTGGTGCTTTTTCATGAGGAATAAATTATGTACTGTTAGAAGTCAGTATGACAAATTATGTTGCTTACTTTTTTAAGATCTTTTTTTAAATTTTATTTTTAATTGGAGGATAGTTGCTTCACAGTATTGTATTGGCTTCTTCCATATAACAACATGAATCAGCCATAAGTATTCATATGTTCCCTCCCCCCCTCATCTCCTACCCTGTTTCATCCCTCCTTCTGTGTTTTACAGCAACTTCCCATTACCTATTTATTTTATATATGGTAATATATATGTTTAAATGCTACCCTCTCAATTCATCCCACTTTTTCCTTCCCTCTCTGTGTCCAAAATCTGTTCTCTATGTCTATGTCTGTATTCCTGCCCTGCAAAGAAATTCATCAGTACCATTTTTTTTCTAGATTCCACATGTATGAATTAATAGGTGATATTTATTTTTCTCTTTCTGACTTGCTTCACTCTGTATAACAGGTTCTAAGTTCATCCAACTGAATAGAACTGGCTCAGATGTGTTCCTTTTTATGGCTGAAGAATATTCCATTGAATATATGTACCACTGTTCACTTATCCATTCATCTGTTGGAGAACATCTAGGTTGCTTCCATGTCCTAGCTATTGTAATAGTGCTGCAATGAAGATCAGCGAACACATGTCTTTTTCAGTTATGGTTTTCTCAAGGTTTATGCCCTGTAGTGGGCATATACTTAGGAATTTTCCATACTGTTATCCATAGTGGCTGTGTCAGTTTACATTCCCACCAACATTGCTTTATTTTTAATGAGTGTAATTCTAAGACCACTAACAAGACTAGTAATCATGAAAGTTGATATAATGCTAAGTAATCAAAACTTACACTTGTGGTAGATCATAATACTAATATCTCAGTTTATATCCTTGCTTTCATGTACAGCTACTATGGCAACAGAAAACTAAAATACCCAACTATGTAATAGACCTATATTGTAGAGTTGGATTATATTTTTCAGTGGAGTTTTTCAAACTTGTTAATGGATGTTGTCGTAGACCAAAAATCTGGGTGTTTACTGGCCGTAGTCATAACTGTGTCTTTAAGACAGAGACCACAGTGCTAGAGTCCATAAGTCCACTGAGTTAACAGTTACCCACCTTGGGCATTTACCCAGTTACTGGTTTCATAGCCAGGAAATCATTCAGAAGGACACAGTACTCTAGTGTGCATTTATATACATGACCAGAGACAAAACAGTGTTCTCCTTCATTCAGTTTTATTACTCTTTGATATATACTTTATTTCTCTCAAATTTGAGATCATACCCTAATAATTTAAAAAAATAGCAATTAACAAACAAACAAGTTTCTGTAAATTTTTAAAGCAATTACTTGTTTCTGTGGAAAAATAAAAAGCTTCATAGCATAGTGGTTGAGTTTTATAATCTAAAAAACTAGTTTTATAATCTAAAGATGGTCTCCTAACCTCTGTGCCTCAGTTTCCTCAATCATTAAGTGGGGATATTAATGGTTTAGTTTGTTAGAATAGTAAATGTTAATATCTGAAGTGTCAAGTATATGCTGAGTTCTTTATCAACATCATTATTATGCTATCATGATATTTTTAATTTTCTAAATGTTGCAAGGTAGATATTATTAGAAAGGGGATTAGATGATTTAATGAAGACCCCTAGCTGGAATGCAACTCAAATGCACACCTGTTGTTCCTCTATCACATGCAAGCAAAGCCTAGAAAACACAACATCTGTCAGCACCAGTCCACAAATTGACATTTAGGTGCTTGCTGAAAGAAAAAATTAGTCACTAAAGCTTGATTTTTTTTCTCTCTGTTTTATTTTATGTAGTCACATGTTACATAACTTTATTCTAAAGGAAAATTCAAAAGGACTTTAATAGGCTGTTTGCAATGTGCTACCCATTTTTCTAAAAGCTTTATATGGATTAAATTGTTAAATCCTCATCCCATGGAGTGGTTAAGTGTGTGCCTGCTAAGTCACTTCAGTCATGTCCAACTCTTTGCTACCCTATGGACTCTAGCCCCCCAGGCTCCTCTGTCCCTGGCATTCTCCAGGCAAGAATACTGAAGTGGGTTGCCATGCTCCCTCCAGGGGATCTTCCCAAACAAGGGATCAAACTTGGGTCTCTTTTGTCTCCTACATTGGCAGGTAGGTTCCTTACCACAAGTGCCACCTGGGAAGCCTCAGAGTAGTTAAGTAAATTTCCCCAAATTATACAGGAATAAAGAGACAGAGCTTGCATTCTGTACTCCTGTGCTTTAAATGTTATTAATGAAAGGATATCATATCTCTTAATATGAAGAGTCAGTATTAATAGGAATCTACATCAGTAGTTTCAGTCTATATCCCAACTGAATCAATATTTAAGTGGAATATGACAATACTTTATAGTTATAATTATGTTCATAATAATAGGGAATAGAAAAATAGATAATGCTTGGGTGTAAAACATACAAATTCTCTCTTTTTTTTATACTTAACCTGAATAAACAACATAACAAAATTGATCCTCTCTGTCATAGGGTACATGGACCTACTTGGGGAGAATGAGGAATTATTAGAATCATAATATGTTGAGTATCTTTATGATCATCTCATCTGGCCATTTTTCTAGAAAGTCTAGCATCTATGTAGTTATCTTTATCAGAGTTTCTTATTCATCCTAATGGCTTTGAGTTACTGTCTAGTGTCCTTTCATTTCAGCCTGGGAATTTATTTTAGCACTTCATGTAGAGCAGGTTTACTACCAATGATACTCTTTCAACTTTTGTTTGCCTGGGAATGTTTTCATTTCTTCTTCATTCTTTGAAAGATAGTTTTACTGAATATAGTATTCTTGGATAACAGTTTTTTTTTTTCTTTCAATGGAAAGAAGTCCTATTTTCTATGGCCTCCTTGTTTTCCGATAAGAAATCTGCTATTTATTTTATTGAGGACACTTTGTAAAAGTGAACTACTTCTCTCTTACTGCTTTCAAGATTTATTTATTGTTTTGTCTTTGGCTTTCAACAGATTGACTATAACGTGTGTCCAAGTGGATCTCTGATTTATACTTGAAGCTTATTGAGCTTCTTGAATAAATTGATTTGTGCTTTTATTTAATTTGGTGGGTTTGGGCCCATTATTTCTTCAGCCTTTCCATCTTCCTCTTTTTTTCTCCTATGGGAATCCCATTTTAAGTATGCTATATATATATATATATATCTCACAAGTCTCTTAGGCTTTGTTCATTTTTGTTCTTTCATTTATCTTTCTGCCCTTCAGACTAGGTAATTTCAATTGACCTACCTTAAGCTTTGCAGATTCTCTATTTTGTCTGCTCAAATCTACTATTTGAGATGATCTAGTGAATTTTCATTTTGATTATTGTGCCTTTCAGAATTTCTATTTAGTTCCATGTTATAATTTTTATTTTTTAATGGATATTCTTTATTTGCTCATATTTTATTCTCCTATTTTCTTTTACTTTTCTTTTTTCACTCTTTGGCCATAGTTTTTCTTAGCTCATTTTGTGTGTGTCTTGTTTCATTTCATGCTTGCTAATTTTTTATGCTGAAAACTGGAAGAAGCACAAACTGGAATCAAGATTGCTGGGAGAAATATCAATAATCTCAGATATGCAGATGACACCACCCTTATGGCAGAAAGTGAAGAGGAACTAAGAAGCCTCTTGATGAAAGTGAAAGAGGAGAGTGAAAAAGTTGGCTTAAAGCTCAACATTCTGAAAACTAAGATCATGGCGTCCAGTCCCATCACTTCATGGGAAATAGATGGGGAAACAGTGGCTGACTTTATTTTCCTGGGCTCCAAAAATCACTGCAGATGGTGATTGCAGCCATGAAATTAAAAGACACTTACTCCTTGGAAGGAAAGTTTTGACCAACCTAGGCAGCATATTAAAAAGCAGAGACATTACTTTGTCAACAAAGGTCTGTCTAGTTAAGGCTATGATTTTTCCAGTAGTCTTGTATGAATGTGAGAGTTGGACTATAAAGAAAGCTGAGTGCGGAAGTATTGATGCTTTTGAACTGCAGTGTTGAAGAAGCCTCTTGAGAGTCCCTTGGACAGCAAGGAGATCCAACCAGTCCATCCTAAAGGAGATCAGTTTTGGGTGTTCATTGGAAGGACTGATGTTGAAACTGAAACTCCAATACTTTGGCCACCTGATGTGAAGAGCTGATTCATTTGAAAAGACCTGATGCTGGGAAAGATTGAGGGTGGGAAGAGAAGGGGACAACAGAGGATGAGATCATTGGATGGCATCACCAACTCAATGGACATGAGTTTGGGCCAACTCCGGGAGTTGGTGATGGACAGGGAGGCCTGGTGTACTGTGACTCATGGGGTTGCAAAGAGTTGGACATGACTGAGCGACTGAGCTGAACTGAGCATTATGAATATTATTATGTAGTAAAGGCAAATAACATTCTTCCCCATCCTCAGAACTTTTTTTTCTACAGCTGTAGGCTGTAACTTTTATTTTAATAACTTTTCTAAAATATTTTGTTATTATGTAACGGTTTCCTTGTCTATGGGTTTCCCTGGTGACTCAGTGCTACAGAATCTGCCAGCTAATTAGGAGACATGGGTTTGATCCCTGATTTGAGAAGATTCCCTGGAGAAGGAACTGGCAACCCACTCAAGTGTTCTTGCCTGAGAAATCCCATGGACAGAGGAGCCTGACAAGCTACAGTCTATGGAGTTGCACATGACTTAGTTACTAAACAATGACAACATTACTTGTTATAATCTATAATATATTTTGTAAAAACTGTATTCTTTTTGTGAAATGTCCATTCCTTAACTTGTCAGGTAGGTTTTCACTGATGTACTTAGAGACCAGAAGGTGAGAGAAAGAAAGAGAGAGAAATATAATAAAAAGAAATGAAAAAGTTTCCTAATCTGCAGGTTTGCCTGTGCTGGGGCACTCCTTTAATGTTTAGCCATGCCATGGAAAACCCTGTCATGACCTTCCTCTTCAACTTGCATTTAACCTAGATAAAGTGTAGGGTCTTCTGAGGTCTTTTCTGAGCATCTGTCCTATCCAGAGTTTGTTCATGGCTTTTTAAATTTCAAAGAATGCATAGGAAGCTTTCAAATACCATAATTTCTCAAAGAAAACTCTCTTGTCAGATTTTTCTCCCAGGTTTTCAGTGCTCTGTTGTCTACCTCAGTCAGTCTTTTGCTTCCTTTAGGTGGCTATAGGTTCTTTCATTTGCCTTACACTTTTTTTTTTTAAAATGTATTTATTTCTTGTGGAAGGGTAGTTGCTTTACAATATTGCGTTGGTCTGTGGTGCTTTGCTACCCTGAGGGAGTCTTAGGTGAAATGAAAACAAGCAGCTTGTACAGTCCTTCAAGCAGTCTCCATCCATTTACAGCAGACAAACACAATTCTTTGTTTATAAGATCTGCTTGGCTCCACTGGAATGAGAGACAGGGTTCCACACTGGGAATATGGGCTGCCATCTTTAATACCACCACACACCCGGAGAAGGAGGCAAGGCCAAGTGAAAAATGCTGCAAAACTTTTCTACATAATTTTATTTGGCATTTTCTTAATTAAGGAATCACTTGGTTACTGTATACTTTTGAATTCTTTACAGAGATCTGATTAACAACTTTTGGCTTGATTGTATTTTTTTTTTTTTGGTCTTTGGAGGGATGGAACTGCCTGCACTGCCATTTCCACTGATGTCACTTGTCACTCTGGCCATGTAGATTTCTAAACTTACATATGATGGAGTATAGTATAGAGAACATTACAAGGTGAGCAACACACTGATGGTATTTGTAAAATATTTGATAGACCAAAGGTTAATATCTAAATTCATAAACTAGTTCCAGGTAGGAGAAGACAAACCAATAAAAAAATTAGGCAATGGATGTAAACATGCAGTTTACGGGGGGGGGGGGAAGCACATAATGCTAGAGCCATTTAAAATATTAATCGTTTAGAGGGTATATCAATAGTTCATGGGATATCTATTCTGTAGAATCTTCGGTGTAAACATAGCATAGTGAGAGCAAATATCTGAGAGCAATGCATACAATGGGATCCCATCTTTGTCAATCAAGTATTTGTTTTACAACAACTTTAAAAAAAATTTTTAAATGAGTGATATATGAAACAAAAAATTTAAAAATCATTTGATATATTATGCATAACTTATCTCATGACCATAGGAAAGAACTGGTTTATGTTAGATGCTCACCAAGTATTTGGTGTATTTCCTCAATTTCTGATGCTATCGTTAAACAAGGTAAACTTGACCAAGGTAAATGTAATTTCCTCTACTTGGATTCTGCCTCAACCAAATTGCTTAAGAAAAAAGAAATAGGACTATAAGAGAATAAGCATTCATTAACTTTAATACAAATGAGTCAAGTCTCTTGTATCTGACCAAAAATAAGTCTATGGAAATCACTGATTGAAATATCATAGAATACGTATTTCTCCTCACTTTGTTTGTTAGATGAAACTTGGGTGCCTTGGTTTAGTTCTAAATATGGTGACAAAAATGGGACATAGACAAACTAAAATAAGCTCTGAGAATGATGTTTAGATTGGCCCAATGACCTTAATTATTTAACTGAGCACCTTGATGTGTCAGTTACTTCGATAAGCTATTGAAAATGGTAAGACTTCATCCATGCCCCTACACTAGTGTTCACACTTTCCTGTGCAAAAATTTCCTCTGACTTTCACCTTACCTAGTTTACACATCACATCTCATACCATGGCTACAGGACTCTAGCCATGATGCCTCTCTAACCTTCTGCTCTTTCTTGCCCCTTTCCTACTCTGCTCCAGCCATACAAGGGCTCCTAGAAATTTCTCAAGGACCTTTTCCCAGATATCAAAGAGCTTGGTCCTCCCTTATGACAGAGGACTTCCTTGTTCACCATATACAAAATTCAAACATCCCACCTTCCCTGACATGCATATTCCCTAAACTCATCTTTTGTTTTATTGTCCCGAAGTCATTATCCTGCTTTATTATCCTTCTTACCAACTGACATGCTATATATTTACAAGCATACTTGTTTGCTCTCTATGTCTTTTACTGTGACGTATGCTACTTGAGGACAGGAATTCTGTCTGTTGGGTTAACTTTCGTATCCCTGAAATCTACAATAGTCACTGACATACAATTAAAAAATTAATAAATGCTTCTAAATAGCTTCATAATTGAACAAATTGAAATATGAGTAAGACAGTACTCTCTAGAAATCCAGAGATTGGTAAAATATACCTGGATGAACAAACATGATATAAAACATGGCAAGATGTCTAAAGAGTTACACAGGTGAAATGATGCAAGGGAGACAGAAGCAGAGGAGGCTTGACTTTAAAGAAGGTTTTAAAGAGTCAATATAGGTTTTTTGATGACTGGTGTGAGGTGATACTGTTTTGGTCTACATTTCTCTAATTAGTAATGTTAAGCATCTTTTCATGTGCCTCTTGGCCATCTGTATGTCTTCTTTGGAGAGATGTCTATTTAGGTCTTCCACCCATTTTTTGATTGGGTTGTTTTTGTTGTTGTTGTTGTTATTGAACTCATGAGATGTTTGTATATTTTGGAGATTAATCCCTTGTCAGTGGCTTTATTTGTAAATATTTTCTCCCATTCTGAGGCTTCTTTTTTTGTTTCGTTTACAGTTTTCAGGGCAAGAATAGAGACAAAGGTGTAGAAAATGGATGTGTGAATATGATGGGGAGGAGAAAGGGGAATTAGGAGATTGGGATTGGCATATATATGCTACCACGTATAAAATAAATAGTAGGAAGCTGCTGTATAGCACAGGGAACTCAGCTCGGTGCTGTGATGACTAAAGGAGTAGGATAGAGTGGGAACTGGGATGCCAAAGAGGGAAGAGATATATAGATACACACAGCTGATCCCCTGAGTTGTACAGCAGGAACTAACACACCATTGTAAAGTAACTATACTCCAATAAAGAGTCCCAGATAGAAAAAGAAAATCAATATACCTTCTCTTTCAGATGGACAGGAGTCAGTGTGAGGAGAAGCCAGTCAAAGCATAGAGAACAGCATGTGCAAAGGTCTTAGAATGGTAAACAACTAGTAGATAGTTCAGCAGGACTCATGGATGAGGAGTAGGTGAGTTGTGGAAAGCGATAGAAAAGGCTAGAGAAGTGGGCACTGACCAGAGTGCAAAATCTCTGATGGCTGAGCTTACAAGTTTAGATTAATTCTATCTGAAGGCAGTAGAGAATTCCAAAGGAACCTTAAGCAAGGGAATGACGTGTTCATTATTTTGTGTTATAAGGAAGAGCATAAGTTATGTTGCATTTATGCTTTGGAAATTTGAGTGGCCAGCAGTGTACTTGGGCAAGATAGACCAAGCCATTTAGAGAGGAGATTTGGACACATGTGAAAAATGAGGTATTCTATTCTGATCCTATGAGTTTGAGGTTCTTTTAGGCCATTAGAAAGATCTGAGTAAGAGGCAATCAGAAATACCTGTGTAGAATATAGGAGACCTCAGTGTAATAAAGGCTGGAGGCTTGTGAATGAGATGATCCAGAAAGAAGTTCTAGATTGAAAATGCAGAGCCAAAGACCAAAGACCTGAAGAGACTGAGAATGTTTTACCTGACAAGAAACAGATGTCCTAGTATCTGGAATTTGCTGTTGTATGAAAAAGGAATTTCATTGATTTCTTAAGTCTTCAGTGGGTGAGTGAGGAATAATAAAAAGACTTTAATGCAATCTGTGTCAGCCATCTACATATTCTTTTCAAAACTTATCTCAACCTCAATAGCTCAAAACGATAATAAACGTTTGTTATCAATAATTTCTGTGGATCAGAGAGTTGAGAATAGCTTAGCTGGGTAGTTCTGGCTTGATGTCTCTCACAAAATTGCAGCCAAGTTGTTGGCCAGAGCTATAGTCATCTAAAGGCTTCATTGAGTCTGGATGACCAATCCCCAAAGTGGCCCGGTCACCTGAGTGGTGAGGGGCTACTGGTTTTTGACAGAAATCTTCAGTGTTTCTTCATTTGTGCCTCCCCACATGTGGACCTCTCTTCAGAGATGTTTGAATGCCCTCACATCGTGGAAGGTGACTTTCCAAAGAACTGTTGATTCAAAAGATAGCAGGCCAGAAATTGCAATATCTTTTTTTTTTCAATTGAGGTATAGTTGCTTTACAATGTTGTTTGAGTGTGTATGTGTCAATCCCAATCTCCCAATTCATCCCAGCCTCCCTCTGCTCCGTGATGGTCTGTCCACACATCTGTTCCCTACATCCACATCTCTTTTACTACCCTGAAAATAGGTTCATCTGTACCATTTTTCTAGATCTCACATATATGCCTTAATATCTGATACCTGTTTTCCTCTTTCTGACTTAATTCATTTTGTATAGCAGACTCTAAATCTATACCCATCTCTACAAATGACCCAATTTCATTCATTTTTATGGCTGAGTAATATCCTATTGTATATATATACCAAATCTTCTTTATCCATTCAATGGTAAGCTTATATTTAGGCTGCTTCCATGTCCGGTCTGTTGTAAATAGTACTTCAGTGAACATTAGGGTATACGTATCTTTTTGAATTATGGTTTTCTCAGGGTTTCTGCCCAGTATTGGGACTCCTGGGTCATATGATAGAAATGGTGGTATCTTTTATGACTCAGTCTTGGTGGTCATATCTCCTCACTTCCACAGTATCCTTTCTGTTACTTTGTAAGCTCTATTCAGTGTCAGGAGGTGCAGACTACTAGACAAGAACACACATACCAAGAGGTAAGGATCAATGGGGGCCATCTTGGAGGTCAGCCACCATGATGAAGCTGTCCAGTGACCAAATAGGTTGCTTCATGAGGCGATTAAGTTCCTGGTTACTGGAGGTACACAAACAAAACCTAGGTCAGAACTGAGTAAATGAGGAAAAGGATGGAGGAATTCTAGAACACATAATGACTAGACAAGTTCCCTCCTTTCAGAACTCATGGTTGGTTCTCTTAGGAGTATTTAAACTGACTTGGAAAAAAGAAAAGAAAGAGAGAAATGAAGTGAATTGAAAACACCAAAACATTTTTCATTTTTATAGTGAAAATATTTGATAAATTATTTGAGGGTTGCATGTATTAAGTGAGCCTTGAGGTAAGGGCAAAGCAGAGCAGTCCCCTAAGATGAGATGATTGGCAGTATACTCTGGAGAAGGTAACAAGAATTTAAACACTGAGAATTGTTTAATTAGCCTAACTTCATTCAAGATCTCTCAGCCTAATTTTCATTGTTTGTCTTACATACCATAACATCCTTCAGTATCAGCCCATCTTTTTCAGCATCAAGCCCCAAGACTCTAAAACAGTGTTTTAGATAACCTAGTAGGCATTTCATTCTCTAAAGAAAACAATTATATATGAAATTAATAATTAAAAATTATAAATAGAAAGAACAAGAAAACATGCATATCCCGTGTCCTGCGGGTAGATTTTTGCATGGTGTGTAGGGAATTAGGTGCAAAAAAATCCATTTATGTTAATGGGCATTGCATGTCTAATTTCTCATGCACCACATTGTTGATTTCCCTCTGTGTCTTTGTCAGTACATGGGACCAATGGTGGAGGAAAGAGAGGTGAATGATTTATTTGATGGTCTGTCAATCATAATGGCAACCAGAAATATTCCAAAACTGTTTTTAACCTCTATAGAAACAGTTAGTTAGACCATATGCGTTTTTCTTCTTGCCAGATGCTGTCATTCATCAATTTCCTATTAAGAAAATGGGATTCGGCAAAAACCACTGAGGTTTTTTCTCATTTGTAATAGATATGCCACAAAATCAGATTGCAAACATATTCTTCAAGTTCCACGAAATAACTTCTGACACTTGCTAATCTCCATATTAATTCTGACTGACCTTTAATGGTGTTTCTTGTGCGGGGGCAGAACAACATCCAAAAGTATTATTTTAAAATTACCTTTATGACAAGTTTAAGCCTAGAGGTTAAATAGATTTGTTTGTGATTATCCAGTCTGGAAAAAAAAAAAGAAATGGCCATTTAAAAATATCAGCAACCTTCTAATATACTCTCTAGACAGTGAGGAGAGATCATAAAATGTTTGAAAATTAAAGGAAGCAGCATGAGTCAAATGCTGATTACCCAAAGATGTTAAAGAAAGTGAAAAAAACAAAACTGTATTGACACGCCCCCCCACCCCACCCCGCCACTGCACCAAGTAGAAAGATCATTTTGTTTAGAGAAGATGGATACTTAATTGCTGTAAAATCCTGGGTGGGTTTGTTTGTTTGCTTGTTTATTTATTGTCAAGGATGACCCAGGGAAAACTAAGGGGCTCCTTTTTCTAGGGACGATAGAATCGTTTCAGCCTATACACGGCAGCAGTCTGTCTTCAGGCTTAAACATACAGCTCTAACAACAATCATATTTTGGGTTTTAAATTTGAATGCTCTAGGTAGTTGGAATATATTGACACTGTCGTTTCTAACACAGATCTTCTTGAAGTATTCTTATGATAACACTGATGGCTTCAAATGTTTGCCTGTCATGCTGAATTCACTTAGCAAACCAGCTAACATGGAACTGTAAGGGAAAAGAATATTGTTGCATAACTTGCAATCTGCAGCATTTTGCATTTCTTATTAATAGGAACTGACTGACTCTCAGATAAACCCTGCAAATAGCTTATAGGAGAGAGGAATGCTCTGAAATTCAAGCAAATTTCTTTCAAGAGTTAAGTGCTGATCAAAATTCTGAATTTTCTCTGGCTGTCAGCCAGCAAGAAGCATGCAGGGTCTGCTTATTGTTTAAGATTTTGGTAAAAAGCCACTAAGAAAGAAAAAAAAAAATGTGACTTTACAGCTGTCAGACTTTGTTGTATCCACTCCAGCCTAATATTCTCAAGTCTAATATTTTTTAAAGGTCACAAATGAGCTATAATATAATTTTTAACATTTTAATTTTCCCTTTTCTTCCTTGGCTTTTTTTTTTTTTCCCTCCCCTGCTGGGACAGCTCCACTCATGAAGGTCAAGGGAATGATAATGCTGAGGTAGTTCTGTCTTTTTATTCATAGACCAGGTGGAGAGTGCATATAGCCATAAACGTGTGCCTCCATCACACGGCTTGCTATTGACCTTTGCCCTGAGCTGAAGATTGTACCTTCTCAGGGGATAACAAATGATTCACTTTGCAGGTAGGCAGAGGCCTGGAGCTCCCTTTGCCAGACACTGCCAATTTTCCTGAATGATCTCTTGTGATTGGTTTTCTCATAGGAATAGACTATTTGTGAGTACACTGTTGAACTCTTGTTTTTTTAAGGAATATGTCTTTGCCAGGAACAGCTGTCCTTGAGTTGAGATGATTAGTACTTTATCTGCGACTGCAGGTTCCCATTCGGCTGTTGGCTAAAAACTCATTTTCACCCTGGGAAAACATCACTGTCCTTTTGGGCACCAAAACACATTTTTGGTATTTGATCAAGTTGAGCCATTAAAAAAATATATAGTAATAATCCTGTTTAAGGTCACTGTGGCTTGACCTCTAACTGCCAACTAAGGTTCCAGTTCTGTAAGGTGACCTAGAAAAATGAGCTAGCTCAATACTACAAAAATAGTAGCCAAGTTTCTTCTTTCTTACCCAGTTTCAACTGGGAGCATGGTTCAGAGGAGAGAAGTGGGCACAAAGAGGCATAACCCCTTGATTCTGACCTTGACTTAGGGAGTAAAGTCTTTGACAAGTCCATGGGAAGTAAGAGTAGATGGAGATAGAGGCCCAAAGCAAAAGGATTATTTAACCTGAAGCCAAGATTCTTTAAAACTTCATATTTTGAAGTGTTGTGTTATTTTTAAATGCAGTTGTATGTATCCAAATACATATGCATTGTTAGATACAAATCTAATCCTCTATTAAATAAAATATTGAGAAACAACCACTATTTCTTGAAATATTCTATTATTTCTTTATTTTTTAATACCCTTGTGTGCCTGAGCTCACTGAAAGACTTTAGTCTTTAAGATTGGCTTTAAAATAAAGCTGAAATAATGCATTAATTAATGTTACTGTTGCTAAATGGTGTCCAGCTCTTTGGGCGACCCCATGGACCATAACCAGCTAGGCTCCTCTGTCCATGAGATTTCCCAGGCAAGAATACTGGAGTTGGTTGCCATTTCCTTCTCCAGAGGATCAAGCTTGCATCTCCTGCATTTACAGGTAGATTCTTTACCACTGAGTCACTAATAGTAAAACCCCACTAATATAGCCCTTAACAAATTAACAAACTGTCACAAACTGGACGGCTTAAAACAATAAAAATATATTCTCTCACAATTCTGGCAGGTAGCAGTCTAAAATTAGAGGGTCAGCAGGGTCCTTCTATCTGAAGACTCTAAGAAAGGATCCTTCCTTGCCTTCTCCTTTTTTCTGGTAGCTCCCAGCAGTCCTTGGTGTTCCTTGGCTTGTATACAGAGGTGTCACTCCATTTGCTGCCTCCATCTTTGCATCTTTTTCTTCTCTGTCTCCTCTGTGTCTGTGTGTCTCTTTGCACATCCTCTGTTTTCTTATACATCAGTCATTCCATTTAGGATCCACCCTAATTCAGTAGGACCTACATCTTCAAAGATCCTATTTGCAAATAAGATCATAGTCCCAGGTTCTGAGTAGACTTGAATGTTGAGAAAATGCTTCAACCTAAAAATCTCTTTTTCCACATGACCTTCTGGGATAACTAGCATAACTAAGAAAACAGCAGGATCAGTGCCCTGCCTTTTTCTTTTAAAGGTACTTGATGTCCTAACTTTTGTGGAGAACAAAACAAAGGAGTTTAGACTAAGTAGTGTGAAAATGAGACTGAGACACTCAGAGTCAAGGTGGTCTCTGCGTGCTTTCCTTGTAGATCCTACATATTTCCCTACACAAAGTTTAGGTTGTACTTCACACTTAGCCCTAACAGAGAAAAGCTGTCTCCATCATGACCCAAGATATAGGAAAGTGCCTCACAGGGACTGGAAGACATTGTAAATGTGCTGCATCTTCTTGGAGGATCAGTTGCATTCAGTTATATTTCTAGATTAAAATACACATAACTACTTTTTAAACATTTCTTAATTTTAATTTTTAATTACCAGGGCTTCACATTTTTTTAAATTATCCAGGATGCCCATTCACTGCCTTCTGACATGAGGGTGATTTTATTGGAAAACTCTCTCCATTCTGTATGATCACGATTGGATTAATCTCAACTTGATGGCTACATAGTAAAACTTCAGTAAAGATTTGTTAGATTAATAAACCACTCTAAGAAATTGCTCTGTTCTTCCAGTCCTAACCCAAGAAACTGTTCCAGAGTAACTCATTTTTTATAGAGATCCAAGTCTCCTTCTTGACATCTGAACCTCTTTGTCATCTCATCTCTCATTGCTTCCCCTAAGCTCTTAACTATTATTTCAATGCCAATACCAAGCAGGAGTGATGTGCTTCTGCTTGAAAGAAATCCTGTCTACCTAGAACTTGAATATACTCCATTGTGGAGTCTGATGGTAAAAGTACCTCAGAGAACTGCCAGGCAAGATAATTTTATCATTTACTGTTTGGTCCAAATCTAGTAAACTCCCCTCTACAAATTCAGACCATAAACAGGATACCTTGTACACAGTGGTCTCCTAAATAATTCTCTGGTATTACCACCACCTCCTGCTTTGTTCTTCTTCCAAATTTTTTCTCCTCTGTGGAAAAGATAGAGTGCAGGAGGAGAAGTGAGCAACAAAGGATGAAATTGTTGGATGGCATCATCGACTCAATGGACATGAGCTTGAGCAAACTCTGGGAGATAGTGAAGGACAGGGAAGCCTGGCATGCTGCAGTTCACGGGGACATGAAGAATTGGAGATGACTTAGCAACAGAACAACTCCCTCCACTTCTCTGTTCCCCCTCCTCCTTTTTCTTCTTCAATTTCAGAAGTCTATAGGTCCTCTGGCCAATCCATTTGTCCTGTGTACTAGTTTCTATGGTACTGAGTTTGTATTTCAGCTTGAGTTAATGAATGAATCATTCTACTAACTTCTTATTCTTCCCTTATCTAAACACAAACCAAAGAGTGTTAGTTGCACGCCTCATCCTTTTCTCAGTTATGGTACAACCAGAGTCATTATAAACCAGAGACACACAAATGCACTTTAACAGTACACAAGTTGTATTTAACTTTCCTGCAGCAATCTGGAGATAGGTGAGTGATTCCAGAAGCTGTAGTTTTGTGAGATCATTCATTCAGGGACCAGGGCTACTAACATCTGATGCTCCCCTACCTCCAGCAGGTATTATCTTTTCTACTGGGTCAAACTAGGTTATCAGTACCACACCCACATTGCATCTTTTTGGATGGAGAAAGAGAGGAAGTGGAGGACAAATAACATCCTTTGAAAGCTCAGTCTAGTAAGAATTTCCTGGGGGTTTAGTGGTAAGGAATCTGGGCTTTCACTGCTTTGCCTTGTGTTTAATTCCTGCTCAGCAAATTGGAAAAGGAAGCGGCAACCCACTCCAGCATTCTTGCTTGGAGAATTCCATGGACAGAGGAGCCTTGGTGGGCTACAGTCCATCGGGTCACAGAGAGTCAGACATGGCTGAACACACACACTTCTTCAACCAGGAAACTGAGGGCGAAATAAATAAGTAAAGCTCAATCTGGAAGTTGTGCTTATCTCGTCTCACAAGTGCCCAAAATATAGTCATGTGACCTGGTTTTCAGGAAAATTTGGCCTCTAACTAAGAGTTTTCTTTCTAAAGGAAAAGGGAGATATTGGATCCAGGCAGCATTTAGCAGTGCCTGCCTATTCCCTACTCACCTTGACAGTCACAGTCTGGTCTCAACTCCATCAAGAGTTCTCCTTGATGATTTCAGCAATAGAATATACCCTTCATTTGGCACTTACTGTACAGCATATTTAATTGCTAATTAAAATATCATTCCTGATTCTTAACTCTAAATGAAATTTTAGGCTTCATTAGGGCAGGAGTTATTCATTTCATGTACTTCAGTGTGATTAGCACACAGTAGGCACTCAACCAATACTTCCAGGTGCAGACAATGTATTGCAGTACATTAGGGATCCTTAAACATCCTTGAGTTCTTTTTATGACAGTTACCCTATGTATTTCAAACTTGAGCATCTTCATTAATATTCAGGAGAGAGAACTATTATCTTAAAGCAAACTAAACTTTGCTAGCTTCAAAAGAAGAGATAATAAACTATGGAACACACTAAGGGTGAGTGTCTTTGAAGTGAGTATATAGGAAAACGGAATTAATCACCAGCATTAACTGCTTCTTGGAGGCTTAGAGAAAGCACTATATTTGCAGAAAAGAATCATTCAGTTAGAAGAATGATAGATTGGTTAAGAGAACCATAGAGGTCAATGGCTTGTGAAGTGAGCTCTAGACACCAAGGTTTAAAAGGGTGTGACCCAGAAGACCTAAAGGCTGTGAAATTGAAGGGCCACTGCACAGGAAATGACGAATATGAATTTGGAGGTTATGAGCCTTCATCACTGTGAGTGATGAGAGCTGGATCATGTGGCAAGAGGTGCTCTTTTTCAGACTCAATTTATTTTTTCTCTGTATGCTTAAGACTTCTCAGAGTCAGCTTTATTCAACTTTCTCTATAGCTGTGCTGCTAGCAAATGGATAGTACCTTACACTGTAGTCATCATAGTGGCTGGTGCATTTAAAGATCAAATGTGTTTGCTGACCTGAAAGATCAGGCTACCCTTTGTTTCTGACAAAAAGAAACTTCTGTGAGAGGGGAATAAATCAGAGAAGAAATTTCTGTGCAAGTATAATCCTTTTAGATTGACTTAGTAGCCAAAAAGTGAGAATGATGTGCTAATAATAACATTGTTAGCTCCTAGAAGAGGCAAAGACCTGTGCTATGGACACATTCTCCTTTCTCCAATTTGATGGCATTCTCAGCTAAAAAGAGAGTCCAAAAAGTAGAAATGATTCTCCATTGCAACTATGGAAGACAGTATAGTGCTTTAGAGTTAATGTGCTGGAGTCAGACTGATGAGGTTCTGATCAGAGCTCTCCACCCCATTGCTGTGGGACTTTGGGAAAATAGCTCTAAAGCCTCAATTTCCTCTTATAAAGTGGGTCTAACACTAGGATCTACTTTCAAGACATTATTGTCAAGCAAGCCATGATTCTCTTATGGAAATCCATACTTTTGGGTTCCCTCTTCTACCCTGGTCTCACTTTTGCAGCCCTTCTTTTCCCCAGCAATGGGAACTATTGCATAGCTAGGATGCTTTATTTTTTTTATTTTTTAATGGATAAACCAGATAGTGATACTCACCTGTATAAGACTTTTTCATGATTTCCCATTTACTCAGAATAAACTAAATCCCCATCCAGGTCTGTAATGCTATAAAATGATTGCCCCAGGTCCCCTTCCCGACCCCGCTTCAGCTGCTCTGGCTCTCCTCTTGTTTTCTAACACATTACAATTATTCTCCCCTATTGCTTTATTCCAGGAACCCTCATCTCTTTTCTTCCTGTGGCTGGGCTCCTTAAAACTTTCAGAATTGAGTTCATATGTCACCACATCTACTCAGACCATCCATTTAAACATTTCCTTCTCATCAACTGTCTAGCACATCACCCTTTTTAATTTCTCCCAGAGTATACATATCATTATCTTAAATTACCTGAATTACTTATTTGTCTACTTGTTTATTTTCTGCCTCCCCCAAGTGGAAAGAAAGCAAGAACCCTCTCTACCTTGTTCAGTCCTCTTTTCCCAACACTTAAGAGTGCCAGGAACATACTGTCATTCAATAAATATTTGTTTAATTAAGGAATGAGTGAATGGCTGAATTGGCCTCTCGCAGATTTGTATTACAAGAGACATTGGTTTGGTGTCACACATACAGCAAGTGCTGAAGAAATGGGAGTGACTGTTATAGTAAGAGCTGTCAGTACTCTACCACCTACCCAGCGTCCAACTGCAGATGCTTCCCTTCCACAGTTCCTTCCAGTCCTCTTTACAACATTCTTTCCCTGATTCTGAGGATTTGCAAAATAAAACATAGCTTATAGTGTCCTTGTGTTTTAGAGTTTAAGTTGCAGTGATAGCTATCCCTGCTTATCAAACCAGTCATTGTGGGAGTGGGGTGCATTTGTAAGAATCATTGCCTCATGGGTGAGGCATTGGTGTGAAGTGGGGAGAGATACAAGCTTTGGAATAACTTAGGCAAAGGTTCTAATCACCAGCTGTTTCAACACTGGCATTTTCTATGTGGGCTCCAAAAATTTACTTCTCTAATTTTTATCCTATTGTGTATTTTTAAAAGGATTAAATTTTAAATACAGAAGGAATCCCATAACTAGGGCCATTAAGAATATGAAATACTGACATTGGTGTGTATAACCAAACTTCCAAATCTCAGGCATGGATATAGCTCCAGATACCTTTCCAGCTTCAAGGTCATTCTCTCCAGAGTAAGTAAGTACTGGGTGGAATTAATTGAAGGTAGAAAGACCTTCCCCAGTCCCATCACACACAGAATAATGTTTACCTTTGAGAGTCTTACTTACTGCAAGGGTAAACCACCAGTCTGGTAAACAATGAGTTTCCTCCTGAATCAGAGAGTTGATGCAACCCAACATTATGGTCCAAAAGTTTCTATGTTGAGAGAGATAATGACATTGCCATTTTCATGTCAGTAGTTGAGACAGTGCATAAAATGAAATGATCACCTTGATAGGTCTCTTTTGTGCACAATTTACTACAGTCTTAGTTTTGATGATGTAGAATGTGCTGAATGGGAATTAGACCCTAAGATACTCCTAGGCCATGTGGTAGACTGTGTGAACTGATTTTAAATAATAATCTTGGCTGTGCTGATGATACTCAGGACTGTTTGAAGACTAGTTCTGTGTTGAGGGAGCAGGTGCTGAGTTCAGACCAGTGTTCACACACTTCAGAATTTAAAAAATCAACCCTCCTCTTGAGGAGGATAACTAGTGAAGGAGGACTTTAATTACATTTTGTTTAAGCATCCATAAAGAACAAAGTCTGTCTATAGGATGTGAAGAATGGCTGTGTTGGGGAAAGGAAAACCTTCCTCTGTACCCTTAATAGGTTCTGATAGATGATCTAAGAATAAAACTGATGAGGCAGATTAACAAGAGAAAATCAAATTTAATTACATATGTGCAGGAATCCCATAATAATTTGAGGGATGAAGGTAACTCACGTGGGGATGGAAAAACACATGTTTAGTAAATATATGTTCTCTGGGCCATGCAGAGACAACAGGACAAAGGATTTTTGTTTCCAGACCCTGCAGAATTTCCCCCAGTACACCTAGCTCATGCTTTGTAGACATCTCTGGTAATAGTGCTCTTCCTGGACCAGATCCTTTGTGCAGATTCTTTCATATAGTTAATGGGAAGGTAACAAGAAAGACTTCTGGACTCTTCTGTTCTTTTAAAAATAATCAGCCTAAAAACATCCTCATGCCAAAGACACAAATTTTAGGGTAGTGAATTTTGTTTCCTTATAGCTGTTTGTCACATATTTTTGTGTTCACCATGGGTGAGCCAGGATAAAGAGATGAATAAAATACAGAGAATGCAGTCAGTGGTTATGATGACTAGGAGAAGAGAGTTATAAGTTAAACAGACATCTCAGCAAAAGCATAAATAGTAGAAAGCAGAGGCTACTTAAGCATCCGTTAGGATGATTCACAGCATTCATGGAATGGATACTTGAGTGCCTCCTTTACTGAGGCTAAGTACTATGACATCCATCCCAAATGGAAACAGAGGGACTAACAATGAATTCTGTCATGGAAATTGTGTTAAGGGAATTCCGTGAAAGAAAAAAGGGGAACTCTGAGGAGGACCTAGGTGAGCCACACAGTATTCAGCTCTTTACCTTTCCTTCTGTCAGTGATGATGAGAGAATCAGCCAAGTAAAGAGCATGCATTCTGTAGGCAAAAGGAAAAAAATTAGTGATGTTCTGGCTCAGACAGCAAAGTCTACCTCCTACATCCTCCCTCCAGACTCCTATTTTGCTTAAGAAAGGTGGAATCTGGCTGAAGGCAGATTTTTTTTTTTTTCTCTTGATGCCAAAAATTGATAAGCTCTTTATTCTTTTTTTTTTTCCATAAAAATTCATGGTTAAACAATTAGCACATTTATATCTTTAAAAAGATTGTTAAAAGATATTCACTATCACCTACATATCTAAGTATTCTTCAGCTATTCAATTTTAAATGTATCCTTTTTTTTTTTTTTTCCAATTGAGTCTTTTCTTAGATAGGCAATTAAGGAATGGTTCAGAAGTGGCATTTGAAACCCACTGTACTTTTTTTCAAGATAGAATTCATCATTCTCTCAGCTAATGTGTATTAGACATTTACATTTTAAAAGATGGCCTGGCTGGTTGTACATGACACTAAGAACAGGCAGAAGCTGAAATCCTGAAAGGTAGCACACCGTGTTATCAAATGCTCTTTTCCCTTCTGGGTAGTATTACTTACATTGTGCAAATGTGTTATGCAAAATAATCTTAAAACTGATTCTGCATCTTTGCCTTTGGTTCATGCAATATTCATTGAAAGTTTTACAAAAAAAGAAATTAATTTAGTATAAAAATCAAACACTTAAAAATGCCCATGTATATCAATGCAATAACATTTCAAATGGAAGCTAGGAAAAAGGAAAAGCAGCTCAAATCAGAATTTCATACATCTTATTTAATTACCTGTGCCTATATGTCTGTATTTGGATGTCTAGCACAGCAAAAGCCTGTGGAAACCTGAGCATGAGAAATTGTCACTCTAGCCTTGGACTAGTCACTGTACATCGACCACATTAGTTTCCCTCAGTCTTTAAATGATGTTGCTGATGTTAATCCCAGTTATTTTACAAGGTTGTTTTAAATATAAAATCAAATTATATCAAAATTAAACATGTTTTACATGCTGAGTTTCCTCACTCACCTAAATTATCATGAGTCTTCCTCTCTGGCCTGTGGATGGAAGTCTGGAGCATCTGATAAACATCTTTTTTGTTGTTACATATGAAGGCAAAAGCAAGTCATGGAAAATTTTGGCCTCTCTGCTTACATAGAGTATAGGATTTTTTTCATTTGGTTGGGCAGAGAATTAATGTTCATTTGCACACAATAATTTATATTTCCCAAAGTTTTTGAAAATGTAGGAGTTTTTATTCTAATATTTATTAGATAGGTATATACTAGGCCCTTGAATCGTCTGTCATTTTAATATTTGAGACTTGTAAGCTTAATATTTCTAAAATTGCGATTATATGGGCTGCTAAGGATTGCATGATTGTGAATCACATTATGTAAGCAAATGTTTAGGTGAATTTTCATTGTGTATTATATCTTATAATCTTGAGATGCAAAATTGCATCAGATGCCTCATCTTTTGAAAAGAGATTTTTTATTATTAATGCTTCATGTAAATCATAAAATGATTTCTTTTTAAATTTTCAAGTAAAACTGCTTTGCTCATTGACTTTTGTGCCTTATAAGTTAGTTTCTATACAGTTTCTTTTAATCACTTATTGTATTCATGTTCTTTGTCTAGAGTTTCACTGAAGGATCTTTCAGCTTGGATGTCTTATAGGTCCTGCTGATTCCTTCTCTCTTGGGACTTGATTTTATACTCATGAATTAGTCTGCTCTTAGACAATTAGATTCATGGGTTGGCCAAAAAGTTCATTTGTCTTTTTCCATAAGATGTTATGAAAAAACCCAAACAAACTTTTTGACCAACCCAATATTTTTCTCTAAAATTGTCACTCAGTAAGTAAACATTACTAGTCAACCACTATTTATTTATATGGAGAGGAAAAAATGTACACTTTTACCCTTTTAGGTTCTTCTGGCTAGTCCAAGAATTAAATGGCATGAGACAGATTGAGAGGAGGAAATCAAATTTTATTAAGCACTTACAAAGGTTTGATGATAATATGAATCCTAAGGACATGTTAGGCAATTGAAGTTTAGATACTGGCTGAGAGGAGAAGGGGATGAGGGCTTGAAACTTCAAAGGGAAGGAAAGCTACTGACAGAAGATGAAAAGAACAAATATTTGGTAAATAAAATGTTTGCTGGGTCAGCGACAGTGGGACAGAAAAGACTTTGACAAACAGGCCTTGCTAAGTTTCCCCCAGTCTACCATACCTACTTCATTTTATACTTAGTTCTCTATGGTGATAGTTCTGTTTTTCTGGAATAGGCCGTTTTATCTAAATTCTTTCAAGCAGGTAAGGGAGGAGATATAAGCTCCTCCTGAACATTTCCTTTCATGAAAGCAATCAGTCCCCAGAATCCTGAAGCTGAAGAGACACATTTTGGAGTGGCCAGTTTTGTTTTCCTTCAGTTGTATCAACATTTTGTGATGTCAGTTGATGACTTTGCTAATACAAGTATTTCATGATAGGTTTCTTGTTTCTGACCTATGTGAGCAGTGGAATAAAGTAGATTTAATTTACACACCGGGAATGAAGAAAAATTATGTGGAGAAATATTCTGGATTTTTTAGTAAGACTGTCAGAATCTCAGTGAAAAGGTTATTAATTCATATAATTTGGTTTCTTAAAGACTACCTTTTACATATGTTTATTTGTATCATTAGGTGATACTCAAATGCACATGATTCAACAGTTGTAGGATTCATTGGCAAAAGGAAATATGGTAATCCTCATGCCTCAGGTATCAAAGTACCTAATTGAAATGCACTAGGAGGAAAAGTCAAGTTTATTACCCTTGCCTACAACTTGCACTGTGACATTTTGCTTTATAGCATTTGGAATCTCTCACCTCCAAAGAACAATGAACTTCAAAAACATAATACAAGTGGGAAAATTGCCTTAAAAATGTAATTTTAGAAATGACTATCTGAAAATACTGTTAAATGAAAAAGTTTGGTGAAAAGATGAAACTAATATTTCATTCATCTTCTGTTGATTCATATTTAAACCCAATGTAAAGTTCAGATGTTTAGGGGAAAGAGGAAAAAAAAAGATTGAATAAAATAAGTCAGGATAAGTCCTCAAAGTTTAACTCAGATATTGTTATTTGAGAGTCTGTGGTGTGGCTTATGACTTTTTTCTTTGCTGTTGTTGTTTCTATGGGTAAAACATCTTTTCAAGGAAAGTAATACAGTTATTAAACCTACGATTTCTTTGGGGGATTCCATTTTCATTTATTATGGACAATTTACCCATTAACAGCACACAAAAAGTCAGATTCTTTCATGAAGGAGGGGTAACCTAAGGGGGCATATGAGCAGTGGTAATCCTAACTGTTAGTCTGTGGGTTGCATATGGCTCTTGCATAATACAGTGCTTACAATAGATAATAGTTCTTAACAGTGCCAGCCACTGAGGTCTTTACACACGTTAAATCATTCCCTCCCTGCATCAGTAATAGGAAATGGATGCGCTTATTGCACTCATTTTACACTTGAAGAAATTAACATTTGCATCTGTGACCGTGCCCTATGTTTCAGCACAGACTTCCTCCCATAGGTCCTTCAATTTATACCCCAAGTAAGCTTGCAACAAACCACCTCAAATAAGCATACAGTCTAAATAAAAACAGCCTGTTCTCTATGCAGGCACTATTTTCAATCTCCCACATTCCTTGTGGCTCCCACCTACCCCATCCTCCAACTTCCAGTCAACTTTCTTTTATTCCCTTCCCATATTCAAATGACAGAGACAGCAGTAACCAGGGATTGGTCTATTGTTCCTTATTACCACGGAAACCTGCAGTTTCCATAACTTCTGCAGGGTCAGCTTTCAAGTTTTCGTTTCTTTTTTTTTTTAATAACTTGTGAGAATTTTAGTCTTTCTTTCTTTTTTGTCTTTCCCTGAGAACAAAAGAGAGAAATCAGAATTCTGAAGCTCACCTCTAAACACCCTAACAAAGAGTGACCCGAGCTGTGGCACTGGATCTGAGTTCTAAGGAGCCCTGGGATTAAGAGAATGCCCCCCTATAACTCCAAAACTCCAGATAGTCTTCATAAATTGATTATGTGGAAACAAAACAAGTTAAATAATGCTCATGGAATCTGTCAAATTGCTTCAAACAACATGTATAGCTTCCTGTCTTCTCCTACTACTTTATTTTTGTATGTGAAATTGAAAAATAAACTGAATTCTGAAAATGCCTAAGGGTCAAAGAATCAAAATGGAAGTGATTCAGAGAGACCACCCTCTCCTGCTGTTTAAAGAAATTAATGGTGGAGCCACTTAAAAATTTTATGAAATGAAAGACCCAAGAAATGTTATAAATAAATCAAGACCGAATCATCTCACCATTTTCATTGTTTAAAACCTCAGAAATATAAAACGGAAGTCATAATCAAGTTCATAAAGTTGCTTATGGATTATAGAGAAGTCATACAGAATTTGAGTTCAACTGTTATACTAGTCCCCAGGAGAGAAAATTACCTAGGACTATCTGATAATTAAATGGATCTTTCTATAAAGATTAGAAATGCAAAGCTGTTTAACTTTGAAGCAAATAATACTATTTCTATATCCCCAATCTAGTGTTTTATCTGTTCTTCGTACAAAACCAATTCATGGGGGTACTTAGATACTATTTCACAGGGAAAGATGTTTTATCTGAATTATGTACCAAGGCAACCATTTTATTTAGTGAAGCACTGATACACATGGGCCTGTGGAAATGTTGGCACTGAGAATAAAATCATCTGTAAGCTACACCGCACTTTAGGAACTCTGGTCACCAATGGAGAAGAGGGACTCATGTGGTCAGCAGAGAGCTCTTCTTAGAAAGTTGGAAGAGCTATGGAATTTTTTAATGAGTACCATAAAAATCTACTCATTTCTGTCAAGAAATGAACTGTCCAAGTAATGTGGCCCATCACAAGCTCACTACTTAAAGCTACAGATGCCATTTTCCAAAGAATAGAAATCACCCACTAACTGGGTGCCTAGACTCAACTTGGATATGCATGTTTCACAGCAAAGGATTGGTTCTCTTTAAGAGTCAGCAGTCTTAAAAGTCCATGAAATGTGCACATAATTATTATTATGTACCAGACACTGGGTAAGACTGTAGGGACAGATTGTTATAAAAGATAGCCATGGTCACTGCTCTGGAGGAGTTGACATAATATTGGGGGAAATGAACAACTATGAAATAATAATTCAGTTAGTAAGTGTTGTGAAGAGAGTCAAATAAGCCATACTCACTGTGGACCTACTTGAGAGAAAGTGATAACTTTCTGAGAGGGGACATTTGAGCTGAGACTTGGGTGAAGGAAGTACAAGCATTAATAGATCTAGGGAAGAGACTGTCAGGCAAAGTGAGCTGCAGTAAAGGAAAAAAACAAAAAACTCAGAAAGACACTTTTGTTTAGAAACAGGAAATAGAGACATCCCTCTCCCCACCACTCCCATCTTTGACCAACAATAGGCAGTGCATATTTTGAGTAACAGATTAAGGAGGACCAACTCCAGACTCAGCCTGGAAGGGGTTTGCTGTCTTTCACGTCAGAAAAAAAAATACGTGGGTTAACAATGATAATGCCCTCCTCAACTTTCTCTGGAGCGTTGCTAGGGTGACACTGTAATTCAAAGGACAGAATATCAATAAAGCTAGGGTGTACAGGAATGTAAACAAGCTTTAAAAAAATAGTCCAAGTGTTTGTTAAATAGACCACAGCGAGACAGGTCCATTATCATTGTAGAAAGCTCTGTACTTAGTATGTCCAATTATCTAAATAGCTCAAAAACATAATCAATCCATCAGTAGTATTCAGCTTTCTAGCTCTGATATCTGATTGTGAATCCTCTGTGTTTATTCATACTTCTGCCAAATGTCGATCCAGAAATGTATTAGCATCTGCCAGTGATGAATAAACATAAGATTGGGACCCCCCTGCAGTTCTTAGTCAGGCTGGTGAACAAGGGCTAGTCCCATCCATTCCTCAAAGATGATTCTTCACATCACAGAACTGTGTCCTTTTCTGTAATAGAGTCAGCATCATCAAGGATGACTCTAACCTCAAATCCTTGGCCTTTAGTAGAGGCGTCTCTCTTTTGTGCCACTGCTCAGCTTACCTAGAGTTATGCATTTTAAAAGATCAGGTATGCTGGCTTCCTTGTCTTTCAGTTTTCTTAACAGGCACATACTTGTGGGATTCCAGAGGCACTGGATCTGAAAACCCTAGGGAGTTGAGAGCACCCAGGGGTGATTGGGAGGAGAGGAGATTGAAGGCAGAGGGTGAGACCAGCAGCACTGCCCAGCCACTGGGCCTTCTGAGTGTAAACATGGCTGTGGGTCTTTCTTTGCTGTGTGACAGGCAGTGTGGTATGCTGAATACCTGTTAGTTAGTCCATTCTATCCATAAGTTGTGGAATCCAGTTGTCCCTATGACTGGGTGATAAGAGGCAGGCGACTGTGGTAGGGATGAACAAGTCACACACAGCCCTGTGTGGACACGTCCCATCATTCATTTTCTTGAAGCTATTTGCATGCAAGAATCAGCGAGTCTTCAAATAGCTGCCAGCCCAAGTCATTTGCTGGCCTAAAGGGAGGCATGTGTCCTCCTTAATCTCAATAGTATTGTTTTTGTGCATGTCCTGCACTCTAGATTAAAATGTAGCTGAGGAGAACTGAATTAGAAGCTCCATCTATCAGCCTGTTTTATGCTGATCTGAGTGACCAAGGGCTTTTAAAATCAGTATCAGAATAGGTGCTTATATGGTGTGCTAGGGACCCTAATCTTAAAAACATTGAGGTCTCCAGTTTCTGTAGAAAAACCTGGCATAGTCAGGGTGGTCATCCAGCATATTCAAGAAAAGGGTATTCTGAGTGGTATTTCCTCATCCATAGGAGTGTGTTGTGAAGGGCGGGGGGAGGAGGAGGTTAGTAGGGAGGGGTTTTCACTTCACCATTGTAGGAATTTACCTATTGTTACTTACCTATTAATGCCTATGATACTAAGCTACTTGCTCCCACCTGTAAAAAGAGTATTAGAACCCATCCTTACCATGATTAACTGTCACCATCTATAACTGTAGTTATCCAGTCTAGTCATAGGTTAGTAGTGAATTCTCATTATTTACTGAGCATTCTAAATTCCTGTGTCTTATTTGTTTTTCCATCTGCTAGTTAGCCCTTTTTCAAATCATGAACTTCTTTCTCCTTGTCTTTTCAGGCGAGTTTAAATGCCATGACAAGGAAAGCCTTAGATGCCCCAACCCAGATGATCTCTTTTTTCTAGGAGTGCTACGGCTAGCAGAGTACTTCTGCTGCTGCTGCTGTTAAGTTGCTCAGTCGTGTCAGACTCTGTAACCCCAAGGACTGTAACCCACCAGGCTCTTCTGTCCATTAGATTTCCCAGGCAGGAATCCTGGAGGGGGTCTCCATTTCCTTCTCCAGGGGGTCTTCCTAACCCAGGAATCCAACCCGTGTCTCCTTCATTGGCAGGTAGATTCTTTACTGCTGAGCCACCAGGGAAGCCTAAAGTGCTTAATACTGAACTTCATAACTATTTGTTTACATGTCTGCCTCATTTATAGACTAAGAGCTCCAGAGTCAATCAGCAGGCAAGTTCATCAAAGGATTAGGAAGTAACCTTCAAACATTTGATGCTATTTAGCAAGAAAGCTCCTTTATAAAGAATTGGAAAATGTTGTTTGGCTAAATTGTTTTCTGTTACACTTTCATATCCTCGAGTGTAGGGACTGTATCTTTTTTATCTCATATACTCAGAAACCTAGCAGGAGATCTGAACAGTGCTTGGTAATTGTTTGGTCAGTGAATAAACAGTTGTCACTTTCTAGCTGATATTTCAATGACACTATGCTCAGTTCATTTAAGTTGATGAGTCGTGTTCGACTCTTTACGACCCCACGGAGTGCAGCACGCCAGGCCTCCCTGTCTATCACCAACTTACACAGTTTACTCAAACTCATGTCCATTGAGTTGGCGATGCCATCCAACCATCTCATTCTCTGTTGTCCCCTTCTCTTCCCACCTTCAATCTTTCCCAGCATCAAGGTCTTTTCCAATGAGTCAGTTCTTTGCATCAGGCGGCCAAAGTATTGGAGTTTCAGCTTCAACATCAGTCCTTCCAATGAACACCCAGGACTGATCTTTAGGATGGACTGGTTGGATCTCCTTGCAGTCCAAAGCACTCTCAAGAGTCTTCTCCAGCACCACAGTTCAAAAGCATCAATTCTTCAGTGCTCAGCTTTCTTTATAGTCCAACTGTCACATCCATACACGACTACTGGAAAAACCATAGCTTTGACTAGATGGGCCTTTGTTGGCAAAGCAATGTCTCTGTTTTTTAATATGCTGTCTAGATTGGTCATACCTTTTCTTCCAAGTAGCAAGTGTCTTTTAATTTGATGACTGCAGTCACCATCTGCAGTGATTTTGGAGCCCAAAAAAGGAAAGTCTGTCACTGTTTCCACTGTTTCCCCATCTATTTGCCATGAAGTGTTTGGACCAGAAGCCATGATCTTAGTTTTCTGAGTGTGGAGTTTTAAGCCTACTTTTTCATTCTCCTCTTCCACTTTCATCAAGAGGCTCTTTAGTTTTTCTTTGCTTTTTACTGTAAGTTTGGTGTCACCTACATATCTGAGGTTATTGATATTTCTCCCGGCAATCTTGATTCCAGTTTGTGCTTCTTCCAGCCCAGCATTTCTCATAATGTACTCTGCATATAAGTTAAAGCAGGGTGACAATATATAGCCTTGATGTACTCCTTTCCTGAATTGGAACCAGCCTGTTGTTACATGTCCAGTTCCAACTGTTGCTTCTTGACCTGCATACAGATTTCTCAGAAGGCAGGTCAGGTGCTCTGGTATTTCTCTCTTTTGAAGAATTTTCCACAGTTTATTGTGATCCATACAGTCAAAGGCTTGACACTATGCTACATGCTAGAAAATATTCAAATACATTAGGTCCCTCTTAGTCAGAGATTAAATAAAGTAAAAAAAAAAAGGAAAAACATTGTTAACCTGTAATAGAGAGTGCAGCCCTTGTGTTTTAACATATTTGCAGAACTGTATTCTCCTCAAAATGATAAAGTCTGCCCTTTCTCAGAGATCCAGCACAAAGGTGTCCTCCGTTTTCTCACTAAATTCCTTCAGGCAGAAGTGTTCAAAGTGTGTCCTCTCTCCCCTTTATTTCTCTCTCTCTCTCCCTCTTTCCACCACCCTCTCTCCATCTCTCTATCTCCCCTCACTTGGTTCCTCACTGTCATTCTCTCTCTCCATTGTGTTATCATCATTTCTTAAATGTTTTCACACTGAATTGCAAATATTTGGGAGTACATTTGCCTTCTCTCCTAACCAGTGATTCTCAATCAGGATTGTTTTTTCTCCCAGGGGTGTTTAACAGTGTCACATCTGGAGGATGTAGGGCTTTTGTAACCTAGTACTGAGTAGAGGCCAGGGATGCTGCTAAATATCTTATAATGCACACAGCGACCTCCCACAACTAAGAATTATGCATCTTATAATAATGTCAGCCATGCTGAGGTTGAAAAATTCTGCACTAGACTACCAACTCTTTGAAGGCAAGGGAATGTATCTGAATTCACTGCTAAATTTTTTTGAATCTCCAGGGTTTAACAAGGCTTGGCCTATCTATGTTCAGATAATGTTTGATAAATGAATAAATGGATGAATGAATGATGGTTGGTGGATGGATAAATGAGCAAACAGACAAATGAATCAGTTGACCATTTTTCAGCCCTATAAATTCTTGGCAATCTTGTCTTTCCAAGTCAGAATTGCTGTTTATTATTTGAATTATAGAGTAATCAAGTCACCAGCCAAGATGTTGACCTGACTGGCTCTCATTTTGAGCAAGCACTTGACCACAGTTCTTGAGACATTTACTCTCAGCAAATATTACTAGCCTTCATCTGGTTTGAAAACTAGGTCATTTGTATGCTTTCTCTTTGTGCTGACCATCTGTATTACTGTATCTGTAATCTGTGTTTTATCACCTGTGTTACTCTTGTCATGCTTCTTATAACTGCATTATTCTTTCAAGCTGTTGAAGAATCTGATGTGACTCTCACTTTGAAAACCCACTGAAAGGTTTGCTCTCTGAGTTTGTCCTAGGCAATAGGACTTGGTCATAGTCTTCAAGGTAGAACACAAATGCATTTTCTTTTGGTCAGTCTCAACAACTTAATCTTTTAATCAACTACCTGTGTGTATGTATGTATTTATGTGTGTGTGTGGCTTTTAAAATAATCAGGCATGTCAACTGCCTTGTGTATGTATATGTGTTTATGTGTGTATGTATGTGTATGTGTGTGTGTGGCTTTTAAAATAATCAGCATATCTAGAGATGAGAATATATTATTTCACTTAGTCTGAGAAGGTTCCCCAAATGAAAGCTGTCCACATGTTATGAAGTTTTTGCAAGTCTTTTTATTATTTTTGCATTTGCAACAGCTAGTGCTTTATAGATTTTCGGTGGAAGAGTATGTGAATTGCATGTGATTTTTGTGTTGGGCCTCTGAAGTAGTTTCCATCTGTGCACATCTTCACCACATTATGAGCTGGCTCTGGTCAATGAATGCAGTGACAACATCCAATACTTGAGTTGTTCCTTCCTTTCAGATTGGTTCTACTACATAAAACAACACAAAGGATCTTTGTTTATTTTTGGATTTAAGCCTTAAATAAAAACAGTAGTGTACACAATACACAAACATATATACACTTCAATGGAAATAAAGGAATCACCAGGAATTATTTAGATTACTTGAAATTTTTACTACAGAGTAAGAAGGCTAGGGGAAGTCTTGAAGGGAACCTATGTCTAGATTGACAAAACATGAATTAATTACATTGAACATAAATTTTTAAAAAGATGAAGAAAAAAATTAACAGTTTAGATATCTTGACAGATTTATACTTCTTTTATCTGGCATGATTTTAATTCCATTGTGAGATATAGTATTAATGAACTGTTGCATAAAAATGCACATATTATTTAAAGGACAAAGTTAAATGATCACTCTGTACCCACTACAAGGCTGAAAAATAAACATCATTGTATCTGAAACATCATTATGTGCTTCTTGAATTCACACTTTTCTTCTCCTCTGTCTCTCATAGTAACTGCCATTCCTGAGTTTTGTATTATTTCTTCGCTTTTGTTTGTAGTTTTTACCTCATGTATGTATGCTTCAATAAATAGTATATTGTTTAGTTTTATCTGCTTTTAAAAATGCATTAAACCGTATAGTATATTTTCTTCTGTCTTAATTCTTTCACTTGCTATTATATCTTTGAGACCTGTCACTGTCAAGATATAGTTCTAGGTCATTATCTCATTTTGTGAATACACCACAACTTACTCATTTCACTTTGGATGAAGGTTTGAAGTGATGATTCTTTTCTTTCCCTTATACAGACAGTACTACTAGAAATATTCTGAACAATATATTCTGGTGTACTTTTGCAATAGTTTCTTGAGGATACATGTTTAATAATGAAATGGTCGTATTGTAGATTATATATGGGGCTTCCCAGGTGGCTCATTGTAAACAATCTGTCTGCCAGCAAAGTCGCAGGTTTAATCCCTGAATCAGGAAGATACCCTGGGGAAGAAAATGGCAACCCTCTCCAGTATTCTTACCTGAAAAATCCCATGGACAGAAGGAGCCTGATGGGCTACAGTTCATAGGGTTGCAGAGTTGGACATAACTTAGCAACTGCACAACAACAATAGTATATATACGTGTTGTAAGTCAGAATATATTGGATGTGCCAGATACATAATTAAATACCAGCTGCAGCAATGATCAGCGGCTCACACCAGCAGAGGCTGATTGTGTTCTCCAGTTGCACATGTGTTATTTGTGGATTGGGCATCTTCAGTGTGTCTTCAGTCTAGGACCAGCTTCAAAGAGAAGCCCCAAGTGGTAACACTACCAGAGTTGTGCCAGAGGGGAAAGACCACAACACACAGCAACGGGGAAATAAAAGCTTCTACTCAGAAGTGATACACATCCCTCCCATTCATATTTTATATACTAAAGTCTTAAGGATGGGATTTAAAATCCATGTAGGGACACTGCATTTGGTGACAGTGTGGATTCACTGGTGGCTCAGACGGTAAAGAGTCTACCTGCAGTGTGGGAAACCTGGGTTTGATACCTGGGTTGGGAAAATCCCTTGAAGAAGGGAATGGCTATCCACTCCAGTATTCTTGCCTGGAGGAGTCCATGGACAGAGGAGCCTGGCAGAGGAGCCTGGAGGAGTCTATGAGGTTGCAAAGAGTCGGACACAACTGAGTGACTTAACTCTCACTTTGGCCTTCCCAGGTGGCACTAGATGTAAAGAACCTACCTGCAAATGCATAAAGACAGAAAGAATCACAGATTCAATCCCTGGTTCAGCAAGATCACTGGAGGAAGGCATGGCAACCTATTCCAGTATCTTTGCCTGGAAAATCCCATGTCCAGAGGAGCAAGGCAGGATACATCCCAGCAGGTCTCAAAGAGTTGAACACAACTGAGACAGCGTAGCACAAGCACAGCACAAGCACACACAATACAGTCTGCCACAGTGTGTATTTAATTTTATGAGTAATATCAAAGTATTTTCAGAGTGGTTGCATCAAATTGCATTTCCACCAACAGGATCAGAATTCTTTTGTCCACATCCTCACCAATGCTCTGTATTTTCTGCCTTGTAAATCTTTATCAGTCTAACGAGTGAATGATATCTCCTTGTTACTTTAAGTTGCATTTTTCTGATTATTAATGGGATTGAATATCTTTTCACATAGGCCATTTAAAAAATTATGTGAAGTTTCTGATTAATCATTTTACTTTTTTGTTCAGTTGCTAAGTTGAGTCAGATTCTTTGCATCCCCATGGACTACAGCACACCTGTCTCTCAGAGTTTGTTCAGATTCGTGTCCATTGAATCGGTGATGCTGTCTAACTATCTCATCCTCTGTCACCTCTTCTCTTCCTGCCTTCCATCGTTCCCAGCGTCAAGGTCTTTTCAGATAAGTTGGTTCTTTGCATCAGGTGGCAGAAGTACTGAAGCTTCAGCTTCAGCATCAGTCCTTCCAGTGAATATTCAGGGTTGATTTGCTCTAAGACTGTCTGGTTTGATCTCCTTGCAGTTCAAGGGAATCTCAAAAGTCCGTTCCAGCACCGTAATTCAGAAACATCAATTCTTCAGTGCTCAGCCTTCTTTATAGTCCAATTCTTCACATCCATACATGACTACTGGAAAAATCATAGCTTGTTTGTCTGTTAAACTGGATAAATGTCTGTGCTCTTCTTTTCTTACTTACTTGTTAGGGATTCCTTTTCTGGTTATTAATCCTTTCTCAGTTGTGTAGTGCAAATATCTTCTCCCAAATTGTAGCTATGTCTAATGATAAGAGAACTTAATATTTTTCGATTATTTTGAAATAAGTTTAAATTTAAACTTAAAAGTTATAGAAAGTATGCATAAAATCCAATATACTCTTTGCTCAGAATTCATTTTTCTTTCTTCTGAAGCATTTGAGAATAAGCTGGGACACAGTGCCCCATTACCTTTCAATACTTTGGTATATATTTCTTATGTAAAAGAATCATCACAGTACAACCATCAAGATCAAGAGGTTAACACTGATTCAACATTACCATTAAGCCAAAGATACTATTCAGGTTTGGTTACTTGTCCTAATGATACTTTTTATAGATCCAGGATCTAGTCCAGCAACACATTTAGTTCTTAGGTCTCTAGTTTTCTTCAATCCAAGAACTTTTTCTCTTGTGTGCCTTTCTCCTCATATCTTGGCATTTCTGAAGAGCACACTTCAGTTGATTTGTAGACTGTCCCTTAATTTGGAAACTGATGTTTTCTCATGACTCATGCTTTTTGTTAAGAATTCCACAGGAGCCATATTGTGCTATTCTCAGTGTATCATATCAGCAGGTATACCACACTGACTTTATCTGTTCTATTACAGATAATGTTAACTTTTATCACTTGATGAGAATGTGAATTACCAAATCCTACACTCTCATATTAGTTACCTAGGGTGTGGTTATGTCAGCTGATAAGTGACTCATAAGTATATTCAGAGGAGATTATTTGAAATTATGTATATGTATTATTTCCCATTTACCCATCAGATTTACCATCCATTAATGATTCTTGCCTGACTTAATCAGGACAAAAGTGCTTGCAGAAGCATGATTTTTCTAATTCCATCTCTATTTGCTAGTTGGCATTCCATTGTGAGGTAGAGCTCTTCCATCCCTTTCAACTAAATTAATTAATGTGTTTACTTATGTCAGTATAGACATGTGCATTCCTATTTTACTCAAAGATTTACAGTCCCTTATTATCATTATTATTTCCATCACTAGATTATCCAAGATGTGGAAAATGGAAGCCCTTTCAAACTGACTTCAGTAACTATTGACATTTCCCTGATTCTTTGAGCACTTTCTTAATTTCTGGTTCAATTAACTGCAGGTTAGTTTTCAGACATTTCTCTAGGAAGTTCAAGTTCTTTTAGTGGAGAATGGTGTTTAGAAACCAAGATCAAGTTGGCTCACTGCTACTAAGGTATCATTCCTTCTAGGTTCTCTTAGTAAACACAGAAGATGTAAATCTGTATGCACAGACACGTACACACACACACACACCCTTCTGTGTTTCTGTATATAATTCACACCGTTTGTGAAGCCAGTCAAGCACCACAGAGTATATACTAGTCTTCTCTGCTCTGTGTTCCTAACTTCCTTCTGAAACAGTGAAAAATTGTCTCCTTTACCCTCAGTCCATTTACTTATTAGATCAACTTTCCCAGTAGGTAAATAAAGTTATAGATGAGTCAGACCAGAGGTGAGCACTAGGTGAGAAAGGTAGGTCAGGTGAGAAAGGTCAGGTGAGAAAGCCTGACCATTCTCTTCTATTAGCAATGCGCTCCTTTAAGGCTTGCAAATCAAAGGCTCCACTAAAGAAGGGGAAAAAGCATTAAGAGGAAAGGCACATCAGAGAGCTCAGCCCTGGACGTGAACCCTGTCCATTTTGAGTGCCATCCCATGGCCAGGTCCCGGACACTTATAAGCACTAAAATCTCAGCTCTGCATAAAGGAAGAAAACAGAGAGAAGTCCTTAATTATAATTTAGACAAATGAACCAAATTTTTATAGTTTCTCCTTTTTTTTTTTTTACGTTTTGTTCATGAAATCTCCTATACCCAGGAACATTAAGATATTTTCAGATTTTGTCTTCTAAATGTTAAATATTTTTACCTTCACATTTAGGTATTTTAATGTTCCTGAAATTGATTTTTTTTTTTTTTTTACTGCAGTATGAATTTGGATCCCAATTTATTTCTCTTTTTCCATATGGATAGCCGGCTGTCTGAGCAGCACTTATGGAAATGTCCGTCCTTTCCCCACTGAAATGAAAGACTACCTTTGGCATATGTTTAGGCTCCATATACTGTTTAATTAGTGTATTCTTCAGTTTTTGTACTAGAACCAATATTGTCTTTATTGCCAGATCAAGGATCAGCTACATAATTTGAAGGCACAGAATGCTCTGAAAATGTGGGGCCTTGTTCAAAAATCATCAAGAACTTCACAACAACGACAACAGAGTATTAACCCAAGTGCAGGGCCCTTCTGAGAACAGGCCTTATGTGACTGCACAGGTCACACACCCATGATAACAGACCTCACTAGAATTTTATATCTTGTTGTGTCTATTAAGGGATTGTGCTTGCAGAGTGTCTTTCTTCTTCCATATCACTGCAAATTTATTTTCTTTCCATTGGAATTTACTAAATCTCAAATGTGAAGATTTCACTCTCTAAAATAAGTCTACCTCTTGTATTATGCTTCGTGAAGAATCTTTTTTTCTTTCTGTTCCAAGGGCTGCCTTAGCAAGCACAAACTCAGTTGCTTAAAAATAACAGAAATGTATTGTATCACAGTTCTGGAGGTCAGAATTTCAAAATCAAGATGTCAGCAGTGTCATGCTCCTTCCAAAATCTGCAGGGAAGAAAAACCGCTCACACTTTCTGAGCCTCCAGAGTTGCTATGTGTTCTTGGCGTTCCTTGGCCTACAGATGGCTCTCTGCAACCTCTGCCTCCATCTTTGGGCGCAGTGCTTTCCCTGTGTGTCTCCTGTCCTCACAGAGCTGTCTGCTTGTAAGGACACTGGTCACATTTGATTAGGAGTTCACCATACCGCGGTATGACTTCATCCGAACTAATTACACCTGCAAAGACTGTTTTCAAAGAAAGTCTGTATTCTGTATTACTGGGGCATTAGAATTTAAACATGTCTTTTTTTTTTTTTTTCAATGGATGAGGCACAATTCATGCTATATCAAATACTAGAAAATTTAAAATAAAATATCAAACTCAGTGACAACTTTGTTTCCCATAGCTGTGTTTTGTCCTTCATCTTTATTTGTCCTTCATCAACTGATAGTTCCTAGTTATATGTTACCAGGATCTAGTTATATATATAAATATATAGTATACATATATATAAATTATGGAGATATATATCCATTTCTTCCATTTCCTATATATATATCAATTATATATATATATATTTGATATATATATCTCCATTCCTACCATTTCTACCTATCATATATCTTTTGTGTATATTTTTATAAGAACTACTCCCAGTCTTTTGTAGAATGATTCAGGTACTGTGTGCATATTTAAAATTTTACAGGTAAATCTAATGGCATGGTTCAGTCACCATACAAACCTGTCAATCTATCCATAAGTTTTCTTTAGAAGAAGAAAACTATTTGATGGTTACCTGGAGACTATCTGGATTTATGTACATATTTAAACTTGTTAAAGTTTATAACTTTTTCAGTTCTCAAGTTTCCTAAACTTAAGAATCAAAGTTGTAAGTATCTCAGATGCCCACTGTGACATAAGTACTCAATAAACATTAGTCTTAATTTGATATTTTTGTATGGTTACTTCTTAAGAATAGTGGATATATAAATTGCATAAAGTATTACCATAATTCTTTTCCAAGTGGCTTAAGGGAAACTCATTCATTATTTATACAATAGGAATTCATTGAATGCCTAGTAAGTGGAATGCATTTTTAAGTAAACTCATTTGTCTTCTAATCCTACAACAACACCCAGCAAACACATAGTTGCTGCTTGATAAATCCCTATTGAATGATCAGAAAAGAACAGTGTCAGTATCTCCTGGGAGTTTATAAGAAATGCAGACTTGGTCAGAATGGTCATCATCAAAAGTCTACAAGTAATAAATGCTGGAGAGGGTATGGAGAAAAGGGAACTCTCCTGTGCTGTTAGTGGGAATGTAAATTCATGCAGCCTCTATGGAAAACAGTATGGGGGTTCCTCAAAAAGCTGAAATAGAGCTGCCAAGTGATCTAGCAATCTCACTCCTGAGCATGTATTCAGAATATATGAAAACTATAATTTGAAGAGATACATATACCCCAGTGTTCATAGCAGCACTATTTACAACAGCTAAGACATGGAAGCAACTTTAATGTCTATCATCAGTTGAATAGATAAAGGTATGATACATATATGGAATGGACTGTTAGTCAGCCAGAAACATGCACACAGATATATGTGTGTGTATATATACATGGATACACACACACACTATTACTCAGCTATAGAAAAGAATGAAGTAACGTCATTAGCAACAACATGGATGGACCTATTGTCATACTAACTGAGATTAACACAGTAAGTGAAATAAGTCAGACAAAGACAAATATGACACTGCTTATATGTTTTTTCACATGCTTAAATCTAAAAAAAGAGACAAGCATGCATTTATTTTCAAAACATAGAGGTTCAGGCACAGAAAACAAACTTAAATTAACAAAAGGGAAACTATGGAGGAATAAATTAGGAGTTGAGATTAACAGATACATGCTACTATGTATATCTTGTAGTAGCCTTTAATGGAAAAGGATCTTAAAAAGCATGTGTGTGTGTGTGTGTGTGTATGTGTGTGTGTGTGTGTGTGTGTGTGTGTGTATGTACCTACACATACTCATAACTGAATCACTTTGCCATACACCTGAAATATTGTAAATAAACTTACCTCAGTAAGAAAGAAATTCAGACCCTCAGGCCTCGCTCAATTTACTTCCTCAGAGTGGTACTCAGGAATTGATACATCACGGGAATTCTCTCAGGGGAATTCTTCTGCATGCCAAAGTTGAGATCAGTTAAATTGTATATTCTTATTCAGTGGATCCAGAGTGGAGCCTGAGGTTCTACATTCTCTCAAGCTCCAAGGTGAAGCAGACACTATCAGTTCACACACCATACACCAGTGCCTGATAGTTGATGCTGGACAACATTTTTTCTATGAAGGGCCAGACAGTAAATAGTTTAGGTTTTGCTACCATACAGTTCAGTGTTGCAACAAGAAAGGTGCCATAGACAACATATAAATAGGTGGACAACCCCATGGACAGAAGAGCCTGACAGGCTACATACAGTCCATGGGATTCTCCAGGCAAGAATACTGGAGTGGGTTGCCATTTCCTTCTCCAAAACTGAATTGTGACAATGAAATTAGAATTTTATGAAATTATTGTATGTCTCAAAATAATCTTCTTTTTACTTTTATCAACCATCTAAAAATGTACAAACCATTCTTAGCTCACAGGCCATAGTCAGATGACCCCAGCCTACAATAATGTTACATAGGGCAGAGTGATTCTGTTTTCTTGTCTCCCAGTTGTATAATGAAGGCATAACATTTCTATAGGAGAAAGTTTTAAAAAATACATTTTTCCAAGGGAAAAAAAAAAAAGCTTTCAGGAAAAAAATGTTTCTATTGTTAATGGCACGTAAGCATCAGTAAATACTAAGTGTTTATTAAAATACAAACATGTTGAACACAACCGTGTGAAATATATGAGTCAAAGGAAGTTGAGGAGTGTTAACCTGGATATGACAAAAGTTAAAAAAAAACGGTTGGTTTCAAATACATGAAAGGTCGACTTGGAGTAGAAGAAGGCTGTGAAACCTGCTTTTCTGCAGAATGTAAAACTAGTATCAGTGGGTCCTAGGTAGAGGGAAGCAAATTCCAATTCAATATACCAAAGAACTTTCCTAAACAGTTCAAGTTGTGCAATAACAGAACTGCTTTTCCCAGGGGGGGACATTTTTCCCATCACTACAGGTAATTTGGAGAGATTCCATCTTTGGATGGGCATGTGGAAAAGGAAATTCTCTTTTGGTTAAAGGAAAGATTTCATGCATAAGCTTTTTCTCAACCGTATTCTCTTTTACATCCTCTCCAGTAGTCTCTTTGTTGAGTGATGTCCAGTCTGTGTAATTGTTTTAAAACCTTTTACTAGCCTCTTCACCTCCATTCTTACCAGCACAATCCAATTCAACAGTCCATGTCAGAGAAATCCTTTTAAAGCTCAGCTCTGATTATTTCTCTGTCCCTAAACCTTCAATAGTGCCAGATGAGCTCTTCAGAAGTTTTCTTGTTCTGGTGTTCAGTCTCATTCATAGCTCTCATAAGCTTTACTTTCTACAGTTCTTGCTCACCCACTTACAATGGACAACTTGTTAGTCATAGAACTGCCCTATATACTATCACCTGTTTTCCCTTACACAGGCTGTTCCTGCCAGCTGCTATAATCTTTTACTGCTTCTATTTTTCATCTATCTATGTCCTACCCATCTTTCAAAGCCTGTCTGAGATATTTCTTCCTTCATGAAGATGGATGGGTATTATTCTCTCTCTCTCTCTCACACACACTCACACACCTACCTTTATTCTCTGATAGCATTGAACTGTCCTCATGGTAATTAACAACCATTAGTTTTCTGAGGTATTTCTTTGGTAACTTGTCATGATCTGACTCTTTAACATCTCGACAACTTCATCTCTTATAACTTCCCCTTTTCCCATTATATACTTTCTCCATTCTGACCACCATTTATTCCTCAAGTGCTCTCAGCCTATTTCTAACTCAAAGCCTCTCTGAGTCTAATGGTCTTCCTCTAGACTTCAACGTTGCCAGTTCTTTGTAGAAATTAGCTGTTCATTCAAATTGTTATCTCCTTTGACTATGCCATCTACTGTCTATATCATTATTCTGTTTTTATTTTCTTAAGAGCACTATTACTCTCTGACATTATCTTATTTGTTCATTTGCTTATGGTAAACTTTCCTGCAATGTTTCTTGAAAGTAAGGCTCATAAAAGTGTATACATTTTCTAATATATAACTACAGAAAAGTTCTAGGAGCATCATAGGTACTGATTGAAGGGATGGTTAAATAAGTTAACCATTATTACTATGTGTGCTTTAAGAGCAGATGTATTACCAGTGCACCTTTTTCTTCCCACTCAATCTGTTGTTAGCTGAGAGTGGGTCAAGGGAGCTACCAGAATGTCATGAATAAACTACCATCTAGAATATTGCCATCAGAGTTTTTACTGATCTAACCAGTGAACACTCATGATAAGGAGCTCAAGAACAACTAATGTGAGAGATACTTAAAAATGAATAGTTAACTTGTATGAATGAATAAATAAAGGAAGATACATTGCATTGTGGAAGAGCATGGTATCCTTGTTGGGTGAAATAAGCAATGACTAAAAGTTTAGTGACAGAGGGCAGTGTGGATTCATGTCATTAATTTGGCAGAGATTGGGGATAGAACACAGTATGGAAAAAAAAAGTAAAAAAAAAAAAAGGACAAGTAAAACAGTTAAACCCATGAAAACCAAAAGCACTATTAAACAGAACACTTGGAAAGAGAAATATTTTTGTTTTCATAACTAATGGGCAAAGGTTAAGGGATGTGAAGGCTGGAAGGGTAATGAAAAACTAACTTCAGGAGCAGAGGTCAAGCAGAGAGACTGTGAGAATGGGCTCTGATTTTTCCAGTACTCATCTGATTTGATGTTCCCTCAATAATGTATCAGTGACACTTGGGCAGAAATTAGTCTGTTGGACATCTGCTTCTGCTGAGCGTAAATATCTTGGCAGGGAGAACAGTGAGTTCCCTTTTGGTGTGTGCCTCGTAAAAAGTTATGCTGAAAGTAAGAGGAAAGCTAGTTAGCCATTGTTTCAAGAGTCACTTTCCTGATTACTATGGCAATTTCAAATACAGGGAAAAAGTACAGAATGAGGAAATAATGTCAGAAGCAAAAAAAAAAAAAAAGATTTAAAATATAATAAAGACTCCTCCATGTAAGATCTCCATTCGAAGTCATTTGAGGGCATGAAAAAATGAAAGTGAAGTCTCAGTCATATTCGACTCTTTGCGACCCAATGGACTGTAGCCTACCAGGCTCCTCTGTCCATGGGATTTTCCAGGCAAGAGTACTGGAACGGGTTGCCATTTCCTTCTCCATTTGAGGGCATGCACCACTGCCAAAATCCTGAGGACTCTCAAACTTGAGAGGCAACTGAAATGTCTACAGCAGTTTCTGTGGCACACACATCAAACACTCTCAGCCAATGCCCGGTGGATAGCACACGCCCAGAAGACAAGGAGCCATCCACATTATCTCTAATTGCATACCATGTGCTTTGAAAACCACCCACAAAAACATCACACTGGAATTACAAAGGAGCAGGCCTCATTATCCTTATTATCTTCCTTTTATGGAATTAAAGAAGTAACAGCATGCACGGTAATTTACAATTTTTCTTAGCATTATAAGCACATCAAAACCATGCTTTGTCGAATCAAGGCAAGTTCAAGAAACAAAGGCAATGTGGACAAATTCTCAGATACTTACATTTTCACTCTGCCTTAATGCAGTTGGTGACTAAGAATGAGGGCTCTAGACTTGCAGAACCTACGCTGGAGTTTGTGTGATCTTGGGCAGTAATGACCCCATAAACTTAATAAAAATCACTGTAAAACATGCTTAATACAGTAGATACATCAGTGAATGATTATTAGGAATTATATGAAAGAGTAGGTATTAAGTCTTAGCCTAGGCTAAGTACATTTAAACAATGAAAATGAAAGTGAAGGTGACTCAGTTGTGTCCGACTCTTTGCGACCCCATAGTCTATGCAGTTCATGGAATTCTCCAGGCTAGAATACTGGAGTGGGTAGCCTTTCCCTTCTCCAATGGATCTTTCCGACCCAAGAATCAAACCAGAATCTCCTGCATTACAGACGGATTCTTTACCAACTGAGCTATCAGGGAATGTCAGCTATTCTTACTATTTTCTCATTGTACAGAATAGCACTCAATTACATCTTTGTTGAATTGGCTTAGTCGTTAGTGGCTTTCAGAAGAAATGAAACGCTAGTGCAGGCAGTGTCATTTTATGACAAAGGTATATTCCTAAAAGGTCTCACAATTCAAATCTGGCCTGGTTCAACTTCTGTTTTGCCATAGTAAAAACTATTAATAGGCTGTAATTGGAGTGAATTCACAAAGTGTTTAAATCTGTAATCACTATAGCTTAGGGCTTGATTTTGTGGCCATGTCCACCAGCCTTTTTTCCACCTTATTTGCTGTGTTGTAGAAGCAATTTTTGCGAACTCAAAGGCTAGATTAGAGTTGCTTTTTATTTTGTCAGCATCATCTCCAGTAGTTTGCACAGTATCCTTTCTGATATTTGTAGCATTTGTGTCCTGATAGTGCCTTAGCCTTCAGACTTTTCATTACATGTAAATTCTTTCTGAAGTTACTACTTTTCAGTTGGAGCACTATCATTGCTAGAAAATGAAGATTTCCTTGAAATTATTAAGGCAGTTTAAAGATACAGTAAGAATGAATGCTAAAAGAATAGTTCAGTAAGCTGATAAAGGGGCTTCCCAGGTGACTCAGTGGTAAAGAATCTACCAGCCAATGCAGGAAATGGTGGGTTCTATCCCTGGGTCAGAGAGATCCCCTGAAGAGGGAAATGACAACCATTCCAGTACTCTTGCCTGGGAAATCCCATGGACAGAGGAGCCTGGCAGGGTGCAATCCATGGTGTCACAAAAGAGCCGTAAATGACCTAGCAACTAAACAATGACAACAAACTGCCAGATCTTTCAGAAGTTCTGATTTTTGTAAATAACAGCTTGGTCCACCTGATGTTGAAAGAGGATAGTGGATGTTTCCCTTTACCAGGCAAAGTGTAGTCAACATGAATCAACAGCAGTAATATAATTTAAAACCCACTTGATCTAAAATTTCTAAAAGATAAAGATAATTGACAATTTTTAAAAATTTTGAAATATTTATTTCAAAATATATGTATATGATATGATTTATTTAAAATATATCTTATTCAAATGTTTATAAAAAGTGACCAAACTCCTAATAGCTCCACCAAATCCAGTGAGTATCATGCCTACTGCAACCCGTTACATAATTACAAGTCCACATGGTCTGAGTTGCCTGTAATTGTGTCTAGTAAAAGTCTCCCAACTCAATAAATCCTTACCATAAGGTTATATGCCAGCAACTCTTAGGGCTTAATTGGTTTACAACATTCATAAATGTGTCTGTCGTCCTAACTATGTTCAGAATAGAGGTACCACTGCATGTAGTTTCTTAGGCTATGAATCATCATTGTTCTTAAGTCTCTTGAGTCATGTCTGACTCCTTGTAACCCTGTGGACTGTAGCCCACCAGTATCCTCTATCCATGGGATCCTCCAGGCAAGAATACTGGAGCGGGTTGCCTTGTCCTCCTCCAGGGGCTCTTCCTGACCCAGGGATTGAACTTGTGGTCTCCTATGTCTCTTGCATTGGCCAGCTGGTTCTTTACCACTAATGCCACCTGGGAAGCCCCTGAATTGTCGTTGTGTGTTAGTTGCTCAGTCGTCTCCAACTCTTTGCGCCCCCATGGACTGTAGCTCATTCCATTCCATCTTACCTGGAATTCTCCAAGCAAGAATACTGGAGTGGGTTGCCATTTCTTTCCCCAGGGGATCTTCCTGACCCAGGGCTCAGACCAAGGTCTCTTGCATTGCAGGCGGTTTCTTTACCACCTGAACCATCAGGGACGCCCAAATAGGCCATTATTAAAAAAAAAAAAAAAAAAAAAATTGACCAGTCTTTTTCCTTCTGCAGTGGCACGCAGGTAAGTCAGTGACACTTATTCTAGCGCCTCAGTTCTGTTGCTCTTCACACTTAAGGGTAGAGGCACACATTCTTCCCTTACGCTCCCAAATATTGATAGATCTCTTCCCCTAAGATTCCTTTGGTACCAACCTAGGGCCTAAAAATCTTCCGACAGTGTGGGTTATCTGTCTCCTGAGTATCATTGGACAGAGTAATTTTGAAATGAAGTGGAAAATCACAAGATTATATAGCCACATTTTAAAATAAACCTGTAATGTGTTAGTGAGAAGACTTGTTTGTCTAATAGTTGACAAGGAAACCTCTAGGACCCTTCAAGTTTGTTGGTAAATTTCCATCTTACAAAATAGTTCCAAACGGTAAACAACATTTAAAAGGGCAAATTGAACATTTCTGTGAGAGGGTGGGTTTCCCACACTTACTCTTCTTTCACCATTTTTTTTCTGAGTCCTCCAAAAACCAGTCCCTCTTTCAGAGGGAGCAAGATGACCTGCAGAAAAACTTGATGCTCTCCCTTCTCACTCAAAATGAATTGTCCTACAATGATCTTTTAGTCGAACCTTCATTTTTGTTCATTGACAATGGTTGCTGAAGTGATTTTTCAGATAAAACAGTATTTCTCCCCAAAAGTCTCCCCCGAACCCTAATTATACAAGATACTCTACAGAAAAAGAGGAAAAGAGAGAAAGTTTTATTTGTGCTTTCATCACTATGCAAAATGCCTGAAACTTTATCTTGTCTCTTAGAGTTTAAAAATTTATATTCTTGTAGTAAAAATTCTAATTAATATGGAAGCTGTCTTAATTTTGCTTAAACTTATATTCCCAGAAGTTCACTTTGCCACTACCCCTCCCCATCACCTTTTTCTTAAATGTGACACCTTCAGAAACACGGAGATAACATAATCCTTGCTGAAATTCTGGCTGGGGAAGATGGAATATGCAAGGTTGCACTTTCACATAATGGATAATTGATAACTGTCATTCTTTTTAGTTTCAGATTAGCAATTATCAAATAAACCCCTGAGTGTGTGCCTTTGTATCCACACATACATATTTATCTAAGACCAGGTGTCTCACATTCTCTACACACAAGGTTTTATTGTGTTATTACTTGGTCACTGTTGAAGCGTCATCTCCATAGCTGCTAAAATTGCAAGTGTTTGTCTTTATTTTTAACGTTTCCTATTCTATACTTTTTTTTTTTTGTCATCTTAATTTTCCAAAAACTTCTTTGTGGTTTCATGGCTGTCTGCCAACATTCTGGGAAGTGTGTGTTTTAAAATTATTTTTCAGAGATCCACACACTAAAAACTGCCCCCAGTAAGAAAATCCTCTCCAAAGATGGCATTATTTTACTTTGTAAGAACAAGTTAGAGTTGATAGAAGCAACACTGTTTATTTCTCATGGGCCTGTCCTTTGGCTCACTCGCTGGGAAAATCCTCATCTCTTCAAGTCAAAAAAAAAAAAAACCTGCTTTCCAGTGAATTAGAATACAATCCACATTTGCCCGTATTATCACACAGTGATTTCAGAAATCTGGACTTGTTCACATCTGGAGAATGATGGCAGAATGCCCCTAGTTAGAAGGGCTTTCAGTATCTATGTGGGTGATTTTGATTCCCTATGCCTCATTTTTTTTTTCATCTTTGCCTGACTTGATTTCTTGCTCTGTTTTGTGCTTCACTCTTGCAAAAATGTCCTTCCTCTGCCCCAGCCCTTACTGACTCACGTGTACACACATACACATACACAAAGATGCACATGCTCAGGTAAGTCACATAGGCCAAGGGGGAAAAAGTGAAAGGTCACCTTCACAATGGGTTTTCCAGGATTATTTAGATGTAATGAATAAAATTGCAAATTCTATTGAGTCTTTTAGAACTAATGAAAATTATCAATGTGTTGCACAGCTGCATTTCAGTTTTGTTTGCCTGAGCTTGGAACAGAATAGATTTTATAAATAGAACTTAAATGTGACCACAGAGCATGCATACTAATCAGTTCATTTTAAGATATTGTTTTTGCAATACTTTTAAGATGCACACATGCTGGGAAAAATTACTTGTCAGAGGAACAATGTGGAGCAATTTCTTACCAAAGTTGCTAATGGAACTACTTTTTTCTTTCTTTTTCATTTTCCCTTTTATTTTTTTTTAAACACGAAGCATCTCTCCTGGAAAGATTTAGAGAGAAAAAAGGCTTTGTTCCAGGGAATTTCTGTGAGAAATGTGACTTACTTGTGGGAAAGCTTCCATTAATTTAGGAAAGTTAAGATGAACGTAGTCAAAATATATTGGGTACCACATGCAGAGTTGTGCCATCCATTACACACTCTCTTGGCTCATGTAAATGTGGAGGGCCTTTTTTTCCCTGCCTGGCTCTAAAGAGATTGGAAAATTGTGGGATGGAGTGCCAAGTGGTTCCCCATTGAAAGTATTCTTTACCAGCCAGTGACTTCCTCTGAGGAGACAGGCCTATCTGAATACTTCTTATATCTGGATCACTTCCCTCTTCTTTGACAGCACACTCCCCTGTAGGAATGCATTAGAAATCCCAGGGATGAGTTTTGACTTGGGATAAGGCAGCGAGCCCCAAGCTTCCCATAAAGGTGAAACACAGGCACTTTTTTAGAAAAGGAAAGGTGACTCGAAGGGAAGCTCTTCTTCCCCAGTCATTAGCAGAAATAGATGTGAGACTGTTAAAACTGAAATGTATTTTAAAAGCCAACCCTGGCCTCAGTAAATGTTCAGTTCATTTCAGTTGCTCAGTCGTGTCCGACTCTTTGCAACCCCATGGACTGCAGCGTGCCAGGCTTCCCTGTCCATCTCCAACTCCCGGAGCTTGTTCAAACTCATGTCTGTCAAGTCAGTGATGCCATCCAACCATCTCATTCTCTGTCATCCCCTTCAGTCTTTCCCAGCATCAGGGTCTTTTCCAAGGAGTCAGTTCTTCACATCAGGTGGCCAAAATACTGGATCTTCAGCTTCAGCTTCAGCGTTAGTCCTAATTCAGGACTGATTTCCTTTAGGATGGACTGGTTGGATCTCCTTGCAGTCCAAGGGACTCTCAAGAGTCTTCTCCAACACCACAGTTCAAAAGCATCAATTCTTCGGTGCTCAGCTTTCTTTGTAGTCCAACTCTCACATCCATACATGACTACTGAAAAAACCATAGTTTTGACTATATGGACTTTTGTTGGTAATGTACATTCTCTGTTTCCACACTGGCCTCATGAAGGAATTCTGAACTTCTGAACACAATAGAGGTAATGAACCCCGAGAAGTTTTTAGGAACTATAATGGGAGTGGAATTGGGTGGGGTGGGGGGAGGTAAATGACCTGGATAATTAAAATCCTTGGAAAAGTAAGGCAGTTTTTGTTAGCCATTCTCCATCACTCCATCTCTCACTAAAACCTTTGTCAAAGAGAAGAAAATAGACTTATTTATGCTAGTGCCTCTCCAAATCAAACCAGCAAATATCCATTGCATGCCCACTATGCCCGAAGTATGGTCTTTACCTTTATAAAGCATTGCAGCAGAAGACAAAGGCTAAAATGAAGATGAAGGAAGGGAAGGAGACCCCTCAAAGACTAAAATATTGATTACTGATCCTTGACAGAAAAAATTGGGCTTCCCTTGCACTGCACAATATACAGTAATCAAGAAAATAGCCTGGAAAAATTGCACAGTCCCTTAATAATTAAATGCTACATGAAGAACTGTACAAGTAGAAAAGTTTGTTTTATAAAAAGCACCAGGGTGGCTAATGTTTTGTTTCTAGAACTTGAAGAATCTCCAGATTGAAAGGAAATGTTGGGGGTCCACTAATCAAAGTTTCCCAAAATGCAGCTCCCGTATGAGATTTGTGCCAGATAATTGGCAGCAGTGCCTGGAAGGACAGGTATTTATTTTAATATGACAAGCATTTCAGATACATCATTTCCCATTTTATTGCTTGGGAGCAAGCTAAAATATTAAGGAAACAATTATACAAATGGCAGTAGATATGTGAGTCAGCATTAAATTGGTTTATGGATGAGTACAGCTTGCAACACATGGATTTTAGTCCAGTCTCTCTATTTTTCAATTGTGAGGAGTAGGATAAGACAGTGTCTTATCTTAAAACAAAACCCAAACACACTTAAATATACCCTGATTATAAAACAAAGAGCATGCTCTGTATTTTAAAAATCAGATATTATTAATAATACACAATATAGAAAAAGTTTCCAATTACCCCTTTGCCATAATCACCCATTATTAATAATTGGTTTTATATATATTCAGATCAAATTTTCTAGGCCTGAAGTTAGATACTTAATATCTATTACATATTATGTGCATGCTAAATTGAGTTTGACTCTTTGGGACCCTATGGACTGTAGCCCACCAGGCTCTTCTGTCCATGGAATTTCCCAGGCAAGAATATAGGAGTGGGTTGCCATTTCCTCTTCCAGGGAATTTCCCCAACCCAGAGGTTGAACCTGCGTTGCAGATTGGATTCTTTACCTACTGAGCTATCAGGAAAGAAGTGTGAGTTTTTTTTTGGGGGGGGAGGGTTTCTGACATTGCTGAGCTATAAATTATTATTATGATTGACGCTCAAATCATGTTTAGATTTTTAAGGGAATATAAAAGGGGCTTTACATAGAATAGTGGTTGCAGTCCAAGTAGGTGCATATTGGAAAGCAGGGTACAAATTGGGAAGGATTTTTATCCATTAATTCCAGACACAGAGAAGGTTGGGAAACTAAATGAGCGACTGTGAGTAGCTCATGCAAGTCTTCCATATAGTCTTCATTTCTGCCTAGGTTGCAGGTTAACCTGAGAGGCCAGCATCCTTGCTGACAGCTGTGCGCCCTGGGTGATGAGGTACCACTTCTTCCTCAGAGGAGTTCCTGCTTCTCTTCAAGGTCTCCTCACTTCTCATTCACACTAGGAGTTCTCTGATTTTTTAGATCACAGTCTGTTTTTAAACAGGGCTAAGAACATGAAGAGCCAGCTGCCACCCAAGGATACTTTTCAGTGGGAAATAAACACGTGATGAAAAGTTAGTTCAAAGGGATAAAATAAACAATGGCAATACAGCATTGCCAGTAATATAGATGAATTAGGCATTCTTTACTTGATTTTAAATGCAAACTTAAAAACAATTGTAATGTCCCAGGAGTATAAGCTGATGTCCTATACTTACAAAACATGCTTACTTCTTATAATACTTCACAAGCTATTTGAGTCACAGAAGTATCACAAGTGTATGAGTAGCACCTCACCACTGTAACACAACTTCTTTAACAATAGGAATGTGAGTGGCTCATTTTTGTGTTTTAAGTCTGATTTTTAAAGAATTATACACAACAAACACTGTTAATGTAACCCATAGAATTTTGTTGTTATCGTTCAGTCATTCAGTCAAGTCCAACTCTTTGCAACCCCATGGACTGCAGCATGCCAGGCTTCCCTGTCCTTCACTATCTCCTGGAATTTACTCAGACTCATGTCCATTGAGTCAATGATTCCATCCAGCCATCTCATCCTCTGTCTCCTTCTCTTCCTCCTGCCCTCAGTGTATCCTAGCATCAGGGTCTTTTCCAGTGAATTGGCTCCTTGCATCAGGTGACCAAAGTATTGGAGCTTCAGTATCAGTCCTTCCAATGAATATTCAGGACTGATTTCATTTAGGATTGACTGATTTGATCTCCTAGCTTTCCAAGGGACTCTCAAGAGTCTTCTCCATCACTACACTTCAAAAGCACCAGTTCTTCAGCACACAGCCTTCTTTATGGTCGAACTCTCACATCCATACATGACTGCTGGAAAAACCATAGCTTTATGGACCTTTGTTGGTGGTGATGTGTCTGCTTTTTAATATGCTGTCTAGGTTTGTCATAGTTTTTCTTCCAGAGAGTAAGCATCTTAATTTCATGGCTGCTGTCACCATCTGCAGTGATTTTGGAGCCCAAGAAAATAAAGTCTGTCACTGTTTCTATTGCCTCTCCATCTATTTGCCATAAGTGATGGGACTGGATGCCATGATCGTAGTTTTCTGAATGTTGAGTTTTAAGCTAGATTTTCCAATCTCCTCTTTCATGTCCATCAAGAAGAAGCTTTTTGCTTTCTCTTCAATTTCTGCCATTAGGGTGGTGTCTTGTGTATATCTGAGACTATTGATATCTCTCCCAGCAGTCTTGATTCCAACTTGTGATTCATCCAGCCTGGCATTTTGCATGGTGTTCTCTCCATAGAAGTTAAATAAGCAGGGTGACAATATACAGCCTTGATGTACTCCTTTCCCAATTTGGAACCAGTCTACTGTTCTATGTCTGATTCTAACTGTTGCTTCTTGACCTGCATATAGGTTTCTTGGGAGGCAGGTCAGGTGTCTGTTAGTCTTCTCTTTTAGAATTTTCCACAGGTGGTTGTGATCCACACAGTCAAAGGTTTTAGCATAGTCAGTGAAACAGAAATAGATGTTCTTTTGGAACCACCTTACTTTTCTATGATGCAACATATGTGGCAATTTGATTTCTGGTTCCTCTGCATTTTCTAAATCCACCTTGAACATCTGGAAGTTCTTGGTTCATATACTGTTGGAGTCTAGCTTGAAGGATTTTGAGCATTACCTTGCTAGCGTGTGAAATGAGTGCAGTTACGTGGTAGTTTGAACATTCTTGGCATTGCCTTTCTTTGGGATTGGAACAAAAGCTGACCTTTTCCAGTCTTGTGGCCCCAGCTGAATTTTCCAAATTTGCTGGCATATTGAATGCAGCACTTTAACAACATCATCTTTTAAGATTTGAAATAGCTCAGCTGGAATTCCATCACCTCCACTAGCTTTGTTCATTGTGATGCTTCCTGAGGCCCACTTGACTTCACACTCCAGGATGTCGGGCTCTAGGTGTGTGACCACACCACTGTGGTTGTCTGGGTCAGTAAGACCTTTTTTGTATAGTTCTGTGTATTCTTGCCATGTCTTCTTAATATCTTCTGCTTCTGTTAGGTCCTTGCCATTTCTTTCCTTTATTGTGCTCATCTTTGCATGAAATGTTCGCTTGGTATCTACAGTTTTCTTGAAGAGATCTCTAGTCTTTCTCATTCTATTGTTTTCCTCTATTTCTTTGCATTGTTCACTTAAGATGGCTTTCTTATCTCTCCTTGCCATTCTCTGGAACTCTGCATTCAGTTGGGTATATCTTTCCCTTTCTGCTTTACATTTTGCTTCTCTTCTTTTCTCGGCTATTTCTAAGGACTCCTCACACAACCACTTTGCCATCTTGCATTTCTTTTTCTTTGGGATGGTTTTAGTCCTCACCTCCTGTTCAGTGTTACAAGCCTCTGTCCACAGTTCTTCAGACACTCTCTTTATCAGATCTAATCATTTGTCTATTTGCCACTTCCATACCTCCAGGGCAGTTGTGTTAAAAAACATAACTTTCAAGTTTTTCAAGTGTCCAGAGCTCCTTCAGCCAGCCTCTAGGAACTGTGTCTGGAGTCCACTGCTGCTGAGTTGACTTGCTCTGCATTCCCATGATATGCTGGGCATGCCTCATGAAGAGTACTTTCCAGACTGTATTTTAATTTTGAATTTACTTATCTGCCTTCCTCAGAAGATCCTGAGCTCTTAAATGTAGTGCCTATATCTTGTTCATTGCTGTATCACTCAAATTTAGCACAGCCCTGGCACCTAACAGATTAGCAATAACCATTATGTTTAACAAATGATTCTTTTTAGATGGCAATTTAAAGAAATATGAGTACTAGGAGGTACTAGATAGAGCAATAGAACTCATACTAATATTTATTAAGTGTTATACATACTATCTCAGTAAAACCTTCCAACTACATTTCTTTAAGGAGCTGTTGTTACTTAGAAGTGAAATAATTTGCCCAAAGTCACAAAATAGTAAAAACTGAGCTGGATTTTATCCTGTGTTTATATGACTCAAAAGGTGTGTTCCTAACCTCTGTACTACCCTAGGCAATGCTAGAGGCTACTTCTTTGCAAATTATTTTAACTGTTAGTTTTGAGTCCTAATATCCTAATAAACAAATCTGCAGTGCCCAGTGATGTGTGTGTTAGTCACTCAGTCATGTCCGACTCTTTGTGATCCCATGGACTGTAGCCTGTCGTGCTCCTCTGTCCATGGGATTCCCCAGGCAAGAATACTGGAAGGGGTAGGCATTTCCTTCTCCAGGGGATCTTCCCAACCCAGGGGTCAAACCCAGCTGTCCTGCATTGCACATGGGTTCTTTTCCATCTGAGCCACCAGGGAAGCCAAAGCGTGCCCAGTGATATGGCAAAACAAATTAGAATGATCATTTAACTTCTTCATAAACATCCCTTCTATAGCAATTTTTAGATTGGAGAACTGTAGACTCAGGTTTGATCTTCAGCTCTGCAAGCGCCCCCCAAATACTTGATTACTTTATCTAAAATGGGTCCAAATTGGGATTTTCTTGGTGGGCCAGTGGTTAAGACTTCACCTTCCAATGCAGGAGATTGGGATTCGATCTCTGGTCAGGGAGCAAAGATCTCACATGCCTAACAGCCAAAAGAACAACATATAATACAAAAGTCTTTATATTCATTATATTAAAATTATGTAATTTGTTGCATACAGATTTTGTAACAAATTCAATAAAGATTTTAAAACGGCCCACATTAAATTTTTTTGGGAAAATAAAGTAAATATTAAATGGATTCATATCATGGTGTAGTTATTTTTAAAGTGGGAAAATGATCAAAACTGAAGAATGTGTTTGAGCAGTGAGCTGGGTGTTCTAGGAAAGATGACCATTCATCAGTCTTCTTGGTAGCCAAATACTCATTGAAAATAGGACATTTTCCAGGAGTTTTATTCCAACTTCAAAACATGATTAAAACTTTAAATAAATTATGATTGGGAAAATAGTTGTCATTTTGGAACTCTGGAATCCTCCCCTACCCCCAGACTGTTTAAGCAATGAGCTTACCCTTTAACTTCTACATTTATACAGGAGGTTCACAAACAGAGAAACTTTATTTAGTTTCTGTTTCTCTCAGAATCTTCTCCCCAGGGACCACTTGATGGCCATGCCTATTATGATAATACTTTATTCCATGTACTCTTAATCTGTTTTCCTTGAAGGAGGTGTTCCATGATAAAATCCAGTGGGGAAATAGATGTGTTTAAGAAGCTGGGCAAGGTTTTTTTTTACTGAAAAGTTTCTCAGACCTTTCATATGCTATGCACTGTGAATATCCAAGAAGGTGATGTGATTTAGGAAAACCTTAATCTGGCTGTGTAACTTTTATTATTAGTTTCACTTCTGTCCACTAGAAGAGTGTAGGAGTCATGGAATTAAAATTTTCATTTAACAAAGTAGTTCTGTTGTTTCTCAGAACCCTCACACAATGTATTAATATATATAAGGATGGTTTTGAATTGTTTAGAAATAAGTTCACTATTAACTCCACTGGAGACTCCTGAATGGCTATATTTGGCTACTTTCACATCAAGTGAGGGAGATTGTAACTGTCATATGTCCTCCAATTTTAAACCATCCAAGGTCTATCAACATGGATTACGTGGTTGGGAGAAGGGAGCATCTCTTTGGATGAGTATTGTTGGGGGAATTTGTCATAGAAGAGTCAGGATGTAAGCTTGAGTTAAAAGTTACTTAGTCCAGGCTTAGCAACCAGGAAGAAAAGGAGGAAGATGGGGGCAGCGGGGCAGAGCGTAATGTAAGCACAGGCACCAAGCAAGAGTCAGGAGTGTCCAGGTAAAGGGGAAACAGCCTAGCTTAAGCATGCTTGGCTTAGGTATTCATTTCATATTCAAAGACAAAATGAGATAGGAAAGGTAGATTGGAGTTAACCAGGAGAGTTTAGCTTCAGGTTAATGACAGAATAGTCTAAATATCGGAAGTTGGGTATGAGAAGGATTCTGACATTTCACTGTTTTTAGTGCCAGTACCTAACAGACTCCTAGTTTTCATTGCTGTTCTTAACAGAAAAAAGCTATATAGATCACTAAAAGATGTTTTGAAACCCAGCTAGATTTTGTCTTCTTAATTTTCATTGAAGTGCGGGTCTTCTAACTGGGAATCAAAAGACCTTGATTTTGGACAACATTGAAGAAACACAGTAAAACAAGATTCTGAGTGCAAAACAGTTCTTGAATAAGCCATGCATGTCTGTCTTTGCTATTAATCACCTAGTTTTATGTTACTAGTGCTGAGAGGTCTGGTTTCAACCGTGCTGAAGCCTGGTTCAGAATGGACTGTGAATGATGGCACCAGGTCTCGGTCACTCAACAGACATCCTGCAGTGGTGCCCACTCATTGCTTACTGAGACTTCCTTTAACGCTAAACAGCAGTGATGAAGACTACACAGATACTAGGATTGGACTGCTTAGATTTGGAACCTAGTTTCTCTGATACAGTTTCATCATCTTAGACAAATCAACTGAATCCATTTTAACTTTGAATCATTTCATTTGAAATGGGCATATCCCAGTTCTCAGCCTTTAGGGTTGCTGAAGGATTGATGACAGCTTTAGTACAGCTCCTTTCATAGGGTAAATGATGAGTACATTTCAGTTTTTGTTGTTGTTACCCCTGTGCTTGCTAAATTGCTTCGTCATGTCCGACTCTTTGCATTCCTATGTACCATAGCCTTTCAGGTTCCTCTGTCCATGGGATTCTCCAAGCAAGAATACTGGAGAGGGTTGCTATGCCCTCCTGCAGGATATCTTCCCTACCCAGGGATCGAATGCACATCTCTTATGTCTCCTGTATTGGCAGGCAGGTTCTTTACCACTAACACCACCTGGGAAGCCAGTTGTTAGGCCTAGTCATTTGGAATAATCCAAGAATCTTGTTCCTACTCTGAAAACCCCCAAAGAGAGAATCTTACAGAAATATGAAAATGACATGAATGTAATTGTTTTATCATAGGCAAATCAGTACATTTTTTACATATTATGCCATGGCCAGAAGCCTTAAAAAACAATCATAGTATCAGCACCTCTGAGTCAGTTAAAAAAAAGTATAATTTCTTTTAAATCTCATGTTGCCTCAATCTTGTTAGGAGCCAGTGCATATTTAACATGTTCAAATAAAATGTAATTCATAACTACATTAATATATGTTAGGGTAATTTTTGAAATCTGAGCCAAGAGACACTGATGCAGATTTTTACTTATCAACATACCTGTTTCCCTATTTCTACTCTGTGACCATAATAGTTATTAATCTCAGTATTTCTAATGTTTTTTTATTCTTGGCTACTTCTCTAACATATTAGTTCTTAGCAAGAAAAAAAAATGACTCAGTAATAGTAGACATGAATTCCACTATCTCTTCACAGCTCACTACGTCCAGTAATAGATAATAGCATAATTACTTTTTGAGTTTTAAAAAATCCAATTGGAATGCCTGCAGGTATATGTACATTTATTTGGCTTGGAACTTTTTTTTTTTAGCATAATTCATTTACTGTATTTGGTATGACGGGTCCAAATGAAACCAAGCATCCCAAGGAAATTATTTTTTAATGCAGACTCATAACCTAGGTATTAATAATATTTCTTTTTTCTTACCCAAAGGCAATAAGGTAGTTTTTCTCCTCAAATCCATCATCACCATCCATCAGGAATATTTACTCTTTTTATTGGTTTCTATGGGGGTGGTCTGTGAATTGAGGCAAGGCTGAAGAAGCCTCTCTGTACCCGTCATTCATTCATTCATTCATTCATTCATTCATACTGCTGTGTACAAAGCACTGCGTTAGGCACTGAGGATTCATCAGTGAATGTGAAATAGATAAAAGCCCCCTCCCTCTTGGAGCTGTAATTCTAGTGGCATCCCATTACATTACCGCCAAGTGATGGCTAAAGAAAGACACACTGTCTCTCTCATCCTAAGCTTAGAAAACTAAAGCTGTGATGCATTACAACCTGGCCAAATCTTTTATGGCCATTCTGTCTAAAATGTGCCAGTTTGTTTCTATGTGTGTTAAATCAGAAAGCATGAAGAGTTCAAGAAACTAAGAGACCTGGGATCAGAGACTAAGATAGTTTTATTATTCACAACAAAAGAGGCAATCAGAGTGACATTATAGAAGCAGTTCCCTGAGACACACTCCCTCAGGGCACTCAGTGATGGCTGGATGGTACCTGTACATGCAGTGAGGTATATTACAAGAGGGGAAGTGCTGATCTGATTTAGGAGACTCTAATCTTAGGCTAAGAGGTAAACAATCCACCTATAAAGCAGGAGACATGGATTCAATCTCTGGGTCAGAAAGATCCCCTGCAGGAGGACATGGCAACCCACTAGAGTGTTCTTTCCTGCAGAATCCAATGTACAGAGGAGTCTGACAGGCTACAGTCCATGGGGTCTCAAAGAGTCGAACACAACTGAGCGACTGGGCATACACACACATGCAGTCTTATGTAAGGATTGCCTGCAAATCTGCCCGTTCTCTCTCCAAGCAGAGGTATCATTTTTATTATCATGGAATATGAGTATCTTCAAGAAGAAATGTCTTATGTCTCTAAATCTTTCAAGAAAAAGAACCACCCTTGACTCTACTTACCCAGCAGTGTACATACATATGTTCCTTAGAGGTCTCCATCTCCTTCTTTCCAGAGTTACCTGCTTGTATAGGCCTTCCTAAAAAGATAGTCCCAGAGCATATGGGCTTTTAATTACTGAGCTTGTAAGGATGTCATAGATTCATGGAGAAATATCTCCCAACAATGGTATACTCCAATTAGATTGTATGACTCATGAGAACAGGGATGGCATTCTATCCCATATCTCTGCAATAGTGTCAGACACATGGTAGGTACTCAATAAACATTAATTGACTAAATGAGTTGGGTTTATTTTGAAGATGATGATTATGATTGATGGTCATGATTTTACCATGTTTCAGTTTTCAGAAGGAAATTATTCCTTTTGTGACCAAGGCAAAAACAAACTCCAGGTATACCATAGAGTGAAGCAGAAGTCTACTAGCCACATTTGGTCAAAAATATGTCTGAGTAGGATAAATTACATCATTTTTACATCAAGGAAATGGTGGTTCCCAAATCTGTAGGGTTTTTTCCCCTTTATCTTGTGATTTTATTTGGTTTTGCTGATAAGCTCTACACCTTTATAAAATGACTAGGTTAAATATAGTAATATAAGAATAATTAGAAAACAATAAAAATTGCATCTTCCTGTTTGAGATTTATAGTGTATTTGACATCTTCAAAATGCTGAGAACTTCTACAATAAAAAAAATCAGTAAAATAAAAAATAACAACAAAAAAAGAGTAAAAACGAATGCCCTGATTAACTTTTTTATACCTACCCTTTCCAATGTCCTGCTTTTAAATGTTGGTTTAAAATTTACTAACGTTTTACAGGATATGTATACAATAGAATGTATTTTATGAACTACATCTATGTCTTAGGTGCCTTGTTACCTGCAAATATTTTACTGATCAGGTTTTTAGTTGTACCTTAGTCTTGGTTCTGGAAATGTGAAATTCCTAGGAGCTCTACACTAGGAATATTAGGCTTTGTTGTGTCTAATAGTGTTAAAAAAGCACAAGGGGACAAAAGTGGCTTTCATTAAAAGCCATGGTTTGTCACGTAGCCAGCTACATGGTCTTGGAAGAAAATCAGAGAACTTTGACACAGTTGTAGGATTCTATATCTCAGGGAAGGGGCATCATTGCCATGGCTCCCTGTTGCCTCTTCCCCTTCTCTTCTGGTACTTGGAAGACTTCTGTGCCAGTAGGCAGTTTGCAGTTGACATTGGCTGGTTTCAGAAGAAATGAAGTTTCTTCTTAAAAATCTTTTTATAGGAAGAAGGAAAACACTTCCTAAAAGCTTTGAGAAAGTACCCATCAGTCAGCCAGAAGAGACAGTACTTACTGTTGAAAGGAACTGTTAGCAAGAGGGCAAGGCCACCTGATTAGATAAGACCAATTACCCATTATCCCCTGGGGCCAGGACTGCCTGCCCAGAACACAACCGCGCCCCCCCGCCACCTCCATGATACGGCCAAATGACAGGGTTCTCTTGGCAGAGAAGACAGAAAGGCTGTTGTTCCAGCGGATGCTTCAGGTTATATGGATAGTACCCTATGGAAAGGTAGTTGAGGTTGAAGTGATGGAATTTTGTGTGTAATTCACAGAGTATCTCAATACCCAAACATAGAAAGTCTACTTGGCAATCTAATGTTTTGTCTAGTGTTTACCAGGCAGAACAAGAAAGGTTTTTTGTTTGTTTTCTTTTTTTTTTTTTTACTGACATTTGACTCTTGAGGAAACTGAGGCAACACCTCCAATCCTTTATTTCAAAATCCCTTAACTAACTAATAGTACAAAATGGCTAAATACCTTGGTGTCTGTGACTCAGCTGGTAAAGAATCCGCCTGCAGTGCAGGAGACCTGGTTTCGATCCCTGGGTTGGGAAGATCCCCTGGAGGAGGAAAAGGGTACCCGCTCCAGTATTCTGGCCTGGAGAATTCCATGGACTGTATAGTCCATGGTGTCGCAAAGAGTCAGACAGGACTGAGCAACTTTCACTAGATACCTTAACCTCATTCTTCATGAACTCTCTGATTTGGAACTGTGGTGTGATATACTGGAGAAGGGCTGTGGTGGAGGCATGGAGGTGGGGCGGGAGTCCTTTGGCTCTTTCGACAGGAAACACATCTATAAATAGGTACCTGAATCTGCTCAGGGTAGTCACCCCACGTCTTCAGGCAAAGAGCACAATTTGACGGCAGCCTGCGTTAGCGGGGTGAGCCCCTGGCCTGACGCCAGCCCTTCCAGCTAGGGAGCCAGTGTGAAATTGAAAGCAACTCTGTGTCGACTGTTTTGACAGAAGGTGCCACGCACGAATTATAGTTAGTTCAGGAATTAGCTGCCAGATTATTAATTTGAGAAAAAACGAGCACAGCAGAGTTTCTCCCTTCTAGATCTCTGGCTGAGCTTTCTCTTCTGTTGGTGTGGCTCTCCCTGCTTCCTCCTGCTCCCCATCACAACACTGGAGACTCTCAGAGTCCTTGCCAGCAAAGACCCACAAAGCAGAAGACAGCCAGGCAGGTTTTTGCTCTTTTGAAGTTTCCAGTGGGCCTTGACAATTTCTGTGGCTTTCTGAACAATTAATTCGCTTGTGAAATCAGGCCAGTCAGTTCCTCGACCCCAGATTGCTCATCTGGAAAAAAAGAAAAAATGAAAGTTTGGAATAAATAGGCTAGAACTATAATCTCTCAGGATCCTTTACAAAGTCCTTTTGGTTTCTAATGTTCAGTATAATATATAATTGTTAAATTAGTACAAAAGTGTACAATTTTGAATATGAGAATTACCTATAATTCTGTCTAACTCAGAGATAGCTCTTATCATATTTTTAACATTTATATATTTATTTGGCTGCACTGGGCCTTCATTGTAGCTTACAAGGATCTTTAGTTGTGGCATGTGGGCTCTTAGTTGTGCCGTGTGCAATCCAGTTTCTGAGTAGGGATCAAACCTGGGCCTCCTGCATTGGGAGCATGGAGTCTTAGCCAGTGGAATACCAGGAATGTCCTCTTATCAATGTTTTATTGTATATTTGAAATTTTATTTCTTGTTCATATACTAAATTTTTATATATTATGGTTCCTCAACTTGCTTTTTTGCTTAGTAACTAGACATACTTTCATAAAAACAGTTGAGTTTTTTGATGACTATGTAGTATTCCATCTCAAACTTTTAACAATCTGTATTGGTGAGCTTCCAGTTATTCACCAGTGCATGTAAAACTGCGGTAAACACCCCCCCCCCATGCATCTTTGCACTCTTGTCTGTGTATTTCTGCAGGATAAATTCTTTGAAATGGAATTGCTGAGCCAGTTTCAACATCACTGAAGATGCAGAGACCCCAAGGCAGCTACCTCAAACCAGATCTTGTCTTTGAGTGAGAACTCCCTTTCTCTGTGATGGCCTGAAAATTAGCAAATTTTTGGAACTGCACTTCTGATGGGGCTTTTCACTTTCCTATCCAATGTGCAGGCCTAAAATGATTCCTTTCTTACTCATTTTTATGGGTGATAATGTGTTCCTCCCACTCAGCACTTCTTTTTATTTCGCTACAGCTATAACAAGCACTTATAAAAGCGGCAATCTAGGTTACCTGAAAACCTTTTCCTTGTTAACTTGGCTCCAGAAAACTAAGACTAGAGATAGAATTGGAAGGCAGTAGCTCAGTTCTGATTATATAAAGCTGCTCTTGGGCATATCATTAACATTTGTCTTTGGTTTATCTGTTAAAAAAAAATAGGGATACAATTCACTTGTTAGGTTAGAGAGGACGAACTCATAGATTCTCTTAAGGGCAGGCACACTCTCTCACTTCCCTCTTCACGTGAATGCAAAGCAGTTTACTTTAGAAAAATGCTAAGTGAATGAGATGCCTAATAATAATGAACAAGTTTCTTTCAACTCTGTGATTAACACTTAGTAATGACTAATGTTTAGACCTCCTTGTTTCCGTCAGAAATCCATTTTATCAGACACAGAAATGGCCTAAATTACTTGATATGCATTAGGTATGAAAAGGACCTCTTGCAGCACTAGGTATTCACATCTCTGACCCTTCTGAACTGGAGCAGCAATTAGGCAAGCTGTCTGTTCCATTCAGACCCAAAAAAGAAAGTATTCAGTGCCAGCAACACAAAAGCACAGTAGTTTTAAACTCCAGATACTCTCATTTCAGTATTGACTGGTCTACCCTCCCCCATAGCCCCTTGCTCCCCCATTACGCCCATTACCCTCCAGCTATCTGGTGTTTTGCAAAGACTTTTCAGGACCCCCTGCAGAACAACTGCCTGCTTGTTAAATGGCAGATTACTGGGCCCTATCCCACTCTAAAGAAAGCAGGCTTGGAAATCTTTCACAAGCACCACCCCCCACCAGGTAACTCATATACTCTAATATCTGAAGACCTCTGCCATGCTAGACCATGCATCTGAAACATTTACATGCAAGGGAGCACCTGGTATCTAGTTAACATGTAGAAAGTGAAAGTGAAGTTGGTTAATCGTGTCCAACTCTTTGCGACCCCATGGACTGTAGCCAACCAGGCTCCTCTGTCCATGGGATTTTCCAGGCAAGATTACTGGAATGGGTTGCCATTTCTTTCCCCAGGGGATCTTTCCAACCCTGGGATTGAACCCAGGTCTCCTGCATTGCAGGCAGACGCTTTACCATCTAAGCCACCAGGGAAGCCCTAACATATTACTGTGGTTCAAAAGATGTGGGCTGAGACCTGAGACTCTGCATTTCTAACAAGATTTCAGATGGTGCTGATGCTGCTGGTCCATGGACCACTCTTTGAGTAGCGAGGTCCTACTATGGGATATTTGAGGGGCAAGGCTCTGTCATTTATGTTTATAGCCTCAATGTGTAGTACATGGCTTGAGCATAATACATGTTTCTTTGAATGAACTGATGAATGGATGTCCAATCGGCAGAGGCAAGAAAACTGGAAATGTTATCTAGTCTGTAGTTAACACTGAGAAAAAAAAAAAAAAATTCAGCACAGAACAGTTTGTGTTCCTTTTTTGAATCCACTAATTATTTTATTAAAACTAAACCAAAATTGTAAACAAGTAATAAGAATTATAGAGGTTATAGTCCAGTGGACTCAGTATAAAACAGAATTATAATTCCAGCTGATTAATAAATAATTTTACATGTTCCATAATGTTAAATACTTATTTTATATTCCAGTTTGAAAAAAATTTGAGGAGAGGATCTATAGCTATTAAAACAAACAGACAAACAAACATTAGCAACACTGTGTTGTGCAAGAATTTATTTTGATTATTTGAATTTGGATTTTCAAATATAAGTGCTCTGAACTGTAATTTCTCTGAAAATTATTTTCTAAAAAAGATAGCATGTATGAAACAGTAGAAACTCACTTTTCCTTATTTTAGGGAGACGAGGAATATTTGATTCAAGTCAGCACTTAATCTGCATAAAGCAATGCTAACAGAATTCCTTTAATAAGCTTTATTTAATTTACTAAGAAATCCTTGAAGTAGGATTGACTATAGAACCTAGGAGCGGCTAGTCTCCCTAATCAGGTACACACATTCCACATGAAAAGCTACATTACAGAGGAAGCTATTAAGGGGCAGGTATGTTTATCTACAAACAATGCTGAAGTTTTATTAAATAACAAAAGAAATGTTAGTAAGACTACATCAGTGGGAAATCTGTGATGTTCAAGACAAGTGCATTGATAAAATATTGTAGAGGTCTTCCTGCTCTTGCAAGAAACTAAGAATTAATAGAAAACAGACTATGTTCTCAGGTTACCATGCTACTGATTCTTTCCATTCTGTAAGTCTGTAGTTAGGATTCCCCAGTGGCTCAGTGGTAAAGAACCTGCCTACCAATGCAGGAGATGAACTTAGGGTTTGATCCTTGGATTAGGAAGATCCCCTGGAGAAGGAAATCACAACTGACTCCAGTATTCTTGCCTGGAAAATCCTATGGACAGAGAAGTCTGATGGGTTACAGTCCATGGGGTTGCAAGAGTTGGACATGACTGAGCATGGACAGAGAAGTCTGATGGGTTACAGTCCATGAGGTTGCAAGAGTTGGACATGATTGAGCACGAGCCTGAATTCTGTGGTAGTCAGGTCCTCCTGAAAGCACCTGCCTTAGTGATACAGTTTATGCAAGGCAGTCTTGGAGCACCTAGAAGGATGGAGACCTGGCATTCATATATATGATGGCCCTGTGAGTGCATGCTATTAAGTGCGTGTTGGTGGGGCTAAATTTGCCCTGACACTTGTTTTCATTGTAGCCTATTGCCGACTGTAGAAAAGGAGGTCTGTAGAAAAGTAGCTCACATGTCAGTTTAACAATGGTGAATAACCAAATTGATTCAAGTCAGTAGGCAACAGAAAGTATTAATAACTGGGTTCAGATCCACTGACATCTTTAAATTTCATCTGTTCATATACATTTAAAGTAATTAAAGTCACTCACAAAGAGTTACATAACTAACATTGGCAATGTTAATTGGAATCCTGTAATACTCCTCTTTTTAGCAAATCCTTGACACAGAAAGCTAAATGATTTGTAAAGACTAAGAGTTTACATTCACAACATCCTTTCTTGGGATGTTTCAGATCTGGGCAGGTTGAAGCAGCAAGGTCGAAGAGCTGGCTCTGAGTCAGTTATACTAGGGATGTGTCCTCCTAGGGTGGGAAATTCACTGTGGTACCAAAACCATGATCCTCAACCTAGCCCTCAGAGAAGAAAGGTAGAGATAAGAGGTAGTGAGCTGATGTAGAGAGGCAATCTTGGCTCTAATTTGTCCTGCTGTCTCCATCCAGTTGACAAATGCAGACATCGTCTTTAATGAAACTTTTTGTCTGGGAAAGTGCATTTGAGGCATACTTCAGGCTTCAGTACCAGTGTCTTCAAAGGAAACAAATAGTAATAATGATGATGATGATGATAACTACCAAAATACAAGGTAAAGTGTCATGAACATATTTTATTAAATGTCAGATATTATATATCCACTTTACTGATCAAACCCTGAATGATACATGAGTGATAATTAGGACACTATGTACAAAGGTAAGAAAATGTGAAATTCAACTATGTTGAAGGAGACAAAGTCCTCGAATGTCAGTAAAATACTAGGAGGTCTTGCCTTGTGAGATGGTACAAGGCCTTTTGAATGACTGTTAGGTGTACAGAAGTCTAATTTAAGCAGAGCTTGAGAGAGAGATCCCACCAAGGATTTTTCCTTCCCTCTAGAGTTTTAAAGATGTATGGGCACACATAGGAAGGCAGAACAGTGAGGACATGGGGGGATTCTAAAGTTAACAGAACAAGTTACATGAATGCTTTTCCAAATTTACTCAATTACCTGTAGTTTAAACGAGAAGAGGGAGGAAGGTGTGTTTTGATCATCAAAGTGTAAGTTAAACTTTGGTCCTACTCGAAATTGTATTAAATGTTCTATGAAAGGGAGTCAGGGCTTGAAAGACTAGGAAGGAGACACACTGCTGGTTACTTTTGCTTCTCCTGAAAAGCCTTTTCATTCCTCAAGTAAATCCTGGCCTTGTGCAATATAGGCCATTCTTGCTGAGTTCACCAGCCCACGGAGGTCAGCAGTGGTACCATGTATAAATGAGCGTAGGAGGCTTTTAGGACCCAAGCCCAAACTTTGTGACAGGTCTGGGCATATTTTCTGTAAATGGCCAAATAATACATACTTTAGTGATTGTGGGTCATCTAGTTTCCATCACTATTACCCAAGAGTACCACTGTGATGCAAAAGTAGCCATAAGTAGATAATACGTAAGCTTGTATGATTGTGTGCCAATAAAACTCTATTTACAAAAGTGGATGGAGGACTCTAGTTTACCATCCACTCTTCGGTGCCAGTGAAGTGTATACCTTTGCCCTTGTTCTGTTTCCTCTGAGTAAAACGGTGGTGCTAGAGGTAAGGAACCTGTCTGCTAAAGCAGGAGACTTGAGACAGGAGTTTGATCCCTTGATTCCCCACTGGAAGATCCCCTGGAGGAGGGCATGGCAACCCACTCTAGTATTCTTGTCTGGAGAATCCCATGGACAGAGACTGACACAACTGAAGCAACTTAGCACACATGCAAAATATCTTTTATAGTGGAGTTGTCTTTACTGATTCTTTATGAAAAGTTTAGCAAACAGTTCTTCAGTATCAAGTATGTGGTCTGTACTGTATTAGTACTAGGCACTAGGAGGTCGGGAACTTTGGGATGAGAAGAAAGGAGATAAAACCAAGTCTCCACCCCACCCCCCACCCACCCAGAGTGGCTTCACTTTTCCTGGGGAACACAGGTATGTAAGTAAATAGGCAAGTATCAAAAGTAGGTTTAATGTATAAGCAGCCAGGTATGGGTTACAAACTGTATATTTTAAAATATGCTCCATTGACCCAATGGTATATGGATAGTAAAGAATTCTTCCCAAGCCCAGAGGATGTATATAGCATTGACAGATGTGATTGTAATTCCAGCTATGAATTCAGCCCTTTTGATCTGATGTTATCTACTCCATCCTCTTCTTTGGAAAGACATGATTACTAAAGCTTTCATCTATCTGACACATCACTCCTTAAATGTTAATGTTCCTCCTGATCATTGGCAGGGGCTCTTGTTAAAATGCAGGTTCTGGTTTCATAGGACTCGGCTGGGGCCCGAGATTCTAAAATTCCAGCAGTGTCACTGCTGCTCGTCATCGAGGACATACTCTGAAAGACAAGGTCTGAGAGTACTTCAGCAAGTCTGCAGACAGCATTCGCATTATATGAGGAGACCAGCTTCCCAAATAATGATTTTTCTACTAGAGGAATTTCCAAGTTTAAATGTTGAATAGATAAATGATCCTACTTCCTTAAAATATTTTTCAAATTCCTTCCCCAACAGTAAGTATATGAATTCCTCATTTGTTTATTACTCATTTATTTTATCGAATTATAATTGACATATAATGTTGTATGTTGAAGGTGTACAACATAGTGATTCACAATTCTTAAAGGTTATATTCCATTTATAATGATCATAAAACATTGGTGATAATACCTCATGTTGTGCTATGTGTCTTTATAGCTTATTTTATACATGAGAATTTGTACTCATTTTTATAATGTGAAGGCTGCTGTGGACATACAAGGGATCATCTGAGTTGGTTAACACTTTATGCTAAACTTTAATATCACACTTTACATAGAAATGACTTCTCAGATAACTGTGAGCCCCCAAGCAGAAACATCAAAGAATGGGATACAAGGAAAGGGAAGATTGATCAGGTGCTAAAGGATAACAAACGCTAAAATCATAGAATCTGGCTAAGACAGTTAAAGCAAGACTGAAACTACTGGAATAGCTGTGGACACACAACTGGACTCCAGACTCAGGGCTGAAAGAGCAAGATGGGGAGAAAAAGGTCCAGAAGAAATATGGGCATATCTGGTTCCCTATTTCCTCAGCTTTCTGGTCCCTCGTTCCTCAGGCATACTTGCCGTCAGTAATAATGGCCCATCACGAGAGTCCCTCTGAACTTGTGAACCAGAGTCCACCCCCAGATGAACATATCAGAATCTCAGGGAGGAAGCTGAGGATTCTGATGTCTGAAAGGTCCCACTGTTTTGAGAGTACATAGAGCTCACTTATTTTACAGATGGCAGAACCAAGGTGTAGGAAAGTGATTTGCCAAAGTGATTTTCCAAAGCTTAGCCAAGTCACTTTTTGATAATTGTTCTTCAAAGTCAGAACTCTTGTCACTCAAGCTAGTATCACTCCATTACAGTCTCTACTGCCTTATTGATTAAGCATTGTGTGGACTATTTGTCAACTCATTTTCCCCCAGAATTATGCAGTTATTCATCACAACTTTTTAAATGGGTAACAGATTGAATTTGCATTTTTAATTTATAAGATACCACTTACCCTTATAATGGCTTGAACTATTGATTGTGTAAACTTAAGAAAACCTTGATGTATTCACTGTTACTGCCTTATCCACTTAGTAGCAAGATTAATTTATTCAAAAATATTTGTTTGACAAATTAGGTGTGATAATAATATAAGAAGCATGCTAGGAAATATTATATATGTAAACAGGCTCTGTCCTTTAAAAGCTTGCATTTTTAGTGGTGAGACATATATTCATGAAAATCTTTCAAGAAAAGCTCCAAGAAAAGCTCCATGTGATTTGTTAAGAATTTGACAGAATTTCCCATAGCATCTTATTAACAAATATAACATGTGTACCATATTAGAATAGTTTATTACACTGAATTTTTAATTGTTTGCTGTGTTTGCATCTCTGACCACATTAAAAAAAAAAGAAAGAAAGAAAGCGGAAGTTAATCATTGTCTAGCATAATGAATATGCATATTATTCATTGAATAATTATTTGTTTATTGAATATGCAGGGATACATAATCATGTGCTTTGTGTGTATGGTATGGGATATATATGCATATAAAGTATACATCTAAGTACACATAATTTATTTAGCATGTTTTTTATAGTTTATACCTTAGGTATAATGAGTCTGATTTTATATATAATATTCTTTTTCATTTTGAAAAAAATAATTACCAGTATGGATATTTTGGTTCAGTAACTAAACCAATGCTTCTCAAACGTCAGTATGCAAAATTATGCTATCAAATTTTGAAACTGATGTTGAATACCAAATATTTTGCATATACACTGTATATATCTCTAAACACCAATTTATTCCTCCTACAAAAAAACCATACCCTATTATAGTAAGTGCTTTGCATACATTATTTCATTTTTATCCTCACAACAACCTTATGAGATAGGAAACAGTTATTCCTGCCATTTTTACAAACAAGAAAACTGAAGTAAGTTAGCTGAGGTCACTAAGTTATTAAATGGTGAAAGCCAGACATAAACAGGGCAAACTCCAGACTCCATTCTTTCAGCCTCTCAGGTACACTGCTAGGCGTGGCAAACAGTGCTCCCCTCCCAGGTCAAAGCTAGCAGCTGCCTGTTTTGTAAGTGAAGTATCTTTGATGGCTTCTCTACAGTTCCAGCAGCAGAGTTGAATACTTATAATAGAGCCCATATGGACCTCTTCACTCATAATATTCACCGTCTGATTCTTCACAGAAGGAAAAAAAGTGTCAATCCTCTTATAATGTATCAAGTATATCATTCCACTTTCCAAATGGAAAGTGTGCCCTCAATTTTGAAATATATGGTGTACTTAATATAGTGTGTGAAATGCATAGGTGGACCCCTCCACCCACTTTTGATCATGTTTCTGATTAGTATATATAGGTAAAAATTCAATATTATTTGTTACAGTTTCTATCATTTTGATCAGTGATTTGTAAGACACATTAGAACTATATTGTATTAACTTGCTAGACATTCTTCAGAATGTGTTTCAGGGTGTACTGAAATGTAGTTATTAGGATTAACATTTTAAGATGTATTTTTCTTAAAAAGGCTGCATTATGCATATAGTTTTGAAATCTAATGAATGTTTGGTGGTGTTCTTTTAGGGTAATAACTTCAAAATATATGTATTTTTAATTATATTTTCTTACCAAGTTCTATTTTAGGAGCTACAGAAAAACATACATTGTAAAACTGCTAATAAATTGTGGAGGGGTTGAGCAGCATATTTTTCTTACTAGTTTTAAGGAGGAGTTTTTCAACATTATTGTGAATCATAATTATGTCATTATATGTTATAAATATATTACATGTATTTACACTACATAATTAGACCTAATTCTAATTATGTAGATTCATGGTAATCAGCTAAAATTTGCTTTAAAAAACCAAGATAATTCCTCTAACAGATGCTACCTTAATAGAATATTAAGTTCAGTAAAATCTCATGAAAATAGGAAAATTAATAAGTAATGATTAAACCTCTAACATGCAAGCGGAATAAGATACCATATCACCACTTTCCTAAAGCTTCATTATAAATAAGAAAAAGTGTTTGTTCTGAGATATCCTCAAAAATTTTGTAAATAGTGTTTTAGACAAATCATTTCTTAAATTAAAAAAGAAAGCAATCCAATAAAAAGACCTCAAAGTTTTAAAGACTTGTTTTGGTTATAACATAAATACTCTCTTTTCAAAGCTCTTTACATGAAATTAAAAAAAAAAATTGTTCTAGTAACAAAGAGGTAAATAACACTATTTCCCACTGGAATGTTGCTCTCTAGATGTTAAATCTAGCATCATTGCTGTAAATTGCTAGTTGTTCTCTTTGATTGACATGTTTACCCAGATAATGTAACAGTTTTTGTGAAAGAAATCTACTTAGTGTCTGGATGACATGAAACATGTTTCTTGTGGAAGGAAAAGCCCCAAAGTGTTCTTTCAAATGGGAGTCTTCTCTCTCCAAATCCTACAAGCTGATAACAAATTGGATAATTTGTTTTATTCTCTCATTTACCCAACATTAATTCAATTGCAGTGTGCATCTAAATATACTTTTAACAACCCCTCTGTGGCTCTGTTCTTGACTTTATTTCAGATTAATTTTTGACACTAAATTACAAAGAAGCCCCTTGAGCACCATATGATGCTTGACCAAGGAACCCATGTGGTTGTCTTGAGCTTGCTCTGTCTTCTGTTGAATTTTAATCCTGGCTTTGTTTTCTGGATACACAGACAACTTCCCAGCATGCTCCAAATGAATGAAATCACTCTCTATTACTAATGTTTTTCCCACTAAGTGTAAAGTAAGTGTTTTTCTTTCTCTATAAAATATTCTTTTTTTTTTTTTTTTTTGAAGCCCCTGCAGATGTCAAATTAACGTGAGGATGATAAAGGATATTTCCCTAGCTTCTTGAACTTGTGTGGTCAAACTTGATCTTTACATGACCTGGAACCTTACAAGTGTAGCATACCAAATGATAAGGACAGGTCAAGGAAGAAATAAAACAGCTGCTTCTCAAACAATTGGTCAGAATGGGCAGAAAACAGCCTGATAGTTAACTTGAAACTATTGAATGAACTTGAGGCTTTGTGATTGGTCTATGCTGAGGTCCTCTACAATCATTCCACTCTGAACTGATAAGCCGATGACTTTAAACAGGCCAATCTGATTTTCCAGTGAATTTTGTGATCTTTACCTTTAGAAGCCCAGCTTGCCTCAGATTTGGGAGGCAAGGGGAGGCAAAGGGATATTCTTGCCCTTTTATGATCCATATCCAAGTCAATTACCAAGGCTTAATTCTGCTTCCAGTTAATAGCCCTTTGACAATCTGAAAACTTCAGCCCATATAGCCTAATCTCTGCATTAAATCAGATTTTCTTAGCTGTAGGGAAAGCTCAGGTTCACAGTCATTCTGTTGCAGGAAGGGGGACCCTTTCCAGGTCCCGAAACTGGTCTCTTGTCTAACACTTGGAAATGAATTGTCCCAGGAGACACATGTGCTGACAAAGCAAGAGATTTTATTGGGAAAGGGAGCCAGGGGTGGAGAGCAGGAGGGTACAGGAACCCAAGAAAACTGCTCTGTCACATGGTTTGCAGTCTCGGGTTTTATGGTGGTGGGATTAGTTTCCGGGTTGTTTTTAGCCAGTCATTGTGATTCAGTCTTTCCTGGTGGTGCATGCCTTGTTCAGCCAAGATGGGTGCCAGAGAGGAGGATTCTGGGAGGTGGTCGGACATGTGGTGTCTCCGTTTGACCTTTCCCAAACTCTTCTGGTTGGTGGAAGCTAGTTCCGTGTTCCTTACCAAAACCTCCTGTCATAAAACAACTCATGCAGATGGTTTCTATGGTGCCTGGCCAGGGTGGGTGGTTTCAGTCAGTGTGCTTCCCCTAACAATTCCAAGCCTTTATTTGACTTTTACCAGGGAAACTAAATCAACCCTGATACAAAGAAATGAAGTCAACAAAGGTTTATGTCAACCCTAGCTATAGCAGACTCTTAGCAGTTAAAGATTTCATGTGTTTAATTTCACTCAGTCACATGTCATTTGCTCCTTTTTTGTGCCAAGATGCAAGTTTGATTGTGCCCTTTAAACTGGGTTAACTTAGAGTCATTGGATTGATCATGAAGCCTAGAATCCTCATCTCAGAATAGCTCATTAATTTGATTCTCACTGTATGTGCAAAAACTGAGGAAAAGTGGCGAAACTTTCTTTTTTATGAACATTGGCTACTTGTCCTAGCCATAGAAATGGGAAGATTGAGAAAAGGAATTGTTTTTAACTAGAAAGTCATGTTTTACATTATTATGTATAGCATTAATCTAAAGGAGTTGTTAACAACTATTTGGTTATCCCTTATTTGACTTTATGAGAGAAATAATAATGACATACAGTGTTATTTGGAGGGGAACCTCCCAAAGGTTCATTGACAAGTCCTTCTGTCTGGCTGACTACTTACCAGTATACATTCCACAGTAGTTATCATATGGGTAGCCATTGTTATTCCTAAAGAAGTACCAAAGTCTCTTTGAACTGGTCTTCTTAAAAGCATTCTTAAAGACTAAATCCCTACCACCATCTAGATGAAAAAAAAAAAATTGGCCTGATATTTATTCTTTGCAACTCAGAAAGTAAAAGAAATACTAGAAAAAATACTTTAAAACAACTGTGTAGATTTTGGAAGAAACTATATGCTCCTGGGAAGTTGATATTCTGTGTGACTATTTTTAAATTAAGAGCATGGTTTGTGCCCCCACTTCCCATCCCTGTAGAGGAGAGGCAGACCTCTGTACCATTTGTTTTGATATAAAATACATTTTTAAAAATTATTATTTAATATCCTGTCCACACAGCCAAAAATAGTGCCCAAGGAAGAGGAGATGCTTCATCAGTACTTAAAAGTAATCTTCATTTATTTTTTTTTTCCTTTTGTGTATTTAATTATGCAACACAGAAGCAGTAGCATACCACCGTCTCATCAGGTGCTCAAAATAATCTGGAGAGGAAGTTGGTTAAAATGACTAGAAATGAATGAGCCAGTGTGTGAAATATGTGCCATTATTCCCCTTGCGTTGTTCAAGGCAGACATCATTAATCCATCACGGCCCTCTTTCACGCTGTGCCTGGACACATCATCAGAGTTGTTCTCAATGCAGGGTTCCCATCAGCCACTGCCAGTCAGCTGGAGTTGGCAGCTACTTCCACACTGTTTGCCATTGTTGGACTATACTGTATCTCCCTAAAACCTTAAGCAGAAAGAAGCATCTTATAATCATGACACTTTCTTGCTTTCAAAGTATTGTTGTGATTACTTTCCTTTACCTGTGTCTTATAGTCAGCTAATCTCATGATTTTAAAATGTTACCCTAGGTGCAGGTGTTTTGTGAGCACAATGGATTTAATCAGTAACTTTTCAGATTTCAGAGCCATAGTGCAAAATTAATTGTTCTGTTTATGCGTTTTTACAGTTAAATGGAGGTTTTCTTAAGAATAATTGGGGATGCATCATTATCAAACAAACCAAAGCATCTTTTGCTACTAATCCAGTGGTTCTCATTGAGGAGTGATTTTAATTACCAGGAGACATTTGGCAATATCTGGAGTGAGTTTTGGTTGTCCATGATGGAAAGGAAGTGCTACTGGTATCTAGTCAGTGGAAACCATGGATGCTGATAAACATCATGCACTATTAAAACAGTTCTCTACAGCGAAAGATTATCCAGACCCCAAATGTCAGCATTGTTGATGATGACAAATCCTTCACTAAGCTATTGAACTTAGTTCTAAAATAGAGGTTGAAGGAGATAATTTTTTAACTGAAATCTTGATGCTATGAACTTAATTTAAAAGAGAAACTACTTACTCTTTTGATAAAAAAAAAAATATAGTCATACTCATATTTGAAATTTGCCTTTGGGTCCTGTTTTACCAATTTGATGAATAAGACAGTGGGATTCCATGGGACCTGCCTAGAGATGGCAGTTGAAACTCAGCATTGTATGCTCCTTTTCCATCATTCTGAATGACCCAAGTGTGAGTTCTTCAATATTTCACACTATATTGAATCTCAAACTGAGAAACTACTCTTATAAGACAAGATGGATGTCAAGGGTTCTCCATTTTCTTTCAAGTGTTAAGTTTAGCCTAGAAATAGTTTTTTCCTCACAAAAACTCAGTTCTGTTTCTCAAACAAATCACTTGTTCATTTATCAAGTACTACCATTACCAGATACGGTTGAGTTCTCCTAATGAAGTGATAGGAGTAAGAAGGTTTTTACTTACATACACCTCAAAACTAGGGCTTCCCTGGTAGCTCAGCTGGTAAAGAATCCACCTGCAGTGCAGGAGACTCTGGTTCAATTACAGGGTTCAGAAGATTTGCTGGAGAAGGGATAGACTACCTATCCCAATATTCTTGGACTTTGCTGGTAAAGAAGTCCAAGCTGTTAAAGAATCAGCTCAGCTGGTAAAGAATCTACCTGCGATGCGGGAGGCCTGGGTTCAATTTCCGGGTTGGAAAGATACCCTGAAGAAGGGAACAGCTATCCACTCCACTACTCTGACCTGGAAAATTCCATGGACTACATATCTATGGGGTCAGAAAGAGTCAGACACGATGGAGACGGAGTGACTTTCACTTTCATATTCACCCAAAACAATACTTTCTGAGAATTCAAGCCAGCACTCTACCTCCTACTATTGTCAACCAGAGATAGTGAATGTCTTTCAGACTAAAAGATTCTCAAGGCATAGTGGCTGAGAACATTTCATATTAACTCAAATATGTAAGCCTTAATAAGCCAATTTCCCATTCAGTTTAATCTATTTTCAGCAGATCAAAATAATTAAAAATGCTAACAGTTATGGTAATTTTCAATACACTGTGAGAGAAGCAATTTAGATAGCACCTTCCTGCTGAATCTATATTTGTATAAATGCTGATCAAGAATATTTGTTCAATTTTATACAAATCAAACATGAATAATTTCTTCCATATTACTCCTTCCATTGTCGTGTTTTCCCTCTGTCTAGTTATCCATTTGCCACTGGCATGCTGCTCTAGGAAGATTTGATTAAAATCAATAAGTTATTGGGAAGATGGCAATTAGCAGTCTTTCACCTATAATAGCATTGTCTGTTAAGCTTCCTTTTGTTAATCACAATATTTTAGCAAGACTCTCCTATCCAGCCATGCAATTTAATGAAATGAAAGGTTTGAAAAGCATCCTTAATTTGGGGCACTGGAAATATGATTCTTTTTACACTGTTTTGATAGGAATAGCCAGCATTTCTGCAGTACATCAGAATCTTCATCCCCTTTGAGAGTTTCTCAATTTTAAGATTCCAGAAATATCTGCACAGAAGTTAATACTGCATAAACCTCAAGTTGGTTCAATGTAGCATTAAAAAGTATGAGCAAATATCAATGTATAGATTTGTTTAACTATTTTGAAGTGACTCAATAGTTTGTTTGTGATAGATAATTGACATAGAGAAGTTCTTCACTTTGGCTCTGTGATATTGAGTGGGAAAAGCCTGGGTTAAAGACTGAACCATGACTAATGCTCCTCGACAGCAAGTAATGATTGTCAAAGTCATTAATTAGAATTAATCATGGTATCCTTTTTTACATTTGTTATTTGCTTCTTTATTCTGAAGACTCCTGAACTTCATTTTTGTTTTTCTTTAGCGGAAGCATACACACAGTTAGTGTGCTTGTTATTTAATTTTGCTTATAGGAAGGGTCACTTTTATTCAAATATTTTACATAATGACAGTTCTGAAAATACAGACACTTAATCTAGTAAGTGAATAGTGTTCATTTTAGACCTAACCTAAGATCCTAATTCATCAATTTACTACTATTCTGTATTTAGAGAATTAGTACCCCAAAAAGCATTAAAATGGAGACAGTCATGTAAGTAGTGGCAATTTGGAAATATTTTGATTTTTTAGAGCATTGCCTCTTCATTTTTTGACTAATAATATAAGAAAATTTGTGTGTTTGTCAGATGGAACCTCTAAAACTGCAAAGTTCTAAGCTAGGATATGTAAATTGTGCAGAAGACATGTGTAAATGGTTTTTACGCTCAAGAAATTATTTATCTAAAAAGCCAAAGGTATAAAGCAATTACATGGGTAATTAAAAGCAACTCATTTTTGAGAAACTAAAATAATCAGATTTTTCCCAATCTATAATGTTTTCTAATGTACTAAGTTCTCTAAATAATTGTTCAGTTCTCCATTATGTTCACTTTTATAGACACAACCCAAAATAAATGAAGCAGTTTAGGGCACTCAACATTGCCTTGACTTCTTCTTTTATTTTTATTTTTTTTAATAATTTTGTCTCTATATTAAGGAAGATTTCAGGTACTTGGTGTCATTTTGTGTGGCTAGTAGATTCAAATGACTCTAATAATAATGGATCTCTTATTAGACTCAAAAGAAAGATGGAAATTTTCTTTTTTTGGCTAACATCTGAAATTCTTACTGTAAAATCAATGTATTGGTAATACTGATGTCTATGTAATATTTATTACAATACAAAAACTCCATAAAAAGTTTTTGCCATGGCAGTGGGTAGGGATCCAAAGGATGAAAGGACTTGAAATAAAGTTTTTTGTTCAATTTGCATTTTGCCTAGAACATTAACATTGTTCTTAAGTTTGAAAACAACAACAATAATAAAAACAAAACAAATCATCTGGGATTCCTGAGTCCTATCTCTAGAGATTCTGTGAAAGTGAAAGTTGCTCAGTCATGTCCAACTCTTTGTAACCCCATGGACTGTCCATGGAATTCTCTAGGCCAGAATACTGGAGTGAGTAGCCTTTCTCTTCTCCAGGGGATCTTCCTAACCCAGGGATCAAACCCAGGTCTCCCGCATTGCAGGCGGATTCTTTACTAGCTGAGCCCTGAGAGATTCTGACCTAGTCTTAATAGGTGGCCCTAAAGAATGTGTATTTTAACAAATATCTTTGTTGATTCAGATGCAGGTGGACTAAAGTCTAGACCGGCCTAGGGACAAAGAAAATTCACATTCTCTGTCATATTACAATTCACCACCACCTAGTCAATATTATTGCTACTGTATCAGATGCGAGTGAAACATTTGCTAGTGTGATATGTTATATTAGATGTCTCACTAGAGATGGTGTAGGTTTTTCCCATTTCCTCACAGTTCTTGACTGCATCATAGAGTATTTTTGATGGAAGCCAATTACTGAAAATTCAGAATATTATCAGATTCAGGGTCAGTTTCACAAGCAGCTACTTGGGCAGTTGTCTAGATCATCTCTCTGTAAGGGACACTAGGGTATTACAGCAAGTATAATTAGATAGAGGAAATTGTATTTTCCAGAACTCTTCTTTGGTTGAAAGGATTAACATGATTAACTGTTTGGGAAGTGTTGAGTGTAGGGGCAGGTGAGATCCCCAAAGTAAAAGTTTGAGCAACTTTAATTTCATTCAAAGAAAGGAAAATGTGGATAGCTTTCCTTAATAATAAATAGAAAGGGAATTTATTTTGTTGAGTTGGTGAGGAGTTTGGCTGGGGTGGGGGGTGTGGGTGGGAGATTGGGGAGTGGGGATGGCTGGCAGAGCTAAGTCTCTTGAGATGGTAGAAAGATCATTTCCTATTTGTTGCATACCTTGTAGTAGAGCAGAATTCATTTAAAGAGTTCTTTGACTTCCTCAGAGAGTAATATATATAAACTAGTTGTGGTCTTTCATCAAATATGTAGTCATCTCTGGAAGACAATTCTTTGGGACACTAGTCTGCCACCTTTCTGCTGGCTTTCTGAATAAAGTTGCTATTCTTTGTCTTCCCCCAGTCAATGACAAGCAAGCAAACAAATCAGATTATCTCTGACATTTTAGTGAATTTCAAAATTAAAAGAATAGTTTCTTGCTCTCAAGGATTTACAGTCTATTTGGAAAAAGGATAATGCACATAAATAACTGCTATGATGTTATTTTAAATGTACAGAGTATAGCAGAAGCCTAGAGAAAGCCAAAGCTTGTTCTGCCCAAGGGTATCAGAGAAGGCTTCACACAGTAATATGTGAACTAACAAGACAATACAGGTTTGACAAGGGAAGTCAGGACATTCTGATTAGTAGAACTAATGTAGTCAATGGCAAGGAGATACAAAAAAGAAGGTTCAATAAATGGCTCAAGTTTCTAAAACTAGAAGAGAATTTGAAGAAGAACTGGACAGCTGAACAGCGGCCAGAGTACACTGGGATTTTTATAGAGAGGATATATAGAGGGACAGTAAGTTTTGGGGGCTTCCCTATTGGCTCAGACAGTAAAAAATCTGCTTTTGGTGAAGGAGATGTGGGTTCGATCCCTGGGATGGCAAGATCCCCTGGAGAAGAGAATGATAACCCACTCTCGTATTCTTACCTGGAGAATTCCATGGATAGAGGAGTCTGGTGGGCTACAGTCCATGGCATGGGGTCACAAAGAGTTGGACACGACTGAGCGACTAACAACACACACATACATGTTAGTTTTTTCAGGTGAATTTTACTAAAATTGAAACATATTGATTCTGGATGCTTGGAATCACAAGGTATTTTGAGCTGGATGCTAATATGGTAGTAGTGTCATGCAAGTTCCTTCTGAGAAAGAGTAAATGATAAATTGAAGGTGGCAAGACTGGAAGGAGGTAGGAAACTACTGATAAAAGCTAGAAAAGGATGATATGATTCTCAACGCGGCTGGTAGTAATGAGGAGTGAAAGAAAGGAATGAAAAAGGAAATAGGTTGGAGAGAAAGAAAGGGAAGTTGTTCTAAATGACTTGGCAACTGATGTGCTGTGAGAGGTGAGACTAAGGTAACACTTGGATTGGCAACTGTGTCCATTTAAGTACCATTCGCTCAGAGAAAGAAGAGAAGCCATTTCTTTTCAGTTATCAGTGTAGCTTGGGAAGAGGCAAGATTACTTTTCAGAACACTGAGTAGAATATACACTTCTAAAATTGATTAGGCCTTTATTAAAACACTGAACATATATTTAATAGCTTTTGAATGTTGAATTCTAAGTGAAAAAAAAAATCTTATCATCATCTCCTTTAATTCTGTCCAAAAAAAAAAAAATCACAGAGAAAGAAAAGTTACCAGATAAAAGACAGTTGAGAGACATCCTTTCTTGGATCATAGAAGCGAATAATTTTAGAGACCACTGTGTCTTGGAAAGTAAATATCTAGTTCTCCTCATGGGGACAAAGCAGGCTTCAATAGCCCGGGAGCAGTTCTCCAAATAAGAGCTGTTATTTCTGGAGACAAAGGTACACTGAAACCAGAGAGCACTTCCGAAGGAGATAAAATGGGATCTAAGGGGATCTGAGTGGAACAGAATATCTGCTTGGCTCCAAAATCCTTTTGAGAATCTCTCTAGAAGACTTCTTGTTTATAGGCTCTCCTGTCACTCTGAATTTTTGTTCACTGACTTTTTCATAAATGTAATGAATTAACTATGGTATGATGCTTTAAAAATGCATTCCTCCCTATCTATATTATAAATGTCATTAGGGTAGAAATTTTATTATTTCTAGCTATGTATGTTAGGGTTCAACTAGAGAAGCAGAACCGCTAGGAGATACATCCATGTAGTATCAAGTGATTCACTACTGGGCTGGGCTTTGCCTTTATGCAGTGTGGGAGTTGGTGAAACATTCTCTGTAAGGCTTTGTCTTCCTGTCTCATGCTGAATGTTGAAAGTCCACAAGCAGGCAGGGAAGAATAGAAGATGGGTGTAAGGTGGAGGTGATCAGGAGTAGGCTGGAGCCCAACAAGAATGAGCTAAACCCCACAACAGTGGGCTCAAACCCATGTCAATTTTTGTTTCCTCTGGTGATGGTAGTATGGATGTCCTGCAGGAACCAGGTCCCATTTTGATGTAAGAAGCACACATTCCTGGCCTGTGAGTCAAAGGAGCTTGAGGAAGATTCAGGGAAATATGGAGCATTATGGGTCCAACTGCTAAGTCAACTAAATGAGGTGAGTCTGTAGACCATTAACACTGTGTGTGAAATTCAAAACATCTCTTGCTTTGCTTCCAGTCTCCAAATCTCACCCAAGAAATGTCTCTTGTGGCCCACTCTGACCAGAAATATACAGGAAAAGGAATTCTGGGAAATGTCATTCAGCCTCACTAAGTTGATACATTACAAAGGCACCACAATAACTATATCTTCAGCACCTTCAGATTGCCTCCTACAGAGTGGGGGCTGAATTAACATTCATGAAATTAGTAAATATTAACACATGAATGACTTATGGAAGGGACAGGGTTTACCACAAACTGAGTTCAAGCTAAGTTCAAAGAGCAAGAATGAAATAAATGTTTAACACATTGAAGAATGGAGTCAAATGCCAATGAGAAAATGCATACAATTTTGTTTCTCTCTCTTTTGTCTCTCTCCATGCATGCCTGCATGCACACTCACACATACATACACACTCCTTTTTTTCCTTTTTAGAATGTGTAAAGTGTAGGTAATGAATTAGTTGAAACAGCGTTGTCCTACTTTCCAGGCTCTAAACTCATCACTGTAATAACTACAAAGCCTTTACAGTAATGGCACATGAGTAGGAATTTGTGAAATGAATTTTTTGGCAGTTCATTAGTAAATTTGGGTTTTGCCTCAGCCTCAGGGAACAGAAAGGGTCCCAGAAGGTATAGCAGTCAGCAGATGAACTAACCCTCTCCTCAATAATATGAAATGCTATTTTAAAAGAATTAAGCAATGAGAAGTAAAGCCTGGAAAATGAAATAATAGCTCATTAAAACTAATCTTTCTGAGTTATGTAGGATGGGACAAAATATATTCTAATCACCACTGTAATTCAAATAACGAATGTGATAGTTTCAAAGGATTTTTATTGTGTGTTCCCAAAAACTCCTTTCACACTGGTTAGCTAAATGCTTCAAGGTCTGTATCATGCTTTAATTCATTTTTTGTCCATGGAACCTATCAGAGTGCCAGCATGTCTTAATGCTCAGTAATAGTTGTTGGAAGAATAAATGAGAGAATGAATTAAGGGCATTTAAGAGGAACAGGCTGAAGTCAGTTAATATTACAGACTTGAGTTGTAGACACAGTGCAACTTAGAACACTAAATAATGGATCCTTATTGAGATGACAAACTGTCCTCTCCCAATGTCAATCCTAAGGAAATTAAAGAAGCTGAAGAAAAGCCTGGATTTGAGGAATGAAGAGTGAAAAACCACAGAACCCCTGAGGAGTCTGAGGTGTGCCAGGACTGTTCTGGAAGTTTTGGATAGTTGATGGTTAAAGTACAAATCAGAGGAGAAAGGAGGTGGTCGTGAGGATACAGCTTGTAGGATCCTTTTAAGCTTTGCTCCTGCTCTTTTACAGTAGAAATTGTATGTAATTACTCTAGGCCTCCATTGCTGTAGAACAGCAAGGCTAAATTTGGGACTATGTAAAAGCCATGTTGCGCCTCCCTGGTAAAAAATCTGCCTGCCAGTTCAGGAGATGCAGGTTTGATCCGTGGGTTGGGAAAATCCTTGGAGAAGGAAATGTCCGCCCACTCCTCCAGTATTTTTGCCTAGGAAATCCCATGGACAGAGGAGCCTGCCTGACTAGAGTACATGGGGTTGTGAAAGAGTCAGACATGACTTAGTGACTAAACAGGAACAATAAAAGCCATATTAGTATTACTGAATAAAAACTGTCAGGTTGGCCAGACATGCTCAGGTATTCACATCTCTATTTCTCCAAACTCATCGATAAAAGATTAGAAGTCTCTACCTCCTGTTAGAGCCACGGCTACCTAAGTATTTAAAGGTAAAGCAATGAGCAGAAGAGTTGCCTGGTGGATTGGAAATAAACAGGAGATCTTAGCAGACTTTCTGTAGTTCCTAGAGTTCTGTGCTAAGGAGCTTTTTTATTTTTAACTCTATATATTCACCTGGAGGTGTTCCAGCCAGATCTTTCAGCCTTTTCTACTGCTGATTTCACACAGATCACCGGGTATCTGTGAGATGAATTCACAGGCAAACTAGCTAGGCATTTACAAAATAACCAGCTACTAGTAAAGAAACATCACAGAAGGACAACATAAACCACCGGAGGAAGAGTAATTGAAATATGTTCATAAAGAACTTGAAATAAGCATGATGAATTCACTGAAAGATAAAGGAAGATGTTTGCAATATGAAGAATGAACCTGAAAACATAAAAAGAACCAAGTGGAAAAGCAGGAATAAAAATGATAGAAATAAAGAACTCAGTAGTTAGAATAAGCATTAGGTCATACAGAGTTAAGAAGAGAAGAACAGATGGATAGACTTTGAAAAAAGTTGAACAAAAAAGATGGAAAATAGAGATTGAATGAATAAAAATGTTGAAAAATAAAAATACTAGTATCTAGGCAACAGAAAGAAAAGAATTAGGGAGAAAAGAGAAAACAGAAAAAAGGAACTATCAGAAGAAATAATCAAGATTACTAAATTAAAGTTGAAAATATAAGGGCTCAGATTGGTAGAGACAAGGGCAAGGCAAACATTAGGGGTAAGACAATGTCACAGTTAAGTGTTTAGTGAAATTTAAGAAAAAAACTATTCGAGAGAGAAAGAACATGTCACCTACAAACATTGTTATTTATTCATTAATATGTTTCTTTATTTTTGAGATATAATTGGCATATATCATTGTATTAGTTTCAGGTATACAATGCAATGACTCAGTTTTTATATCTGTGGTGAAAAGGTCGCTATAATAAGTCTAACCGACATCTGTGACTGTACATAGTTACAAGTATTTTTTCCCTTGGGACAAGAAGTCTTAAGATTTCTTAACAATATGTAAATATGCAATATGATATTATTAACTATAGTCACCGTACATTATATCCCCATGAGTTATTTATTTCATAACACAAAGTTTGTACCTTTTGATCTCCTTCACCCATTTGCACAGTCCCCTTCATACTCTCTCCTCCCCACCTCTGGAAACCACTTGGGACCTTGGGGTGGGGGTAGGAGGATTGTATCTTTTGTTTTTGTTTTTGTTGTTTTGGATTCACAAGGTATTTGTCTTTCTCTGTCTGACTTTACTTAGGATAATACCCTGAAGGCCCATCCATGCTGGTACAAATGACAGCATTCCATTATGTGTGTGTGTGTTTGTGTATCACTTTTTATTTATCTATTCAGTGGGCACTTAGGTTGTTTCCACATCTTGGCTGTTGTGAATATGCTGCCAAGAACCATGAACATGAGGGTGCATACATCTTTTGGGGTTACCATTTGTTGTTTTCTTTGAGGAAATACTAAGAAGGGGAACTGCTGGATCATATGGTAGTTCTGTTTTCAAATTCTTTGAGGAACCTCTATTTTGTTTTCCTATGGTGGCTGAATCAATTTACACTTCCAGAAGCCATACTCAAAAGTTCTCTGTTCTCCACATTCTTGCCAACACTTGTTATTTCCTGTCATTTTAGTAATAGCCATTTTGATAGATATGAGGTGATACCTCATTTTGGTTTTGATTTACACTTCACTGATTAGTAATGATGAGCATCTTTTCATGTACCTGTTGGCTATCTATATGTCTTCTTTGGAAATCAGTTCAGTTCATTTCAGTAACTCAGTCGTGTGTGACTCTTTGCGACCCCATGGACTGCAGCATGCCAGGCTTTCCTGTCCATCACCAATACCTGGAACTTACACAAACCCATGTCCATCGAGTCAGTGATGTCATTCAGCTATCTCATCCTCTGTTGTCCCCTTCTCCTCCTGCCTTCAATCTTTCCCAGGATCAGGGTCTTTTCAAATGAGTCAATTCTTCACATCAGGTGGCCAAAGTATTGGAGTTTCAGCTTCAATATCAATCCTTGCAGTGAACACCCAGGACTGATTTCCTTTAGGATGGACTGGTTGGATCTCCTTGCAGAGTCTTCTCCAACACCACAGTTCAAAAGCATCAATTCATCAGTGCTCAGCTTTCTTTATAGTCCACTTCTCACAACTACACATGACTACTGGAAAAACCATAGCTTTGACTAGATGGACTTTTGTTGGCCAAGTAATGTCTCTGCTTTTTAATATTCTGTCTAGGTTGGTCATAACTTTTCTTCCAAGGATCAAACGTCTTTAATTTCATGGCTGCAATCACCATCTGCAGTGATTTTGGAGTCCAGAAAAATAAAGTCTGTCACTGTTTCCACTGTTTCCCTGTCTATTTGCCATGAAGTGATGGGACCAGATGCCATGATCTTAGGTTTCTGAATGTTGAGCTTTCAGCCAATTTTTTCACTCTCCTCTTTCACTTTCATCAAGAGGCTCTGTAGTTCTTCTTCAGTTTCTGCCATAAAGGTGGTGTCATCTGTCTTTCTGAGGTTATTGAGGTCTTTGGAAATATCTTTATTTAAATCCACTGCCCATTTTATTAATCGAATTTTTAAAAATTGTGGTGTATGTAGTCTTAATATATTTTGTATTGTAACCCTTTATCACAAGTATGGTTTGTAAATATTTTCTCCAATTTAGTATGTTGCCTTTTCTATTTTCTTGATAGTTTCCTTTGCTTTGCAGAAGCTTCTTAGTTTGATGTAGTCTGGTTTGTTTATTTTTGCTTTTGTTGCCTTTACTTTTGATGTCAAATTCTAAGAAGTATTGCCATGCCCCGTGTCAACAGCTTACTGCCTATATTTTGTTTTAAGAATTTTAAGGTTTCATATGTTACATTCAAGTCTTTTATTCCTTTTGTGTCAGATTTTGTGTACTATGTAAGATAATGGTCTGGTTTCATTCTTTTGCATGTAGCTCTCCAGTTTTCCCAGCACTGTTTATTGAAAAGACTGTTCTTTGCCATTGTACAGTCTTAGACCCTTTGTTATAAATTAACTGATCATATATGCTTGGGTTTTTTAATGGACTGTCTACTATGTTCCACTGATTTAGGTGTCTGTGTTTTATGCCAGTACCATACTTTTTGATTAATATAACCTTGTGGTATAGTTTACACTCAGGAAGTGGTACATCTCCAGCTTTGTTCTTCATTTCAAGATTGCTTTGGCTATTTGGAGTCTTTTGTGGGTTCCATACAAATTTTAGAATTATTTGTTCTATTTCTGTTTTCATTCCAGAAATGCTATTGGGATTTTGATAGGACTGCATTGAGTCTGTAGATTCCTTTGGGCAGCATAGACTTTTAGTAGTATTCTAAAATACTCCATTTTAGTAGTATTGCTTCTTCCAACCCATGAGCATGGGATATCTTTGCATATGTGTGTGTCATCTGTGATTTCCTTCAACAGTGTCTTCTAAATTTCATTGTGCTGGTCTTTTACCTCTTTGGCTAAATTTACTCATAGGTATTTTATTCTTTTTGATGCATTTGGAAATGAGATGGTTTTCTTAATTTCTCTTTCTGATAGTTTGTTTTAAGTGTATAGAAACACAATAGATTTTTTCATGTTGATTTGTACTCTGCAAATTCGCTTCATTTGGTTATTAGTTCAAACAGTATTTTGGTGGAGTCTTCAGCATTTTCTGTATATACTATGATGTCACAGAAAATGAAAGTGAAAGTTGCTCAGTTGTGTCTGACTCTGCGACCCCATGGACTATACAGTCCATGGAATTCTCCAGGGGATCTTCCCAATCCAGGGATGAAACTCAGGTCTCCTGCATTGCAGGCGGATTCTTTACCAGCTGAGCCACAAGAGAAGCCCAAGAATACTGGAGTGGGTAGCCTAGCTCTTCTCCAAGGGATCTCCCTGACCCAGGAATTGAACCAGGGTCTGCTACATTGCAGGTGGATTCTTTACCAACTGAGCTATCAGAGAAGCCCATGATGTCACAGAAGAAGAAAACAATTCCAGGAGGACTTTGCCAATTATGTGGGAGGTCAGTTCAGTTAAGTTCAGTCACTCAGCCTTCCAGTGAATATTCAGGACTGGCTTTCTTTAGGATTGACTGGTTTGAACTCCTTGTAATTCAGGGGACGTTCAAGAGTCTTCTCCAACACCGCAGTTCAAAAGCATCAATTCTTTGGCACTAAGCTTTCTTAATAGTCCAACTCTCATATCCATAGATGACTACTGGGAAAATCATAGCTTTGACTAGACAGACCTTTGCTGACAAAGAAATGTCTCTCCTTTTTTTTTTTAATTTTCTTTATTGTGTTGGTTTTGCCTTACATTGACATGAATCCGCCATGGGTATACATATGCTCCCCCTCAGAACCCCCCTCCCTCCTCCCTCCCGATTCCCTCCCCCTGGATCATCCCGGTGCACCAGCCCCGAGCATCAATCCTGGGCTGGCGATTGATTACACATATGATAATTAACATGTTTCAATGCCATTCTCCCATATCATCCCACCCTTGCCCTCATCCACAGAGTCCACGAGTCTTTTCTATACATCTGCATTCCTTCTGCTGTCTCGCATGCTGGGTTCTCATTACCGTCTTTCTAAATTCCATATACATGCGTTAGTATACTGTATTGTTGTTTTTCCTTCCGGCTTACTTCACTCTGGATAATAGGCTCCAGTTCCGTCCACCTGAGTGGAACTGCTTCAAATGAATTTTTTTTAAATGCTGAGTAATATTCCATTGTGT
>ML660765.1:29335046-29387588 GCA_007570785.1 Antilocapra americana | reverse complement strand
CAACTAGAAATGGAAGAAATGCAGAAGCCCAGGTCTAGTAGAAGGAAAGAAATCTTAAAGATCAGGGCAGAAATAAACGCAAAGCAAACAAAAGAGACCATAGCAAAAATCAACCAATCCAAAAGCTGGTTCTTTGAGAAGATAAATAAAATTGACAAACCATTAGTCAGACTCATCAAGAAACAAAGGGAGAAGAACCAAATCAACAGAATTAGAAAAGAAAACGGAGAGATCACAACAGAAAACACAGAAATACAAAGGATCATAAGAGACTATTATCAGCAGCTATATGCAAATAAATTGGACAACCTGGATGAAATGGACAGATTCCTAGAAAAGTACAACTTTCCAAGACTAAACCAGGAAGAGATAGATTATCTTAATAGACCCATCACTAGCACAGAAATTGAAACCGTAATCAGAAATCTTCCAAAAAACAAAAGCCCAGGACCAGATGGCTTCACAGCCGAATTCTACCAAAAATTTAGAGAAGAGCTAACACCTATTCTACTCAAACTCTTCCAGAAAATTGCAGAGGAAGGTAAACTTCCAAACTCATTCTATGAGGCCTCCATCACCCTAATTCCAAAACCCGACAAAGATGCCACAAAAAAAGAAAACTACAGGCCAACATCACTGATGAACTTAGATGCAAAAATCCTTAACAAAATTCTAGCAAATAGAATCTAACAACACATTAAAAAAATCATACATCATGATCAAGTAGGCTTTATCCCAGGGATGCAAGGATTCTTCAATATTCGCATATCAATCAATGTAATACACCACATTAACAAATTGAAAAATAAAAATCACATGATTATCTCAATAGATGCAGAGAAAGCCTTTGACAAAATTCAACATCCATTTATGATAAAAACCCTCCAAGAAGCAGGAATAGAAGGAACATTCCTCAACATAATAAAAGCTGTATATGACAAACCCACAGCAAACATTATCCTCAATGGTGAAAAACTGAAAGCATTCCCCCTGAAGTCAGGAACAAGACAAGGGTGCCCACTCTCACCACTACTTTTCAACATAGTTTTGGAAGTCTTGGCCACAGCAATCAGAGCAGATAAAGAAATCAAAGGAATCCAGATTGGAAAAGAAGAAGAAATAAAACTCTCTCTGTTTGCAGATGACATGATCCTCTATATTGAAAACCCTAAAGACTCTATGAGAAACTTACTAGAGCTAATCAGTGAATATAGCAAAGTTTCAGGATACAAAATCAACACACAGAAATCCCTGGCATTTCTATACACTAACAATGAAAAAACAGAAAAAGAAATTAAGGAAACAATTCCATTCACCATCGAATCAAAAAGAATAAAATACTTAGGAGTATTTCTACCTAAAGAATCAAAAGACTTGTATATAGAAAACTATAAAACACTGATGAAAGAAATCAAAGAGGACACAAACATATGGAGAAATGTGCCGTGTTCGTGGATTGGAAGAATCAATATAGTGAAAATGAGTATACTACCCAAAGCAATCTATAGATTCAATGCAATTCCTATCAAGCTACCAGAGGTCTTTTTCAGAGAATTAGAACAAATAATTTCACAATTTGTATGGAAATACAAAAAACCTCGTATAGCCAAAGCAATCTTGAGAAAGAAGAATGGAACTGGAGGAATCAACCTACCTGACTTTAAGCTATACTACAAATCCACAGTCATTAAGACAGTATGGTACTGGCACAAAGACAGAAATATAGATCAATGGAACAAAATAGATAGCCCAGAGATAAATCCACGTATCTATGGACACCTTATATTTGACAAAGGAGGCAAGAATATACAATGGAGAAAAGACAACCTCTTTAACAAGTGGTGCTGGGAAAACTGGATAGCCACTTGTAAAAGAATGAAACTAGAACACTTTCTAACACCATACACAAAGATAAATTCAAAATGGATCAAAAATCTAAGCATAAGAGCAGAAACTATAAAACTCCTAGAGGATAACATTGGGAAAACACTCTCTGACATCAACCAAAGCAGGATCCTACATGACCCACCTCCCAGAATATTGGAAATAAAAACACGAATAAACAAATGGGACCTAATTAAAATTAAAAGCTTCTGCACTGCAAAGGAAACTATAAGCAAGGTGAAAAGACAGCCTTCAGAATGGGAGAAAATAATAGCCAATGAAGCAACGGACAAACAATTAATCTAAAAAACATACAAGCAACTCCTGCAGCTCCATTCTAGGAAAATAAACAACCCAATCAAAAAGTGGGCCAAAGAATTGAACAGATGTTTCTCCAAAGAAGACATAAAAATGGCTAACAAACACAAGAAAAGATGCTCAACATCACTCATTATCAGAGAAATGCAAATCAAAACCACAATGAGATATCACTTTACACCACTCAGAATGGCTGCAATCCAAAAATCCACAAGTAATAAATGCTGGAGAGGATGTGGAGAAAAGGGAACTCTCTTACACTGTTGGTGGGATTGCAAACTAGTACAGGCTCTATGGAAAACAGTGTGGAGGTTCCTTAAAAAACTGCAAATAGTCCTGCCATATGACCCAGCAATCCCACTGTTGGGCATATATACCGAGGAAACCAGAATTGAAAGAGCCACGTGTACCCCAATGTTCATCGCTGCATTGTTTACAATAGCCAGGACATGGAACCAACCTAGATGCCCATCAACTGATGAATGGATAAGAAAGCTGTGGTACATATACACAATGGAATATTACTCAGCATTAAAAAAAAATTCATTTGAATCAGTTCTACTCAGATGGATGAAACTGGAGCCCATTATCCAGAGTGAAGTAAGCCAGAAGCAAAAACAACAATACAGTATATTAATGCATATATATGGAATTTAGGAAGACGGTAATGAGAACCCAGCATGCGAGACAGCAAAAGGAACACAGATGTATAGAATAGACTCAGGGCCTCTGTGGATGAGGGAAAGGGTGGGATGATATGGGAGAATGGCATTGAAACATGTTAATTATCATATGTCTAAGCAATAGCCGGCCCATAATTGATGCTTGGGACTGGTGCAACGAGATTTCCCGGGGGGAGGGTGGAGGGAGGGGGTTTCTGAAGGGGGGAGCATATGTGAACCCATGGTGATATCATGTCATTGTTTGGCAAAACTAATTTAAAAAAATGTTTAATAAAAACAAAAACAAAAACAAAAACAAAAAACTTTCCTTCCAAGGAGTAAGTTTCTTTTAATTTCATGGCTGCAGTCACCATCTACAGTGATTTTGGAGCCCCAGAAAATAAAGTCTGACACTGTTTCCACTGTTTCCCCATCTATTTGCCATGAAGTGATGGGACCAGATGCCATGATCTTAGGTTTCTGAATGTTGAGCTTTAAGCCAACTTTTTCACTCTCCTCTTTCACTTTCCGCAAGAGGCATTTTAATTCCTCTTTACTTTCTGCCATAAGGATGGTGTCATGTGCATATCTGAGGTTATTGATATATCTCCCGGCAGTGTTGATTCCAGTTTGTGCTTCTTCCAGCCCAGCGTTTCTCATGATGTACTCTGCATATAAGTTAAATAAGCAAGATGACAATATACAGCCTTGACGCACTCCTTTTCCTATCTGGAACCAGTCTGTTGTTCCATGTCCAGTTCTAACTGTTGCTTCCTGACCTGCATTCAGGTTTCTCAAAGACAGGTCAGATGGTCTGGTATTCCCATCTCCTTCAGAATTTTCCACAGTTTATTGTGATCCACACAATCAAAAGCTTTGGCATAGTCAATAAAGCAGAAATAGATGTTTTTCTGTAACTCTCTTGCTTTTTCGATGATCCAGCGGATGTTGGCAATTTGATCTCTGGTTCCTCTGCCTTTTCTAAAACCAGCTTGAACATCTTGAAATTCATGGTTCACATATTGCTGAAGCCTGTCTTGGAGAATTTTGAGCATTACTTTACTAGCATGTGAGATGAGTGCAATTCTGCGGTAGTTTGAGCATTCTTTGGCCTTGCCTTTCTTTGGGATTGGAATGAAAACTGACCTTTTCCACTCCTGTGGCCATTGCTGAGTTTTCCAAATTTGCTGGCATATTGAGTGCAGCTCTTTCATAGCATCAGCTTTCAGAATTTCAAATAGCTCAACTGGAATTCCATCTCCTCCCCTAGCTTTGTTCATAGTGATGCTTTCTAAGGCCCACTTGACTTCACATCCCCAAATGTCTGGCTCTGGGTGAGTGATCACACCATCGTGATTATCCATGTCATGAAGATCTTTTTTGTACAGTGCTTCTGTGTATTCTTGCCCCCTCTTCTTAATATCTACTGCTTCTGGTAGGTCTGTACCATTTCTGTCCTTTATCAAGCTCATCTTTCCATGAAATGTTCCCTTAATATCTCTCATTTTCTTGAAGAGATCTCTAGTCATTCCCATTCTCTTGTTTTCCTCTATTTCTTTGCACTGATTGCTGAGGAAGGCTTTCTTATCTCTCCTTGTTATTCTTTAGAACTCTGCATTCAGATGGGAATATCTTTCCTTTTCTCCTTTGCTTTTCACTTCTCTTCTTTTCACAGATATTTATAAGGCCTCCTCAGAAAGCCATTTTGCTTTTTTGCATTTCTTTTCCTTGGGATGGTCTTGATCCCTGTCTCCTATACAGTGTCACAAACCTCCATCCATAGTTCATCAGGCACTCTGTCTATCAGATCTAGTCCCTTAAATCTATTTCTCACTTCCACTGTATAATCATAAGGCATTTGATTTAGGCCATACCTTAATGATCCTAGTGGTTTTCCCTACTTTCTTCAATTTAAGTCTGAATTTGTCAATAAGGAGTTCATGATTTGAGCCACAGTCATCTCTCTGCCTTATTTTTGCTGAAGAGCTTCTCCATCTTTGGCTCAAAGAATATAATCAATCTTATTTCTGTGTTAACCATCTGGTGATGTCCATGTGCAGAGTCTTCTCTTGTGTTGTTGGAAGAGGGTGTTTGCTATCACCAGTGCATTCTCTTGGCAAAATTCTATTAGCTTTTACCCTGCTTCATTCTGTCTTCCAAGGCCAAATTTGCCTGTTACTCCAGGTATTTCCTGACTGCCTACTTTCACATTGCAGTCCCCTATAATGAAAAGGACATCTTTTTTGGGTTTTCATTTGAAAACGTCTTGTAGGTTTTCATAGAAGTGTTCAACTTCAGCTTTGTCAGTGTTACTGTTTGGGGCACAGACTTGGATTACCCTGATATTGAATAGTTTGCCTTGGAAACGAACAGAGATCCTGTCATCTTTGAGATTGCATCCAAATATTGCATTTTGGATTCTTTTGTTCATCATGATGGCTATTCCATTTCTTTGTGAAAAGGAGGAACTAATTTCCTTTCTCTTAGTTTTCTATTTCCCTTTACTGTTTATCTTACTAATAGCTATTCACACTCTATCCCTTTGCTTCCTAAGTCAGGTTAACCAAGGTTGGTACCCTCCTCTTTCTTTCTTTAGTATAGAGTTCAGCCAGTTAGTTCCTCATGGTTTACCTGTGTTCCTGCTTTTCCCAAGGTTTGTTTCTACAACTCAAGTCTTTCCTGAATTTATCAATAAAGTGCTTGACTAAGTGTGCTGTGTGCTTAGTCTGTCAGTCGTGTCCAATTCTTTGCCACTTTTTGGACTGTAACCCACCAGGCTCTGTCTGTGGGATTTTTCAAGAAAGAATACTGGAGTGGGGTGCCATTTCCTCCCCAGGGACTCTTCCCAACTCAGAGATTGAACTTGCACCTCCTGTGTCTCCTGAATTGCAGGTGGATTCTTTACCTGCTGAGCCATCAGGGGAGCCCAACCAATGTCCACTACCAGTTTATATCTGAGAACAAGGATCTTGAGCCAATTTTGTATTTTCATAATAAACAGTTAAATGACCCTCTGCAGTTTGTCTCATAACATACAGTTTTCAGAATCTGGTAGCTATATTATGGGGTCTGAAATTATTACACTGAATGCTTTGAAATCCAAGTATTGATGGCCAATGGCTGTGTAAATATGGCAGGTCTTTGAACTTCTCTAACTTGTATTTTTAATGTTCCAACCAGATACTCTCTTTATTTTTTAATGCAAATAAAGGAATGGTCATTGTCATTTTTTCTCTTACTTTTTTCAACAAAGTTCTTCAAAGAAAAAGCAGAGCAGAAAAACACATTTCTAGTAGAAACTATTTGTACTCTTTGTCAGTTAATTTGGTTGTGGTCTTGGGCAGATAATTTCCTATTTTTGTTTTATGTATAGATATGAATAGTAATCATACCTGCTTATGATATTACTGTGAATGTTAAAAATTCAGCAAATATTTATTGAATGTAATGTGTGTCTTCAGTAAACAAGATGGTCTCTTAAAACTTGTTTCTAGTGTGGGGAGAGAGAAAATAAGCAAATAGGCAAATATTAAATATGATAAACATCACCAAATGATAGTGACTTATGAAATATACAGTTTCCAAAATGTGTTGTTTGCATTCAGTTCATATAATCATATGTATACGTATAAACAAATTGAGTTATATTCTCACAGTCCTAGATATTCTGCCAGATAAACTAGGATTGGCAAACTTTCTTCCCTGTAAAGGACAGATAATAAATGTTTTAGGTTCTGTAGGCCATAACATCTCTGTCATAATTGCTCAGCTCTGTCACTGCAGCACTTAAGCAGCCACAGACAGTGCATCAACAAACAGGCATATGTACATTCAATTAAAACTTTATGGACACTGAACTTTTAATTTTATGTAATTTTCATGTGTCACTAAGTAGTGATCGTCTTTTGATTTATTTTCAACCATTTGAAAATATAAATGGTATTCATATTTGACATGCCATACAAATCAGACAGCAGGCTGGATCTGGCCCCAAAGCTCCTTGGTACAGACCAGCTTCTCACACTTGAAAATGTGTACAAATTACTTGAGATCTTGTTAAAATGCAGAATGGGTTTAGTGGACCTGGATGGAACCTGAGATTCTCTGCTTCCAAGAAGCTCCAAGAGAATGCTGATGTTACAGATCTTGAGTGGCAAGAATATAGAAATTATTTTTGTGAACCTACAGAGAAAGTTATGCAGGGATACAGAGAATGTGCTATAGAATTCATCTTGCAAGACAATGGGGAGTAAATAGAATATTCCCTATTTTTGCTTTAAACTTCTGTATTTCTGATTTTTTTAAACTTAGATTTCATTTCTAAAATAATTTTTTAAAGGATATGAATTTCAGGACAGGCAAAAGCAAACTTGGCAAAGTTATATGATGGCATTTAAAGGAGCTATTAAAACTCACGTTTTCTAAGAATAGTAACAAACTTGGAAAATGTGTATAATATCATGTCAGAAGAAAAAAATCAGAATGCACAGCATGTATTGTACTTTACATATATACATCTGTACATACCCACTAGAAAGAAATACCACAAAACATTAGCAGTGATTATACATGGGGAGTAAGAGAGGGGTTTACTTTCTTCTTTGTACTGTTCATATTTTCCAAATTTTCCATGGCAGACATATGTTATTTTAAAATGTGAAAAAACTGAGATCCTTTTTTTGAACAGAAGATAAAGAAGCAAAAATTAGGCCATGCTAAATTCACAAATTATTCTTCACTCATAGTCAAGCATGAGCTAGTTTACTGAGCAAATGCTCCCAGAGCACAGACCTGTGACCTTGGGAGAGTAGTAATAGTATTTTTGTTCTGCAAATCAGGAAACTTCCAGTCAGGTCCAATAACTGATGAGCGCCCTGACCTAGACTCCCACTGAGACCTTCTAATTCCAAGACCATATATCTTTTCCTCCCCTCTACTGATTCCTTCCTTGCAATGATGAAGTCATACAAGGAAGCTTGCTCTTCATTCAGATCTATAGGTAAGATCACCCTTAGACGAACTATAAATTTATAAATGTTTCACTTAGACAATGCTGTGAACTAAGATGTACATGTGAGTATGTGTGTATGTTCAGTTGTCTCCAACTCCTTTGCGATGCCATGGACTATAGCTTGCCAGGCTTCTCTGTCCATGGGATTTTCCAGGCAAGAGTACTGGAGTTGGTTGCATGTGAAGGGTACTATCATTTTAACAGATGTAATCAAAACGGTTGTATTTTGCATATTGACATTCGAAGTTTGTGAAAGAGGAAGACCTTTTTTCTAAGAACTGGGTAAACACAATACAGAGGCTTAATTATTCTTCTTTGGAGAACAGAAATGCCATCTATTTTTGTTCAATCTGAAACAGATGAAAGGAAGTAGAAATTTATGTAGTAAACCTTAAAAATAAATCACGTGGTCTCTGGTAGTCTCCTCATCACCTCTCTAGGTAGCCCATGCTTTGTTTTGACAACCTTTGCTCTTACAAAATCCTTCTGTTGTGTTTCAGTTAGCAAACTGCCACCGTTTGGGCTTCCTTGTCTTCCCTGGGGCCATGTGGAAAAGTCATGAGATGTACACGACTCTTCTGTGAGAGAGCAGAGTTCCAGAATATCACTACCCTCCGGGTTAGGAAGTTGATGTCACAATTTAGCCCTGTTTAGCACTCTACTGTGCGTGTGTGCATCACTTCAGTCATGTCCGACTTTGACTGTAGTCCCCCAGGCTCCTTTGTCCCTGGGATTCTCCAGGTGAGAATAGTGGACTGAATTGCCATGCCCTCCTTTAGGGGATCTTCCTGATCCAGGGATCCAACTTCTTAAGTCCCCTGCATTGGCAGGTGAGTTCTTTACTACTAGCGCCACCTGGCAAGATGTCGCTGTGTGCTACAGTTGGGTGCAACTTTGTGCATTTCAAAACCTTTAGTAACCTTATCTCATTTAATCCCAACATCATCACAACTCCTCTGATGTAGGCTGGGCAGGGCCTTAAAAAGCACAGCTCATAGTATTTCTGCAACTTGCCCAAGGACACACAGCACAAAGATGGTAGATCGTATGATAAAAGTTGAAGTCTTCTGATTCTTGGCCCAATTCTCTTTTCATAAAACTTCCCTGTTGATTTTGCAAATGGGATAAACATAGAGCCAGATGATAGACAACTAGATTTGTTAGGACATTTCACTTTGTTTCAAGTTAAATTTTTCAGCAGTCTTTTGGATCCTGCATTGGATCTAGTGTGAGTAAAGCAGGAACTGAAGTAAACTAGGGCACATTTAGCCCTGATGTTATGTGTCAAAATACCATTTGGATCTGTCTATTTGAATCTACATTCTAGGATTCTTCACAGCAAAGAATAAATACATGCATTCTTGAGCACAGTGTTTCATGAATTTGGGAGTTTCATTTTGTGCCCCCCCCCCTTTTTTTCGGTAGCCTGATTACTATTCCAAGCTTATCTTTTGATCTTCTAAAATAAATGCTGCTTTTTGTTTTTCTGTTTTTTTTTTTTAAAGAAATAGCTGTTGATGTTGCTACTGTATTTTGGCTTTGATATGTTAGTTTATTCACATTGTTTTCTTGTTTTCCTGCTATTTATGACATTTTAGGGTCTTTGAGAAATGACCTCTTCATTTGCAAAATTCTGATTACAGATATTTAATGAAAAAGGAGTATGGTTGCATTTGTTAGTATAGATTGAGTTAAAATCCATTAGTAAATTAAACTGAAATTATTTCTTTTACCAAGGAAAAAATTTATAACTCAGGAAACCCAAGGTTACCATAGCAATCAGTGGCATCTAAAGACTGGAAACAGAGGACTCTATTCTACTTTCTAGAAAACACTTCATTAGAGAAAAGATATATGATGTGTCTTCAGGGTGGAATATGACAAGACTAGATCATTGCTTAACAAAAATACTTCCATTTTTTTCCCCAACTAAAAATAATGCAAGGTAATTTGGAACAATCTTTATCAAAAATGTGCATAATGCTTCTGTCTTTGGCATCATTTGATATTTATTCAATAACAGGAATGGGATAGGATTGTGTACTTAGCTGACTGTATTCAAACTGGGCAGAAGGAATGAGATTGCAGACAGGAAGGCATTTTTTTTAAAAAGCAAGAAAAGAATCAAAGGGGAATAAAGTCAATCAAATAGGATGGGCTTTCTCTAGGAACTGACACAGAATTGTGTGTGTGTGTGTCTGTGAGTGTTTGTATCCTTGCATAGTTTCTGGTCTTTTGGCTCATCAAAGATATACCAAATAGACCTGCTGCAATGGACATCTGTTGTTTTTGCCTGCCCAGTATCCATTCCTCCTTCTTTTGGAAACAACATTTCAATTTTCCTTTGAAAATCTACACTTTGCCCAACATGTATAGTCTTTGTGGGATATTCATTCAAGATGCCTTGTTCTCTGGCAATAGACTAGACACAGGAACCCCGTGGGCCAGCTGACCTCTCCTTTGGGCATCTGAATCTTTCGTAAATGATATATGGGCAGGAAAATGTTGGCAGGGCTCCATCTCAACCATAGAACCATGAAGAGATTCTCCTTTGATTCCTAAATTTTGATACTCAGAGTTGCCCCATTACGGTCTTTTCAGAGGCTTGATTGCTCAGTTTGTCTTGTATTTAGATTTTTTTTTTAATTAGCTTAAGTCAGCTGGACTTAGTTTCTGTTACTTAACCAAATCCTAACTGATATTCATGCCAAATAGAGGTATGGGATACAATTGCCAGATTTCATATTCTACAAATTTCAATTTTACTGTTGAGTTTCATTTGGGAAACACAATGATCCTAACATCATCATTTTCTAGGGGCTAAATTCTGTCCTTTCAGCAGCTGCCAGTATCCTCCTTAGCAGCTTATATCTGAGATTCAGGATGCATGTGAGGCAGGGAAAGAATGACAGTCCAGAGTACAAGCCAGTAGTGTGGTTTGGTTATTCCAGTGAAGCAGCAGAAGGGGAATCGAGAAAACTAATCAGTGTTCTGGACACTTACACCCATAGGTAGAACTGTGTGCCAAAGACAACTGGAGACTTGAGCTACACTCAGAGGCTCCAGAACATGAGGAGGCCCAGATGAGAAGAAAAACCCACAGTCATCCAAGTATTTTACAGAAATAGGATAATTCATAGAAGTAGTTTCCAAAGAGCTTAGTGGAAAGCATTCAACTTTTTGTGAAGAACATTAGGTCAAGAACAAGAGCAGTTGCTTTGATTTGGATAACAAGCCTGTAACTTACACTTGTTATTTTTTATTATTTGTTTTCTGAATCATTGGCAGGCAGATTCTTTAATGCTCGGGTGGTAAAGAATCTGTCTGTAATGCAGGAGACCCAGGTTTGATCACTGGGTCAGGAAGATCCCATGGAGAATAGAACAGCAACCCACTCTAGTGTTCTTCCCTGGATAATCCCATGGACAGAGGAGCCTGGTAGGCTACAGTCCATGGGGTCACATTGAGTCAGACATGACTGAGTGACTCACACTTTCTTTCACTTTCTAAATCAATTGTTGGGATTTCCTTTTATGAGTTAGAGAGATGAGAGCCCAATTTTCAGATAAGAAAATTTAGTTATCTTTGGTAAATGACTTATTCAAAATAACAAAAGTAGTGAGTGGAAAATACTAGTCAAGTCCTGGTTCTCAACAATCTGAAATTCTATACTTTTAAAATGTAACAGTTCCATAAATGTCATAAATAATACCATATCATTGCATATGGTATTGGATGTATACTATACATGTGGATTTCTCTCAGCATTGGAAGATGATCTCAGGAAGGTTGTCTATTTTTATCAGACCCCCAGATGTCCTGAGGCTTCTATTCCCCTCTAAATATAGGAATTGATAGCAACACTGCTAATAACAACAGGCAAGCATGGTGGGTCACTTGCCTTTTCTCAGTCTCTGTGTTAACCTCAGTGTATTCATTATTTCATTTAAACTTTACAAAGTAGACATTATTAATATTACTGTTATTTTCCTTTTATACATGAAGAAACTGGAGCTTAGGAAAGGTGAAAGTGAACTGTTTGAAGTCTCCCAGTTACTGAGACATGGAAATAGGACTCAAACACAAGAAGTTTGTCTCTGAAGACAGGCTCTCCTAACATTACAGTCCTGTATTCTCAAATTGAACTTTGCTTTTGCTCAGTGGGCTGCATCTTAGACTTATCATTCCTTAAAAGGCTGTGCTAAAAATTACTAAGAACGCTGTATTTGTTACTGCTACAACAATATAGAAGAGACCAAATTTCAATTCTTTCAAGGTCTCTTTTTGTCTATTTTTGTCTCTGTCTCTGTGTGTATCTCTCTCTCTTGAATCTCTCTTGAGTTAATGCATGCATGCATGAAGAGTCACTTCAGTTGTGTCTGACTCTTTGCTACTCTTTGAACTATAGCCCACCAGGCTCCTCTTTCCCTGGGATTCTTCAGACAAGAATACTGGAATGGGTTGCCATGCCTTCCTTTAGGGGCTCTTCCCCACCTTGGGACCGAACCCGTGTCTCATGTCTCCTGCATTGGCAGGTGAGTGCTTTGCCACCTGCGCCACGGAGGAAGCCCCCTTTTGAATTATTGCTACTGCTAAGTCGCTTCAGTCATGTCCGACTCTGTGCAGCCCCATAGACGGCAGCCCACCAGGCTCTGCCATCCCTGGGATTCTCCAGGCAAGAGTCCTGGAGTGGGTTGCCATTGCCTTCTCCATTTGAATTACTAGTAATATCTAATTCCAAAGGAGCTGTGGCAAGGCTCCCTCTCACTCTATTTTCCAGACATCTAAGTCTTCTATTTGTTCTGTTTTGAGCTCCAACTAGAGCCCATCCGTAGTTAACCCTCCTGGCAATTGATTGTTCTCTCCTTGGTTCCCCCATAGGACTGATAACAGTGTAAAATAAATTTTTTTTCGGTTACATAGCTGACTTCCTCATTAGGCCATGTACTGTTCTAAGTAGTGAACTCAGCTTGTTGTATTCCCGGTCTTACACACTGCCTGGCACACAGTGACACACATGGTATCCATGAATGAACGGCCTAAGGAGGCCATTCTTTGAAATCCACATTGCCCTGTGCTTTGCAAGTACATTTTTAAAAACAGAGCTCCCTACACATGATGTCCTCCCCTTCCCTTGATTTCAATTATTTACATCAGTATTACTTAATCATGTGGCAGATAATTAAGGAATACATTATTTATGTTAAATAAATTAACCCGACATCCCTCCTCCCCCACTTCCCCCTGGCTGCTGAGCCTGGGTTTCCGTCATTTCACAAGGAGTGCTGGCATCTTGCAGTCATGATCTTGCAGCCCGGGTGGTGCACTGTCATGGCTGCCTGTTCTGCCAGATGCTCTGACAAGCTCACCTCCCACCTCGTGCCCTCACTCTGCTTTCTCTGTTCTGTCGCTTCCATACTTCAGTTTTTAGTCCTGGAAGTTCTGGGACCACCAGGCAGCCTCCTAACCTGTGTGGGCCTCTGTTTCCTCATCTCTTCTCGATGTACAGAGTTGTGGGAAGGATTTAATGAGGTCATGCCTTGGACCTTTTAGGAAATAAAATGTCAGCTTAAACAATTTTCTGCTTCAAAAGACATTAGTATCCTATTATATGTTTGTAGGAGGCACCTATATTTACCAGCAATAAATTGGAGTGCCATATCTATGGAATCTCAGAGCTGGAAGCACTTTATCATAATAATCTATTCCAATCTCTTTTTCCACAGATGAGAAAATAGGCTCAAAATGCGTAAGTTTTTTTCCCAAGATTTTGTTACCTATTAACAGTAATGATGAATATTTATTAATAATAGCTAACATTTAAGGAATCTTGGTCTATACCGGGTATTGTGCTAAGAGCTTAACATATTGTATTGCGTTTCATGATCACAGTAATGCCTTGGAAAAAGTATTACTGTCTTCATTTGACTGATGAGGAAACTGAGGCAGAGAGTTTATGTAATATGAACCAAGGCTATGGGGGTAGTAAGTGGAAGTGTTAGGGCTCAAGTCCAGGTTCATTTTATATCAAGAGCCCAAGTTCTTGCTCATTGTGCTAAATTACTTCCCACAATTTCATCTGTTAGGAATAGGGCCCAGAGTAGGCACTGGTAGCCTGAGCTCTTGCTTCTAAGCCATTAAATCTTTGTGATACTCTTTTTTAGGCTACCAAATCCCCAAACACACACCTCACAGGTACATAGCCCATCCCAGCAAAAATGTCCCTAATGACCTTTTGATAGAGCTTCATGACTGGGCTCTCAGTCACTATCCATACATCTGTTTGGATATCTTGTGTTAGCGTTTTTGCTCATGTAGTTTTAGCATTGGTAAGAGTGCTCTTTTCTTTACCACCAAATGGCAAATGTGCTCTGACATATCTCTTTGATTTTCACACCTAATGAACCCATCCATGCACATAGATCAATAACACATTTAACCTCTAGACAGTGGCTATTTCCTCTGATTCAGGTGGGCTCTTACTTGTGTGGTGTATGATACTCAAGTGTACTGTCAGCCCCCAAATAGAGGTTTTTTTTATTTCAGATGTTGAATATAACTGTTAATTCTGGCTCAGCAGTGTTCCATTTTCTGTCCACTGTTCATGTGAAAGCCGTTGAAGACTTCAGGGAATTTATGTAGCACACTGATGCTTTAGTTCATATGAGGGAAGATGCTGTGTCTGTGTTTGCTGCATGGACTGTGTGTTTTATTAAATCTGCAGTGATCATCAAACATGCTGTGTTGCACAGAAGACAGTGTTTTCCCCAGAGGAGAGCTCCTGTGTTTGATTGACAGGGCAGGTGACCATCGGTCAAGGTTGCTTAGTGGTATCGGCCATCTGTTTTCTTGGCAAGTATTTGACTGGCGGGCATTAACATGTTTGTAATTCCCCACTTGATCTGAGAAAAAGGCTAAAAAGACACCATCACCAGTGGGAGTGCAGAGCAGACCAACACCAGCAGTAGTCTCCTGGCTTCTTGCTCATAGTGGTATGGGCTGCGCTCAGCTTTTCTCTCTGGGTCCTGCTCCCTGACAAGTCGTTGAGAAGACAGCCTGCTTTGTCATGCTGCTTAGAGAGAAAATCCAAAAGCAGATCTCATCAGCAGGATTATATAAACAGTTTTAAATCACTCTAAAAGGTCTTCATCATTATAAAACCTTTCTAAAGTAAAACAGTCAATTCTTCAGTTTTGCTCAAAAGCAATGAAATCTCAGTATCTATTCATATGTTTATTTCTCATTGCCACATTTCGCCTGAGAAGTCTGTACTGAAACATAGGGTTTCGATTATGCCCTTAATATTCAAGGAAATATTTGCCTATTGTTATGCCTGCTGTACGGGTGAGAACAGACATGATCACTCTGAAACTTTTGCAGTTAATGGTCAAGTCACTTTCCTGTACCTTCATCAATTCAAAATTCTCAACAAGTAAAACATTCCAGAGAAAGATTAGCTGTAGAATGTTCTTAGAGCCAACATGAAAACCCAGGTGAGCCATGCTGACTAACAGGAAATAAGATTTTAGCATCCTAATGAATGCATTAGTGTATACTGCTACTTATTGATCCATTGAGTTTAGGCAGCTCTTCCTTTTAAACTAAAACAAGGAATAAGAGCAGATGGAGAAGAAATTCTTAAGCTGACTGTTAAATGAATCAAGAAAACTAACATGTTTTCATACAGGATGTTCTTTAAAAAATAAATAGTCACCTGGAGAGATAGGAGGATTTATCAAGAAGACTGTTACTGCTGAAGCTTAGTTTTTGATTGGGAACTCCAGTTCCTTAGAAATGTTAGTCTAGTGGAGGGCCAACATGTATAAGTTCAATTTTCAGATGATATCTAAAAACATTAAAATATTATGAAGATAAACCCAGGTCTCTCTTTCCTCCTGATTTTTTTCTTTAGCTGATAAATCATGGCTGATAACACTCAAGCACATGTGTAGACCTTAAAACCAGTTATATCTGTGCAAGGAAATTAGACTTAGCCTTAAAGATGGATTCTCTAGATTTTCTAATTCCAGAAAGATGAAGGGACCTAGAGGACTCTCGTGGGATTCAGAATGGAGGAATTTAGATTTTTTTTGACTATTATGATAACATTGCTTTATTTTTGGTTAATAACAGGAAAAGCATTCCTGAAAAGTACTCTATATTTCTCTATATTCCCCAGGTGGTGGTTTAGTCATGTCTGACTCTTGCAACCCCATGGACTGTAGCCCACCAGGCTTCTCTGTCCATGGAATTCTCCAGTCAAGAATACTGGAGTGGGTTGCCATTTCCTTCTGCAGGGGATCTTCCTGACACAGGGCTTGAACCTATGTTTCCTGCATTGCAAACAGACTCTTGCCTTGCTGGGAGATTCTTTACCAACTGAACTACCAGGGAAGCCCCTAAATGTATTCAGATCCTTCTCTTTGATAATTATTTCAAAAATATTCTCTAATTTTTTGTTATTATAAGAAACTCAAAATTGAGTATCATTTTTAAAAAGTCCATTCAGTTTTGTATGCCTATATAAATACTTTTATCTATATTTATACAGGTATAAATGGCATATATCTATATACATTATTGACTGAAACTTCCACCTGAGGAATAAATGCACGTCACTACCCTCTACTATGTCAGATTAGTGTTTACTGAGCTCCAGAAGTATAAATTAATCCTACTGATAGGGTAAAATATAACTGAGAAAAAAAGAAAGAGAATCATCCAGTGATTAAAATCAAGTCACTCTATCTTTCCAATATTATTTGCTCAACTTCAGAGCAGATTTGCTGGCAACAGATTCTTTTAGTTTTCCTTCGTCTGATAATGCTTTGTTTTGTTTTGCTCTTCATTTCTGAAGGATATTTTCATGGTGTGAATCTCTAGGTTCACAGTATTTTTCATTCAGTACTTTAAAAATGCTGTGAAACTTCATTCTGGCCCCATGGTTTCAGGAAAGAAATCTACTATCATTCAAATAATTTTTCTCCCATAGGGAATAGGTTGTTTTTCCATGTTTGTGTTTTGGAAATTTTCTTTTTGTCTTTTGTTTTTAGCAACTTAATTATGTTTTAAGGCATTGATTTTTTTTTCTTGTCTGAGATTTGTTGAACTTCTTATATCTGTAGATTTATATATTTCACCAACTTGAAAAGTTTCTAGCTGTTATTTTTTCAAAATGTTCTTAGTACTTCACTTTTTCTCTTCTCTCAGAGACAATAGTAGACATTCTGTTATTGTCCCATAAGTCCCTAAGGCTCTCCTTTTTTTTCCCCCTCTTTGTTGTACAGATTGGATAATTTCTATGTTATCTTCAAATTCACTGACTGCTCTCTTATCTCTATTTTGGTAATGAGCCTATCCAGTGAGTTTATAATTTCATTTATTATATTTTTTAAAGTTCGTTAGTTTAATTAATTATTTTTCTATATTATCTTTTTCTCTGAGGAGACTTTCTATTTTTCTGTTTACTTTAAGTGTATTTTTGGTTGTTCATTAAAGCAGTTTTATGCTTTAAATTTTTTATCAGATAATTGTGACATTTTTCTCATCTGAGCATCAATATCTGTTAATTGTCTTTTCCCATACAAGTTGAGAGTTTTTTGAGTCCTGGACATTTTGAATATTATGTTAGCAAATTTTGAGTCTGTTAAATTATAAGGAGAATGTTTACACATTTGTTTGACCAGTTTAGATTCAAGTTGCAAGTCATAATGTGCCTTCTTTGGGCCGTAGCCTCAGTGTCAGTTCAGTGTTCAAATCCTTTGTAGTGCTGTTCAGATCTGTTCCACATGTGTGCCACATAGTGATGAGTTTGGGATCTGGGCAGTGATCTGTGCATTCAGCATGGAAATTACTCAGTGTGCTGATTAGAATCAGATCCATACAGTTCATAACAGAATTCATAGGGCTGTTTTTCTTAACGACTTTCATTTAGTCTCCCCTGTGTTTAGTTGTTCTCTGGAGTGCTCCTTTTCAGTTCTCCCTCCAGAATGCTGGGGCTTTAGCAACACAATGTCCAACCTCGGTGTGCGCTACTGTGACTGTGTCTACATCCGAGACGAAGTTGCAAGAGGACAGAGAGGGAGAGGGCACCTTCTCCCCACTCTCTTGGAACTATAATTTCATAAAATAGACAGAAATGTGTTCCTCTCTTTGAGTTTTGTCTCCAACAGGGTCCCATGTCTGCCACTACTGCTGCCAGCACAGGACTTCCTGAGGGCTCCAGCAGTGTGAAGAAATGGAGAAATAGTTTAAAAAAAAATAAAGAGCCTTTCTGCTCTCTTTCAGAATGTTAGGAAATTCTTTCAACTCTTCGAGCGAAATGAAGAGGAACTCAGTTACTGCTTTTAGTTCTCAGATTACATTGAGATCGGTTCATTTCAGTTCAGATCAGTCGCTCAGTCGTGTCCAACTCTTTACGACCCCATGAATCGCAGCACGCCAGGCACCCTGTCCATCACCAACTCCTGGAGTCTACCCAAACCCATGTCCATAGACTCGGTGATGCCATCTAGCCATCTCATCCTCTGTCTTCCCCTTCTCCTCCTGCCCCCAATCCTTCCCAGCATCAGGGTCTTTTCCAGTGAGTCAACTCTTCGCATGAGGTGGCCAAAGTATTGGAGTTTCAGCTTCAACATCAGTCCTTCCAGTGAACACCCAGGACTGATCTTTAGAATGGACTTGTTGGATCTCCTTGCAGTCCAAGGGACTCTCAAGAGTCTTCTCCAACACCACAGTTCAAAAGCATCAATTCTTCAGTGCTCAGCTTTCTTAACTGTGCAACTCTCACATCCATACATGACTGCTGGAAAAAACCATAGCCTTGACTAGACGGACCTCTGTTGGCAAAGTAATGTCTCTGCTTTCAATATGCTATCCAGATTGGTCATAACTTTCCTTCCAAGGAGTAAGCATCTTTTGATTTCATGGCTGCAGTCACCATCTACAGTGATTTTGGAGCCCCAGAAAATAAAAGTCTGACACTGTTTCCACTGTTTCCCCATCAATTTGCCATGAAGTGATGGGACCAGATGCCATGATCTTAGTTTTCTTAATGTTGAGCCTTAAGCCAACTTTTTCATTATCCTCTTTCATTTCAGCAAGAGGCTTTTTAGTTCCTCTTTACTTTCTGCTATAAATGTGGTGTCATCTGCAGTCTGAGGTTATTGATATTTCTCCCGGCAATGTTGATTCCAGCTTGAGCTTCTTCCAGCCCAGCATTTCTCATGATGTACTCTGCATATAAGTTAAATAAGCAGGGTGACAATATACAGCCTTGACGTACTCCCTTTTCCTATTTGGAACCATTCTGTTGTTCTGTGTCCAGTTCTAACTGTGCTTCCTGACCCGCATACAGGTTTCTTAAGAGACAGGTCAGATGGTCTGGTATTCCCATCTCTTGAAGAATTTTCCACAGTTTATTGTGATCCACACAGTCAAAGGCTTTGGCATAATCAATAAAGCAGAAGTAGTTGTTTTTCTGGAACTCTCTTGCTTTTTCGATAATCCAGCGGATGTTGGCAATTTGATCTCTGGTTCCTCTGCCTTTTCTAAAAAGAGCTTGAACATGTGGAAGTTCATGATTCATGTATTGCTAAAGCCTGTCTTGGAGAATTTTGAGCATTATTTTACTAGCATGTGAGATGAGTGCAATTGTGCAGTAGTTTGAGCATTCTTTGGCCTTGCCTTTCTTTGGGATTGGAATGGAAATTGACCTTTTCCAGTCCTGTGACCATTGCTGAGTTTTCCAAATTTGCTGACATATTGAGATTGGTTAGGTTGAGAGAAATAAAGGGAAAATTTGTCAGTAAGCTCATTGCCAGTTCAGGAGTATTAATGAATTCTTGTGTTCCTCTCCAATCTGCTTGCTGCTCTTTATTTTTCAGAGTCTTCAATTAGTTACTCCTTGTATGCTGTCAGGTTTTGTAGCTATGTAGAGGTTGTACAGGCCTTCCTGGGTGGCTGAGACAGTAAAGAATCTGACTGTAATGTAGGAGAACTGGGTTCAATCCCTGGGTTGGGGAGATCGCCTGGAGGAGGACATGGCAACCCACTCCACTGTTATTGCCTGGGAAATCCCATGGACAGAGGAACCTGGTAGGCTGCAGTCCATGGGGTTGCAAGGAGTCAGATATGACTGAGCGACTAACACACATACACATATACACAAATGGTGTACATCTGTGTCAAAAATATACACAGTGTGACCGGTAGGGTGGAGTGTGCTTTCTCTACCTCATCAGGCCCTGGAGCCAGTTTGTTTAAGGTTAAAGTATTAGTAATAATGGGACCAGTCTCACCTAGAACTCTTGAAATACAAAGTTCTTGGAATGTATAATGCTAGTGCCTCTAATTCTGCTTTCCTATTACTACCTAAAGAAAAAGCTACAACTGTGCATTAGTGATTTTAAAAATTAATAGGTTTTTCTGAATGTTGTCCACTGAGTGTGTAGTTGTCACCAAAGATGGTCTTTTCTCTAAGCCCACAAATTGTCTTAAGTGAGGATGCATAGCTGCCACAGTAAGTACTTACAGCAAAAAAATGTACTTTTCTTCTTATTATTTTTGTGTGTGTGTGAACTGACAAATATTACTTTTAAAGAAAATTGTAATATACTCTCCATGTTGTTAGATATATGGAATTTAGAAAGATGGTAACGAGAACCCTGCATGCGAGGCAGCAAAAGAAACGCAGATGTATAGAACAGTCTCGTGGACTCTGTGGAAGAGGGCAAGGGTGGGATGATATGGGAGAATGGCATTGAAAGATGTTAATTATCATATGTGGAATCAATCGCTAGCCCAGGTTTGATGATCGGGGCTGGTGCACAGGGATGACCCAGGGGGAGGGAATTGGGAGGGAAGAGGATGGGAGGTTCAGAGGGGGAGCATATGTATGCCCATACATTCATGTCAATGTATCGCAAAACCAACACAATAAAATAAAGGAAAAAATATAAAATAAAAACTATTTTAAAAGCAAAAAAAAAAAAAAAGAAAAGGGGAGGGCAGTATCCTGTTCAAGATAGAGTCTCAGAATATCAAAGCAAAATAAATAAGTCATTTTCTAAAACAGTTTATCATTATTTAAATTCTGTGTAAAAAATGTCCAAGAAAATTTCAAGTTATTCTGTTCAAGGGGATGCAACACTTGGGCCTATGGGGACTGTGGTCTACTTTAATAGGTGTTCTAGGTAGTATTTTTTCTTAAGAAGAAACTGAGGTAAAGAGTTTTGGGTATCCAAGGTATAAGTCATTACTGGCAGCCTTCTTATGTTTTCCCAAATGGAAAGGTGGATACAATTTGAAATATGTTCCCTCGTAATATCACTTGCCTTTCCTGGCACCTCTCTGCTCATCTTTTCCATTTCTATGAGGTTGTATTATGTTTTTCTAAGCCAACAAGATGATAAGTGATTTCCATTTATTAAAGTTTTGGCTGAAAACTTTGTTTTGTCTCTTTAAAAAATAATTTAAAGAAAATGATGGTAAATTGTTAAAGAATAGATGAAATGATGAGATCCAGTTGGCAAGAGAAAGAAATTCTGGTTAAGGAGAGTCCCGTTCCTCTAAAATTAAACCATCTGTGTATGTGCTTATTTATAACCCGTGTTCATTCTTCACCCCTTTATTGCCTTTGAAACACATTGTTTTTAGCACTATCATTCCTAAAGCTGGGAAAGGTCAATGGAATACAGCATCACCAAATGAAAGAGAAATTTCATTATTTATTAATACATTTTTAAATGAGGGCAGCAGTCCCTTTAACAAACTGTAAATGGTAGCTGTGGGTGTCCTTTTTCCCCCAGTGACTTGGTACTTTTTTCTTCTGTGATGACAATATTCTACTTCTTAAAGGGATGACTCAGTCGGTAAAACAATGTCTTCTTACTTACAGAATAAGATTGCTAATACTGAAAGAATGGATTCCTGCACTTTGATGCTAGCTGTCTCTTAGGTTTCCAAGTGACAAAAAGTATTTTGTGTTACCCATGAAAGAAGAATTCAGATAGCTAAAACTTATCAAGTCCTTATTGTGTTAAGTACCACATGCATTAACTAATCACACATATACCACTCAACCTATGTGGGCAGATTCTGTCTTTATTCATATTTTATAGATATATTAAACTGGCACTCAAGAGAGATGAAGAAAATTTCTCAGTATAATCCAGGTAGCAAGTGGCAGAGCTGGCATTTAAACTCAACTTTGTCTAACATCCAGGACAATGTCTTGTCTGTTCTGCTGTCAATAAATAGAAAATAGCTATTGCTTATAACTTTTCACTTTACTTTTTATTATTTTCTGTTTATCCCTACCCACTTTTGCTCTCTCATTAGACCTCCTTATCCTCACCAAAGGGGCTCCACAGGTGGCTCAGTGGTAAAGAATCCACCAGCCATTGCAGGAAATGCAGGAGAAGCAAGTTTGATCCCTGGGTTGGGAAAATCCCCTGAAGTAGTAAATGGCAACCCACTTCAATATTCTCGTCTGGGAAATCTCATGGACAGAGGAGCCTGGGTCGGGGGCTGAGGGGCTACAATCCATGGGATCGCAAAGAGTCGGACACAAATGAATGACAGAGCATGCACTCATCCCCACCAAAGCTACTCCAAATGTTTTAGAAGGTCCCAGGCTTTTCCTATAAGGCTCCTGAAATAGTTTTTACAGCAATTACATGGCATCCAAATTTCATTTTTCCTTTTAGTTTCAATGGTGTTACAAGAGAGTCTCCACTGCCCTCACTGCAGACACCTCTTGCTGCCCTCCTTAGATCCAGCCACTGGCTTCCAGATGTTCCATTGTTCCAGTGCCTCACTACACCTAAAGTTAGAAACTTTGATCTTGACTCCCTTTTTCCAACTCTTTCCACCTAATGGGCTGTAGCCCTAGCCCACCAGGCTCCTCTGTCCATGGAATTATCTAGGTGAGAATACTGGAGTGGGTAGCCATTCCTTTCTCCAGGAGATCTTCCCAACTCTGGGATCAAACTCTGGTCTCCTGTGCTGCAGGCAGATTGTTTATTGTCTGAGCCACCAGGGAAGTTCCTTCCCTTTCTCAGTTTGATCTAACTATATCAGCTATTAGAGTCCTGTTCTTCCAACTCTTCCCAATATTATCTTCTCATCTTACAAGTCTCTTCAAAGACATCTTTTTTAATCTCATCATCTAAATTATATCTGTACTCACACTCATGTTCATTTCCATCAGGTCACTATTACATATATATATATATATGTATTATATATATGTATATATATATATATGACTTTTAACTTAATTGTCTTTTCATCTGCTTAAACGGAAAGTTCCATGAAATGGACCCTCTTTCATCTAACGCTTCAATATTCTCGGGGATTCACATCATGCCTGGCATGAATAAACACTTGTTGAATGAGTAAAGTAACTTCACCCTGGGTTTGAGCCCCTTAAGCTAGGTATGGAATAATATAATTGACATATAAAGGTGGCTGCATTTACCCCAAGTTATATAAAAGAAAGATGTTTTGTTTTCTTTTTAGATGAACGTAAGACATGGAATTAACTTTAATAACTTCATATAAAAATTGGTATGATGTATCTATGGGGCAGAGTGAGAAACCTATATAATAGGCTGTTGACAGAGTCTCCCCCACTCCTTTTTCTTCCTTGAACATATTGAGACATATTATTGCTTTTCACATATGCTTTGTTAAATGGATTTGCAGAATATATTGCCAGTTTTTAACTAAACAGACTCTTACAAAGAAACTGCAGATTGATGATAGCAAAACACTAACGATGGAAACATAAATGAGCAATTGAAAATGAAAGAACTGACACTTATTGTTTTAGAATATCATCTTCAAAAGCCACAAAATGAGGTAAAATACAGACACACCAATAATGACCATCTAATCACATTTGACTGAAAGGTTGGTGCCCACAAATTGAATTTATCAAGAATAATATCTGATGTAAGGATTTATATTTATTTTTGTCTAGGATCAACTTTGCACTAAGTGTGGGTTGTGCCTTGAAATATTAGCTAATGTAGAATGAAGCCATCACAATTAACAAGACATTTAAAAACTAACAATGTGGAACTTGAAGGCAAACCCTAGAGTTGCTTGGAGGCAAACTCTATAGAGTTGTTTCTGGGTATTAAAAGGCACACAGTGCTTATTCCAGTACTTAACAAAATTGTATTACACTTAATGATAATATGTAGAAGTCTATTTTAAGGTTTCTTACTAGCAAGAATTAAAAAGCCACATATTTGTTCTTTCTGCTACTGCAGAAATAACTGAAATAACATAAAAAAATATAGAACACAAACTGATATATATTTGTTAATAAATAATTTAAAATGCATAGAAAATATGAATAAATAGTTGGAGACACAGCCATCATTTTGAATTATGAAATGGGGAATTTATGCAGTTGAATAAATATTCAGATTTATAATTTTTCAAATAATATAATTAATTATTATTCCACAATATATACAAATATAATCTTTTTACATCAATATAAAAAAAAGTATTCCCATGAAGTTATTTTTCTATCACACAGCTTCTCTAATACAAACTGTTTTGCAGAAAAGTGTAGGATTATTTCAGTAAGTGGAATATTGATGGCTAGCTGTCTTGACTAGAATAGAAAAGATTACCAGATTAAGATTGTGGAAAAGGCATCAGATATGATGAAGTTCATCCATCACCTCATTGAGGGGTAAACTAAAAATTCCTATTTTAATACAGGTTAACAGCAATGCAGCTAATTTTATAAAAGCAAGGCTATTAAAGATGAGTCTTTGTCTACCATACAATGAAATGGAGATTGATTATAAAGACTTTTGTCCCTCATAGAGATTCCCAGATTCTCTCTTGTCAAAGTTCTTGAAAGTATTATTGAACTCAAAGATGAGTTACACGTTAGTGTGCTAATTAGTAAGTGTATATTTGAAAAAGGCACACTTAAACAGTCTCTGATAATATTTTCACAATGAATGTGAAAAGTGCGTATTTTTACAAACTTATGCTCTGGAAAAGCATTTTAAAATACGATGTTTGGAAAACTTTACATTGAAAGGAAATTTCATTGCCAAAAACAATGAATGCATGTCACATTAAAAACAAACAGAATACAACCCACAACACTCATGTCTGAGCACTTGAAAATTTGGAAATAGCCTGTTTTCAAACCTATTTTAACCCTCCAAATAGTGTTTTTAAATTGAATTTTTAACTAATCTTTACATTTTAATAAAAATTAAACTTTATCACTAGTTTGCAAGAATAGCTGAATGACATTATAGAAGACTGATATTTATGAGCTACATTAAGCCAAAAAAGTACCCTTACATAATTGGTGGATGAGATTGAAAAATGAATATCATGATTTAGTAAGCACAGTCAGTGACCTGTGGGGTTTCCTTTATATCAATGACAATGATTAAGAACACATGTTAGGAAATGAAAAAAAAAAAAACAACTGAACTTGAAACTAGACCTGTGAATCACTGTCACACAAACTGCATATTCTCTTTGCCCTCACTAAAATATATACTAAAAAACACAATGATGATCACAACTCTTTTGTGATCCTATGAACTGTAGCTCACCAGGTTCCTCTGTCCATGAGATTCTCCAGGCAAGAATACTGGAGTGGGTTGCCATGCTCTCCTCCAGGGTACCTTCCGGACTCAGGGATTGAACTCGCATCTCTTATGTCTCCTACATTGGCAGGCGGGTTCTTTTTTTTTTTTTTTTATCATTTTTTTTTTTAATTGTTTTTGCCATACATTGTCATGATATCACCATGGGTTTACATATGCTTCCCCTCTGGAACCCCCCTCCCTCCTCCCTCCCCCCTGGGAAATCTCGCTGCACCAGCCCCGAGCATCAGTCCTGGGCTGGCGATTGACTAGACATATGAAAATTAACATGCTTCAATGCCCTTCTCCCATATCATCCCACCCTTACACTCATCCACAAAGTCCACAAGTCTATTCTATACATCTGCGTTCCTTTTGCTGTCTCGCATGTTGGGTTCTCGTTACCGTCTTTCTAAATTCCATATATATGCGTTAATATACTATATTGTTGTTTTTGCTTCTGGCTTACTTCACTCTGGACAATGGGCTCCAGTTTCGTCCATCTGAGTAGAATTGCTCCAAATGAATTTTTTTTTAATGCTGAGTAATATTCCATTGTGTATATGTACCACAGCTTTCTTATCCATTCGTCAGTTGATGGGCATCTAGGTTGCTTCCATGTCCTGGCTATTGTAAACAATGCAGCGATGAACATTGGGGTACACGTGGCTCTTTCAATTCTGGTTTCCTCGGTGTATATGCCCAGCAGTGGGATTGCTGGGTCATATGGCAGGTCTATTTGCAGCTTTTTAAGGAACCTCCACACTGTTTTCCATAGTGGTTGTACTAGTTTGCATTCCCACCAACAGTGTAAGAGGGTTCCCTTTTCTCCACATCCTCTCCAGCATTTATTGCTTGTAGACTTTTGGATGGCAGCCATTCTGACTGGTGTAAAGTGGTACCTCATTGTAGTTTTGATTTGCATTTCTCTGATAATGAGTGATGAGGGCAGGCGGGTTCTTTACCACTAGCGCCACCTGGGAAGCCTGTGATGATAATGATATTCTTGTACTTCGAGACTCAAATACAGGAACAAACAATAAATAGAAAAGGTATTAAAGGATTCAATCCACAAACAAAGCCTTTGTTTTCCTAACATCCAAATATAACTGTCTCCTCATTCTCCAAATTCTAATCCAACATAAAAAAATATGCAATTCCTATTTGTCAAAATAATACTAATATATTCAATATAGATAAGAATAATAATGACTACTCTCAATATATTTGAGAAAGAGCATATATATAATGTGACATTTCATGCTTATCTCACCATATTCTATTTTTCATGTATTTATATATAATTTGATGCAGTTTATATAATGTATATTTAAGTAAGAATTTGTTGGATTCATGCTCCACCGATTTCCGTTGGGAAGACTGCTCCATTTAAAAGCTTGAGAGGCCAGGGGAATGGGATTTCTGTGCATGGGCTGTAGCAGCAGATGGTGGCGTAAAGCATAGCTTTTGGAGTTAGCTCTGGGTTTGAAGATCAAGCCAGCTCTTTGTTTCCTAGTTGCTTATATTCTCCAAACCCTAGTTTCTGTTTCTGTAAAATGGAGATAAAATTGCTAACTTGAGATTGTTAACAGTGAGAGGTATATTATATAAAACACAGAGCACAGTAGTCATACCTCATAAGAGTGTAATACATTTAAAACGTTTTTTTAAGGCAACATCATAGGTTGCATAGACTGTACAAAGAAGTAACAACATGTCTTGGACCTATTTGTTCTGAGCAGATAAGAATTTATCTTTACATATGATCAAGAACGGTAGCACCAGCATTGCTTATAATTGTATGAAAACTGGAAACTGACTGTCATAGTTGAAAAGAGTATATAATTTATATTTTATTCATCTAAGTATATAGTATATGAAATGAAAACAAATGTACTGACAAGGATAAATTGCAAAAATGCAATTGGAGGTTTTTTCTTTTAAACAAACAAACAAACAGAAAACCCAAATTATAGAAGTTTTAAAAAGCAAGTTGTACAATATAACAATACATAAAAAATTTGGTAAACTTGACAAACTATTGGTGTCTATAGAATGAAAGTATAAAGAAATGCTTGGGAAAGATAGGTACCATATTCTGGGGAATGATTCTTTTAGTGTGTGGAAAATAAATGAACTTCAGCAGCTTTTCTAAGGTTTTATTCCTTAATTTTGATGAGAGAAACATGAAAAAGTTCATTGTATTCCTTTCTACCTTTTTATTGCCATAGTTTGCCTGATTTTTTTCTAAGCAAAGAGAGAAAAATATTTGTATGAAAAAAGTGAATGGCCAAATCTTTGAGACTGCTGCCTTAAAAAGAAGAGAGGGAGGGAGGGAGAAAGGAAGAAAGAAAAAATATTTTGAATAAAAATAATTTGCTTGACATTTTCCTTCAAAAGGCATTTTGAACAAGCAAGCCAAAAAAAAAGGTGGGGGCACATGTGGTTAAGGGGCTGGCATTGAATGCTTAATTATTCCATTTCTGACACAAGGACATGTTTAACATCTTGAAAATCCAGGTAACTTTCCTTATGTGAAGTCTGAGTAAGAAAAGGGAAAGCATTGTTAGTCTCTAGATCTTTTTTCTTTTTATTTTAATAAGAAATGGTATCATCGTAGGCAGACAATTTGATGTCATATTTTTCTATGATATTTTCACAGTGCGCACCAGGGCGCCTGTACTCTGCAGCTATATGACATGCAGAGATTTTTTTTTTCCCCCTTCACATCAGAGCCTCAAAAAACAAGCTGTACAGCATCAGGCACAAAGACTATCAATAAACATTCCATCTTTTCATTTTCTCCCTTGCTATTTAATAAAGAAAAGTCAGAGCTATGATTTTTGACTTCAATAGCAATCCTTCAGAAATGATTTCTCGTGGGACTTTGATGACCAGGAGTCCTCCCACCTTCAGCCTCTCTGCTTGACTCCCCCCAGGATGGACAGGAAGCTTCTCTAGGGAATGCAGTTGACAAACTTGCCCAGCACAGTCACTGGCCTCCCTCCTGATCAGATTGCCGACAACTTGCAGGAATATCTGGCAGCTGTGTGTGTCCTCTTCCTGGCTGCACACACTGATGTTCCCTCCTAGGCTTTGCTATCAGTAGGAGTGGCTTGCCGACATACCTGGCAAAACGCTGGCCACTCCTGTTAGCATACCAGCAATGCAGCCTGGGTTGCTAGGGAGCTGCCCTTGAGCATCCCTTGATCTATTTTTAAATTTCCATGCTTGTTTCCTCTCTGAAAGGAAGGAAAGAATAATACCTCTTGGCTTTCTCCTCTCTTAAGAAACAAAGTAACCAACAAGGCTAAGACCTGTTGTGAAGTTAAAAAGCATTTGCTAATTAAGCCTCAGAATGTTAGGGTATTTGTGCCTGTCTAGTTTCTACTTAATTAATTTCCAGATAAGGCAGCATCTCAGAAGAGGTAGAAGCCAGTGTCTTTAGGAAGCATAGGTGAAATGTGCTGGTCCTTTTTTTTTTCTTTTTTAAAAATCTATTATGAAGCTCTTGAAACACTGTTATTCCAAGCATTTAATGATAACCCATTGTGAGGCACCTAGGTCCCTCCACTGTGGGCAATAAACGAGAAATTTGGAGGGCTACTGAACAGTGAGTTTTCACAGCTGATACACAGAAAAGTATTTAGCACAGGTGTTTTGGTAACTGTGAAATACTGAGGAAATTCAGTCTTCTGTGATACTTTGATTCACTGTCTTGTGTGGGATGGAGTCTTATGGAACTTGCAAAATATCTGTAATATAAATAAAAGAAGAAGGAGGACAAAATTAGCTTTTCACAGAACTCCAAAAATTGTTCCTTGTATGGGAAAGTCTTCCTTCTTGGCCATTGGTAGCTAGCAGTTTTCTTAGTAATTTTTTTCCATGTTAAAATGAATCCAATTTCAAATGTTGTTAGTGAATTTTTAAAAGGATGTGTTATATGCATGCAGGTGTGGAGAAATCTGGTGGAATAACAAGTGTGCTAGTCTCCATGTGTCAGAATATTTTTCTTTTGAGTCTTTAAGAAAAAGTTTTTTTCTCTTCTTCTCCATGGCCAATTTCAACCCTTCACAGCAGCTGATCAACAAGATTAGGAGCTGTTTGCTCTTCAAATTACAATGCTAGAAATAAGTTACAGTTTCTAGAATCTATAGTAACATTCCAAGACTACCATTTGAGAAGTTGGGAGCGTAGATATCGTGGTTTCTCTGTACATCAGTGAAGGGTTCAGTTAGTCTGAATTTTGAGGTCTATATAAAATTCCATGAAATCTCTTGTCTTCTCTTTTACAATCTTAATCTTATTAAGTCTTTTTTTTTAACCAAATGAGATATTGTTTAAAAAAATGCATCTGTAGGAATAATTATATAGAAAACACTAGAATTACAGTGGAACGTTTTCATTTAAAGCCCACAGTTAATGTCTAACATTTGTTGATAACTTGCTGGGGACCAGTCATTTTTCTAAATTCTTCATTGCCCTTAAAGAAATCCTATAAAGGAGATGCTACTGTTGTTCTCATTTTTAAAATGGAAACATTACTCCTGTTTCCTGAGAGAAAGTTATGTGTCTTAAGTGGTTCAGACACAGGGATATGAGATCACAGAACCTATACTCTTACCTACTATCCTATGTGATCTCACTTCTTTGGACAAATATCACCTGTGATTGACACCTAGAATTTTTAAAAGTTTCTCATTCTACAAATTCAAGACATCTACCAATATATATCCTGAGAAGTTGCACATGGGTTGGATCACTTTTCAGACATTAGCCAAGGAGAGATGGTTTGGCCATGGGGGTCAGCAAATCAGTTTTAATCCTGGTCCCTCTAGTGACTACCTGAATTTGGACGAGTTATTAAAGTTCCATTCCCCTAACTGTAAAATGTTGATATTACCTCCCTCCCTTGGTTCAAGGGTTAAGGGAGATGCTAAAGGTGAAAAACTTAATAAACAGTAGCTTAAAAGTAAGATTTACACTTTTAAATCAAAAGTGTAACTTAGAAACTGTGATCACAAATTACCCTATAACGTTAGGAGTCTTACTCTTCCAAGCTGAAGGATACACATAGTGTAAAGCTCTGAGCACCAAGGCTCGCTTTCATAATTTTAGCAACTTGTATAAGAGCATAGCTCTAGACTTTGAAGGAAGAAATCAGAAGGCAAGACATGTGATCACTCCAAACTGTCAGGAAAAATGGAGTGTGCTCTCCTTTGTCTGTGTCCTCAGTGTTTTGGTGGGTAAAGATGTTCTTGGAGAGAGAGATAAGAATTGTTCCTTGTTGTCATGCTTTGTTTTGCTTTGTATGGCTGTAAAATCCTTTGATATAAAATGAAATATCAGTGGCAAAGTATTGACTTGAATTTTTTTTGAATATTCTGGCATGGCTTGGAAACCAATGACTTTGACATTCTGAATTCTCATCCTGATGACTTACCATTTGTGGAATAGGACCACAAGGAAACATTGAGACTCCCTAGCCAAATGTGATCTTCTTCTTCTGTTCTGTAGCTACAGACCTATAAGGAGACGAGGGGGACAGAGGATAGCATCACTGACTCAGTGGACATGAGTTTAAGCAAACTCCCAGAGACAGTGAAGGTCAGGGAAGCCTGATATGCTCCAGTTCATGAGGTCACAAAGAATTGGACACAACTGAGTGACTGAACAATCAAGTATCGTTCCTTATCTTGAATAGTGCAGACATTGCAGTGTTAACTGGCTCCAAAGGTGAACTAAGAATGAGCTAAGTGAATCTCTTTCATTTACTGAGTCCCTGGTACATCCTCAAAACACTGAGCACACAGTGTTAAGTCCTATGCAGTAAATACTGCCCATACTGAGTTTACAGACACCAGTTGGCTCACTTGCATGAAAAAGCAAGCAGGTGAAGGACTACAAGTGCCCTAATTGTTCTCTAAGAATATTGCTGAGGGAAGTTGGCGGAGCTGGGATGGATTTTTTTATTTTCTTTCCAGGAAATTCCTGTTATTAATTCCCTTCTCCCCTTTGGCTTACAAGCCAGTTGAGAAGTAAATCTAGAAAATGAGATAGCATAGAACTTGTCAACTTTATTATAGTAAAGCATGATTGGAGTGTGACTTAGACTGAGGACCATCATGGATTTCTCCAGCCCCCAGCCCTGTTGGCCTGCCCAAATGAACCCATTTGGGTTCCTTGGTCTCTGGCACAGGACCTAGACTACAGCTAGTTCAGCCCCCTGGCTGGTGCATGGGGCAGTGCTCCCAAGGATGGCTCACCAGACAGAAAAGGAAATAGGTGTGGGCAGTAGGTGACTAGCTTCACAGAGAGCCTTGAGAGGAATATGGATGTGTACTTTTCCTCTTACCACAAAGTTAAGTCCCTCTGCCACTTCTGAAGGTGAGTGAGAAATGGGGTTGGAAAATAGGGTGGGCACTCACCTTCACCCAGGAGGCTGAAAGACTGTATATCTTGGCTCACAAAAGAAACACGTTTCAAGGAGAAAATATGTTCCCCTGACAATTCTCCTTTGAGCTGAATCATGCAAGACCAAGAGGAACCTGAAGAAGAAGAAAGGGAAAAATATTTCAGACAGATGACATAGCACGTGCAAAGAAGGAGATAAAACAGCCTGGTGTGAGATCCAGGTGAATGAAGAGAAGAAAATAGATGTGTTTGTGGGTTTCTATTTACTGCTCCTGATGTACTTCACTATCAATATTTCCTTTTGATCTTTGTAATAACACCATGAGAGAAAATTCTGATAGCGTTTGATATTCTTAGTTTATATGGCATCCATGATTGAATGAGCTAAGTCATATAAAGCACTCTATGCAGTGTCTAAAGGACAATTGACAAATACTAGCTACTGTCAGTTACCACTATGATGCTATTTGTTACTATTGCTGTAGTTGTTGTCGTTATTGCCAAGGTCTTATGGCTACAAAGTGCCATCATTAGCGACACAGCTAGTAGATGGTGTAGCTGGTGAATCTTGGCTGCAAGTAAGTGGTAGGAGTGGGACTCAGTGACATGATATCTAAGAGAGTCCAGGGACTTAATAACCACTCCTAAAAGCTGTGAAAGGCTGTGAGTTTGCCCTATTACATGAATGCAAGTTGGCCTGTGACCGTTTCATAGGTCCTGGTTCACAAGACTTCTAGCTCAGAAAAAAATAACTTTATGACTCATGGCACAGCAGGAAGCAAGGGCTTCACGCTCCCATTTGTTCTTCTTGGTCCCAGGTCCCACAAGGTCAATGTGGGATCACCTATGGGCTTGTACCCAGAGTGCACTTGTACCACAGCTGAGAAATCCAAAGCTTCATAACCCCCTGATTTCATGAAGAGCTGAAACTTCCTGACCTCTACCTGGAGGGGAGATGTTATCTTGATTATTCTGACCAGGAGACAAATCTGCCCTCTCTCCCCTGAGAAAGACAGAATCTCCATCGTTTAGTGCTGTTTGCTATACAGACAGCTTGGAAAATTACAGTATAGAACAACCACCAAAAAATGGATATAAAACATGCAGAAACAGGGATGACTCTCTCAACAAGCATGTTGACAGAAAGTTAGTCTTAGATTTTGGGAATTAGTCATTTAATAGTACCCAGAGAAAGCTTTGTTGTTGTTGTTCAGTCACTAACTCATGTCCAATCCTTTGCGACCCCATGTACTTGTAGCATGCCAGGCTCCTCTGTCCTTCATTATCTCCTGGCTGCTGGTGCTAAGTCACTTTAGTCGTGTCTGACTCTATGCGACCCCATAGATGGCAGCCCATCAGGCTCCCCTGTCCCTGGGATTCTCCAGGCAAGAACACTGGAGTGGGTTGACATTTTCCTTCTCCAGTGCATGAAAATGAAAAGTGAAAATGAAGTCGCTCAGTCATGTCCAACTCTTAGCGACCCCATGAACTGCAGCCCACCAGGCTCCTCCGTCCATGGGAGTTTCCAGGCAAGAGTACTGGAGTAGGGTGTCATTGCCTTCCCCTATTATCTCTCAGAGTTTGCTCAAATTTATGTCCATTCAGCCAGTGATGCTACCTAACCGTATCATCCTCTGCCACCCCTTTCCTTCTCCCGCCCTCAATCTTTCCCAGCATCAGGATCTTTTCCAGTGAGTCAGTTCTTCCCATCATGTGGCCAAAGTATTGGAGCTTCAGCTTCAGCATCAGTCCTTCCAGTGATTAGTCAGGTTTGATTTCCTTTAGGATTGACTGGTTTGATCTCCTTACTGTCCAAGGGACTCTCAAGAGCCCTCTCCCACACCACAGCTTCTTCAGCACTCAGTCTTCTTTGTGGTCCAGGTCCTACTCAATGCAAATAATAAAGAGGTCATAGTAGTTCAGTTTGGTAAACAGATTTTATTCATCAGAAACATCCTTACAACTCTTCCCTTAAGGTACTCACAAAAGAGAAGGGAACTTTGCCAGGGAGAAACCCAGCAGAATCTCAGATACCTCATACCATGGATTCTCAGGATCCCATAGGAACCAGAGCCCTTCAGTGCTTGGAAGGAAGCATCAGCACCTTGAGTATCACATGCTTCAAAAGTGATGATGGAGGGGTATATATTACAAAATGGAAACTTGGTCTAAAAGTGAAAAACAGTGACTGACTATAGAGGAGTGGATACGATGTCACATATTCCTCTGGGTAGAAGCATAGATTCCAGCACTGAATCCTCTCTTTTCCCACGGTGCCCAGGTGCATATTTTAATGAATTATTTAACCTTTTGAAATACCTGTTCCTGATTCCCAGCCCTAAACTTTCTCATTCAATATGATCTGAGGAATCTCTTCTTTGAAAACTCTCTCCAGGTAATGAATGTACAGCAAGGACTAGGAAGTGCTCTTTGTGGATACATTTAATACTTGGTTTCATATGCAGCTGAGATAAGTGATTTGTAAATAACTGTTACAGCAGCTTATAATTTAAGAATTATCTTTCAAGAAAAAAAAAAGAATCTTCCCAGACAAAGTAGCAAGAATTAAATAGTAATCTTTTAAATCTTGTCTTATATTTGGAATTAAGATGTGTTGTTTCATCAAGTATCTACTCTTGGAAACTCTAATGCTTCCTCTTATAAGAAAATAGGTTATGGTAATAAAGATGCTATGCTAGATAGTAGACTTGAGTTTTTTGGGGTTTTTTTTTGCTTTAGAGAAATCAGGTCTCCCAAATTTACTCAAGAAGGGATATTCATATCAGCTTTTCTCATTTGCGGTGCCAATGTAACACAACTTCATAGTTCATTTTGAGTCTGTCAATTCCATTATTTAATCTCTAATCAAAAATAGGTGCTAGGTGACTCTGGTTCACATGCTAATGTGACTTTCTGCTTTCCTTGACACTGATACACTGTCAAGACTCTTCCTAACTCTTCCACCTTCAGTTTTTCCAAAGAATAGATCTAGCTGCTCTAGGCCATAAAATTGGCTTCATGTTTTTCATATGTGCAGATCAAATGCAGTCACAGTGGCTCCAAGACAGCTGATTGTGTAGAAACCTCCAGTTTCACACTGAACTACATAGAAAGATTTTATCCTCCCCCAAACATGGGTATTAATGTGCTCAGAGGCATATTTTAGGATATTATGAAAGAAGACTTTTTTGTGTGTGGTTAAATTGGTATTGTTTAATACATGTTTTCTTAAGAAAATCCTTCCTCTTGTACTGGAGTTGTTCTGTTATGTTAGAACTAATTGCTGCAACTAGGATTTCTTAAAAAAAAAAAAAAAGTGAAAAGTTAAACTTTGTTTGAAGATAGAAATGAGACCAAAATTTTAGGGAGAGGGACAGTTTACTAAGTTTCATATTTGATGGCTATTTAATTCAACAAAAAATAATTGAATGCCTTTTAGGGCAGCATATAACAGTGCTAAGAAATATTCAAAATAATAATACCATTATTTCCTTCAAATGGCATTTGAATCTTAAACACCTCTTGGATGCTTATTTTCTTATTTCACAAAGATGGAGAAAGTATAGCATTTTTATTCAGGGAGATTATATAATTTGAGGATAGAAGGGTTGGAGAAGTGTGGTAGCATAAGGAATAAGTTACCTAATAGGCTACACATTAAAGTGTAATCTCTTGGCAATAAGAGATTATATAAAATAAAGCATGGATACAGAATTTATTTGACAGTCATCATGATTGGGACCAAATTATGAGCTTAAGACACATAGTCTAGTCTAGTATTAGTCACTCAGTCATGTACAACTCTTTCCTACCTCATATTGTAGCCCATCAGTAACCTTCTTTCCATGGAATTCTCCAGGCAAGAATACTGGAGTGGGTTGCTATTTCCTTCTCCAGGGGATCTTCCTGACCCAAGGATCAAACCTGGATCTCCTACATAGTTTCAAGTGAAAAATGGTTTCTCTTTAAGAGAATATAATTGGATTTGGAAAAAAAATTCTTAAGAAATTTAACTTTTAAAGAGCTTTTGCAGTTATGCTTTTTAAGAGAAAAGAATGGGTCCTCCTCAGTGCTGACTTTAGCTGCTCATTAGCAGTTGTTATAATGGGGTGCGAAAGATAAACAGTCCTCTTCTTCTGTCACAGATACTGTAAAGGCCAGAAGAAGGAGTGAGGTTGTCTGATTTTGAGCCAAGCTCACTATCTATAGTCCATTCCAGCATCTAAATAGGATGAGGACCAAAACCAGGAAAACTGGGTTTTCCAAAGGTGACTAAAAATTCTAAATCAAGATGTATAGAATAGACTCAGGGCCTCTGTGGATGAGGGAAAGGGTGGGATGATATGGGAGAATGGCATTGAAACATGTTAATTATCATATGTCTAAGCAATAGCCGGCCCAGGATTGATGCTTGGGACTGGTGCAACGAGATTTCCCGGGGGGGAGGGAGGAGGGAGGGGGGTTCTGGAGGGGGAGCATATGTAAACCCATGGTGATATCATGTCATTGTTTGGCAAAACTAATAAAAAGAAAAAATGTTATAAAAAAATTCTAAATCAGGGTGAACTAGTTTTTAAACTATCAAGCCTTACTCTGAGTTCATCAGTAACCACAACTGCTCTTTAAACACTTGTTTAAAGAAAAGAACCTCATAAATAGAAGAAAACTTTTCTGTTGTGTGTAGTTATCTATTTCTGTGTAGTGAAAGTGAATGTGTTAGTCACTTAGTCGTGTCTGACTCTTTGTATTGGAGTGGGGTGCCATTCCCTTCTCCAGAGGGTCTCCTGCTTTGGCAGGCAGATTATTTACTGTCTATTCTACCGAGGAAGCCAACCTCAAAACTTTGCACCTTAACAACTACAAGCGTATAATACCTTAAAATTCTGTGGGTCCGGAATCAAGACGCATTTACCTTGTCCTCTGTGTATAGTCTCTCACTGGGTTACAATCAAGGCTACAATCTAAGTGCTAACCAGGGCTTCAATTATCCCAAGCCTTGTCTTTGGGAGGATTCATTTCCACTCTCACTCACATTGTGGACCTTCTCACAGGGCTTTTCACAACTTAGAAGTTTTCTTCCAAGAGAGTAAAAGATTGGGGTGATGATGGGGAAGAAAATGGTAGTAGGGGGGAGAGAGAGAGATCACAGTCTTTGAATCATAATCTCAGAAGTTTCATTTTAACACTTTCAATTAATTCTAATTCACCTATTAGAAGTGAATTACTAGCTTTCGTCCACACTCAGAGAGAAGAAAGTAGAGAGGGATTTACACAGAGTATGAATGCCAAAAGGTGAATCCTTGGGAGCCATTTCAAAGGCTGTCTTTCACATACAGACATAATCTAATCCAGCTTCTCATTTATACCCAAGAAAACCAAGACATAAAGTTCAATTCAGTTCAGTCGCTCAGTCATGTCCAACTCTTTACGACCCCATGGATCGCAGCACTCCAGGCCTCCCTGTCCATCACCAACTCCTGGAGTCTACCCAAACCCATGTCCATTGAGTCAGTGATGCCATCCAGCCATATAATCCTCTGTCTTCGCCTTTTCCTCCTGCCCCCAATCCTTCCCAGTATCAGCGTCTTTTCCAATGAGTCAACTCTTCACATGAGGTGGCCAAAGTATTGGAGTTTCAGCTTCAACATCAGTCCTACCAGTGAACACCCAGGACTGATCTTTAGGATGGACTGGTTGGATCTTCTTGCGGTCAAGGGACTCTCAAGAGTCTTCTCCAACACCACAGTTCAAAAGCATCAGTTCTTTGGTGCTTAGCTTTCTTCACCGTGCAACTCTCACATCCATACATGACTACTGGAAAAACCATAGCCTTGACTAGACAGATCTTTGTGGGCAAGGTAATGTCTCTGCTTTTCAATATGCTATCTAGGTTGGTCATAACTTTCCTTCCAAGGAGTAAGCATCTTCTAATTTCATGGCTTCAGTCATCATCTGCAGTGATTGTGGAGCCCCAAAAAATAAAATCTGACACTGTTTTCACTGTTTTGCCATCTAGTTGCCATGAAGTGATGGGACCAGATGCCATGATCTTAGTTTTCTGAATGTTGAGCTTTAAGCCAATTTTTCACTCTCCTCTTTCACTTTCATCAAGAGGCTTTTTAGTTCCTCTTCACTTTCTGCCATAAGGGTGCTGTCATCTCCATATCTGAGGTTATTGATATTTCTCGTGGCAATCTTGATTCCAGCGTGTGCTTCTTCCAGCCGGGCGTTTCTCATGAAAGGCACAAAGTAGTTTACTTGTTTTGTTGTATAGCCTGTAACTATTGTTGCAAGAGTCTGTGTATCTCTGACAAGAGAAGGACGAGAGTGGATGGATGGAACCCATAGAAGCTATCTTCTCCAACAGTGATTTGCAAACTGTTTTTCATAGAATAAAGTGGGTGGGCTTTCTGTGGCTCCTCTGGCCCTTCCAATAGTACAAACTGTATTTCAATTAGTTTTACATATTGGTCTTTCTTTGAATGAAACGGTTCTGCTGCTCAGAATACCTTGACAGTAATTGTTCTTCATGAATTTTATTTGATAACTTTTTTCGGGGTTAATCCTGGAGCTGATCACATTTGTGCATCTTTTTCTGACCCTTACATCATTTTATCTAGAAATTATTATCATTTCTTATAAGTAGATAAAGGTTTTTTAATAATTAGTTTTCATGTAAGATTCAGGATGTTTGAAACTGTCAGTTTTTAATCCTTTTATCAATAACTTAATTAAGCCAATTCAAAGTATACCTTCTTTGAATTGTTCTTGCACATCTTATTATGAAAAATGGAATGATGAGACTTCTTGGGACCAGTGATATGATACCTTTGAATATACTTTTGTCATGCAATAAAAAAAAAAACAAATACACATCTGAGGACATATTACATGTAACTAGATCTTACATATATTTCTATCAAAATCATCATATATCCCATGACATACATTCAACTAAACAGCTGCAAACCTCAGGAAGACATGCACACAAAAAGAGAAAATGCTTCATGTTAGTTTTATTTATTCTGTTGCCAAATTTATGAAACTTTTGCTTGGAGACTTAATTTTTTTTTTTTTTAAGTATATCACCTCAGCAATCTGTTTTTTAGCCTGCTCTTTTTCCTTACATGTTTAATAAACCCTGTTTAATTTCTCTAAAACACATTTTAAATCACTTTCACCCCTCATTGTCATTTAGAATATTTCTAACTTTAAAAGTTTATTATAAATACTGTGAAGACTGTATACTTTTATCTATATACCTTTCTCTGAGTACATCTCCTTCCAGTAATTCTCCAGGAGTCAAATTTCAGAGTGAAAGGCTACTTTTGGTATAAGTGACCAAATTGCCCTTGAGAAATTTTACATTCCCAGAAGCAGACTAGGAAAGTAGAGGAATCTAAATATAGGTTTCCACAACAACTTTTGTTTGTGACAGCTGTTTTTTTTTTTTTTTTTTAAAGACACACACACATACACACACACAGGTTTTTGTTTTGTTTTGTTTTGTTTTGTTTTATTCTGGAAAGGAAGCAGTCACCATTTTCTAAGAGGTAGGCAACTTGTATAGTAGGAAAACATGAATTTAGATTGGTGTCTCAATGCCCAAGAGGTCCAAGTGGATACTCCTCTTGGCCCAATGTACTCTTGCATTCCTAATCACCCATGTGTTACACCAGGAAAAGGTGATGCCATATTTTGTTCACTCTCTCTCCCATCCATTCTGACCCTGCATGACTTTAGGAAATATTAAAAAGTATATCACAAACATTTAGAGGGGAGCAGAGTAAGTCATTGATTTTCTGAAAGCATTTTGTTAATTAACATCAAAGGAATGAAATCTGACTTGCATAGCCTAGTGAGTGGCATTTTTCCATAGTCGTGGTTGCTATGGTGATGAAGGAACCTCGTTTGTTCTGGGTCACTCCTAAATTTGTGCATGAAAGCATAAGAGATTATTCCTGTCTAATCAAGTTATATGGAAAAGTTGAAGGGGAGGTGCTGTGTTTTACAGCCATCAACCCTCACCAGAATAAAACACAATAGCTGAGAAAAGGGGATTATATCTTCCTTTTAAAAACAGAGCAGAGAATTTCTAACTGACCCCAGAGCCTCTTCCAGTGGAACATCTTCTTTTTTTTCTTTCCTCCTGCACTAATATGAGGAATGTGGAATCACATTTCTTAAAAGGAATTAGAGCACATATTGAAAAACTCTACAACCCGACTTTGCATAATGAATAAGGAGTAGGGTGTGCATTCATTAAACAGTTTTACTTTTGAACTTAAATTCTACAGTGTGTCAAATGCCTCACTAGTTCTGTTTTGCCAGGAAGCCAAGTTCTGTTACAATTAACATAATTGGAAAAGCTGGAATGGAGAAGGAATGGCTCACCTCTTTTTTACCAGATGTCTTGGCCCCTGTGGTGTATAGATTTAAGCATCTTTTGCACATTCCTCTGCCTGCCCAACACCTCAGTTATTCCTTAAGCAGCTGGTAGTTTGTATGTCATTACTGGACTTTCTGTATCAACCCAGACATTATTTTTATAAAAGACTGTGGTTTCCTTATATCTTGATTTTTATTTCTACAAAACTTACTTAAAAAAAAATTCCTGAGATATGTAGATGTGAATTCAAATCTTTATCCTGGCATTTATTAGCTGTGTGTTTGGGAAAATCCCTTAGCATATTTTATTTGTACGGCGACTGCCTAATCTATAGAATGAAAGATTTAATTATGCAGGATTTTTTTAAGATTTTCCCTTATATTAATCATCTATTACAGAATAACAAAATACATTCAATATTTAGCAGCTAAAAAGAACAAACATTTGTGATATGACACAGTTTCTGAGAATCAGGGGTCTGGAGCAGCTTAGCTGGGTAATTCTGGCTCAGGACCTCCCATAAGATTGTAATCAGTCATCAGCCACAGCTATAGTCATCTGGAGCCTTGACTGAGGCTGGAAAATCTACTTCCAGGCTCACTCACATGGTTGTTCAAAGTTTCCATTCCATGCTGGCCGTTGACCTAAGGCCACTGTTCCTAGTCATGGGGTCCTGTCCATTAGCAGCTGGCTTCTCCAGGAATGAGTGATCTGGGAAGAAAAGGGAGAGAACACAAGGACAAGAAAGCCGCAGTCTTTTTTATAACCTTATCTCAGAAGTGACAACTCGTCATTCTTCCTGTATGTTATTTATTAAAAGTAAGCTACTGACACACAAAGAGTCCAACAAACCCACAACTAAGGAGAAGAGAATTAAGCTCTGCTTCTGAAAGATGAAATATCAAAGGATTTGTGGATATATTTATAAAACCACTAAGTCTTCCATTGATTACAGTTTACATTCATCTCACGTACAAAATATATACCCATCTCAAGGCCACCAAAACTCTCATCCACTTGCAGCCTGAGTTGAGAAACCAGAATCTTGCCATCTAAATTGAGTCCAGGTACAGATAAGACTCTTCGAATTTAATCCTCTAAGTGTGGCCCCTTGAGTACAATTTCTCTCTACTTATGAAACTAAAGGCATATATTATCTCCTGCCAACACACACAGTATACATACACACCTATAATATTGGAGCAGACTTAAGATAACCACTCTGGGCTTTCCAAATATAAACAAGTAAAAATAGGCACTGAATGTCATTGGTGCATAACTATATATTATGGAATCCTGCTGGGCAACTGTTGGATATTTATGGATAAGTTCTCAAAGTTTGGGAATAATTTTCCATGGCTTTCAGTTTCACCATCTGGGCCCTTGGTTCTCCCTCATCCTTTGCTTTTTATGACACACAAAATGTATTTGCAGCTAAGTAGTTTTCTCAGCCTGCTTTCTAATAGTAGAAATTTGGAGGTCCAAAGCCTTCGTTTCATTTTCTGTTGCTTCTGTCTTTGTCAATTCAAGCTGGAAATGTTTTTGCATGTATGTCTTCTATAAAAGTTATTTGTGTGAATCTTATAAGGTTCACTCTATTAGACAAAAGTCACACCCCCAGTTTCCTTACGTCCTTCTTTAGCATAGGATTCTGCTGAGACTGTTGAAGGACAATACCCTTAAGTTTCCTTAACATTTCTATTGTTTGAGAGGTTCTGTAAGACACTTTATTGATATCGGTTGTTAGCCTTTTGTCTGATCAAAAGGAACTCTAAAGAACTGCTGTAACTTTTTCTGAGCTCTCATGAAATTATTTTAAAGTCACACACTTGTCTTCACCTTTAGAAGAGTTTTCCTGGCAACAGTCTGTGTATGTGCTTTGCTGAGAAACCATTGCTTAATTTTAGAATTGTTTGCTATCTGTAACGTCTAAGATTTTTCAAAACCATCAAGTCCTGATTCCTTCAAGTTTAATGGCCTTTGCTTTATTTTTCTCCTCTCTCAGTTGACTGTAAGAAGCAAGAAGAAACCAGGCAGTGCTTAGAACAATTATCTTAGAAATTATAAGGTTACAGTCAACTGTCAGCTGTGGCTGTAGTTACCTCAAGGTTTAATTGGGGCTGGTGAATCCACTTACAAGTTCACTCATAGGGTATTGATAGTTGGCAGAGTTCAGTACCTCACTGGACCTTGGTTAGAGGCCTCTTTTCTTTTTTTTTTTTTCTTCCCTTTTATTGTTTTTGTCATACAATGCCATGATATCACCATGGGTTTACATATGCTCCCCCTCCAGAAACCCCTCCCTCCTCCCTCCCTCCTCCCTCCCCCCCGGGAAATCTTGATGCACCAGCCCTGAGAATCAACCCTGGGCTGGCGATTGATTAGACATATGATAATTAACATGTTTCAATGCCATTCTCCCATATCATCCCACCCTTTCCCTCATTCACAGAGTCCACGAGTCTATTCTATACATCTCTTTTCTTCGTTATATGGTTCTTTATGGCAGGTGGCTTCTCCTGGATCAAACAGCCTAAGAGGGTAAGATCTCTAATGTGAGAGTAAGAGACAGTACGCAGGTTGAAGCTGCAGCCTTTTTGTAACCTATTCTTGGAATGACATCTCATCAGTTCTGTCATATTCTATTCATCAGAGAAGTAAGTTATGAATCCAGCCTGCACTCTCAAGAAGAGGGGAATTAAACATCACCTCTTAAAAAGAGGAGTATCAAAGAATTTTTGGATGTATCTGAAAAACCACCATGTCTTACTTGTATTGGCTTACATCCTCCCCAAAATCATACATTAAAGTCCTGACTCCTGATTTGACTGTTTTAGGAGATAGGATCTTTAAGGAAGTAATGAAGATTAAATGAAATCGTTGGAGTGGGACCCTAGTCCTGAAGGGACTGGTGTCTGTAAGAAGAGGAGAAAACCCCAAGATCTTGCAGTCTCTCTTTATGGTGTGTGCACAAATAAAAGGCCAGATGAGAATACATTAGAAGCCAAGAAGTGGCCTTACCAGAAAACATCAGCCTTTAGAATTGTGAGAAAAGAAATGTCAATTATTTAAGCCATTCAGTCTGTAGTATTTTTTTACAGCAGCCTGAGGAGACTAATACATTCAAACTGCTAAGGAAGGAATCAAACTTCTGAAAGTCAAAAAATCCAGCCCCCAATTTACTAGCATGTGAGAAACTTGTTTGTAGTGGTTTTTTTTTTTCATTATTATTTGTAAAGTTAATGAAAATATTATGTTATATAAGGCCAGGTAAAGTTGATGTTGTGGAACACTGTGCTATATTATATTGTGAGTAATGAGTAGAAAGCTCATTACACATAGTAGCTATGCAATAAATATTAATATTTTTAAATTAAAAACAGGCATTTATTTATATGTTATTCTAATCTACATTAGAAGTCACATGATAATTAATACTATTTCCCAGCTTTCCATATAAGAATTAGGCACAGAAAAGTCAGTGGATTTTTCCCATCTTGGCACTGCCAAAATAGTGACAGAACCGTGCTAGAGCTGTGTTCTTACCACTATACAAATCTAACTTTCTAAAGAAGTGACACTGGTATTTTGAAATAATTCACTTTTTGGAAAATTGACATTTTAAGTAGGAAAACTTTAGGATCCTCCCATGACGAATATTATTGCCTGGAGAATCCCATGGACAGAGGAGCCTGGCTGCAATCCATAGGTTGGTAGAGAGTTGGACACACTGAAGTGACTTAGCATGCATGTGACAAATACCATGAGAAGAGAACCAAGAAACAATTATTTTATCTTACATAATCTTTGCATGAGATTCATAATTGCTAAACACCAAGCTTTACATATCAGCACACTTTGGGAAATAGAAAAAAATTCATTCGACATTGTTTGGATACTCATACACTGCAAGGCATTGTTTTAGTTATTTTGGATGTCTAAGAGAAGGCTTCCAAGGGCCTTGAACAGCTCTTATTATCTCATAAAGGAAATTAGGTATGACCACAAAGAATAAACTTCATTGCTTCAGTTACTATCGCCACTGTAATGCTGGGTAACAAACTACTCCAAAACTCAGTGACCTATAACAATAATTTATTCTTGCTTACTTGTCTGCAGGTTGCCTAAGCAAGTGTTATCTGACCTTGCTCTTTGCTTGGTTTGACACCAATGATAGATTGCCTCAAGATTTGTTCCAAGTGTCTCTCATCCAAAGAAGAGCCGAAGAATGCTCTTCTAATGCCAATGGCAGATGCCTAAGAAGGCAACCAAAAACCTCCAGTGTCTCTTAAACACTAGGCTCTGGACACACTGCTACGAATCTCATATTCCACTGGCAAAAGAAGTCACACCATCAAGCTCAACCTAAATCGAGTTAGAAAATCAAGTCTGCCTCCAGTGGAGGACTTAGAGAGACCAAAAGACATGGATACAGAGAAGGGTAATAAGTTGAGAAGAATAATACAATTTGTCACTATGAGTAATAGAATATGATAAACTCCTTAAGAGGCATCCAAGAAAGAAAAAAGTAAGAATATAAAAAAGGAGTAGAAAAGCTCTTAAAGCTTATTTTAAACCTGTCTCCTTATTTAGTTAAATATAAATTCATTGTTTAACTATTTGATGCTTTGGTTTTCTCATCTTAAAATAATTTTTGTAAAGATAAAATCTGATCACAGCATTGAAATGAGTACTAGTGCTTGGCACTTAGCAAGAATTAAAAAAAAAAAAGCAAGACTAAAGTTGTAAGAGTTAATATTCCAGTTGTGAAACAACCTGGAATGATTACAGGCAACCTCAAAGTAAGAATAAATAACATATAAAACTTCAAGTGGAGAGGGCTTAGCCAGGAGAGACTTCTTTATCCATGACGAATGAAATTCACCAAATGAATAACTTTAGTTCTCTCTCTCTCTCTCTTTTATTTCTTAACAATTAATTTCAGGAGAGCATGCATACATTTCCATTCATCTTAGCTGTTTATAAGATATTCTGGCAGTGAAATGACATGGTTGTCATGGAAGCAATCAAGAATCGGGAATCAGAACTCAGGAGAGTATAGGCAGCTGACCATGGCTCATTTTTGACAACACAAAAGACTTTGGGCTTTTTCTTTACAATAAGTCTGTGAAAGAGCATGTCTAACAAAATTTTCACCTTATGATTCCAAATTACGTTCACTAAGCAAATATAGTTCCCATGTCTAGATGCAGATACTTTATGTGTATATACTTTATATGCATCATACATATTTGTGTATTTTAGGTATGACTAATTCTCATTCCCTCAGTGCCTTGGCTAAGTTTAGAATTTTCCTAGTATCCTGGATATTAAGACTAAAACTCAGCTCAGGGATCCTTTTATTCAGCTTTGTTTCCTCAGTGGGCAAAACCTATCTATTCTCAAGTGGTTTCCAGTTTATAGCAGACTCTGCCCCATCCTGGAGAAGGAAATGGCAACCTACTCCACTGTTCTTGCCTGGAGATTCCCAGGGACGAGGAGCCTCGTGGGCTGCTGTCTGTGGGGTCACACAGGGTCTGACACGACTGAAGTGACTTAACAGCGGCAGCAGCAGCTGCCCCCATCCATGGCTTTGCTTTCTATGCTACTTTGCCGTCCAGTTACTCCCAGTCAGTCATGACCAGGAAATAATACATGGGAAATTCTAGAAATCAACAATTCATTAATTTTGAATTGCTGGCCATTCTGAGTGCATATCCACTCTGTGTATGTTCTGACCCTTTCTCCTCATTAGTCACTTAGTGGCCCTTTAGGTTATCAGATGGATTGTCATGATATCTAAGTGCTTGTGTTCAAGTAACACTTACTTTACTTAGTAATGGCCCCAGATTGCAAGACTAGTGATGCTGGTGATTTGGTTGTTCTCTTGCTGTGCCTAATTTATAAATTAAATGTTATCATAAGTATGTATGTATAAGAAAGTCATAGTGTATGTAAGTTTTGGTATGATCACAGTTTCAGACATCCCCTGAGGGTCTGGGAATGTATCCCCTATGGATAAGAGAGGACTATTATATTTGAGGAAACGAAGAACTTTTTTTTTTCTTTTAATGTTCAAGCAAATAGACAAGAACATACAGAAGGAATAATCAGGTTCCCCCAGGTCCTGTTCTGTGCATTCTGGCTCCACCCTCTTCATATTTTTAAGTATTTGGACAGACTATTTTCCAAGGTGTCATCTTCATTTGTTTTAACCAGAGTCTTTATTTAACTTGGCAGTGATCACAAGTGTTCTAATGGTAGAAGGATTGTTGGAGGTGTTTTGGAAGGCAGCAAATAAACAAACAGCAACAAAAAAAACTACCATAGTTGCTCAGAGAGATCCTAGCACATAAGAAGTCAAATAAAAGGTTGTCTGTTTTGTAACATTAACCAGAAGAATGAAATCTTTTCCTCTAAGGGAGGAAGAATTCACAAAATAAGCGACATTTGAGCTGCTCTTAATTGATGGATAGAATTTCATTAAAGAAACACAAAGTGGAGGCAAAGTACGCTAGGAATTAAAATATGGAGATGTCTTGCAGGCTTTTGAAACTACGCATCTTAGACTTAGGCAAAACACCAAAGCTGGAAATATAGTTATAGAAGCTGTAACAACAGTGATGTTATATAAAGCCACAGATATAGAGAGAGCCATAGACCAAGAGATGGTGAACAGAAGGAAAGAAAACATAATGGATGATTAAAGGAAAAAAAAAACAACACAGCATTGATGATTAAGAAATGATCATGAAGGTCCATAAAGAGAGGGCAGTATCGTGGCAGATGAGGAAGCATCAAATTCAAAAGGAAAATCAGGTGAAATATAAATGAGGATCATGAGCAGGAAGTTGGTGAACATTAATTTTCTTACAAGAAGTAGGATTTTTTTTTCTTCTAATTTCAAGGAGAATGGGAGGGAAATTGAAGAGGTCCCTGTTAAAGGATCATAGTGTCAGGTTTTACGGAATGATCTGGATCTGAGTGATGTCACACTGCGAGTCTGTTCTTTCTTTCATGTGTGTGTATGTCCTCAGTTGCTCAGTCCTGTCTAACTCTTTGCAACTCCACGGACTGTAGCCCCCCACGCTCCTGTGTCCATGGAATTTTCCAGACAAAAATACTGGAGTGGGTTGCCATTTCCTTCTCCAAAGGATCATCCTGACCCAGGGATCAAACCCGCATCTCTTGCATTTCCTGCATTGGCAGGAGGATTCTTTACCACTGCACCACCTGAGAAGCTCTGTTTTTACTTTCACTGTCCCTTAAACTGAGTGCCTGTACTCATTCTTTCAAAATCTGAGTAAACTCTCAATTGGGTATCATCGCTTTTGTGACCTCTTTAATTCCCAAGAATAGCCTTATTTTGCTAATTGAATAGTTCCAAACAATATAATATTTAATTTCAGTGGCACTCAGTCTAAAATTGTATTTTCTTCCCCAGCTCAGGCTAACTTTAGATATAGAAGCTTGCAGTGGGGAGGGATGAATGGCTTCATTCTTCTCTTTCCCTTTTTTACCTGTTCCCCTCCTTCCTATTTATTTTTATCCCTCCAAGACCTAGTGGTCTTCCCTTGTGGCTCAGCTGGTAAAGAATCTGCCTCCAGTGCGAGAAACCTGGGATCGATCCCTGGGTTGGGAAGATCCCCTGAAGAAGGGAAAGGCTACCCACTCCAGTGTTCTGGCCTAGAGAATTCCATGGACCATATAGTTCATGGGGTCACAAAGAATCGGACAACGACTGAGTGACTTTCACTTCCAGGACCTAGTAAGGTAGAAAGTGAAAGGGGGAAATTGCTCTGTCTATGTGTCTAGAGTAGTTATCATTTGTTGTCCTTATCTTCTCCAGATAGATGTACAGTTTTAGGCTCCATGTCTCTTTTGTTGAGTTTTTCAAAGATATGCCCATTGGTACATGTCATGGCAGCTTTTGTAACCCAGGCAAGACGTCCACTCTGACTGGCTGCTTTTAATTACACCTTCAACTCATCCTCTGGCCTCCTGGTTGCCCACCTCTCTGCTGTCATTTGAGCTGTCCGTGAAGTTCCTAAGGTGATCCCATACTGACACAGTATCTTGAGAGCCATTTTATTTCCCAGGAAATGTGCACCTTTTCTAGCTGTTGATAGAGAGGCGTTTCCTTCTGATGCAGGCCAGTCTAGGGAACTGACTGCCTTTTCCCTTCAGACTTTTCCCATTAAGGCTCTGATGCCAAACCTTAGACCCAGCTCCAGGGACATATACTAAGGTCTCCTAGGAAATCCTTTTGAAAAATCTTTCACTTGGTATAAGATGAGGAACAAAGACAGGATGTAACAATATTTTAGCTGTTCTCCCCAGTGAATGTCCTCATGACCTCTTAAACTTCAATATCTTATGCATTCAAAAGGTGGTAATAGGCCTTTGCTAGCAGAATTGGTTTTGAGCCATATCTTTTGCAAGTCCTGTGTAGTTGGTTTAGCAACTCTTTTTAGAATGGGGGAGTGTTTGGCAACTACTCTGTTATTCTCAGCCAAGAACCTATGCAGAAAATTCAAAGCAACAGGAAGAGTTGAATTTAACATCCTGATACATTAGTAAAATGGGAGATTAGATCATTTATTGAGACTCTATGAGGGCATTTAGGAATTTTTGTGGTTAATAAAAGAGAAATAGGGACTCTTAATAAAGGAGGTAGACGGTCAATTAGCAATGAGAAAAGGATTTGGTGAATAACAATTGTGGGGGGTGGGGGTTGATAACATCAATTTGAACTACAAGCCATCAGTACAGTTATGGGAATTGCACTGTCAAAAACCAGTAATAGGGACACTAAAGGGAAAATAAGAATACTGAATATTTTCTAATGATGATGACTTTCAGAATGTCTTGCAGCATAAGATGGTGCTAATTAATGGTTAAGACCTAGAAGAGAAACCAGACTAAATAGAAAGGAAATAGCAGTAATGGTCTTAATCATCCATTAAGCATTTTCTGTGTGCCAGGGAGTTGCTATCTTTATATACATATACTTATGTAATATTATCCTTGTTTTACAAAAAAGAAAAAGGGGGTCTTAGGATAGATTAAAGAACTTTTTCTTAAAGTCCTGTAGTTCTAAGTAGAAGTTGTGGTCTGAACTCAGATTTGTTCCACAGTGTCAGTACTCAAAGGTGAATCAGAAGAGTACAAACCAACTTGGAGATGAATCCTTATACAGATCCAAATGAAAAGTGTGGTTAGTATGAAGTGAAATGAAGGGAGCCTGTCAATTAAGAACAGAAATTCCAAGTTACTATCATAGTGGCTTCCCTGGTGGCTCAGTGGTAAAGAATCCACCTGCCAATGCAGGAGACAAAAGAGACAGGTTCTGCCCCTGGGTCAGGAAGACCTTCTGGACAAGAAAATGGCAACCCATTCTAGTATTATTACTTGGGAAATCCCATGGACAGAGGAGTCTGGCAGGCTATAGTCTACACGGTCTCAAAGAGTTGGACGTGACTAAGCAACAACATCATAGAGTACTAATGAAGTATAAATGTGACTTTGCATATGGGTTGCCCATGTGAAGTAGAGCTGAAGGTCATTGGAGTAGAAATACATCTAAGAACTGATACACTAGTGTGTTTTTTCCTTGATCCTTGTGAATCATGTATCCATCCAAGCTAAAGATGGAGATTAAGGTGCAAAAGAGAGCATCTATGATTTAGGAAATAAAGATGTCCAAGAATGCAAGGGAAATGCCATGGAAGTTGGCAAAATTTGATGGCCAAAAGAAAAATGTTTAATGGGATGGGCTTCATAAAAAGCTTGAATTATTTAATGAAAGGAATTAGGAAGTAATTAGGAAATGGCAATGTGAAGCTAACTTGGCTTCAATGTGTGAGAAAAGGAGTCACTTCTAGAGGAAATTGAATAGGATATATGGTTTTTAAGAAAAGAAAGATCATTCTCCATGCTTTCTTCTCAACCTTAAGTGACTCCCTCCTCCAGTCATTCTCTGTCACATTAATTTTCTTTTGTCCTCATGGTTTTATTTTTATAATGCTACTATTATTTGTTCATTGCTTTGTCTGTCACTAACACATGAGCAACTTGAGGGCAGGGACTTTGATTGATTAATCACTGCTGTAGCCCCATCATGGAAAACAGTTTGACCCATAGTAGGTGCTCAATAAACATGTGTCAGATACATTCATGAGTTACAGTGAAAGTCTGAGGAAAATCTTGAGTGTATGTTCAAGGTTTTTAACAGTAAAATAGAAATATCACAATGGAGAAGGAGGAAAGGTGGTCATTTTACATTACGACAGGTGTGACTGATCTAGATGGAGAAAGTATTTAGTGAAATAGAAAGTGTAAAATAAAAATCAGATAATTCTTTGATTGGTGGTAAACAGCAGACTGTTTCTCAGGTAAAATGAAGTGGAATGTTGATGTTGTTGCATAAAAAATTGTGTGTCTTAAGAAAAGTACATTGGAGAAAAATATAGGGCAGGAGAGCCCACAAAATAATTTCATTCCTTTTAAGTTTCAGATGGTAGAGGAAAAAGGAGAAAATGGGCTATTCAAGGTATGATTTAAGGCTATATCTTAAGACTATCTATATTTAAGGCTATATAAGTTATACTTAAGGCTACTTAAGGGGTTGTGAAGAGTCAGATATGACTGAGCAACAGCAAGGTATGATTATTTTACAGCATTAAAGTTAAAAATAGGTAGGGAAATCAGTGAATGGAGGGATGCAGAGGCCTGAAAAACCTGGAATTTTTCCATTTAAATGGAAAAAAAACTGGAATTTGGATTAATTAAACAATATAATTATCACACTCTATCACATTTTCTTCAGGTTCTAGACTATAGTTAACCAGTAACAAACTTCCAAACGTCTGCCTGGAATGGCTACTTGACCTTTTGTTTCAAGGGAGTGAGGTGATCTGATGAACCTTATGAAACTCTCTAGCATATAGAACTCTGCAGGAGAATCTCCTTTTACGACAGTCTAGAAAAAAATCAAACAAAGGGTAAAAGGTCCTGGGGTTTGCATTGGAGCTTATTTAGACCTGAACTGATTCAAGAAAAGAAAATCACACCAATGCTTAAAAAAAATTGATTCTCTAAATTCTGACCAGAGAGTTTGGAATGGTTGTTTATCCTCATCCATTAGGGCTCATTAGATAAAACACAAGAATTTTCAGAGAGGATTAGTGGGGGTTCTCTTTGTTTGTTTGTTTATATTTCCTTACTGGGATTTATAAAGTCAACCATGGACAGAGGAGGACTATAGCAGTGACTGATCTTAAAAGAAATTAATTAAAATATTGGAAAACAACGGATTTCATAAATGATCCAGATTAAAACTCTGAACAAACGTGGGAGAGATGCAGAGAACACACATAAAAATTTAAAAACAAGGTGAGGCAACAAATCTCATTCTGTCTGTAGTCTCCTTATAAGAATCTTGAAAGAAGCACTTAAAAAGCCCAGGAGGCCAAGGTACTACCCCTGGGTGTCTGTGACATCAGAGGCTGTGTAGTGTAGTGGTTAAGGCCGCTGCAGTCTATAGTTAAATTGCTGAGTTCAAAGTCCAGCCAGACTGCTGCTTCACACATCTTGGGCCAATGACTTCACCTCTCTTAACCCTGTCTTCTCATCTGTGAAATGAAGGTAGCAACAGAATTAACCTCATAGGGTGGCTGTAAGGATCAACTGAGAGCATGCCTAGCATAATATCTGCCTCCCATACATGGTAATTATTATTTTACCATCATCATCATTTATGGTGCCTCTTAGAATGTCTGACACATGGCAGACACTTAATAAATATGTGGTGAATGACTGAAAGAATGAATGCTAGCCAAAATGAATCTGCCTACTTCCTGTTATCACAATTAAAGTTGACTGTGAGGAGCTAAAGTTGGGCCACAAACTTAGTATCTATATTTATCATTATTGTCATTCATTAGTGTCATTTAATATCTTAGTATCATTCAAGGTGTATAAATGAGTCAAGCAAGACTAATGTAAGAAAAAGAAATAAGCCTTTTTGGACTACTTTTTGTGTTTTTGCTTTAGATAGATACCTGGGCATTGAGAAGCATTTCTGTTACTCTCAATAAAATAATAGCTCAGAATTGAAAGAGCCACGTGCACCCCAATGTTCATCGCTGCATTGTTTACAATAGCCAGGACATGGAAGCAACCTAGATGCCCATCAACTGACGAATGGATAAGAAAGCTGTGGTA
>ML660765.1:29285761-29334646 GCA_007570785.1 Antilocapra americana | reverse complement strand
TCAGCATTAAAAAAAAATTCATTTGAAGCAATTCTACTCAGATGGACGAAACTGGAGCCCATTATCCAGAGTGAAGTAAGCCAGAAGCAAAAACAACAATACAGTATATTAACACATATATATGGAATTTAGAAAGACAGTAATGAGAACCCAACATGGGAGACAACAAAAGGAACGCAGATGTATAGAATAGACTTGGGGACTTTGTGGATGAGGGTAAGGGTGGGATGAGATGGGAGAAGGGCATTGAAGCATGTTAATTGTCATGTGTCTAATCAATCGCCAGCCCAGGATTGATGCTCGGGACTGGTGCAGCGAGATTTCCCGGGGGGGAGGGAGGAGGGAGGGGGGACCCGGAGGGGAAGCATATGTAAACCCATGGTGATATCATAACAATGTATGGCTAAAACAATAATTAAAAAAAAATAAATAAATAAAAATGTAAAAAAAAAAAAAAAAGAACTTCCAATAAAAAAAAATAAATAAATAAAAAAATAAAATAAAATAATAGCTCAAACAATGATACATGAAAACTGACTATTTCTCTTTGTCAGGGGCGTGATAGGGAATCGTGGTGACTGTGGCATCCTGGAAACCCCTCAACCATGGAAAGGAGACACCCTCTACACAGTTCCAGCTGATTGCTGCATTTCAGAATGCAAGCATAGAATTTCCAACTCTTTAGATTTTTCATAAGAACCTGTAAAGGGAGTATAATATCAAGTTTTTTTTTACATATTGTCTCAATAGTCTTTGTAGCTTCTGCTAGTCTTTTAAACACTGGGCAGGCTAAATGTGCCCTGATATCACGTTGATGGTCCAGTGCAAGGTTCTTCAGGTGGGAGAGTAACCTTTAAAATGCAAATCCCACGAGAATGCAGAGCTCCTAACCACACTGTTATCTCTATATGTCACTGGAGGAGAGAGGACTGGAGGTGAGACTATCTCAGGGAGGAAAGGGAAAAGAGAGGTGAGAGGTAGCTGGAGGGAAAACTGCTGACTCTACTGTTTTAGCTAAAACTGGTCATTAGACAGAGACTGGAGAAAAATGAGAGGCCATCTTTGAGTGATCATGAAGGCAGTGCTAAGAGGACTGTTAAAAAGTAGGCATTCTTGGGAAAGATGAATAAACTAAGAATTATAAATACTATTTTTCAATCAACAGAAGTGTGAAATTGTCTTAAAACCACCCACTTAGAAATCTAGAATTTTCCACCTACTTCCATCGATCTCATGTTTATTTCTTAGAGACCCAGCTACTTCAGTGTTTTTAATGTGTGAGACGTTTGGGAAAATTGAGAATTCTCTGTATCACTGCTGAGGATATTTTTGTTCTGCCTAAGCTTGCTGCTCTTATCTTTGATAATGGCCTTGTCATATATTTGCAGAATGTCTGCCTTGATTTTGGTCATGAACTAAACTTAAAATACATCTAGAAGTTCCCATCACTGTAGAAGTTGGTCACATTCCTGCCCCCAGGTACTGGTTTCCTGCCATTGCCCACATCATTGATTTAGGACCCATTGCATTTAATTCCTTATTCAAGGAAAGTTAGGCAATAAAACTGAAATACAGAAGATAGAATTGTGACTGTTTCGGAGCCTGAAATCTAATAGAGAAGACAAAATTTTAACCAACTACAATGTAAGACTAGTATACTAATTGCAGTATGCATATAATGTACATAATGATTATACAGTACAGGGTTTATATATAGTATACTCCATATAATGTAGAACATAACATTGCAATAGAATAGGTAGTACTGCCTTGCAGTAGAAAAAAACAGGGGTTTAATTTTGTTTCTCTGCTGACTAGCTGGTTGGCTTTGGACTTATCTGTGAAAATGGAATCAAGATACCTAATTCTCAAAAGGCTGAAAATGAAAACAAATACTATTTGTTCATCCCTTAGGATGCAGTCCTTAGTTTATGGTGAGTGCTCCAAAAGGCAAATATATAAAATGCTGCTTGCCTTCAGGCAGCTTATATTCTAATAACAAGCAAAATATATTTTGTGCAAAAATTTAAATAGCAGTTCTATTGCTGCTTAACTCTGGATTAGAATAATAAGCTGTCTCAAGGCATTGACTGATAATTCATAAATGATGATAACAAGAGACATCACTTGGGCTTGCTGTTTGGAATATTAAAATCAGGCAGGAGGAGAAGGGGTCGACAGAGGATGAGATGGTTGGATGGCATCACCAACTCAGTGGACATGAGTTTAAGTAAACTGGAGTTGGTGTTGAACAGAGAGGCCTGGAGTGCTGCTGTCCATGGGGTTGCAAAGAGTTGGACACAACTGAGTAACTGAACTGAAAAGCATATGTGTAATAAACCAAACGGACCTTAAGTGCACAGCTCAGTGAATCTGTTTCCCTACGTGAGCACCCGTGTCACCACCACCAATGAAGATGGAGAGCATTGCTGTCTGTAGGTTTATTTTCCCTCTTTCCTGTCTATATCTCTCTGTCACCCACCTTCAAATAACTGCTTAGTATTACTGTTCCCAATCCTTTCATCTGATTGTGAGAGTTTTTTTAATAGATGTACTTTAATATATATATATATATATATATATATATATATTTATGTGTTTGGCTGTGCTGGATCTTTGTTGCTGTGTGAGCTACCCTCCTGTTGCAGTGCACGGCGTCCCATTGCAGTGGCTTCTCTTGTTGCAGAGCATGGGCTCTAGGTCACACAGACTTGAGTAGTTGCAGCATGTGGGCTCAGTCATTGTGGTGCATGTACTGAGTTGCTCTGTGGCTTGTGCAATCTGCTCAGACCAGGTACTGAACCTGAATCTCCTGGCAGGTGAATTCTTTACTACTGAGCCACCAGGGAAGCCAGTGAGAGTTGATAATTACTAAAATAACTCTTTCTAGTGCTGCATTGCCTACTCAGTGACTCTGGACAGGTCTCAGATACCTCATCTACATCTTCGTGTTGGAGATAGTATGTGAAGTAACTGGAGGTATTTCCAGCTATAGAATATCTCTTTTGTTTTTGTTGAATAAATGCATTTGTTCAAAACTTGCATTTGCTCTCAAATACCTGTGAATTACACTGTTGAGATTTTGTCCTTTAGTTCCATCCTCCAAAGTTTTCTAAATATTTGGAGGAGAACATCTGTTGATCAAAAGGGATTCTGCCTGATTTTAATTGTTTTCACCAGGACAGAAGTAATAGGCCCACTGGAGATTCACCTCCAATTTTCTTTTAACTTGTATGGAAGGCCAAGGAGCAAATTTCTCCCTAATCTGTGGAGAAAGCATCAAATAAATTGCTTAATAGAGAAGTCTGAAATAACTTATTTAAAGAGATTGCTTATTCTCCCTTATAGCTTAACTATCAGTATTAATGGAAGATTGGGATTTATATCACCATAATGGTTTTATAGGGCTGCCATGATAAAACACCACAGCCTGGGTAGCTTAAACAACAGGAGTTTATTTCCTCTTAGTTTTGAAAGCTGACAGTCCATAAGCAAAGTTATCAGCTAGTTTGGTTTCTTCTGAGGTCTCTTTCCTTGGCTTGCATGTAACTCCTCTCTCACTTCTCCTCACATGATCTTTCCTCTGTGTTTGCATAGCCCTGGTATCTCTTTGGGTATCCATATTTCTTCTCCTGTAAGAACACCAGTCAGACTGGATTAGGATCCATCCTAACAACCTTATTTCAGTTTATCATTCAAAGGCTCTGTCTTTAAATACAGCCACATTTTGAGATCTTGGAGCTTAAACCTTAAGCATATTAATTTTGAGAAGGACACAATAATAAACACTGATATGTATTTTAGAAGGTTGATAAGGAAAAGTGCCAGATTATTAAGTGAAAATGTTGGTCACTCAGTTGTGTCTGACTCTTCGCAATCCCATGGACTATAGCCAGCCAGGCTTCTCTGTCCTTGAGATTCTCCAGCCAAGAATACTGGAGTGGGTTGCCATTCCCTTCTCTAGGGGATCTTTCCACCCAAGAACCTGTGTCTCTTTACCATCTGAGCCACTAGGGAAGCCAGATTAGTAAACAGAGGTTATGTCCAACAGTCCTTAAATATGTGTTTGTCATTGAAGCTGAGATTTCAAGAAATGAAGTAAACACAGAAACTCTACAAATCAACATTACCCAGGGGTACAAAAGAGTTGAAAGTAGACTGAAATGAAAAATGCCGAGAAGATCCAGTTAACACACACACATGAACCAAAAGGAATCTTGAAGGGAACTGTTCTGATTGAGAAGAATGGGAGCTGATTTTGAACAATATGAAGATCATGGACTTTCAGGAAGATGGAGGACATTATTTCAGAGAAAGAAATTAAGTGCTGGGGCCAAGAATGTCAGTCAGATAAAAATGGGTATGATATGAATATAGTTTACATTTACTTGATTCTTTTCATATCTGCCTTCATAAAACTCACTTTAATGTATAAAATCCTCTCATTGAAATGAAAAACATTTATTAAATAACCTATGGGAACCAAGATTCCCTGGTAGCTCAAAGGGTAGAGTCTGCCTACAATGCAGAGACCCCGGTTTGATCCTTGGATTTGGAAGGTCCCCTGGAGAAGGAAATGGCAACCCACTCTAGTATTCTTGTCTGGAAAACCCCATGGATGGAGGAGCCTGGCAGATTACATACACTCTATGGGGTCACAAAGCATTGGACACGACTAAGTGACTTTGCTTTCACTTGGGACCAAATTCTCATGAGCTTTAAGCTCTTATTTCCTGAATGGCAAAAAAACAAATAATATTATACCGTTAATGCTACTCATAATCTATCTGCCACTGTGCTCTCATCAATGTCTCCAAATCCTTTAACTCAGCTGTCTTGTGGCAGATCTTTCATTCTTGGTGGACATATCACACCAATAATCTAATACAGCAGTTCCTAGCCAAGGTCAGTGGCAGAAAGAAATGCAGAAAGATAGCCATCTCCCTTCTGCCAGGGGTTTAGGACCCACTGGATGTCCCATGTCTGTGGAACTCCCAAGTGAGGCAGTCACTGGACATAACCAAGGAGAAAAATCTTTGAGAACTCTTTGCCTAATAAGCTACATGTCCAAAACGTGTTAAACTTTTCCATCCGTGGAAAATGCAATTTTCTACTTTCAAAGTAAAAATTGGACTAGATTTTTACACTGTTCTACACATTCAACTCTGCTCATTATTTAAGAGAAATCAAATAATACAGCAGAATATAAGGAAGAAAACAAAAATCACCTGACAGTTTCTCACCCTGAGTTAAACATCGTTATCTTTTTGGTGACTATCATTGTTAACATCTCTCTATGACTAGGTATTTTTAAAATTTTACATAATTGAGATCATGCCATACTGACTTATTGGCAACCTGCTTTTGTCGTTTAACGATGTCATGGACTCCTTTTGATCTCACATGCTTATATCTACATCATTATTTTTAATGGCTGCATGATACTCCTTTGAATAGATGAACTATTCTTAAGTTAATCCGTTTCTGAAGGACCTTGAAATTGTTTCCAGCTTTTTTGCTTTTATAAGCAGGCTTTAGGGAACATTCTTATACACTACTGCATGCTGGTTCTATTATGTTCTTCAGATACATTCCTAGAATCTGCAGACATCTTTTCATTCTTTCTAACTTTTATTGGCATATAGTTGCTTTACAATGTTGTGTTTCTGTGTACAAAAAAGTGAGTCCATTACACATGTGCAAATATCCCCTCTTTCTTTTTTGGATTTCCTTCCCATTTATGTCACCACAGAGCATTGAGTAGAATTCCCTGTGCTATACTTTATATCGAATATTTGCGATTTTCTCTTTTTTTTCAAGGATTCTCCAGTGCAGCTTTACTCTCTGACCTTCTAGATTGGTCAGAAGAAGAGAGTATGCATTGTTTTCAGTTTCATGTTCAAGTTGCCATCACTTGTAATGAAAGAGTGGGGATAATAGAAACTCTTATTAGTCCAGTGAAGTGCAAGATTGTGGTAAGATGAATGGTTTTTGCATGAGTCTTACGAGAAGGGTGGAATTTAGGTAAAGCATTTTAGGGAGGGAAAACTGCAAGAATGGACAAGGTAATTGTAAGTGTTTGGCATCTGGAGGGAAAGGAGGGAAGCAGTGATTAAAATATTTTGGTTCAAGATTTGTCAGTTCCTATTTACTTTTCCAGACGCATCTCTTCATTGCTCTTGTTGATCTCTACCCCATCTAAGGAATGTCTTTTAATTCCTTGAACAAGGCAAGCTCTCTACTATGTCTGTTTATGTTATTTCCTCTACTTTGTGCCTTGGACACTCCTTCCCTGCCATCCCTCTCTCCCTAGAATATACACTCTTCACTTGACTAAGAAATGTTTAGTAAACAGATCAGAATGTGCCCTATTAAGGAGGCCAGTCTTATTAGGAAGCCTTCCCTGAATCACCCAGACTGAGTTAGATGCCGCTTCTATTTGCAGCCATACTTCCACTAGCATTGTATTGATTTCATTGGATTTAAATATCCCATTTTAATGATCTGTTCCCCCTTATTCAAGGATGATATACTGTAGAGGTCTGTGTCTGTCATTTTCATCACTCATAGTCTGTACATTCCTTTAGAACTCTAGAATCTAAACTGAGACATGACAAAGTTTTCAAAGCTCCATTAGCTATTGTAATTAAATATCTTTTCTTGCAAAATTAATGGCAGCTAGTGCACACTTTACGCTAGCTACCTGGAAATTTGGTTATCAAAAGTAATACAGAAATTTGTTGGGAAAACATGTGCTTCTCCAGAAAGATGGGAGAAGTGAAAATGAAAAGAAAATTCTGGACAAGACATTTTCTCAAGTCATGGTTAACTTAGAAGAGCGTTTTCCAAAGTGGTATTTTGTGGAAAACAATTTTAGATGATAATAATAGATGTGCACAATGACATTTAAGGTTGTGAAACATTGCCTACAAAATCCATTTCTGGGATATTCAACACATACATTAGCATATTAGATGCTCTGAGAACTCCTACAAGAAAGTTGTTTAGCTTCTTTTAACCCCATGTTTCCCAAACATAATTATAACACAGAAAGCTTTTCAAAGCGTACCTACCTGTTTGTTGCAGAAAAACAGAATGAGGAGACATTGTCCTCAGAAGTCAGAGGGAGAATTTCTGAGATTATTCAGGACTAATGTATTTGAAACCAGTTGCAACTGTAGTTCATAGGGCTTATTGATCTTGTGTGCTCTGATTACAATTAAATTACTGATTTTAAATTATTTAAAATGAATCCCATACTCACTATTTTAAGACAAATCTGTGGAGACAAAAAGTCTAAACTAAAGCACACTGATGATAAAATATATATATGTCTATCATTCTTGAGTACATGTGAGACAAAATATACTTTGAGAAGGAAAGGTGCCATTAGACTTTAATGATCATGTAAAAATCATTTGAGGTTGGCATACTGATTTTTTGAGTCCCTCAAATGTGTTTTCCTAAGGAGCATAAATACTCCCACTGAACTCCTACTTATCCTTCTAATTTTCTCATCTCAAATTCTATAAGTCAATGAATTTCAAATTGAGAGAATCTGAATTAATGTGATTTAGATCATAGATCAAAGGCTTAGCATTTTAAATGGAAATATATTTTCTATTGTTCTTCTGTGGCAGAGTTTTCTGAAGTGTAAAAAGCAGCCTTCATATGAGCAAGCAACCCTAAGAATTATCTGTTTCATTCACTTTCAGACTTTTCTGAGAAAATATTTCTGCTTGAGAAACTTTTTGATATGTAAAGAAACCCAGTAAACAAGAGCAGATAAAAGTAGACTATCTTGTTTGATGTGGGAGATCATCATCATTAAACAATAACCACAGGGTAGGACACAGGAAATTGCTTAAATTTGATATAAGTACATTAAGAAAGAGACCACTGCATATGTTGAAGGTATATTATAAGGTTGAAAAATGTGTAATTAGGTTCAAGTTGCAGAGCTACACTTCTTAATTCTATAACCTTGGCAAGTTACATCTATAAAATTGAAAAAATACCATTACTTCCTCTTAATGATTATTGTGATAGCTAAAGAGTTAATAAATATAAAGTATTTATCATGTGGTCATTACACGGAAAGAGCTCAGGAAATGTTATTTATAATTATTATAAAATTATTATAATTGAGTTCCTGTCCTTAAATTTTCTTAGCATTTTTCAGCAGTTTTGGGAGACAACTATCTTATTTACCCCTGACTTTCCATGCTCAAAGATACATTTGGTACATTGTGGGTCTTTGATTGATTTGTTTATTACCTGATTTAATATTATTTATTGATTTGCTAATATTTAGCTGTTTACACTTTAAAAATCTATTTTCCTGGCTTTTTACCTAGTCTCTATTTTCCAAGTACTAGGGAGAAGTCCATCATACCTTTTCTTCCTTCATCTTCCCATGTCATTGTTAATTTCTCTTCTAGCCCAAGGGAATGTTCCATTTTCTGAAAGTTTTTTTCTTTTTTTTTTTCTGCTTGGGGAAAGGAAGAGTTCTTTTCTTTCTTTCTTTCTTTCTTTCTTTTTAAGTTTCAGGTGCATAGCATTATCATTCAACATCTGTACAGAGAGATCACCATCACAAATCTTGTTACTATTCAGCTCCATACAGTTGACCCTCTTTACCCATTTCACCCACCCCCTTAATACCCTTTCTTTCTAGTAGCCACTAATCTGATCTCTATGAGTTTGTTTTAGTTTTATTTTGTTTGTTCTTTTTAAAAATTTCTCAGATTCCATGTATAAGTGAAATTCTATGGTAATCATCTTTTCCATCTGACTTATTCACTTAGCATAATACCTGCAAGATCTATCAAGGTCACATATGGCAGGATTTCATTGGTTTTTATGGCTAGTGTATGTTTTATCTTCTTTATCCATTCATTCATCAGACGCATTGATTATTTCCATAGATTGACGATTATAAACAAATGCTGTAGTAAGAGTGCATAACTCTTTTCAAATTAGTGTTTTTGTGTTGATTTTTTAATACAGGTTTTCAGTGGACAATGTCCTTCTTTCTGTTCATTTTGACCTATTCTCTAGTAATAATCTTCAGTTCAGATTTAGGTTTCAGTCCTCCTGCTTCTTGTTTTGTTCTGTTTTGTTTGAAAGGAGTGAAGAATATTTTTGCCACCTACATCAAAATGTAACATCCAGTGAAGGATAATGATTTTTTAAAAAGGCCTTTGGACACAAATGGACCTAGGTTAATTTTACCTGCTTTCTTTCCCTTGCTACCATAACAGTGTAGTTAGTTATTTCTGCATCAAGAACCTCAGCATACTCATTTGTATAATGAACATACTACTAACTTTGGTGAGGCTGAAAAAACATGTATGTCTAGAATGGAGGAAATTTATAAATGTTGACTCTGATCATTATCATTGCTGGGTTTTATTATGACAATTCATTCAGTTAGCAACCAAAAGCCACAATTTATTTCAGTATTTAATTTTTAGCAAAATAGGAATATGCTTAATCATCATCTATAATTTGAAACTGGCAGGGGCTAACTTCAGAGTCTTCTCACATTTGAGCTGATGAAGCATTATTTAACTTCTTTTCTGCATGTTAACCACATTAGATATTAACTTTGAATTTTAAAAGAGTCCATTTTAAAGATCCCAATCATTGGAGACATCCTCATTTGATGGTTTGCCAACATTTTAGGAAAAGATGTTTTGAAGAATATGAAGAGCTCAAAGCATCCTCTGGATACATTGTATAATTTTAGCCTCCAATTAAAATCTTACTTGAAATGTGATACAGTATAAATGAACAAACACTAATTTCATGGTGTCTGTGTTTATAGATCACATATCTTCTCTTCCTCTCTAGGGAGAGGTAGAAATTCTGCCAAACTTAAAGCTAAAAAAGTAAATTTTGAGAAACCAAGTGATTGGTGTGATACAAGTCAGAATCATTCAGACATAAACTCATTCAAAAATGGATCTGCTGGCATACCTTTGCTTTGGGGTGTTATGATCCTGAATTCAAACTCTCTGTGCCACTCATTGGCTTTACAGCCATGAGTAAACTTGTTAGCTTCTCTGATCATTCCATGGGAATACTGGTACCTACACTCAATGGTGATTGTTAAGGAAAGGGGAGATAACATGCTTGCCACATAGTGATGACTCTGACTGCTGCTGCTGTTTAGTTGCTAAATTGTCTCTAACTCTTCGGGACCTCACGGACTATGGCTCGCCATACTCCTCTGAAACGTGGAATCTCCCAGGCAAAAATATTGGAATAGGTTGCCATTTCCTTCTCCCACGAATCTTCTGACATAAGAATTGAACCAGAGTCTCGCTCTTGGCAGGCAGATTCTCTACAGCTGAGCCACCTGGGAAGCCCTGACTCTGATTACAAGGATAATTTTTCCCAAAAGCCCTTTGCTATTTTTTAGAAATTTGTTAAAACAAAATGAGGCCAAAAAAAAAAACTAACAAAAAAACCCCACAAAGTATGTTTAAGAAAAAGCGCCTGCCCTTGTGGAGATCCCAGTCTAACTGTTGCTGAAAGTGCTGACCGAGATTGATGCCCTAACTGGAGCAAACACCCATGTGTTAATTTCATACCTCGGCAAATTTTGGGCTTTGAATATTGATTTTCCTCAGTAATTCTAGCTCTGCAAGTTTAGGCAAGTTGTGTAACCCTTCAGAGTTTGAGTTTCCTCACTTATTGAGTTTCCTTACCTATAAAATAGGGGCTTCCTTGATAACAGTTGGTTAAGAATCTGCCTGTAATGCAGGAGACCCCGGTTTGATTCCTGGGTCGGGAAGATCCGCTGGAGAAGGGATAGGCTACCCACTCCAGTATTCTTGGGCTTCCCTTGTGGCTTAGCAGGTAAAGAACCTGACTGCATTGCAGGAGATTTGGGTTCAATCCCTAGGTTGGGAAGATACCCTGGAGAAGGGAAAGGCTACCCACTCCACCATTCTGTCTTGGAGATCCATACAGTCCATGGGATCACAAAGAATAGAACACAACTGAATGACTTTCACAACAACAACACCTATAAAATAAAGCTAATAAGGATCATGAACATTACTTGCAGCATACATTTATATGCAGAGTTTAAGGACTCAGTGAAAGCTTTGTTATTATTACTGCTTACTAATAACTCTCTGCAAATAAGCAGATATACTTGATTCATGATTTTAAGAAGAATTTCTTACAGTTATCACAAATTCTAGGCAAGCTCATAAGGAAGTTAAACAAACATAGACAGCAGTGATCTTTATTCTGTTTCATCTTTTTCAGACACTCAGACACTAGGTTCTCATCGAGCACCACATTGGAAGCACTGAGATTAATATTAATAAGAAGGATGATGGCCCCTTTATAGCCTCCGAGAAAAGAACAAGACATCAGTTTTTTAATACTCCTCTGAAGGAAGCTACCATTCTCTAAGTGCTCAGAACATTATCTTGCTATGGCTGTCTCCACCCTTGTGGCAGAGTCTACATCATTGTGGTATCTCTAATCATAGCAGTGAGATTCAGATATTTTACTCTAATTAATGTCATCCTAAAGCGTGTGCTGTGATGAATATATGTAAATATCTTGTGAATTTGACCAGGCTTTCAGATCTGAACTCTGGCTTCCAGGAGTCAGTAGGAACTAATTGAATAACATAAAACTCATAATTTAGTTTCTGTAAAGAAATTGAAATTGTCCTGTACACTATGCAACTAGGTCAGGATACATGATTATCTTTAGAATAAAATATGAAATAATTCTTCAATGTCTTTATGTCTTCTGAATTTTAGCTGAAGATATTAAAGCGGAGGAAAGGGCATGTTAACAACTTTGGAAGTTGAAGACTTCCTATGGTCTGCGATGTAATACATCATACTTAGGTCCTTAGTGGGTGCTCCATAGATGCTTGTTAACCACAAGAAAAACACTGGAAGGTCACAGAAGAAATGGGTAGGACTCCTCTGTGTTCTTTTTTCAGATTTGTCTTGCTATATATCCTCAGGCAATACTGTGGATTTCTCTCTCTTAGTTGAGAGGGATAACAATCCTGTCTTCTCTCTCCCCTAAGGCCAAACCTTCATCCAGTCCCATTTCCATTGCTGCAGCTGTGTTCTGCCTTGTCTGGCCTTTTCCAACCAGCACATAACTGCCAGATTAGTCTCCCTAGTACATGACTTTCAGCATATTATCCTCATAAAAGGACTCTGAAATGCTCTGGAATACTCTTGCCTGGTCAAATAACATAGTAGTAGGAAAGATTCTAACCAAAGATGATAGTTATGAACCATGGCAGTCATAGCTGTTGAAAGCAAGGGAAAATCCAACTTACACTGACAAATTAAACACATAGGCAAACAGCATTTACTAAGTAACTCAGTAAAAGAGTCCAGTAAAATGTTTGGCTTTAAGTCCTCAAGGTATCATGTTTCTGGTCTGATTTTGTCTGACCTTTATTTTTTTAGTCCCATCCTCCTCTATGAATTGGCTTCATTGCACATAGGCTTTCCCTCTTGATGAATGTATCAGTCATCGCTAGCTGTCCTGGGCATGGATTTCTGATGATATCCTGAGGAAATCCACAAATTCCCTCTCATTGGACAGCATTGGTCATGTGATCATCCCCCAAACAATGACTGTCACCAGAGGAATGGAATTTAACAATAGACTTGGGTCTAAATAGCACACTGCACTCCTGGAATCCCCTCAGAGGTGGCAGAGATGAGGATAGGTGGATTATTGAATGTTGATCTGAAAGTTTTGCCCGAAGTAAGTGTAAAAGGAGGCCAGGCTGCCCAAACAGATGTGTGTCATGTACTTCTACTATCAGTTTGCCTCCTTGAACACAGTGTTAGCCCAGCTTTTAAACTGGTGGACTCGTAGAATGTGTAGGTTTAGATGCATTCAAATGTCAAACAGTATGTCACTTGCTCTAAACTCTCTCTATATAAGGTTTGAATATATGTGTTCTGGCCACTCAAAAGAAAATCTGAACATCCCCTGAGAAGAAAGAAGAGGAAACCACACAGGATTTTCTGCCTATAAACTCCACCACCAAAAAAAGAAGGAAAAAAGCAAAACTGTAACTTTGATATATGGCATTTTAGAAGTTAAACAGTTTAATTTATGTATTATAGGAAAAGATAAGATGAGACAAGTAATGTAAGAAGTTAAGTCAAGATAAAAAGATAACTTGATTACCAATTAGTATATGATTTGAGAAAATATATTCAAGAAAAGATGTAAAGATTTAAAATTTGAAGCATTTTTTAAATGTCAGAATATGAAGGTTTTGCAGCTTCAGTAGTTTCACCACTACTTGCTGTTGCTGTTCAGCAGGGCTCATGTTTCCAATGCCACACAGGACTTGTAAGAATGGAAAATGAAAAAGAAACTTTTGTTCTATGTTTCTGATGAGGATCAATTCTTTCATACAAATGGGAGTGCCTGTGGATTTCCCTCTGCAGGTTGGAGAGCTGAGCTGCATATATTTCCTACATAGGCATCAGTCCCTCAGTATTATACTCCCCACATCCATTCTCCCTAATCTGTTTTTGTATGTAAAATGAATCACATCTTAATGACAATGCTGGTAATTTTAGAGCAGATGAAGTTTCTTTGAAATCTCTTCCAGGTGAAAGTTGCCATCCTCTATAATTTTCCAAGTCAGCTTTCTCATCTTCTCTTACGTAGGAGGCTATCTTACTAGTGTAACCTACATGAAGTGCACTGTGCAGGGAGAGATGAGAGCACCAAATATCCAGCAGACTCTGTCTGAAGTACTGCCACTCTGCTGTGGCAGGAGATATTTGGAATCAAAGGAACAGAAAGTACGATAGAAAAAACACTCTTTTTCGTGGAGGTTTGTATTCCTGGAGATACTGCTTGGAAGCCAGACTTTTCCCTCCAAACTGTTGATTTCCTCACAGTGAACAGATAGTTCTTTTTACCATTTGGAGAGTCAGGGACAAAAAGAGATGATGGGGCCATGGAACATGGTGTAGGTGGCCACAGAAAAAGGAAAGGAAGGAGTAGAGCAGAGAAGGTATTTATTATCCTCAGGATTAGAATGGAGACCAGAGACAGCAATCAGCTAAAATGTAAAACTCATGGTGTGATACATAAGAGACTGCAGTCTAGAGCTGAGGTTGGCAAACAATATTCTCTGGGCCAAATCTGGCCTGTCACCTGTTTTTTGTACAGCTTATGAGCCAAGAATAGTGCTTATATTTGTAAATGTTTGAAAAAAAATCAAAAGAGTAGCATTTCATGATACATAAAAAACATATGAAATTCAAATTTTAATATCTCTACACAAAGTTTTATTAAAACACAGATATGTTCATTCATTTACATACTGGCTATGTTTTCATGCTGCAAAGGCCATATCAAGTACTCGTGACAGAAGCCTATGAGTTGCAAAGCCTAAAATATGTTCTACCTGGCCCTTTATAGAAAAAGTTTGCTGACCTAGATCTAGAGGAAGGAGGTGATACATGAAAGAACAGTGAACTACTATTCTTACAGTTTTTGAAGTAACTACTTGCTAAAAGTGCTTTGGTTTACAAATAACTCCCCATTGTTTAAATCAAATTAAAAATTCCTGTCATTATTTGTATTGTTTGTAATAGAAGTACAAGATTTGAGGGAGACAGTAACCACATATAGGTTAAAATGGAGGGTTCAGTTTGGTAGGGACACCTGTTCTTCAGGCAGAGAGGACAAGATGAATTTCCCCCAAGTTGTATTTTTTTCTACATTGTTAACATCTCCTGAGAAGAATATAGAACAGAGATGCTTTTCTCTGTTTCCAAATAGAATAGATCTAATTCACTAAGCTTTGGGCATTCTTGATTCTTTGTGTCAAGGATGCCAGCTTGACGTGAAAAGTGCTTATGTTATGAGACGTATGAAGTATGCCATGTATGACGTTTGTATGAGCTAATGAAGTATAGATTTTGGGCAAATTCACAGCTAATCAGGATTTAAGTGAGTAAATTTTAGCTTCTAGTGCAGAAACATTACTTACGTTTGATGGGAGGAGACCCAGGAGGTGTGCCTGTTATCATCTTTGTTGTATGACCAATACAAGAACCCATACTCATTGGAGTGAGGATACTAGTCTACTTTTTTTTTAATAATGTAAGAAAATTATGGACTTCTGTATGAAGTGAAGAGAAATGAAGACAAATAGACATTGTATGGATAGAGCAGTACTACCCATTTAGACATTTTTGGAGTGGATACCTATGTAAAAACTTCCTATTTTTTTGTTTAAATTTTTATAAAATGTTTAAAACATTGTATTTATGTATTTGTTCATTTTTTAAAATGAAGTATAGTTGATTTACAATGTGGTGTTAGTTTCAGATGTACAGCACAGTGATTCGGTTATGTATACATATGTAGCTATTTTTTCAGATTATTTTCCTTTATAGGTTATTACAAAATATTGACAATAATTGCCTGTACTATAGTAGATCCCTGTTAGTTATTTGTTTTATATATAGCAGTGTACCAATTTCTTCTTACTTTATTTTTATGAAACCATTTAATTTCTATATATGAGATACATGAACAAGCAGCATGGTGAAATTGCTTGTTTCAGTCAGTCATTTCAGATTCTGATGAATGATTTCCTAATTGCTTGTCAATTAAAGCTCCTGGCCTCAAGGTTTTATACTCTAATCGGAGAGACATGAACAAGTGACCTAAAATTAGGAATCTAAAGGGAAATGTGGATGAATTTCTTTCTTTATTTGGAGTCTTGATAATGGTTCATTATGTCTTATAATTTACAATTTGAGAATAAAAGAAACTCCTAGTAATATAGTATAATAAGCTATTACTGTAGAGCCTAAATATTTACTTACTGGCCCTTCACAGAAAAGTTTGTTGATCCCTCATCTAAAATGTCTTACTAGTTGTCTTTATTCTTTACTTGGATTTAATAGGAAAGGTTTTTGCTTTCTGTATTCCTGCTCATTGTCAAAAATATTGATTTAACAATTTTGATTTCTTTTGGATCACCTGTGTTTGGTATTAATGACTGTTTCAGCACCTATAGAAATACTGATAATCAACAAGGAAAATGAAAGCAATTAAAAATGTACAGGCTATAAAGAGACAATTCTGGAAAACTATAATGGCTATCAAATTTGTGGAGAAATTCTCAACAACATTAGCTGTCAGAAGTTGCAAATCAAAACAAAAATGAAATTTCACTTTACATCACAATTACAAAAGTTAGAAAGATGGATATTATCAAGTGTTGAATAGGATATTTTCAAATAGGAAACTTCATCTCCTGTCTTATATATATTTGAGAAAATTCTAGATGAAATAAGCTGACAAAAACTAGTAAATTTAAGTCTCTAATTACCTTATATTTTAGAGATATATTTCTGAGTACTTACCAGCAACAACAACAAAAAGTCTCTCATAAGTACATGACAAGGGCTATTCATAGGTCAGTGCTGAAGCAGGACACCTAAAGTCCAAAACAAGAGCCACAAAATGCCAACCAAAAAAACCACAACACACAATCAAAAAACTCCCAAACAAAGCCCCCTAAAATAAGAAAACTCAACCCTGTCCCACTGTAAAATGAATATTATTGTGAAAGGCTCCTTGGGAATCTCTAGTCTAATACCTCTAGAAGAGACCATAGTTTTGCTTTCTTAGTATTAATATTTTATTTAGAGGCTTTGGCTTCTACAGAAGTCCCAGGAACGTCTATACTCTATTCAAGCATAAATGATTAGAATATATCATCTCCTCTGATACAGGTTTGCTCTATTTTTGTTAAAAATATCCTCAATATAATCTCTCTCACCTATCCCTCCCCGAGACATGTGAGTTGTACATTAAGGAATTTTTTTTTGATTGAGAAAATATCCATATTCATTCTTCATTCTCCTTTCTAATTGTCCTCTTGAAGCTGTTTAATCTGAACTAACAATCATTCTGTAATTCTGACAAATTCTCTTAAGTACTTTGAGAGGCTGTGATGCAAGAGAAAAGATATCCGTCCCACCTGTTTATTTACAATAAACTTTAGTCACTTTCTGAGACAAGATTATCATGGATAATGCACATCTCAGTTTATTTTTCCACTCAGTCCACAAAGTAGCCCACAGGCACACAAAAACATACCTGTTTGAATAAATATACTCAATTTCACAAAGACAAAGTGGAGCCTTGGCCTAAAACTGAGATTCAGTTCAGTCCAGTTCAGTCGTTCAGTCTTTGTGACTCTTTGTAACCCCATAAACTGCAGCATGCCAAGCCTCCCTGTCTGTCACCAACTTATAGAGTCCACCCAAACCCATGTCCATTGAGTCGGTGATACCATCCAACTATCTCAACCTCTGTCATCCCCTTCTTCTTCTGCCCTCAATCTTTCCAAGCATCGGAGTCTTTTCAAATGAGTCAGCTCTTCGCATCACATAGCCAAAGTATTGGAGTTTCAGCTTCAACATCAGTCCTTCCAATGGACAACCAGGACTGATCTCATTTAGGATGAATTGATTGGATCTCCTTGCAGTCCAAGGGACTCCCAAGAGTCTTCTCCAATACCACAGTCCAAAAGCATCAATTCTGCGCTCGGGTTTCTTTACAGTCCAACTCTCACATCCATACATGACTACTGGAAAAACCATAGCCTTGACTAGACTGATCTTTGTCGACAAAGTAATGTCTCTGCTTTTTAATATGCTATCTAGGTTGGTCATAACCTTCCTTCCCAGGAGTAAGTGTCTTTTAATTTCATGGCTGCAATCACTGTCTGCAGTGATTGTGGAGCCCCCCAAAATAAAGTCAGCCACTGTTTCCACTGTTTCCCCATCTATTTGCCATGAAGTGATGAGACCGGATGCCATGATCTTAGTTTTCTGAATGTTGAGCTTTAAGCCAACTTTTTCACTCTCCTCTGTCACTTTCATCAAGAGGCTCTTTAGTTCTACTTCACTTTCTGCTATAAGGGTGGTGTCATCTGCATATCTGAGGTTATTGATATTTCTCCCCGCAATCTTGATTCCAGCTTGTGCTTCCTCCAGCCCAGCATTTCTCGTGATGTACTCAGCATAGAAGTTAAATAAGCAGGGTAACAATATACAGTCTTCATGTACTCCTTTTCCTATTTGGAACCAGTCTGTTGTTCCATGTCCAGTTCTAACTGTTGCTTCCTGACCTGCATACAGGTTTCTCAAGAAACAAGTCACATGGTCTGGTATTACCATCTCCTTCAGAAGTTTCCACAGTTTATTGTGGTCCACACAGTCAAAAGCTTTGGCATAGTCAATAAAGCAGAAATAGATGTTTTTCTGAAACTCTCTTGGTTTTTCGATGATCCAGTGGATGTAGGCAGTTTGATCTCTGGGTTTTTCTGCCTTTTCTAAAACCAGCTTGAACATCTGGAAGTTCACGGTTCACGTATTGCTGAAGCCTGGCTTGGAGAATTTTGAACATTACTTTACTAGCGTGTGAGATGAGTGCAATTTTGTGGCAGTTTGAGCATTCTTTGGCATTGCCTTTCTTTATCATTGGAATGAAAACATCTTTCCCAGTCCTGTAGCCACTGATGATTTTTCCAAATTTACTGGCATATTTAGTGCAGCACTTTCACAGCATCATCTTTCAGGATTTGAAATAGCTCAACTGGAATATCATCACCTCCACTAGCTTTGTTGGTACTGATGCTTCCTAAGGCCCACTTGACTTCACATTCCAGGATATCTGGCTCTAGATGAGTGATCACACCATCGTGATTATCTGGATCATTAAGATCTTTTTAGTATAGTTCTTCTGTGTATTTTTGCCACCTCATAATATCTTCTGCTTCTGTTAGGTCCATACCATTTCTGTCCTTTTTTGAGCCCTTCTTTGCATGAAATGGTCCCTTGGTATCCCTAATTTTCTTGAAGAGATCTCTAGTCTTTCCCATTCTATTGTTTTCCTCTGTTTCTTTGCATTGATTTCTGAGGAAGGCTTTCTTATCTCTCCTTGCTATTCTTTGGAACTCTGCATTGAAAATTCCTTGTTCCCTGTCCCCTAGTCTAAAGGGCAGTCTGCCTCTGGTAACCTTTTCACTTGTTGATGATTAGTTTATATGTTGATGTTCTTTTGGCGTGAAATTCCTGCCATTTATGCTTGGTGATTTCTGCCTTTATTAGAGTATGTGCAAAGCTCTCTCAAGTCAGGACAGTTAGCTTTCATGCATACATTTCCAGAAATAAGTATTATTGGTTTGACACCATTCAAAGGAAGAACTAAGGTCTGAATGTGGTAAATTGTGGCAGCAGAAAGACCTAGGATTAGTCAAGGATTCTTACCTATCACAATCCAGATAAGCATTCTGGAACTTTAAGGAATGATTTGTGTTAATGAAGCTAACTTTGAAGAAGAGGGATGAAAACGTAATGGCTTTGTTTTTTATTTTTTGGTTTTCTTTCATTTTCTTAAAAAATGTTGGTGTCTTAAAGAGAATGTTTAAGAGAACTTGATCTACCCACTACAAATGCTTACATTCTGTCTGCACCACCTGTAAGATTTGTGGTCACACAATTTTTAGGGGTGCTCTTTACAGTAATGAATCATAGGACAATTGAATTAATAAAGCAGGAACAAAGTGATTATTGTACACAGTTAACATACTGAGAAACTGTTGCATCTTCATGTTTTATTCCATTCTCTTGCTATTCTGATGCTGTTTCTTGGAAAGTCACATCTGTGCAATTGCAAATATGACTTGCCTGAATCTCTGAGTGGTTCCAAGGGCATTTCTACTTTTCTGTGCCTTGCAAACTTAAACATAGCCAACAAGGTTATCATTTCACAGCTGTTGAAACACTGCCATTCATCTTCTGTGATGTAATTTTACATAGTCAGTCCAAACCATAGCTGTGCATAACAATTTCATTGATATTCTGTCAAATGTCACAAGCTTTCAAGTTCAGTACCTACACATTTATTGCATTGAAGCTGGAGATTACCTGAAAATCGTCTTGTCAGGTGCTGCTTCCCATTAGCTCTAAGGAAGATGTAGAGGGCAAGAGAAGGGCCTCTGCTGCCTTCGTGTGTAAGTTGAAAAAGAGTTTTCTGAAGTTTTCCAAAATAATGATTGCAGCTTATTTGTTTTGGTAGCTCATTGCCTTGTGTTTTGTGTGAAATGAATAAATGAATGATAAATCCTCTTGTCAGTCAGCAAAGTATGACTTAACTATCATTGATCTTAGAGCCTTCTACCATGCACTATATAGGTGAATACAGAAGGAACATAACATACAGAAGAAGAGAAATAAAGAGGCACAAGAGAGAAGTAGTTATTAGAGTTGTTGTCATAACATAATCTAATTCTCAGGAATACAGACTTTACAGTTAGAAAAATCAGAGTTGTTATTTCTACATATACCATTTTCTTGTCATGTGACCCAATATAATGAAAATAACTCTTAGTGACTGTTAATTTGTGCCAGGGACTCTTGAAGTGATTTACTCACATGAAAATTACTTAACTCTAACCACTCTATGAGATGTGTTTTTAGTATTGTTAATTGTCTTCCCTAATTTGTAAGTGAGAAAGTGTACAGAGATGATAAATAATCTACTCAGTTAATAAGTAGAAAAGCTAGAGATGAATCCAGTTCTCATCCTTAACCATGTTGGACCACTGACTCAATACTTCTCCTCAAGTAATTGAACTTTTCTAAACCCCACTTTATGAACATAGCAAATGAGATACTGATACCTACCCTACAGGACTTGATGTAAGAACTACATTAGGTAAATCTCAGGGATGAAAATATCCCTATGACGCCAGAGACTGTGGGTACATTCCAGTCAGTGACTCACTCTTCCTGTGTTCTTGCCTTCATTGCTAACTCAGGGTCTCCCAGCCTTCTGCAAAGTCACCCCTCTCCCACTGGCATTTATGGGACTGCTCAGTTATGCCTCACGTGGTCTCATGAAGCTGCCCATCAGGAAAAGCTAACCCTCTTTCTTCTTTACTCGCCCACTTCCTTATCAATGACTTCTACTCATGAAAATTTTGAGGACAACCCTCTAATGGTACAACTAAGGGCATCCTTGTGAGCATGCCAGTATTTCTGCCACGTCTGTTATTGCTGGCCCTGGTTCCACAGCCAGCAGTCCTTTAGGAAATCTGGGTCCCCTTAAGAACAGTGATCATCTCTCCACTGTAACTTGGCTTCCAACACAATGCTTCAGATTTAGGGCAACCTGATAGCATATCAGAAAATTTTATGAAAACTGCATTTTGTTCCTAACCCATCTCCTTGCCTGGGCTTAAAACCAATTCAGGGAGGTGGGCAACATGAAGACGTTCTTCCTTTCCCTTTAGTGGTCTCCTGGGATCTCCAGAACATGTGCACACTTGCATAGACTCTCTCACTCAGCATCCAGGCAAAAGGTAAAAATCCTTAGGCAAATCAACACACGCAAGTAGATACTGCATATGCTATTGTGGTACTGATTAGTCATCAGTAGACTTACTCAGATAAATCTCAATTAGTTTAAAATTCAGCCAGACCAGATATACACAAAATACTTTAAAATATATTAAACATTCATTCTTTCTGTTACCATTAACCCAGGAAACAGATATATTAAAGTTAGCCCTCTGATTACACATCAAGTCATTTCTTCAGCAGTTTTCTTTTATGAAGCATAACCTATCAAGTTTACAAAGAAAATACAGGAAGAGGATAAGCCACACCAGAGTCTCTGCAATCCAGATGTTTATAATCTCTTTGAAGAAAAGAGACATACTAGAAACACTGAAGTAGTTAAGTAAATGTACAAATGTTAATTTTCATTTATTGATTCAGTCTCCAAATATGTATCACCTACCATGTACCAGCAGTGTATTAGGAATCAAAAATGCTGTAATAGATAAAACAGATGAAGAAAACTAGGAATAAAACCACCATATGACCCAGAAATCCCACTCCTAGGCACATACCCTAAGGAAACAAAAATTGAAAAAGAGACATGTATCCCATTGTTCACTGCAGCACTATTTACAGTAGCTAGAACATGGAAGCATTGGTCTGTCCATTGACAGATGAATGGATAAAGAAGTCATGGTACATATACCCAATGGAATATAACTCAGCCATAAAAAGGAACACTTTTGAGTCATTCCTAATGAGGTGGATGAAACCAGAGCCTATTATACCGAGTAAAGTCAGAAAGAAAAAGATAAATGTCATATACTAATGCATATATACAGAATCTAGAAAGATGGTTCCAAAGAATGTATATGCAGGGCAGCAGTAGAGAAACAGACATAGAGAACAGACTTATGGACGTGGAGAGAGGAGAGGAGAGGGTAATATGTATGGCGAGAGTAACATGGAAGCTTCATTACTATATGTAAAATAGATAGGCAATAGGAATTTGCTGTATGTCTCAGGAAGCTCAAACAGAGGCTCTATATCAACCTAGAGGGGTAGGGATTGGGAGGGAGGTTCAAAAGGGAGGGGATATTTGTATATCTATGGCTGACTCATGTTGAGATTTGACAGAAAACAACAAAATTCTGTAAAGCAGTTATTCTTCCATTAAAAAGTAAATTAATTTAAAAGAGAGAGAGAGATGGACTGTTCTCTGTCTCCATATATTATAGTGGATGAGATGGAAAAAACTACACAACAGGATGAGAAAAGATTGTGAAAAAATTACGCAGGAAATAGAATACAGACTGGAAGAATAGGATTTCAGAGAAGGAGATTATATTATTTTGCTTGGGTTGCCCTAACAAAATACTGCAGACTGGTGGCTGAAACAACAAACATTTGTTTCCTCGCAGTTATGGAGGGTAGGAGTGTAGCATCAAGGTATTATTCCTTCTGAAGCCACTCTCCCTGGGTTATAGATGGCTGTTTTCTTCCAGTGCCTTCACCTGGTCTTTCCTCTGTGTGTCTGTGTCCTAATCATCTCCTCTTATAAGAACACCAGTCATATTGGATTAGGGCTCATCATCATGGCTTCATTTTAACTCAGTTACCACTTTAAATACCCTATTTCAAAGTACAGTCATATTCTGAGGCACTAGAAGATTAGGTTTTCAGTGTATAAATTGGGGTATGAGGGTACAATTCAGCCCATAAGAGTACATCAGCATTATCTTTGCCAGATTTCCCTAGCACTGATCCAAAACTAGATGGACCAGAATTATCTGAGAATAAAATATAGCAATTTGGGCCCTGCTCCTAGAGCATATGGGACATAGAAAAGTGATATTATTAAACTTTCCAGATGATTCTGATATGGATTCAGGTTTGGAATGTCTAGTACAGTAGGCAGGAATAGTTGCAAAGATATCATGTACGTGGTCAAGTTTGAGTTGAACACTGAGGGGTGAGGACATTTGCATAGCATCAGTTCTCAGTCTTTTTAGTGTTTTGAACTCTTTGAAGATGGTTAATAACTGTTATCCTTTTAATTTTATCTATCAAATACTTTCCATGTTAGAAATTTAGAATGTGGCACAAAATATTAATAGCTCAAAAATTTAAAAAAATTATGTGAACAGCAAAAAGGTAATTTTTGTGACATTTTCTAAAACAAAAAAATAGCTTAAAGAATGACATTATTTTAACATTTATGCAACTGTCTTTCACATGTAGCTCAGAAACAACACCTAGATTTTCATGTCTGCTTCTGCATTTAGTCTGTTGTGATATTATTTGTCATGCAACCTCTAGAAAACTCCACTATACATTTATGGGAGAATAAAAAGGATAAGATCATAGTAACATCATTAAAACTGTTTTGATCTGATAGACCCCTGAATGAGTCTCAGGAATGGTTCTTGGAGCATACTTTGTGAGTTACTGATCCAGATTTGAAATGATTACTTTTTTGCTTCCATTACATGAACTATGTGAGAAAACACTTTCCAACAGAAATGTCTATGATCTGTTTAAGGACAGTGAGGTTATCTTGACTAGGAATTTAGTAAAGAGTTTATTTTCCTTGCACCAGATTGTTTCACTTGTGCCAGATTCTTGCTCTTGAACATCATTCTTCATTCATAAATGTAGTTGCCCCAGTGTTGGCGAGTCAGGCATTTGTTCTTGTATAGCTGCTGGTTTTCTTTTTCCATCCCACTTGTTTTACTGTAGTTTTCTTTCTAATTATTAGCTTTGGCAGCAATATAGATAATGATTAAGAACTTTGTGATTAAAGGGATTGCCAAATCAGTAAAGGCCAGATCATCAACATTTTAGGCTTTGAAGTGTATGTGGGTCCTATCGTGTAACTACTCCTTTCTGCTATAGTTGCAGCAAGCAACCACAGGAAAAATGTAAAGGAAGAATTGTGGTTTTGTTCCAGTAAAACTTTAGTTATTGTGGACACAGAAGCTTGAATTTCAGATAATTTCAAGTGTCATGAAGAACTATTCTTTTTGGCCCCTAGTCATTTAAAATGTAAAAACTATTCATAACTCTGGCCATACAGTGACAGGCAGTGATCCAAAACTTGCTCCCAAGGCTACAGCTTGCCTCACAGTTAGGAGTATGGGGTTTGCAATCACATCAGAACTCCATCACCGATTCAGCAGTTTTTTTAGCTGAGAGATCACGCTCAAGGCAACTCCTCTAAAACCTCTCTCCCCATCTGTGAAATGGCAACAGTGGTAACTTACTTCATGAGGGTGTCTTGTGTTTAACATGCACAAATGACCAATCAGGGTGTCAGGATCAAATAAGCACTCAGTTTGCTGATCACTGCTAGGACCCTTGCTAGTTTTTGTCTTTGTCAGTCAGTGTACCAGTATTCTGGGACTTCCCCAGTGGCTCAGCGGTAAAGCATCTATCTGAAATGCAGGAGACATGAATTCAATCCCTGGGTCAAGAAGATCCCCTGGAGGAGAGCGTGGCAACCCACTCCTGTGTTCTTCCCTGGAGAATCCCCTGGACAGAGGTGCCTGGTGGGCTCCAGTCCATAGAGTCGCAGAGTCAGACACAACTGAAGCGACTGAGCACACATACTTGTAGCAATATTCTGTTCGTGACTTTGACCTGAATTCTACCGTGAGCTTACTTTTTGAATTTGTGGTGAAGGATGATACAGTCTTTATAGGAAAAAGGCCTAAACTAGCTGTGGGTAAATTTGGGCAAGGCATTTTTCTCTCTGGGCCTCATTTTCTTCACCTTTAAAATAAAGTTGGTGGAAGGCCACGTTCACTTTAAAATTCTAATGGCCCTGAACTCAGAAAAGTTAATTGGCTTACTTGTGTCCTTATTTTCCCATCAAAAAAAAATGAGAGTGAAACAATATGGATATGCCTCTGGGAAATATGGAAGTTTTAAGTATCCCCTGGAGAAAGAAAGTTCAACACATCAGGTCATTTTAATGAACTGACAAATGTAAGGCCCCATGAGACCCTGGAAAATTGTTGATTCCTATTCTTTTCATTATTTACCCAGGCTGGTTACAAATTTCAACTTTCTAAACTGACTTTTAAGTTTGAGGGAATAGAATAAATTATGTGTTTTGTTTGTTTTCTGTCACCACTAAATAGGTCGGTCTGAGTTGAAATAGAGTTCTAGAACAAAGAACTTGCACTTCTGTCATTTAAGCATCTTTGATAGGAAGAGAGACCTTATCAGGCCAACTTAAATGGAAATTTACTGTATGAGTACACATGGCAGGTTACTGAAACTCAAAACCTTCAACTTCCTGAGGATCTAGCTCATCACAGCTTGATTTTAATTTAGTGTCCACTGAATTCTTCTCTCACTCACAACCAACAAGTACCTACCTATAATGTTATTCAGACCAAATCTTGGAAAGAGCCATTTCTACTGGTTTACACTATTAGAGAGAGATTTTAAAACTAAGCCGTATCATGGAGGTAACAGTTCAATATTTTATTGAGTACCTACTATATTTAAGGTTCTCCATTAGGCATTGGAGATGGAAAACTGAATAAAATGGTAAAACCCTGTTCTTAAAATGGAAAAGAAGAAAAAATTGAAGAATTGATAAGTGTTTAAAGAAATGGTTTGAGGGCCTCTTTAGATGGGTTGGTGAGTTCAGGCCTCTGGAGAGGAAATGGTCAAACCAAGGCCTGTAGGAAGTAAAAGAGTCAATCTTGCAAAGCTAATGATGATGATGGAAATGATGGTGATGGTGGTGGTGGTGGTGGTAATAAGTATGATGATAGAAGCAAACACAGAGAGTGCTACCCTGTGCAGACATCACTCCATATGTGTTACTTAAACCAGCTTACTTAATCTTCAAAAATCAGTTTACAGATAGATAGTATTATGAATTGGTTTTACATGACAGGAATCTGAAACACATAGAGATGAAGTCATTTGTTCAAGATCAGTCTAAGTTCCAGAACTAGAATTTGACCTCGAATTCTGTCCTTTAGCTGAAACACTACAATACTCCTGAGAAAAGAACATTCCAGGCAGAAAGAATACCAAATACAAGGTTTATTTGTTGAGTCAGTCTTGCTCTGGCACAAGTAGTAGCCTGATTACTGATTACTGCTTCCTTAGCTAGAGATTGTTGATGAGCAGGTTTCAGCAACAATTGGAAGTTGGTTGGATTGTCATCATGACCAGCATGTCATGTATAACTAGACTGGGATGACCAGTAGTTGGGGGGGGAAAAAAAAAAGCAAAAAAGTGAAGACTAGCGTTTCATTTACCAGCACATTGAAAAATTATTTATTAGTGCAAATTATTGTTCTCAATTCAATTCAGAAAAGCTGGTTTGACAATTTTTGTGCAAACAAATTTGGCCATTAGGATTCTGACTTAGATATTGATGATGTACATTAAAGTATGCTTTCCATTAGTTTATTTATTTTACTACGATGTTATGTATACTACATTATTTATTTTACTGTGCTTGCTGCTAAAGTCAAATTTGTTATTTTATCACATAGAATGTGGTATTATTTTCTTGGCCATAGTTTATTTCCTAGGTAACTAAACCTTGGAAGTTCTATCAATCAAATCAACATGAAAACCAAAGAAGTCCTAGAATCTCTGTGTTTGTTTTGGAGATGTGTGTACCTCTGCGCTGTCAGAACAACTGTATGACATCCTTTTGGAATGTTGTAAGCATGGTTGGAAGGCATAGCAGGAACCCCATTGTTCCATGGCTGTGGATGAACACTTTGAATAAGAATACCAAACACAGTAGCATACAATAAAAGAGACGAAAATAAATTCATTCAAGTAACTATTTCAAAAACAGCAGTTAATGATGAAAATAATACATTTTAATTTCCAAGTTGTTTTCCAAACTGCTTATAAAACAATGATTAACTGAGAATCCTTGCACTGAAAAACAGGTTTGGTTTTTAGACACTGGCTTGAGTATTGATTTATTGGTAGAGAAATTTCTCCTCTTCAGCTCAATTTGGGTCATCATATGACATGACATAATAAAATAATTTGAATAGCTCATTATTTTCCTGTATCTCACCCTTCTAGTATATACAGCATGCCTTCATCCCAGTGTTTATGGGACAAAGAAATGTACAAGACATTCTACAAGGAATATGAGTCACTGAGACATCAAAGTATACTGTAATATGGTGTAAGATACATCATAAATAACTATAGTGCAATAATAATAATGACATTGATGATGCTAACATTTATGGTACATTTACTGTGTGCTCAATACCATGTGGAGTGTATTAATGCACTCTCTGTAATCCTTAGAAGATGGTTTCAAGGTAGTTGTTATTAATTCTGAACAAGTAGAAGCTCAGAGAGGCTAAATAGCTTGCCCACAGAGCTAATAAGTAGCAAAATCAGAATTTGAACATGTTTGTCAGACTCCAAAGAAAATGTCTATTTTATTATGACATTTCCTTGTGTATTCAATAGAATATTAAAAATGATGAACAAAATGTTTACAAGGTCAAATCAGTTTGGGAACATTGGGTTAGACAAAGTTAAACAGGTTTATTAACTGAAGGGCTTTTCAGAGTCTTTAATATGCTAATATGTAAAGTAGAGCTACAAGAAAATAACAAAGTATAAATGTTGACCATGCATGTTGAACTGCTGAACCCAGCATCTGCTCCCAAGACACAGAATATGGTATAAGAGTATTGATTTTTGAATACACTTTTGACAGGCCTCTTCCACCCAACATTTTAACGTTTTGAAAGAAGAGAGGCATAAGATACATCAGGGAGAGAAAATGGAGAGGACCTAGTAGAGGGAACAAACAGAAGTAAACTGAATTTTCAACTCAACACTGGTAAAATACAGAAATTTAGAAGGACAATGGGAAATGAGAAAGTAGAACTAAGAGGAAAGACTAGGTATAGGTATGAAGAAAGCACTGTAATAACAAAAGAGCAAAACTGACCATCTCAGCTGCTAGTAAAAGGAGTCAAGGAGTAGAGAAAAAAGAATGGGTAGCGTTGAGAAACAAATACACGTTGCAAACTATTGTGAAAGCTGCAGGGGTAGGGGTGACTTTGAAGAGAAAAATGACATCCAATCTGTCAGCCAGTTCTTCAGTGAGCCTTGAGACAATGGTTTGTTGTAAGCAATGAGGGCTGAAAGCCTTCTAGGTGGGGCTAGGAAAAGTGCAGATAGAGAATGTAGAAAAGTTGGCAGTGTCAAGAGCAATTTTATTTTTTAAAAAAGGACATGAGTAAACTTGAAGGTAGAAATCAGGGACATAGTCAGATGGGAAAGGTGAATATGAAGGATAATTAAGAACCAGTATTCCAGATGAGATGTTAGGACTTGAGAATCAAAGGTATGGGTAGACCTTGTTGAATCTGAGGCCAGTGAAACTTCTCAGAGGGCAGAGAGAAAGCTGATATAATGAAAAAAGTAGAGAGATTATTAAGAAGTAAGAGGAAAAATTGAACTCTTTCTTGTGATCATCTAATCTATCCAGTATAAAATAAGGAGAAAGTACAAGTGTGAGGTTGGTAATTTAATGGCAGTGACACAATTTTTAAAATCTCAACTGGAAATATTATTTGTAATTAAAATCAGGTCAAATATTATAAAACTGCTTGTAATTTGACCATTTCAAACATAATGTATTATTTTGGCATGCAGAAGTTTTATATGGTTTAGTCTAATGATATAAATGGCTCACACAGATGGGGTCCAACTGAAGCTAAATAGCAAGAATTTGCAGTCCACACATATTTTCTGCATTTTTTTTTGAGGGCAAAACAGTGAACAGCAACATAAATAAGAAACCAGGAAGTGAGCCTGTCAAAAGGACAAATCAAATAATGAAAAGTAAGCAGTGATCCTTTACTTAGCACCACAGGGTGCTAATGAGAGTCTTCAAGCAGTGGATCAACTAATAATACAGTATCTGATGCCAGAGAGGATTGGCTTGAGGGATCAGGGCATATGTGAAGAAAGGAGTTTTGGGGGAAAAAAAAAGCAAAATTAAGAAATTAATTTCAAAATGAAATTGTTTCTAAAATAACATAACTTATTCTGGTTTCCTGAGTAAATTATACTACTGCCCATGGTCCTGAAACATTGTTGAACTTTCAGGCAAGGTTGTTCTTCCCAGTACCATGGACTTAGGTACCCAAACTTGGAATGGGAAGAGGAAAAAAGCAGTTGCAGAAAAAATGCAAAAAGCAAGAGAGAGACAACAGATTGAGGAAAATAAAATGAAAGAAGTGCAGTGAGATATGCTCAAGGTGAAATTAGAAATGGCTTAGTATTTTTTATTTCCCCTGTAACAAGTTACCACAAACTTAATGGCTTAAAACAACACATATTCTAACTGTCCTGTAGGTCAGAAACCCCAACATGGGTCTCACTGGAATAAAATCAAGGTGTTAATAGGGCTGCTTTTGTTTTTTTTCAGGAAGCTCTAGAGGGTAAATTCATTGCTTTTCTTTTCCACATTCACGTTCCTTGTCTCCTTTTTTAATCTTCAAAGTCAGCAGCATTTCATTTCTCTGGCCATCCTTTCATTATAACATCTTCCTATGACTCCTTCCTGCTTCCCTCTTCCACTTTTAAGGACCTCTGCGATTACATTCAACCCACCTGGATAATCTAGGATAATCTCTTTACCTTAAGGTCAGGTGATTAGCAACATTCATTTTATCTACAACATTAATGTCCTTCTGGCATGTAATATAGCATGTTCACAGTCTCCAGGGATGTGTAGGTACCCTCTGCTTTTCAAAAGTTCATTTTAAACAACTTTTCTTTTAGGAAAACCTACATTAGTACCTATTTTCATGAACTGAAAGAAATCTGAAGAGGATTTTTACTTTTATAAAAAAATTTAAAAAGATGCAAAAGGAAAATGGCTTTTCCCAGGCTTCTTTCATGAGAACGACTCTCAGCATCTCAGCATCAGTCCACCATAGCTTTGAACTGTGTCTGTGAGCATCTGTGCTTCATCTCGATTTATTTTGTGCATCACTTAACAGGATGGGTCCTAAAGTAATTACTTCTTTGCTCTACACCATTTCAGCTTACAAAAGACTTTGTAGAAACACTCTGCTTTCAGAGAGCAGGGGAAAAACTTGTTTTGGAGGATTGAGACATTGAAGTCTGTCTACCACAGACTAAGCAAGAGTACATGCTCATGTCCTATTAAACCATCTTTGGGAAGCCTGTTATGATTCCACTGTGAAACGCCTTTATGAAAATAAAGCAAGAATATGGGTATAAAGTGGTTAGAACAGTGTTTGGTACTTAGTAAATTATTCTGGGTACTTTGCATTTTCTATTTCATGCAAAGAAATAGTGAGTCCATGATGAAAGGATTTAAACCAGATCTGACTGACTCAAAACCCATGCATGCAAACATTGTAAGCCTCTGACAAGGTGAGACCTTAAATAGCAGAGATCATATATTGATGTTATATTGCTATAAATCTTTTCTAATAAAAGATAGAAAAAGTACCAGGGCTTATGGAGAGCTGATTAAATTTATTTTTATCAGAGAGTATTGAATACCTATACTATACCAGATCCTTTTGTAGGCACTGGGAGAAATGGCAATCAACAAGACAAACTTCATGCTTTTATGGAACTTGTATTCTAGTTTTTTTTTTCCTGTTTTGTTTTGAGAGAGTATGAACTTTCACACAACAAAGCAAGTAATAACAGCTTATATTTTGAGGGTTAAGAGGCAGTGTAGTAAAGTAGAATAAGGCCTTCCCCCTTTAAAAATGTTCATATCCTAATCCCCAGAATATGTGAATATGTTTCCTTAAATGTCTCCTGAATGGGACTTTGAAGATGTGATTAAATTAAGGAATTTGAAATAGGGATATTATCCAGGGTTATCTGGGATGGTCCAATGTTATCATGTAATTCTTTTCAATACAAGTGGAAGAGTGAGGCAGAGGAAGAGGTCATAGTGATGTGATGTGAGAAGAACTGAATCTACTGTTGATGGCTTTGAAGATGAGGGAAGGAGACCATGAGCCTAGGAATGAAGGCAGCCTCTGTGAGCTATAAAATAAAAAAACAAGGAAATGCATCCTCCCTAGGGACTCCAGAAAGGAACTCAGCCATGCAGCACTGTGACTTTAGCCTGCTGAGACTTGTGTCTGATTAAAAATAGTAAATATGTGTTGTTTAAGCCACTCAATGTGAGATAATTTGTTACAGCATCAATGGTCACTTACTATAGGTGGTGAGAAGTGAATTAAGGACCATCTTGACTGTCATCTTCACTAAGATACTTCGTATACTTAGGATGTTCTCCTGAAACAATCAGGAATCTTTTTATCATAAATAGCAAACCAAACCGGGCTAGAAAGAATAGGGAGGGTTCACTATAAATGGACAGGAATATCCCACAAAACCTAGTCAGTCCCTTGAAATTGTCCTGAACTACCAGCAGGAAGACTGTCTAGACTTTTCCCTTCCACATTTCCTTTCTGCTCCTCTCTAAACATCTCTCTATCCTAGCTCCTTTAGTCTCCTCTCTGCCCAATTGAACACAGTCATTGGCAGATCAAAGTTTCATGCTACACCAAATCCAGTCACTCAAAGGCAGAACCTCAGTGGAAACCTCTCTAGCTTTCCTTTTTCCATCTTCATTTTTGGCACATAAATCTTCATTACTTCAGTGTGGGTTAGGTGCCTTGGTGCAGACACATTGTATAGGAACAAGGACAAATCAGGGAAATGGAGATTGTGATAAACAGACAATCCAAAATGTTTATTCACATCATGCTTATTTTGCAACTGGGAAGGTAATTTTAGGAAAATACGTCATTCTGCTTCATCAGTCTTATTTAGTATCTGTTTAAAACAAAGACTTGTGTGAGGTAATATGAAATACACAAAGGCAAGCAACAAATATCATTCCAGCATCTATTTTTATGGCAATAATAGTAATGTGTTCTTAGTCATGTCCAACTCTGTGACCCCACAGACGTTATAGCCCACTAGGCTCCTCTGTTCATTGGATTCTCCAGGCAAGAATACTGGAGTGGATTGACATTTCCTTCTCCAGGGGATCTTCCCAACCCAAAGATCAAATCTGAGTCTCCTCCTGCATTTGCAGGTGGATTTTTTTTTTTTCACCACTAGCACCACTTGGGAAGCCGAAGAGCTTTGCTAAATACTTAAAACATAAAGCAACATGTTTAAGGAGTGGTGGAGAGAGGACAATTTGGATTATTATATGATGTGTACTGAGTGGAAGTTATGTGCAAAGTGTCCCCACAGCACACTCAATGAAACATGACATCCTGCTAGGTCAGCTGGGATGGGTTGGGACTAGGGCAAATTCCCAGAGAAGGTAATTGGAACTTCCAGGTGAACAAGGGAGGAAAATGCATCTCAGGAAAGAGAAGAGCCCTACAAATCCAAGTCATGAAAATAACTAGGCAAGTGAAGAGCCATTGGATAGTTCTGAGAGGTGGCTTGTGGGGCCAGTAGAGCCGGGTAGATTCCAGTTTTTCAAGGCTTATAGTTTAGTAGAGGATTCAAAGTAGGCAGTAAACAGCCATCACAAGGTCTGAATACATCAACATAATAATTCAGTGACAGAAAAACACACAAAGTTTTGGAGGTAAATTTGGGGATATAGTGGAAAGTTAAAATCCAGTTGGGAAGAATAGTAAATTCCTAGGATAATCTGACTTTTTAGCAGTTGCATAAATACTATGTGGTTGACAGGAATGAGCAAAATAGAACTCAAATTTAATTAAAATGCTCCTCTTTGGTTTCAAAGCACACAAACATTATGGCAAGCAACTTACCAGGCTGTGGATAACTACAGCAAATGCATGGCATTGGCTCCCCGAGGTGACATGGTTTCCATGAAACCAAGACTCTGTAATAATTTCTATCATCTCTCTTTCTTTTTCAAATGGTTGTCTGGCCCCTTTAAAGGAGAAGGCTAGACTATGCCTGGAAAAATATGGTTAAATTTTGAATATGGAATGGCAATGGGAAACCCCAGAGGAAAAGAATTTCCATCACAAAGTGTTCTCTTCTCATGGAATCTTTGAAGTAGGCCACTGGACTGCACAGACCAAATTCCTCTTGCTTTGTTTCTTTTTTAAATTAATCATTTGAACATGTTGGGGCTTCAGATGTTTACTGGGTGATTATAAACACACTGAAGTACTGAAGGAAAACTCCTGGGACATCATATTCGCCCTCCTCATCTTTTTAGATTTCATTTTGACTCACCATCAATTGGAATTTTTAATTCAGACTATTCTCAAATGTTATAGCAATTTTACATAGTATATTATCAAAGTTCCAAGTCTTTTGATAAGGGTAATTAAACATGCCAAGTTTGTTTCTAGAGCCCTGAGCCTATAGCTTCTCATCCACTGGTTAGTTACCATACTTCATTGAGCTCCTTTCTGTGCATGTCTTTCATAGTGTTTGAGAAATTTTATTCACTTTTAATTCCTTTTCAGTTTAAAGAAAAGGGAACCCAATCATTGACAACCTATGTGGGTGAAATTCCCAAAGACCTGCCATGGTTCTGAAGCCTTTTCATCTCTTATTTTTTTTCTCTTTTTTTGTTTTTAAAACTATTTTCTTCTAAAGAGAAAATTCCATCTTCCAAGGCTCAGGTATTGATTTTATCACTCCCTTTGACATAATTCCTTATTCCTTATGCATATAAAAACACCATTGATTTTCATAAGCTAGTGACATTTTTTTTCTTTTTTCTGTCACTAGAAGTTTTGTTTGGAAAGAGGAGAATGGAAGCCAGTTCAGAGTAATCTATCTTTCCACATAAGTATTTCTGTGGCACTTATCACAGCAGTATCTGGACACTCGAAAGCGCTATTAGACTAAAACACATACACTAGAGGAGGGAAAAAAAAAATAGATGCTAAGAAAACAAAGTGTAAAACATCAAGAGAAATAGAAAAAAAAAATTCTTTGTTCATGGGCAACCAATGGGAGTCGAAAGAAATTTGCAGGAGCAGTAAGAAAGATATTCTTTGCCCACATCCATTTATTTATTTAAAGCCTTCTAAAGGACTGTTCTGGGCCTTTGATTCAGGTACAAAACACCAGTGATACTTGCTGTGGCAAATTAAGGATGGAAAATGATACATTTTCTGGTACCTGGGTAGAAGACAAGGAGAAAGTCAAGAAAATGACATAAAAATGACTGGGTACCAACAAACCATAAGTGTATTTAAAATTCTCCAGTAGGACAGTGTTTTTTTGTTTGTTTGTTTTTTGTTTTTCCTGGGAACTCAAAAAAGTAGATCCGATACTTATCCAGATGAGTATCCAAAGATTGTAGTATCTATAATGAAATACCCTTAGGAAATGCATTGTTTAATGGTGGAAATTGCTGAATTAACTGACTGAAAGAGAAAGGGACTGAATCAAATTTCAAACTAACTTTGTCACTCAAGTGTCTTCTAACCCTGACCGTAAGGTCTGTAAAATTATAATGTTATATGCCAGAAGTTAATTAGGAGGACAGAATAGTTTATAACATAGAAGGCCATTTATTCTATTCTTTTTAATATATAAAAGAGAAATTACTGAATATTTGCCCATTTTCATATCAAAAATGTAATCTGCTATACAATTATTATATATGAAAATTCATATTTGGATATAACTGGTTCTCTTTGGCACATGGAATTTACAGATTTATATTGCAATTTAAGCCAATACATAGAGAAAAGGCACAGTAATGGGAAAGGAATAAATATCTAATTTACAGAAGAGTAACCACCATAAAGTTTTATTTGTTTCACGATGTAATTTCTGAGTAAAAATACTCTCTGCTCCATTTCATGGTGGGTAACCTGCCGATTCTTATGAGTTCCCTCCTATTTTAACAAAAGTGATTCAGATTTTTTATTTGACCTCATTATATAGTCAGAAACACTGTGGATAGAAATTACAGTTCAATGAGTGAAGCCATCTTTACCTCAGATTTACGTAGAAGTTGGCAAATTTAAAGTATTTTAATAAGACTAGCAGTAATAGTTCAGGAATGAGATTTAAACTGAGCTTCTATGCCAATGAGTGCATTAACTTTATTCAAAAATAGTGTATGTAAAATGGCACACAACTGACATGAGCTGATTATGATAATGTCTTAGTGCAAATTTTTGAAAATCAGGTACTATAAAAATATACCATTAACTTTATGTTAATAAAATATTTTGCTTGATGCCTTTTAAATTATTCATTTGAAGTAGTCTAAAAATATAAAAGAACTCTTATTATCATTCAATTTACATGATTACTTTTAAGTTCACTTTTTGGGTTTAACATAAACAGAGTGTAAAATTCACATCAAGCTTTTGGTATTTAAAATGTGTAATTTTTATGCAAAAATTGGATGCTGTGTTACATTTTTAAGGTTGTCATTAGTATAAATATAATTTTGACTTCTGATTTGAAACAGTTTAACCCTTAGGAGAAATTATCATGTTTCCCAGGTTGACTCATTACTGCCGCTTTCATTATAGATGAATTCCTTTGTAAAAACACGTTTTAAAGAATCTAAGTGTTGACTTTGAAGCCCCAGGAGTTTCAACAAATGCTTTTGAGGACGTGATGGCAATTACCAGAGAAAAGCTTCCCTTTTCTCCCCAGAAGCTCAGCTATTTCAGGGTATATGCCCAGAGGTGGGATTGGTGGGCCATGTAGTAGCTTTGTTCCTACCTTTTTAAGAAATCTCCATGCTGTTCTCCATAGAGGCTGTTATCAGTTAATGTCCCCACCATCAGTGCAGGAGGGTTCCCTCTTCACCACATCCTCTCCAGCATTTATTGTTGGTAGACTTTTTGATCATGGCCAAACCTAGAACCTTTTATACAGAGGGAAGTAGATCAGAAAGAGAAAAACAAATATTGTATATTAATGCATATATGTGAAATCTAGAAAATTGGTACTGATAAACCTATTTGAATGGAAGGAATGGAGATGCAGATGTAAGCATGGACTTGTGAACACGGTGGAAGAAGGAGAGGGTGGGATGAACTGAGAAAGTCTCATTGACATATACACACTATCAAGTATAAAATAGATAGATAGCAGGAAGCTGCTGTATAACATAGGGAGCCCAGCCTAGTGTCTGTGACAACCTAGAAGGGTGGAATGGGGTTCAGAGGCTCAAGAGAGGGATGTTTGTATATATGACTGATTGGCATTCTCGTACAGCAGAAACCAACACAACAATTGGTAAAGAAATTTTCTTTCAATTAAAAACTAGTAAAAAAGCTCACCTTTGATTCTAAGTGTTAAAAAAATTATATATATGCCCAGGTTTATGCTGAGCTCTTGATGGGTTTGCACTGGAGGACAGCACCCTAACTGCCTCACATTGCTTATAGTCAAATGGAAATTCCTTACCATCGCTTTCAATCACTATAATGGGCTTCCCTAGTGGCTCAGCTGGTAAAGAATCTGTGTGCAGTGCAGGAGACCAGAGTTCGATCCTTGGGTTGGGAAGATCCCCTGGAGAAAGGAATGGCTACCAGCTCCAGTATACTGGCCTGGAGAATTCCATAGAGTGCATAGTTCATGGGGTAGCAATGAGTCCAGCCATTGGAGTGAGCGACTTTCACTTTCATTCAACACAGTGCTCAGTACATAATGCTGCCTGGGAAGCTGAATTTACATAGCCAAAAAAATAATAATACAAGACAGTCAAATTGGGTAAGAACTGTAAATATGTTGGGGCTTAAGTAGAAAGAATGTGATCTAGATTTTTGGAGAAGAGGTAAGGGCTTCCTCTGAGTTTCAGCGGTGAAAAATCCACCTACAATGCAGGAAACTCATGAGGCACTGCTTCCGTTTCTGGGTTGGGACAATCCACTAGAGGAGGACATGGCAACCCACTCCAGTATTCTTGCCTGGAGAATCCTCACGGACAGAGGAGCCTAGTGGGCTACAGTCCGTGGGGTTGCAAAGAGTCAGACACAACTGAAGCATTTGAGCACACACTGGTCGCTCAGTCATGTCCGGCTCTTTGCGACCCCATGGATTGTAGCCCACCAGGCTCCTCTGTCCATGGAAATCTCCAGGCAAGAATACTGGAGTGGATTGCTATGCCTTCCTCCAGCTAATCTTACCAACCCAGGGACTGAACCCAGGTCTTTCACATTGCAGGCTGATTCTTTACCGTCTGAGCCACAGTCCTTCAAATAAGATAAGAATTGGAATAAAATATTAGAGCTATCTTCTTTAGAGTATATACAGCATACCAAACCTAGTTCTTCTCACAGTATAAATAATTAAAAATTTACATTTACATATACATATATTTCAGCCGACATGCAAATATAAAACTAGTTATATAAATCATTACTTCAAGCCATACGAAATTCTAAATATATCTAGATATATGGAAAAAAAAGTTCTTTAAATGCCAGACAATGGCTCAGTTATTTCAAAAGGTGTTTTAAAGCTCTATTCTTGGGAAGGAAAAGAGAGCAGAAGAAAAAGGAAGTAGGAATTTGACTTGCATGTGATATGTATCAGCCGGATGCTTCTTTCTTACATGGGCCCAAGTTGCGATTGCCTCATTCTTACATATTTAAGAGAATGAGGCTCTGTTGCATATCATCACAGGCAAACTTGCCATCACTTACAATGTTTGGCACAGGCAAGAGTTTCTGACTTTTACATGGTTCAGTACATCCCTGTCTCCCAAGAACAGTACTAATTTGACATGACCAGACAAGGCACTGACTAAGGTTCCCAGAAATTTGGTAATATATGTAGAATGAGCATATCTTATCCTTTCAAATTTGTGAGAAACCTTGCAAACTAGTCATCTCCCCTCCCACCTAACTGAAACTCCAAGTATAATGCCAAAGAGATGTTCGTGTGTGCCAGCTAAGTTGCTTCAGTCACGTCTGATTCTTTGTGACCCCATGAACTGTAGCTCTCCAGGCTCTTCTGTCCATGGAACTTTCCAGGCAAGAATACTGAAGTGAGTTGCCACTCTCCCCTCCAGGGGATCTTCCCAACCCAGGGATCAAACCTGCATGTCTTACATCTCCTGCATTGGCAGGTGGATTCTTTACCACTAGTACCACCTAGGAAGCCCAAAGCTCTGTTTGAAAGACTAAAGAAAAATAGGGTCAGTTTTCAATCCAGTCCCAAAGAAGGGCAATGTCAAAGAAGTTTCTTACTACCATACAATTATGTTCATTTCAAATGCTAACAAGGTAATACTCAAAATCCTACAAGCTAGTCTTTAGCAGTATATAAACTGAGAACTTCAGTGTACAAGCTAGACTTAGGAATGGCAGAGTAACTAGAATTCAAATTGCCAACATCTGCTGGATCATAGAGAAAGCAAGAGAATTCGAGAGAAACATCCACTGCTTGATTGACTACACTAAAGCCTTTGACTGGATGGATCACAACAAACTGTGGAAAATTCTTAAAGAGATGGGAATACCAGATCTCTTTACATGACTCCTAAGAAGCCTGTATGCAGGACAAAAAGCAACAGTTAGAACCAGACATGGAAAAATGCCTGTTTCAAAATTGGGAAGGGAGTACATCAAGGCTGTATATTGTCACTCTGCTTATTTAGCTTATATACAGAGTACATCATGTGAAATGCCGGGCTGGATGAATTACAGCCTGGAATCAAGTTTGCTAGGAGAAGTATCAACAGCCTCAAAAATGCAGGTGATACCACTCCAATGGCAGAAAGCAAAGAGGAACTAAAGAGTCTCAATGAACGTGAAAGAGGAGAGTGAAAAACCTGTTTTTAAACTCAACATTCAGAAAACTAAGGTTATGGCATCTGATCCTATCACATCGTGGCAAATGGATGGGGAAAAATGGAAACAGTGACAGATTTTATTTTTTTAGACTCCAAAATCACTGCAGATGGTAATTGCAACTGTGAAAATAAAAGACACTTGCTCCTTGAAAGAAAAGCTGTGACACACCTAGACAGCTTATTAAAAAGCAGAGATGTCACTTTGCTGACAAAGGTCTGTCTAGTCAAAGCTATGGTTTTTCCAGTAGTTACGTATGTGAGAGTTGGGCTGTAAAGGAGGCTGAGTGCTGAAGAATTGATGCTTTTGAACTGTGGTTTTGGAGAAGACTCTTGAGAGTCCCTTGGACTGCAAGGAGATCCAACCAGTCAATCCTAAAGGAAATCAACCCTGGATATTCATTGGAACAACTGATGCTGAATCTGAATGCAAAGAGCCAACTCAATGGAAAAGACCCTGATGCTGGGAAAGATTGAAACCAAAAGGAGAAGATGGAGGCACAGGATGAGACGGTTAGATAGCATTGCCAACTCCGTGGATATGAATTTGAGCAAACTCTGGGAGATAGTGGATGATAGAGGGCCTGGCATGCTGCAGTCCATGGGGACACAAAGAGTTGGACATGACTTAGCGACTTCTCTGAGTACCACTTACTCATCTCAGGTCTTTCAAAAATTTAAAGGCAAACCATATTATTTCAGTGTCCTCTGCAAAGCTTAGAACATTTGTTCTTCTTTTCATGAAAGAGTTTTCAAGTTATCTTCAATATTCTCATCTTTATTAGGGCACCTTCAGGTTTCTTTTTTTCTTCTTTTTCCTTTTTAAAGCATGTATATTGATGCTATCACATGATGATCCAGTGGTAAAATACACACATACCATGCATGCATATACACATACATATATCACCTGATCCTAGCCTCAAGAAATTTATATTTAAAAAGGGCAGGTAAATACAAATTAAAGAACAACAAAAATACATAAATGTGATCTGTGTTAAGCTTAAAAAGGAGATCATTCAAAACCAAAACAGAATATCCAGAATGCTACATGAATTCTAGACTTGATCCAACCTGCATTAAAACAGAAAAGCTGTGACTGTCTTTGATCTGATTTCTACCTGATACTACAGCCAAAAAGATTACTTTAGCAGACACATTTTTAGTCCATGGTTAACACAAACCTCTGTCGTTTTCAAATATACTTCTGTCTGTCAACTTTCCCCCACCATCTACTTACATCACTGATTTTTGAACATCAACACAAAACGTTACAATTAGGAATGTCAGATTCCATAATCTTGGTGTTGGCCCGTGGGTCTAACATGAATCATAACTAAGACAACCACCTTTCTAAGTAAACTTTTAGATCAACTGAAAGTATGATAAACATCATTCATTGATTTCAATAAAGCCTAAAACAAAGGTAAAGTCCTAAGGTATACATCAAATGCTCTCTAAGTTGATATACTGATACACATATAAAGCTTTCCAATACCTAACCATCTATCGTCGAAAATTGTTGTTAATGCTATCTGTCATCCACTTCTCCTTCCTTCTGGCAGTGTATTTCCTTCAGAACCATTCTTCTGCCATTTTCACATTATATCATTTTGAGGGCTCAGTCTATCCCTGGTTCTTGGAAAGTCATGTGACCAAACTTGGTCCATGAGAATGTTGACTTTTGCTGGCTACAGAACTGGTAACATTATCCAAACCATTCCAAGGAGATAAAAGTCTTGACCTTCTGTATAATTTTTGGGAAAAGAGATTCTCTTAATGAAATTGAAACTGGGAAAATTTAAGGTTGGGATTGCTAGGAGTCACCATATGGACAGGACCTTGTTAATCATTCAAGTGACAGATGAAAGTGAAGCCTGGAGAGAAAGAGAAAGAGATCAAACTCATATCTAGCCATTCCAGAGTCCAAGCCAGGTCTAGACTGTGCTGTTACATAAGCCATAATATGAACCTTTTGGCTTCAGCCAGTTTGTGTTAGGTTTCTGTCATTACATTTCTGTCATTTGCCAAATGTTCCAACTGATGTACCATATTATTATCTAGTCCACATTTCCCTTCGGTGACAAGAATATCATGGGAGTCTTTGTCATCTGTTTTATTGAAATCTATATATAGAATCTCTACAATACTTTATATGCTAATGAGGCTAGTAACTCTTTTGTCAAAGGAAATTAGATTTGTTTGTTTGTAGTAAATTTATGCTGGTTCACAGTGATCATCTCTTTTCTAAAGCCATCTGGTTAATAATCCACTATAGAAGCTTAACCAGTTTAGAAGACAAATTTTACTTGCTCTTTGCGTCACTAACCATGGAATAATAGGTATTATTTTCCTCTGATATTTTGGACATTTTTTCTAAAGACTCAGGCACAGAATTTCCAAGGTTTCTGAGTATGAGCACCTTTTTAAAATATAGTAATCTCAGACCTCCAGAGCCTCATGGTTGTATTTTTTAGTTACTGTTTATTTAAAAGATATATAAAGGCAAAAAATTATCATGAGCCTATCACTTTTAGGTGAAATTCTGTTTTATTAAGCAGAATTGACAAATGATCCTCCTTGGATATAGGAAATATTACTTATTCAATCTGTGAATAAATCTGTGTATAAATGGCTTCCTATTAACTTTCAGTCTGGCCGCAGGAATAAGTGAACCAGATGGGGATAGTTCAGTTAGAGCGTATTTATTTGACGATGCCTAACATTTTATCCCTGGCCCTTTTCAGATACATGCAAGACCCCAAGGTCCCTTTCTTCTAAAATCTACTTCACTACTTCCTGTGAACCTCTATGGAGGGTGCACTTTTGACTCTGCTCAATAGGAGTCTTGGAATAAAAAGTGATGACCTGATGGGGAAGAACATTTGGGCTCTCAAACCCACAAAGAAGCTGGGGCGTGAGTTGACCCCAGAAAAACTTCACTTAGAACCAGAAAGTGGGGTTGGACATGGGGCAGTTCCCTTGGCTGTCTCTAGCACAGAAAAAAAAGAGAGACTATACTCCCAATACTCTCAGGAGATAATTACCTGACAGACTGACTCTAATGAAAAAAAGCATCACACAGCACCTTCTTAAAAGCTTTCGATGTGTGGTTTTTTAGTAGTAGTGCTCAAACATGGACAACTGATAATGCCCCAATTTTCTTTCTGCCTGCTTTAAGCAGTGCATTTTTAAAATATGGTTAAGCAAACTGCAGTTTAGGGGAAAATACATTTATTTTGACCTCAGTAAACATTGTCATTTGGGCATATCACCTTTATGGTTGACACAGCCTTGACATTGTGACATTAGCTCACAGTAAATACCAGGTAGCATTATTTTCTTTAAACCTATTGTTGCTGTTGTTGTTAAGAGTTGCCACCTATAACAGGTTTCAGGCCAAAGTCTGACACTGTAACTCTTAGTGGGTAATTAGTGCCTTGAATGGCAAATGCTTTTATGCTCCTGGATGCATTGATGAGATTCACTCTTTGTCCAGTCTCTGCCTTAATTTTTGAGAGCACGGTTCACGGTGTTCATAAAGCTAATCCACATATTTAGTGTCTCCACATGACTAATGATTGAAATCTTGTCAGAGGTTGTCTCCAAACACCAAGGAGTAAACTACTTGAATCAAGAGTTTTGTAGTGCATAGTTTTGAGTCAGGTTTATCCTAAGAGATGTAGCACAGGAAGCTGAAAGATTTCAGAGAATGGTTCTTTTAATGTCTGGGTTAATGTGAATAGTTGAAGAGCTGTCATATTGGGGTTAAAATACCTTTGTAAGTGACTAGCGGTTTGAAACCCAGGGAGGCAAGTGTATAGTTCTCAGTGACAATGAACCCTTAAAATATAATGCCAGCACTCTTATTTTTGCAAAATATCCTTCTAGAAAAGCAGTTAGTTGCTTGACTCAGAGGTATCACTACCATTCCACACATATTCCAACAGCTGGAGACTTTGACACCTGATGCCTGCATCACTGGAACCATCTTCCAAGTTATCTTCTCATCTCTGATCCACTTTTTCCCCCCACCCAGAATAATCTTCATACAATTCCTCCTATAGCACATATTCTTTTTGTCGTTCTGCATTCACATTTCAGGTCTACAGACTAGGAGGAAGTAGCCTTCAGTGGTGTGCTAGTTATCACAAATCTGAAATGAAAAGTGATGGAGAAATGTCCCTTACTTTTTGCAGTGCTTTTATACCCTAGCTTGCTTTCTTTAGAAAGTAAGCTTGTTAGATGTGTATGTTGTGTGGATAGGACAGTACAATGAAAAGCAGGGTGACAGAGTATAAAGATTATGATTTAGGACAGGGTCATAAAAGGTTATCTCTAAAGAGCCACATAGTAAATATTTTAGGCTTTGCAGACCAGGTAGTCTCTGTAACAACTACTCAGCTCTGCTATTGTAGTCAGAAAGCAGCCATAGACAAAACCTAAACAAATGAGCTTGGTATTCCAATAAAATGGTATTTATGGACACAGTAATTGGAATTCCATTTCATTTTCTTGTCTCTTGGATATATGTCTCCAGATATGCTTTCTTTGGTTTTTACCAACCATTTAAAAATGTAAAAAAAAAATTCTTAGCTCATGAGCCATACAAAAACAGGCTGTGGACCAGCTTTGGCTTGCAAGCTAGAGTTTGTTGACCAAAATCACTGCAAATGGTGATTGCAGCCATGAAATTAAAAGATGCTTGCTCCTTGGAAGAGAAGTTATGACCAACCTAGACAGCATATTAAAAATCAGAGACGTTACTTTGCCAACAAAAGTCCGTCTAGTCAAAGCTATGGTTTTTCTAGTAGTCATGCATGGATGTGAGAATTGGACTATAAAGAAAGCTAAGTGCTGAAGAATTGATGCTTTTGAACTGTGGTGTTGGAGAAGACTCTTTGAGAGTCCCTTGGACTGCACGGAGATCCCACCAGTCCATCCTGAAGCAAATCAGTCCTGAATATTCATTGGAAGGACTGATGCTGAAGCTGAAACTCCAATAGTTTGGCCACCTGATGTGAAGAACCGACTCGTTTGAAAAGACCCTGATGGTGGGAAAGATTGAAGGCGGGAGGAGAAGGAGACAACAGGAGATGAGACGGTTGGATGGCGTCACCGACTCGATGGACATGAAACTGAGTAAACTCTGAGAGTTGGTGATGGACAGGGAGGCCTGGCGTGCTGCAGTCCATGGGGTTGCAAAGAGTTGGACAGCACAGAGTAACTGAACTGACTGACTGTTTTGGAAAGAGATTGATTTGGTTATGAATCTGGGCTCTACTATGTGTTTGATCCTAGGTACAGGTGATCAAGCTTCTCTGGACGTTAGTTTAATTGTTTAAGTGTGTGTGCGCATGCATATGTACATTGACATGTGGACACATACATTTGCAGGAGTATGTGGTATTGATTAGTAAGTAAGTGAAACACACTGCTTGGTCTTGATCTTGTAGGAACTCAGCAATTATGACTTGCCTGTTCTTTGGGAAATCAGGTACTACATCTCTCATACATAACCTTGAGAGCATTATTATCTCATATGTATGCAATAATCACTGCTGATGTGGAAAGACTAGATCTTACCTCTCCACTATCTTAAGCTGTGAGGTGAAACAGCTTTAATTCAAATTCTGCTGCCTGGACCTGGGAAATTTTTTGAAATTCTTTCATTTTTCAATTCTTCACCTTAATCTGGAAACAATAATGATCTCTGCCATATAGAGTTGCTCTAAAAATTACATGAAACAATGCATATAAAATACTTAGTACTTTCAGGAAAGGATGACTCAACAAACAGAAAGTTGATATTAGCAACAATACTAATATAAATATATTCAATTTGAACATAAATATATTCAAAAGGTTTCAGAGATACTACTGGATTAAATCTAAGTTATACAACTTTATTCCCACTGTCTTCTCAGCTGGATATCCTAATTTTTCAAAATTCTCCTCTCCATGTACTGCATACTTCTGTTCTGCCTGTTTTACTTTATCCTTCTCACAACTAGCTTATTCCCACTTATGTGTCTTTGTTCACAAGCTTTGTCTTATCTGTTATTACCATAACTTTTCTTCTGTTATTTGCTGTCAAAACCTCCAGATTCTTCTCAGTAGGGTCATCCCTGAGACAACCTTAGGCTTCCCAGGTGGTTCAGTGGTAATGAATCTGCCTGTCAGTGGATGTCGGTTCAGTCCCTGGGTCAGGAAGATCCCCTGGAGGAGGAAGTGGCAACCAGCTCCAGTATTCTTGCCTGTGAAATCCCATGGACAGAGGAGCCTGGCACACCATAGTTCATGGGGTTGCAAAGAGTTGGACACAACTGAGCATGCACATGTTGCAATGTAATTTTGCACTTAATTATATATGATCTCTTCTTAGTCTCTATTTCTTTTGTATTTATAAGTCTAACAGTGGGAACAAGATTGTGATTACCTGTAAAGGACAAAATGGTGAGATCCACTTGTTCCCTATTCCCCATTCCTCCTTTTCTCTAAAATAGCCTACATCCTTTGGGCACCCATCTGTTGACTAAGGGTGTGTCTTGAGTAGACTAAGTCTACACTTTTCTCAATTCTGGATCCACCCTTATCCAGATCCTGTGTAAAGACCTCCATATAATGGAATATTCTCTTTCCACCAGAGCTTGTCATCCACTGCCTGTTGTTCCTCTTGCTTACTTACCTGTAACATCACTGCTTGAGCTCTGTTTCAGCTGCTTCTGTGCTAGAGATACATTTTACTTTTAAAATCAGTTTATCTTGTTGAAACTTTTAAGCAAATCTTGTTATACCGAGTAAAATGCATCCTTTTTGAAATGTTGAGTTTTTGGATTCCCTTTTGAGTATTTCATGTGGATTCTGAATTATTCACCACATGATGCCTGATTTTTTCCACTGGAGTTCATTGGAAGCCTGGTTAATTGTGATGCATTGAGTAGCATTTGGCAAGACTAGATGAGGTCATTGAAGCAAAGATTTTGCACTTCTGGACACACTGTATTTTGTTGCACTGGAGACTGGGGGGAAATAAATTTTCTTTTCCTCTCTTGCCTTTTCCCCTTAATATTGTATATGCATGTTATTTTTTAATTCATAGGGAGGGGCAAAAGGGTGGGGCCTGGGAGAAGGTAATTATGATGATGCTGTGACTTCCTGCCAGGGTAGCATGCTTCTCAGTGCCTTTGGCCAAGGAGGTTCCAATCAAATGCCCTTCCAAGCTTGTGATTTCCTCTGTCCCATCAGCCACAGGATGCTCAGTAGGCACCATGTGATGCTGCTCAGCCCTGCAGACTAAACCTTCTGGTTTGACAATTCCACACACCCATGCAAAGAGGAGAGGGAAAGCTGCCTTGGTATTGAGTTGTAGACTGGAGAAAATAGGAAGAGACTTAGATGAAAAAATTATTTGCCAGCTCTTCTCTTGGTCTTCTCCTGTCCCCTTCAGCAGGAGAAGATATCAAGCTGCTGAAATTTAAAACAATAGGAAAAGGAAGCCCTGCATCTTCTTGAATAAATCCAGTTCCCCTGAGCTTGGAGGTAATACCATTAAACCCCAACACTGGTCAGAAAGACTGGACATCTTTCTGGGAGCTCCGAAAAAGGAAAAGAAATGAAAAGGAAGTATCTCCTTAGTTAATAAAAGCAAGAAAGAAAACCACTTTTCAGCTATAGCTCTTCCCTACCCTGTGTTGTCTTTTTGTTTGGGCAGCAATTGCAGACCCATATGCTAAGCAGTGGAAGGTATTTTTCAGAAGCATTTGTCTCCTTGGGAGGCTTCTAAGCTTGTTTTACTGGCAACTGTGAAGCCACCGCTGGGTCTGCCGTGTGGCTTTTCTCCAGATGGTTTGCATGGGTGGCTTGTTTCTACTGGATGAAATCTCCCTTTGGACTCCAGTTTGGATTTGAGAAATGTGTGCACTATTCAGTCTTTACTTTCATTTGGTAAAGTTGTCACACTGTTTCACCTGTAGGCCCTTTACCTTTGGAGCTTTTGATGGATAAGAAGGATGTGACATGGTGGAAGCCATGTCAGTAGCACTGATACAGAGGACCAGTCTGAAGCTTCGTCAGCCGTCGTTGCCAGTCCCAGTTTGGATGGGTGACAAGGGGTCTGGCAGTTTTCTCAGTGCATGCAGAAATCAGCGTCCAATTGAGGCTCAAAAAATCTTATAGAAATTCACCTAAAGGCAAATGGCAAAACTTTTCTTACACATGTGGGTTTGGGTTTTATTTTTTTTTTTTTTCCTTCTCCTCTTTTCTAGGACAGTTACTCATACAGTTCATGACAAGGACATTTATAAGTGCCCAGGAGAGAGCAGTCCTTTCAGATACGTTCATTTCACTATTACCACTTTAAAAATAGAATGCAAAAGTATGTAATGCATCATTCTAGTCTGCAGAGGATAAAAGTTGCACTGTAACTTTTTTTCCTCACTGTTAACTTTTTACATATTTCATTTTCATTCCTTCAGTTGCCATATATATTCTAACTAATTGTGCTTTTCATAGGGTCAGGGAGGTAACTGACTAGTATATCATGCAGTTGGCTTTTTAAGGTTATGCAGAAATGGATTTGAATGGCTACACAATTGCTCACTGGTGGGTGTGCTCTGGTAGGTTACTTATGATTTCTGAATCTGTTTTTCCATCTGTAAAATGGGGCAACATGACCTTACTAAGGGTTGATGTGAAGATTAGGTAATACAACATGTTAAATCTTAACAAAGGGTTGTTACCTAATAAACTCAGCTTTTGTTTGAGTTTTCTCTTTCCTAGCTCTGCTTTTTGTACTACATGTGTTTTAACTTAGCTAATTTTCATAAAAACTTTACATGCTAAGTAATATTATAACCCCTGTTCATATGGGGGAAGCTAAGGCAGAAAGAGGTTAATTTTTGCAAGGAAACAAAGGAATAATTACTGGCAGTGGAACTTGTTTCTGTGCACTTAATCACTACTCCATTTTTGGCTCTCTGTGTAGTATGTAGATGATCAAAGAATTTTCAGTTCTTGTCACCAATTTTCTGAATCTTTAATTTCTCTTACCTGTACAACTGATGTGATTAGAACACTGGCTTTTAAAAGAGATAGAAACACCCTGATATTGGACCCCACTGGACCAAGCCTATGAACATTCCAATTTTGTACTATTTATTTATTTTTATTCTGGCAATATTAATTTTTCTGATGTAGAAGTCATTCTGATACTAAGCCCCAGAAACGTAATCAGAGTAGAAAAAGGCATATTAACCAATAAAAAAAATTCTTAGCTTTCTGTTGTCTGCAATTTTACATCAGTCCACATGCAGCAGAATCTCTGTTTTTGAAAAGAAAATGGTAAGCTACATATCCTAACCGAGGGTAACAAGAGTCAAGATGTAGCTGCAGTTTTTTTTTTCTCTAACAGAGATTAAGCAGCTTTTATCAATTTTATGTAGCTAGTAATTAGTTAAAAAAAAATTCCAATTTTGGGCTTTTTGTTCCCATAACCTGTACTTTTTTTTTTTTTTTCCCTGCAGATACTTTTATTTTATTTTTTTTTTTTCAAGTATAAGCTTTTTATTATAAAATCACATTATCACAAGGCATTTACAGAAAGTAAAAATGTAGCATGTTATTCTCTTTGGATACCTCTGTTTTCCCCTGAGAATTTTTTTTTTT
>ML660765.1:29192757-29285661 GCA_007570785.1 Antilocapra americana | reverse complement strand
TTTTTTTTTTTTTTTTTAATTATTGTTTTAGCCATACATTGTTATGATATCACCATGGGTTTACATATGCTTCCCCTCCGGGTCCCCCCTCCCTCCTCCCTCCCCCCCGGGAAATCTCGCTGCACCAGTCCCGAGCATCAATCCTGGGCTGGTAGCTGCAGTTTTTTTTCACTCCAAGGTTTCACCACCTGGTTCTCCCTCTCAAGTGACCTTGGGCCTTTTTAAGGTATTCATATGGAGCTGTCATGCTTCTTTGTAATTTAAACAGTTCTCATTTCAGCAATGTGTTTGGCAGCAGCCTCCCCCTTTTTACATGGCAATAGTACAATACAGGCTTTTAAGGCACTCTTAACAGAATTACCCCCATGCTGTTTCTTTTCCTGATACGTCTTTTCCCTTAGTTCATTTTTAGTACTTATGAAGGATTGTGTGGGGTTTTTTTTAGCATTCATCTGTACCAAGACTAAGTTGTAATCAAATTCCTTAATATTAATAAATGACAGATGGAAATTTTTATGGCAAGGGAAGAAAAAAAATGAATTTAAGTTCACTGTGCTGCTAAATGTTAATCTAAATGAATCTCCTTCTTACTGAATCAACCAGCTTACCATCTTTACACATGCATGTGCCCATCCTAACTTACGGCAGCAAGGTAACATCTGCTCTCTTAGAAGTTCCATAGGCGATGAGCATGTGTGTGTATATATATGTGCACACGCAGGCTCCTTGTTATTTGAGGACATTTATAGATTAAAAATAGGATGCATTAGCAAAAATCATTATGAAACTTATGCACTGAGAGTATCTGAAGATTTGGTATCAGGCATCATCAGGAACAACAGCAAGAATCATCAGGAAAGCAAAACCTACTAACACTGGTCTGTTTAGAATGATTCCTTGCATAGAAAGATAAGGAAGCAAGCATTAAGAAGAATTCAACAAGGCTATTTTTAAAATAGTAAAGACTGAGTGCTTACCACCACACAGTCACTGTTCTAAATGCTTTAGTGTGTATTATTTCATTTAACCATCACAGCAACCCTGTGAGCTGAAGGCCATTATTGCTATTCCGACTTTCCAGATGAAGAAACTGAGTCTCAGAGATGTTCAGCAACTCATCTTAGGTCACTCAGCTGGAAATGATGGAGCCAAGATCTCATCTGACTCCGTAGCTTGAGCTCTTTGAGAACATGTATCACAACTTTCCAGTTGGGTGAACTAATAAGGTCAGAGGGCCAGAAGCCACCTGTTAGGAAAGCATGGGAGCACCCTTTAGCTGCTCTGAAAATCAAATCTCTCATCCGTGGAGTCGTGGGAAAAGCAATAGAAAAGAAAGAAGTCAAAAGAAAAATGAAAAAGAGAGGCTACAGATAGTAGAAGTAGCCAGAGAGGCAAAGGAGTTTGCCCATTTGAAGAGAAGAGAAGAATGCTAAGCTTCAAGGAAAGAGAAGACAGCTTTTTATCAAGCAGCTTCCATCTTCACACCCCACAGAGCACTGGGGTGCCACATTAGAGATACATCCATCACTAGACAGATCTACAGAGAGTAGGCCCTGGGACATTTAAGGAAAGGGCCAGTCAGGTCCTGCTTTTTGCCTTAGCCTCTGAGAATATGAATCTTTTTTTAACCTAATCCCACTTTGTATTAATCAGAACAGATGAGGGGTGAGGCTTATTCATGAATGACATGAAGTCATTCACTCTGCTGCAATAGAAAGTTAAGCTCTGTTATAGTAGGACATACAGGTTATAAAACACACAAAATCTGTATGCATCCATAATGTGTAGTCCAAACTTGAAGGAAAATCAGAGAGTACCCTTCTAAGAGAGTAGATGTTAGTTTTCTCTTTGAACAAACCTAGGCAGAGTACCTGATTTATAGTTGACATTCAGTAGATGAGAGAAACAAAGAAGGAAGAAATAAAAAGGAACAAGAAGTGGGAAGAGAGATCGCAAGGAAGAAAGAGGTAGGGAGAGGAAAGGAGGCCACACATACGGATAAATGACTAAGTGAGTGTTGTATCCTCATTAACTTAGATGCTTTTATTTATTTATTTTTGGATGCACCTCATGACATATGGACAGAGAAGACAATGGCACCCCCACTCCAGTCCTCTTCCTGGAAAACCCCATGGATACAGGAGCCTGGTAGGCTGCAGTCCATGAGGTCGAGAAGAGTCGGACACGACTGAGTGACTTCACTTTCCCTTTTCACTTTCATGCATTGAAGAAGGAAATGGCAACCCACTCCAATGTTCTTGCCTGGAGAATCCCAGTGACGGGGGAGCCTGGTGGGCTGCCATCCATGGAGTCACCCAGAGTCGGACACGACTGAAGAGACTTAGCAGCAGCAGCGTGATATATGGAACTTCTCTGACCAGGGATTGAACCCATACCCCCTGCAGTGGAAGCATGGAGTCTTGACCACTGGACCACCAGAGAATTCCTGTGTGCTTAGTCGCTCAGTCATGTCCAGTTGTTTGTGACCCCATGGACTGTAGCCCACGAGGCTCCTCTGTTCATGGGGATTCTCCAGACAAGAATACAAGAGTGGGTTGTCATGAGCTCCTCCAGGGAATCTTCCCAATCCCTGGAAAGAACTCAGGTCTCCCTGTCACATTGCAGGCAGATTCTTTACCATCTGAGCCATGAGGGAAGCCCTTAATTCTTCATAGGTATTGCTATTGCTATACATTTGATGTAACCATTGTACCCGAATCTTATTTAGAACATTAAGGTACTATATTGTGAGAATGTTGAAGCCTATTGTGACTTTAACGGTTAAATAATTATTTTTTTCTTGTACCCTAAAATCTCTTTGAACATCTGAGTCCTTTTTAATAATTTATTACTGTACATCCTAGCTCTATGTTAACAACTTCTGGTTATAAACAATATGCAGGTTTGGAGTTATCCCTTCCTTAAAGCTCTTTTGATGTTGCTCAATTTTTGATATTCCATCCCCCCTCCCAGTGGATTCACTGTGAGTGAGCTAGAATGACATATAGATGGAGACTTAAACAGAGAGATTTAACTCCACGTTTTACTCATGCAGGAATCATTCACTATGCTCTAACTTGGTTGATAAGACAAAGAAAGAGAATACCGTGCAATAAGATTATTTTCTAAAGGAGAAGACAATTGCTTTGGAAGTTAATATTTTGAGCTTTTATTCCCTAATATGTTTTGTACAAAATTGGCTGTATTGTCTTTCCATGTATCTGACATGTGAATACAATTGTCTCCATTCTTTAAGAAAGATGCAAATGTCCTAAATAAAATCTGCTGACATTCAAGGAATTTTTTCAAGAATATAAATTTTTAGTATAAGTATCTTTTTCACTTAACTCTGCAAGGCACTGGGTCTTCCACTTGTGACATAGTAGTGTGACTGATAATTGAAATGGATGCTTTATGCTATCAGTTCAGTTCAATCACTCAGTCGTGTCCGACTCTTTGTGACCTCATGAACTGCAGCATGCCAAGCCTCCCTGTCCATCACCAACTCCCAGAGTCCACCCAAATCCATGTCCATTGAGTCGGTGATGCTGTCCAACCATCTCATCCTCTGTCATCCCCTTCTCCTCCTGCCCTCATTCTTTCCCAGCATCAGGGTCTTTCCAGTGAGTCAGCTCTTCGCATCAGGTGGCTAAAGTATTGAAGTTTCAGCTTCGATATCAGTCCTACCAATGAACACCCAGGATAGATCTCCTTTAGGATGGACTGATTGGATCTCCTTGCAGTCCAAGGGACTCTCAAGAGTCTTCTCCAACACCACAGTTCAAAAGCATCAATTCTTCGGCACTCAGCTTTCTTTACAGTCCAACTCTCACATCCATACATGACCACTGGAAAAGCCAAGCCTTCACTAGATGACAAAGTAATGTCTCTGCTTTTTAATATGCTGTCTAGGTTGTCCATAACTTTCCTCCCAAGGAGTAAACGTATTTTAATTTCATGGCTGCAGTCACCATCTGCAGTGATTTTGGAGCCCAGAAAAATAAAGTCAGCCACTGTTTCCCTATCAAGGGAATGTAAAGCCTTATCTAGTATTCAGTACTAAAGAAGGCAGAAAGGCTTGCAATCAATGCTTTTAGAAAGAGTTTTACTCCCTGGTGGCTTAGATGGTAAAGAATCTACCTGCAATGTGGGAGACCTGGGTTTGATCCTTGAGTGGGGAAGATTCTCCTGGAGAAGGGAATGGCTACCCACTCCAGTAGTCTTGCCAGGAGAATTTCATAGACAAGGGAACCTGGCAGGCTACAGTCCACAGGGTTGAAAAGAATCAGACATGACTAGGTGACTAACACTTTTTCTTTTTTACTTTTCTACTCCTCAGCAATTAAAAATTTTAAATTTAGTTCCCCTAAGTGTTTTATTATCTACCTGGGAAAATTCAGTTAACTACAACAACTTTTGATGCCCAGAAAGCCAATTTTTTGCTCCTCAAGTAACTAATCCATTCTAGATATGCTGTACATAATTAAATCTGGAGTAAGTTTCAGAGTTTCTGCCCTGGTTTTGACATTTCCAAGTCCTGTGACCTTCAGCAAATTGCTTAAACTCTCTAAATCTCAGTTTGTTCATATAGAAAAATGGGAATAATAATAATGCCTGCCTCACAATGTTGAGGAATGTGTGTTGAATATTTAGTACAGTTCCTGGCACAGTGGACATCCTTAATAAATGACAGATATTTTTACTCTAAATATTTCACTTTAAGTATTTTGGAAGCAATATGTGAGTTCCTAAACACTAATTAAAGGCAACATATTTTCTAACAACTTTGAAGTCATGCCCTCTAAGTATAATTAGGATGAACTTCTCAGCACAAAGGTGTAAGTTCATCAATAGTCATTAGTCCCTCTGTATCCCTTCATCATCTCCAACAGTCCAAACACTCTCCACGAACCCAGTTGCTAAAAGATTCAATTCCGTAGTCAAATGGTGTCCAGGTCACCTTACTGTTCCCTGCCTAGGCCGTGTCAAGCTATTAATATATAGTAAAAGATGACAGCCAGGAAGGAACTAAAGTGTTTATAACCAGTTCAGTTCAGTTCAGTCTCTCAGTCGTGTCTGACTCTTTGTGACCCCATGAATCGCAGCACGCTACGCCTCCCTGTCCATCACCAACTCCCTGAGTCCACCCAAACCCATGTCCATAGAGTCGGTGATGCCGTCTAGCCATCTCATCTTCTGTCATCCCCTTCTCCTCCTGCCCTCAATCTTTCCCAACATCAGGGTCTTTTCCAATGAGTCAGCTCTTCGCATCAGGTGGCCAAAGTGTTGGAGTTTCAGCTTCAACATGAGTCCTTCCGATGAACACGTATAACCAGTAAATAAGCAATAAACATATACCATGGGTTCTAAAGCAGAGAGTTTTAGGTTGAATTCTTCATTCTGCCCTCATTAGCTTGATGACCCTGGTATACTTTTTTTTCTTCTTTTTTCAAATGTGGATGACAGTATACACACTTCAGAGGGCTGTTGTAAGTGTTAAATTGCATAGTGAATGTTAATGGTGTTTAGTATATCATTAGCTTCTTCTGGAACCCTTCCTTCTTTTGCCTCTCATCATGTTCTCTGGGTTTCCTCCAGCCTCAGAGCAGGGTCCTTCTCAGCCTCCCTGCCAGTCCCTTCCCTGCTTGACAAGAAACGGAGTGCCTGAAGGTTCTTGGCCCTTCTACCTACAGAGTTGGCCCAGGTGTCCTTATCCAATCCCACATCTTAAAGCACCACCTAATTCTCAATGAAAGCTTTACTTTCCAACTTCTTAACACTGCAGAAGTAGTTTACATTGGCCGAAACCATACAGAAGGGTCTAATTGGCATAAAATCACATCTGTCTGATACCGAAGTCCAACTATTAAAAATGTAGTGGGAGAGAGAGAGAAAGAAAGCAAGATGATTTAGTACAAGTCCCCCAAGTACAAGTTCCAAACAAGAAAAAAAGAAGGAAGCATTAAAGTGTTTACTTTACTTACTCAATCTGGAGGAATCATGCAATTTTTCCATATGATGATACAGCTTATCCTTTAATTAAAATTTTAAAAACAGTTTTTGAAGGTTAAGAGTTCTATCTAAAACTTCACATCATTTTCAAGGAAAATTAATGAAAATTATTAATTGTTATAGCTCATTTGTAAGAAGCTAGATGAGAACATTATGAAAAATTAGTGAAATTATTATCAGATGGAATTATTAAAGATCAATTGTGAAATAATCACATAATTCTAGTTATACACTGTATTGCTCTTCATTAATCAAAGATAATCTGGAATTGCAATACTTAATTAAATGCAAAAAAGTGTTTGTGTGTTCTGGCTCTGAAAGGAGATAATTGGAGAGTACAGAAGCTGTACAGTTACCAGCTTTTGCTGATTTTTTTGTAGAAATGTAAATTCTATAGTGTGGGGGTTGGACACTTTGTGAACTGTGTAAATCTCACTTCCTGCTTTCAATGAGGTAATAGTCCTCTCTTAATCCTGAAAGAAAGGTGGGGGAGGGCAATTAATTTATCAATAAGAAGAAAGTAATGCATCTTATTTTGGCAGATGTATTAAATCTCAAAGGCCCATGAACAAATTCCATCTCACTTTGCTTTCTTCTCTGCCAAATTAGCGACCTATTGGCTAAAATCCTCAATGTTCCTTGAAAGAGAAAGTCGTTCATTTTTTCTCCCATTTGTAAAATAAGGTCATATGTAATTCTTCTATCAATCTTTATTTCTCTGCAGGAGCTACAATGAAGTCACATGTCAATTTCAAATACCATTTAAAAAATAATTAACTTTAAATTTATATGCCATAAATTGTACCTATTTAAGACACAAATTATTAATGTTTGACAAATATATATATATATACACACACACATATATAAACACATCCTCGGTATCACCTTGACAATCAAAATATGAAACATTTCCTTCTTTCTAGAAATGTCCTTGTGCTCCATCCCAGTCGATTCCCACTCCCACCTTTGCATAAGGCAACCACTGTTCTGCTTGTATCATAATATAGATTTATCTTTTCTAGAGTATTTTTCTAAATGCAAGCATACAATGTGTACTTTTTTTATGTCTGGCCTATTTTGCTTGGCATGATACTTTGGAGGTCCATTCCTTTCAACTCCTTCCTTTTATTCCTAAGTAGTAACTCATTGGGCTTTTCTGGTGGCTTAGCTAGAACCTGCCTGCCAGTGCAGGAGATGCAAGAGGCTCGGGTTTGATCCCTGGGTTGGGAAGATACCCTGGAGAAAAATGTGGCAATCCACTCCAGTATTCTTGCCTGGACAATTGCATGGGCAGAGGTGGACTACAGTCCATGGGGATCTCAGAGATTTGGACACAACCAAGCGATCACTAAGACAGTGCTTCATTGGGCTTCCCTAGGGGCTCAGATGGCAAATGAATCCACCTGCAATGAAGGAGACCTGGGTTCAATCCCTGGGTCAGGAAGATCCTGCTGAAGAACAGGGAATGGCTACCCACTCCAATATTCTTACCTGGAGAATAGCATGGCCAGAGGAGACTGGTGGACTATAGTCCATGGGGTCACAAAGAGTCTGACATGACTGAGTGACTAACACTTTCATTTTCAGTACTTCATTGGATGAATATGCCACAATTAACTTATTTTTATTAACCTTTTCATACATGTTTGACTTATTTTCAGTTGTGAGCTATTATTAAAAAAAACTACTCTGAACACTTGTGTATGAGTCATTTGGTCATATTGTGAATCACTTTTCATGTTGTTTTATGTCATTTGTTCATTCTTGTTTGCTGTATCAACCAAGTAAAAATCAATTTCAAAAATATCTCCAGGATGGAGGAAAACTGCTTTTCACGCTGCATGTGGAAATATAATCAAACATTGAAATGTCTTCTTTTTGAAAAGCAAACATGGTTACATACATCATTTCCTTCTTCTCATTGTGCTTTTGCAATAAGTAGGAAGATACTATTATTACTCTTAGCTTACAGATTTGTCAGTTGAGTCTAAGAGGAGTTATGCAATTTACTGAACACCACATGTTAAAAACAGAGCCTGTATTGCAACTTCTCAGTCTGAGGTGCACTTTCCACTCTGCCATGTAATTTTTTTTTTTTACTTCCTTCCTATATTTATTAAGTTCCTTCTGCTTACCTGACACAGTGTTAGAGTATAGGGAGTTGCATAACAACAACAACAAAAATCCATGTGCTCCCTTGCGAAATTTATTAAATTGAGAAGACAATGCATGTACATGAAAGAAATTGAGTGCAATTGTAAGGCAGTTAGTTAAGGTTGTTAGAAACTTGCATTCTGTGCTGCGTTGAAAACAGGTGTTGAATTAATAAATCACTAAATAAAGAGGTAGGGAGTTATTTGGAAGAGATTCATTAAGGAAGTGATTTTTGTGCTAGATATTGAAAACAGAAATATGGATTGAGAAAGAAGAGGTAAGATAAAAATTCAAGTATGTATGTTTATGTAATGAGGAGTAATTTGGATTACTGGGACTGAAAGGATTTACTTTCAGATTGAGCACATAGGGTGGGGCAAGTTGAATTATATGGAATTTTTTCTGTGGAGAGCAGAGAGGTATTGTAGGTTCTTAAGCAATGGGTAGATAGTGAGTGACATGGTCCAAGTGAAGTTTTAGAAAGGTCAATTGGTCACATCTTCCAGAATAGGGTAAATCTAGGAATGACTGCCAAAGAGGCTCATGCAAAGACTATCTGTAACCTAGGTATGAGGGGATGAAGACCCAGACCAAGGACAGGAAAAGAGAAGTGTGAATGTTTTTATAAAAACAGACAAGCCATTAGCACTCTTCAGTGAATGGTATCCTAATTCTGAGGCATTTAAACAAAATTTGTCTAGAAATGAAATGTCCTTTTGCTAACAGAACCAGATTTTATAGCATAAAGCTATGTTTTGCAGAACTTAATTTTGGTCTGAAGCTTAATTTCTTTTGCTACAATTCACCGCCTGTCAACTTACCAAAGGATGCACTGACTTGCTTATTTCAGCTTCTCTCTTTAGAGTATAGTTTAAAATAGCACCCATCAGTCTTAATCACAAGTATTTTCCAAAATGTTTCCCAAATTAATAAGTGCAGAATTAGGAGCAGTGACCCTATAGGGGAATATGACAAAAATAGCTTACCCACAATTATAACTGAAATCTTCTTTCATTGAGCAATAGGAAATTGGCCAAACTCAACAGCTTTTCATATTGTGCTGTGTCAAGGGGTCCTTAAGGCAAGTGCTCACCAAGTTCTCTGTCCTGTGGCCCAGTGATCTTGTGGATGGCTTTATTTTGTTCCCATTTTCAGGCTGCCAACTTCAGTCTCATTCACCATGTCCTGGGCCTGCATGTAGGTTGGATCATGGTAATCAAATTAAATATCCTCTTAAGCAGATCTTAATTAAATTAACTTATTCTCTTAAACAGATTTCAATTACAGGTGCCTGAGAACCATAGCAGATTGAAGACCCTGTCCCACAACATACATACTCTCTAGAAAACAGACTAGAGCTGTAACTTTTGATTGATTTCAAATCCAAGAAAGCTCTTAACCAGAAATTATAATAATGAACTTGTTACTCTTGTCTTCCTGAAATGAGTCCAGTATTGTTTCTGTGCTTTACCACTGGGAAGACCTCATAAACTTGAGGCAAAGACCAACTTCAAGTCTTTCTCTGTGTGGATATGCTCCATACAGTATATTAATTTGACCTCAAACATGTGATTTGTCTTTCTTTTTTTCATGTTCTTCATCTGTAAAGTTAAAAGAATACTGGTAGTTGCCCCAGAGAGTCAAGAAATATTAAATAAAGTGACCTATGTAAAGTGCTTAAGTATTAGGCTTGACCCATCCCAAGCTCTTAAATACCAGTGATGACTTTCATCCCTGTGCTCCTGCTACTGTTATTGTTGCTTCAATACAAATTTTTAGTGATTCTTATCAAGATATTTCAGTGTAATAGCGTAACCTGGAATATAAGCACCCCATGGCTCAATTTTTAAGGTTTTATATATCGCTACAAGCAAAACACTATGGAAACAGCAGAAGAAAGATAATTCTGCAGGTGCAATCAGAAACAATTGGGTGGATCTGATGCATTAAAGTTGAATTTGGAAGGTAGAATTTTTAATTTAATCCCAGGCAAAGGAAGGCTGTTGGAGATTTTTGCAAGATGAACCTAACCTGCATTTTATCTGCAATACTGTATAAAGGGGGCAGTATAAGAGAAAAAATAGAAGTCCTAAAAGAATAGCTAATTAAAATGTGTACTTTTTTGTTGATTATTTTTGTGAGATGATGGACCAAAAGTGGGAGGGAGGCAGAGAAGTAAAAGGGAGGCTGGATGATATAAAAGGGAGATATAAAAGGGAGGCTGGATGATGTAAAAGGGAGATGGATGATGAAGGGCTAGGAAACACCCTTGATCTATGAGTTCAAATAACAAAAGGTGGAGAAAAGTGGATGAATTCCAAGATCTATGTAAGAGGGATATTCAATCACAGGACTAGTGATGGATTAGATGAACTCAGCAGAACTTCTCACAGTGGACCCCTCTCTGCTTCTTGAACTTCTTCCTGCTCTTGACTCTCATGACACACTCTGGTTTTTCTCCAGCCCCTTGGGTTCCCCTCCTTACTCTTCCAGATGTTTTCTCTGCTTGCCTGCAGAACACTCCAAACCTCAGCATTTTCTGTCTACACATGCATCTACTTTTATGCAGTAAAACACTACCTATTTCCTAATGAGTCTCCTTTGTGAACTTAGCCCCAACTCTAGACTCCTGACCCTAACTTTGAATCTGATACGTTTATCATCAACATGCCAACATTGACAGCTTAACCATACTTCCCTCTCTAATCCTGCCCTTCCCTAAGTTGTGTCATCTCACAAATGTACCCTCTCTGTACATCTATCTAATTGCCGGATTTCGAGATATAGACTTTTTCCTTGGTTTGTTTCTTTCTTCCAACCTCCATATTCAATTCATCAGTAAGGCTGTCAGTGTTACCTCCAAAATCTCCCAAACTGTGCCTCTGTTCTCCATCCCTGTTGCTTTCATCTTTGTCATTTGTGCCTGAGTAAAAAAAGTATGAAATGGTCTAGCTCCATCTCTTTGACTTCTACAATCCACAACCTACACAGGAGCCAGAGTGATCTCTTAAAAACTTAATTTCAGCCGTGTTATTTCCTTTCATAGACGTCTTCACTTAACATCCAAACTCTTTCCCAACTGCCCAAGTCCTATTTCTCTGACTTTTATCAACTTTAATTTTCCATTCATCATGTCAGCTTTCATGCTTTGCCTTAAATTTATCAACTTTGTTCTTGCTTAGCGTACTTTGTCAATGCTTCTCCTATGGGTCAATGCTTTGGTTTGGTGTCCTCTGTTCAGAGTGCACATTTTTCCTAATCTCCCAGTCTGAAGTCTCCTCCACCTCTCCCTGAGTTATATCATCCTACCGTAACCAGTTTTATCTTTCATTTATTTATTTACTTTTACTTCTCAGTTTCCTCCAATTAGAAAGTAAGCTTTATTAGAGAAAGAATATTATCACTTGTGTTCACAACTCCCCCAACATCTAAACTAGACCTAACACAGTAGCTGTTGAATAAATAATATTTAAATCAGTGAATATTTTAATATTGTCATCTTGTATCCAGTTCACTATTCTTTCTTGCTTGAACTACAGCAAACCAGCTCACTGTTGGTATCACTGTAATATCCATACCTCTAATTCACTATATACTTAACGATCTTTTATTTATTAATTTTTTAAAAATTTTCTTTACTTTATTGTGTTGGTTTTGCCATACAGTGACATGAAATCGACATGGGTTTACATATGCTCCCCCTCCAGAACACCCCTCCCTCCTCCCACCCTGATTCCCTCCCCCTGGGTCATCTCGGTGCACCAGCCCCAAGCATCAGCCCTGGGCTGGCGATTGATTTCACATATGATAATTAACATGTTTCAATGCCATTCTCCCATATCATCCCACCCTTGCCCTGTTCCACAGAGTCCACGAGTCTGTTCTATACATCTGCGTTTCTTATGCTGTCTCGCATGCAGGGTTCTCGTTACCATCTTTCTAAATTCCATATATATGCGTTACTATACTGTATTTTTGTTTTTCCTTCTGGCTTACCTCACTCTGGATAATAGGCTCCAGTTCCGTCCACCTGAGTAGAACTGATTCAAATGAATTTTTTTTTAATGCTGAGTAATATTAATGATCTTTTAAAACTGCAATCTAAATATAACAGCCTCCTCTCTTTCATAAATACATACCATACAAGACCTGACTCAGTCTACTTCTCCATCTCATCCCCTGTCACTCTCCCTCTCTCTTTAAGTTCAATGTACCTCTTCTTCACCACCCCCACCAAATACACAAATAGTGAAAGATGGTTGGAGATGGCTTCACTACATTTTTCAGTCATCAGTATTCAGAAATGCTGGTAGTTTTCTACTCTTGCAACCTCACTATATTGCCTGTGCACTCTGCACCAGGATGTTTTTACAGGCTCCTTTTTAATTTGTAAAGAGAAGGAACAGGAGGCCCAAAGGTGATTACCAGTCAGAGAGGCTCATTATTAAAAAGGTCTGAGACTTGTGGCAAACGAATGACTGTAAGATACAGGTCAGATGGATTTTTCACTATTCAGGCTCAGGCTGAATTACAAAAATTAAATAGCACTCTAATTAACCAGACTAGTTAGTGCATAATTCAGCTCTCTGGAACTCCAGCTGATTGTGGTTTTTCAAAAATTGCATAACGTACAAATAACAAAAAGGAAAAAAAAAAATCCTGATCTGGTTGGTTTTCCATGTACAGACTTCAAGGGCAAGAAAACATTACAGATTTCTGCAAAAACAGAATTTTTCTTACTCTCTAGGAGGAAAAAAGGTGAATTCTGTTTTTCAAAGAGAATAAAGGATTAACCTCGTGAAGGATAAAAGAAGTTTTGCATTCTGTTGTTAACTGCACACACATCCTGATTTGGGCATTTTGGGACTACACGAGATGAATGAAAAGGATAGGCGATAAGATGAAAACAAAATTGTATCAAGTTTTATATCTACATCTGCCTTTCTGATTGCTCTCTGAAGGTGTAGGGTAGTCATTCTCCATCAAATGTAAGTGAACACAGGAATGAGCCCAAGATGAACCTAGGATTTGCTAAATAAAGAGAATGATAACATCAGCAACAATTACTTAAATTCCTGATAAAGAAGCACAAAATATGTTAGGAAACTTCTCAGGGAGACTTGAGATATGAGAGGGCACTGTGCAAATACTCCAGAAATTTTCGAATTATAGACTCTGCATATAAAACAAAAAACAAAATGAAGCCTGGTTTTACTATTGCACAAAAGAAGCACTGGGGAATCACCAAGAAATATGGGCAAATATAAAAGCTGATACATGGAGCAGGCCAGTGGTTCCTTTAGAAATTAAATAAAATATCAACAAAGGAAAAATATAACAAAATATGCTGTTTTCAAATACCTAAATTTTAAAAGTCAATGAAATATTTGAATTTGAGGGTTAATGTTATACTTTTTATAAGAAGTCACTTCATTTTTAAATTTTCACATACATGATTTCATATAATCCCATAATAACCCATTTTTTCCTATGCCTGTACCATCCCTCCACCTTCCCCTCTTTCTGTTGATAACCAGTGGTTTGTTCTCTATATCTGTGAGTCTACATCTCATTTTGTTTACTAGTTTGTTGCATTTTTTTAGATTCTACATATACTATATCATACAGTAATTTGTCTTTTGCTGTCTGACTTATTTCACTTAGCATAATGCTCTTCAAGTCCATTATGGATTTTTAAAAAATACCTTTAAGTAATAGATACACACTTTAGGCTTGTGATTTAGTTCTATACTACTAAAAAAATGGATTAGTTGTATTATTATGGCTATCACCCTGAATTTTTTGTTACAGATAGCAATGTCCATAGTTTCTCTCAACTTTAATGAAGGTCTGCTTATCATTGGATAATTTATTCATTTATGCAATAAACAAGTATTTATAAAATATTTTCTGTGTTCAAGACACTGCTTTCATGATAAAGAATATAATTTTCTTTATGGAGCTAACAGTCTAGTTTTAGAGGGTGGGAAGAGACACAGGCAAAAGGAAAATGTCAGATAATAAGAATTGCTATGAAGAATATAAAGCAGGATGATATGATGGAATAATACTGGTGGGTGAATGTGGCCATTTTAAAAGAATGGTCTGAGAAGGCCTCATTGAAGATGTGACATTCAATCTGAGACCTTTATGATAAGAGTGAAGCATGCAAAGTTCTCGGGGAAGATTCCAGGCGGAGAGAAGAGGGCAAAGGCCACAAAATGAAAACGTGTGATGTGCCTGAGGAACAGAAAGTCCGGGTGCCTAGAGTGTAGAAAATGTCAGAGGAATGTTGAGATGAAGGAGAAGATATTGCTGGGGGACGATAGGCCTTGGTAAATGTTGCAGTTTTATTTTCATCGCAGTAAGAGACCACTGGAGGGTGATTTGCAACTTGGAGGATTAATTTGTGACTATAGGACTTACTTTAAGAACTTTGAATTTCACAGCTAGGAAGACTTTTTTTTTCCCCCTCAAACAATAAGAAGATATGGGAAAAGATGGAAGATCTTGAGCCTCAGTGTTACATTGAAACTGGGGTTTAAGCCTTCAGATCTGGAGGCCACTCAGCAAGACACACTTTACATATTTAACTTATTAATCAGTGTGCCGGGCACTATTTTTAGGCACCGGGGATACAGCTGTGAATAAGAAAAGTTTCTTCAGACTCACAGATATAGAGAACAGACTTGTGGTTGCTAAAGAGGAAGGGAGACGGGGGAGGGATGGAGTCGGAGTTTAAGGTTAGCAAATGCGAACTGTTACATGTAGGATGGATAAAGAATGCGGTCCTACTGTATAACAAGGGGAACTATATTCCATATCCTGTGATAAGCCATAATGGGGTAGAATATAAAAAAGAATGTAAATATACATATATGTATATATTAAGTGAATCTCTTTACTGCAGCAGAAATTAACACAATTTTGTAACTATGTTTCAATTAAAACAAGTTTCTTGCCTTATATTCTAGGAAATAGAATAGAGGGAACATATTATAACACTGAGCACTTGCTGAGGGTTCTTTTTAATAAGCAGGTTTCTCATTGGTCTTTCAGCTTCAGGACCCAACTGTATTAAATTTATCAATTTTGATTGCCCTAGAACCCATTAAAATGCTTGACACGTAGTAGGTGCTCATTAATTAGCTGAACTGAATTAAAGATTAGCTTTCATCTCATTGATGCACAGTGTTTCATTCTATGAATGTCTTCTCTTTTTTTTTCAAAACCATATTCTATTTTTGAACATAAACATACTGGAAAATCATTTATTTCTGAGAAGGGTTTATGTTTTTACGGGCCTTTGCTATATTAGTCGCTATCCTATCCTCAATCTGTGACATGCAGTCTACCTTAATCCTGTGAACTTAAATCTCTATGGCATGTATCTATTTAAATGATGAAATGTGAAATCAGATAAAGTCCCCAATTTTTGATAAACAGTGTTTTTCGTAGCCACCTAAAATACTCAGTTTTGCCTTTGCATATCATAAAGGAAATCATGAAATAGAGATTCTCTGTTCTTTCTTGTTTTCCATTTACACATCCTATTATTTTAAAAGTGCGCTGATTTATGATTATTGCAAAAGGTAGTTTAAAATACCATGTCATTTTGGTCTTCCTTTGGATTTTCCCTTCACTCTCTATGGTCCAGGTCCAAAGAACCATGGACAGTTCTCCCAAAGTGCCATGTTCTCTTTCATGGTACCCATTCAAGAAGATTGAATGTCTTTTTCTCTCTTCTCCTCCCTTTCATGGACTTTATCTCCAACCTTTTGGTCTTAGCTTAACTGTAACCATTTCTAAAAGACTTTGTTTAACCTTCCATATCTGGATTAGCAGCTTATGTTTGTCTGATTACCAACTTTGTCACATGCTATTGTTATTTCTGTTACTCTAAGTTTCTTTTCTAGACTATAAACTCTCCAAGGGCTGGGACTTGATTGTATTTACAATTCTGAGGCCACATTTTGACTCACTGACTATGGAAGAATGGACCTACTATAACAAAAAAAATCTACTGAGTGAATGAATAAATGGATAATTAGCCATCATTTTCTAAGGCAAATGATAATTTGTTCTCATTGTTTGGTACATTAAACTGAAGGTCTTTGTTCATACCTATGGCTTTCCTAGTCTGCCAAGTTCTATATTTAGAATTTTCTTTATTTTGTATATTATGATACTTGTGTTAATTCAGAGCAATACAGCTTTTTTAAGTCTGGGGTAGAAAAGAAAGAAGACAATTTACTACTGGTATAAATGTGCTCTTAGGACCCATTTCTCAGGAAAAGCAGATTGGAAAGAGTGGTAGTTGAAGATTGAAGGGCAGGAGTCATTAAGGGAGTGAACCAAGAACCAAGAGTTTCCACATTGACTTGTTCCTCTGACATTCTGGCTCACAAAAGCTCTGGCTTGACTGTTGACAGTCAGCATGTGAGAACTGAGGTTTCTACTTCTTTGTACAGGACATCTTGTGTGGTTGTATGAGGAGTGAGAGATGGTGTTTTTGTCTCATGAATAAAAACTGCATTTTGATATTGCTGACAAAGGACTAAAGTTACTAAACCAATGATATACTCCTGGGGAATATGTTGGGGTAAAAATTCACTTTTTTCTTTCTTTTTTTCCCTCTCCTAGCTCTTCACCAGTGTTTAATTCAACCTGAGGAACCAAGAACTGAGGAGGAAGGAAGTAATTGACATTCAAAGCCTCTATTTTTAGACACCTTTACACTTTTCTTTTGCGTCTAACTAGCAAGGATTTTTCCAAACAAGCTTTTAATTAGCAGGTGAGTTTAATTGATATCTGGGTTTCTCAGAAGGGGAAGGGACCTCAATGTGGAGGAGGAGGAGGGAGGGCTTCCATCATTCTCACAATAGAAGACCATTAATTCATTTGCACCTGGATGCTTTAAAAGATCCATTTACTGTAGGGAAGAAAGAAGGCAGAGACTCGAAAGGCTGGAATCTGTCAGAGAAGAAAGAGAGGCACTATAATTTAACATGCTATCTGGATGATTTAAACCTTGGAGAAATATTGCTACTGATGACCATATATAGAAACTAACCTGTTTGCATACAGCCAGGTCCTGTCCGAGTGCTGAGAAGAGATTAATGTTTCAAAATCAATGAGGTTAACATTTTTTAAAAAAGTTTTTAGTTGGCAGGAAAGTGAAAAATAAAACATATAGGTAAATAACTTCCATTGGTCTTAAAAGAATATTAATATAAGCAAATGTGAGAATGTTTTAAAAGTGAAATCCTGGGTGGTCTTGCTATTTATGGAGGCAGGAGAGAACACATATCCTGTGTTCAGTTTTGCAGAGTGACATGTTGCAGGAGGCATTGGGGGTGGGGGTATATAAGTCATGAATCATAAACCATTGGTTGCACACAACAGCAACCAATACTGAGTAAAGTAAGTAGAAAAGCCAAAGGATAAATTAAAATCATATTGGCTATATCACAAAATCAAATGAATGGCTGAAGAGAAGGATAGGAGCTAGAGAAGTTCAGAAAGCTAGATAAGAAACTAGTGGAGGGTATGATTGGTATCTGATTGGTGAAATTTGATTAAAATCTGTCCCCTCCTCCCCCCATTGACAGGGGAAGCGAGATACTTCCATTCAACCAATATCACCTTTGGTGAGGGACAAAGTGTTCATCAAGTACAAAATTCTAGATGCTGATACAGTTTTGACCTACTTTAAATGTGTATAAACACACATGCACATGTCACCTGTACACGCAGATGTAGACATCCATGGTCACAACATTGCAATTACCAGATTTTCTTCTGCTATTCCAGCACCAGAACTCCCTGCCTGTCTCAGGATGATTATAGGTGTTGAGCAGGCATGTTGAAGCCCTGTGCCATGTCAGACATTGTTAAAGTGCATAGTGTCCATTAGCCTGAGTGGAAGTTTGCTGTCCAGAGGGAGAAAATTCTCCTTTGATTCCCTGCAGCTAGCAGCCATAAAAATATGGCTGCACTTTTACCCTTTAAGATGCCTTTTCAGATTATTTGATATTTATTCTTTAAAAGAGCCTTAAATAATAGCCTGGACCCTGCTGAGTTCACCACAGAACTGTCAGAGACTTGTATTTATTGGACAAACAGTAGTTACATAGAACGCAGAGTCCTAGAGGAAAAGCCAGCTACATAAACATCTCCTGCCCCCAAATATCTGCTTCAGTGATGGGTCCAACCTGAAATTTTTATTGAGTATTATCTGTTTGTAACGGGAAGATACAGTTCATTATTTAAGAAAGAACCCACCCTCTTCACGATAAATTTAGGACATTCCTCATACATATCCTGAAGACTCTATCTCCTTTTCTTCATTAGAAAACAAAATGAGTGAGAATGTTTGGAAGACTTTTGCATGACCTCATGGTTAGTCCAAGTGGAAATGCATTACTATCTTTAACAGAGTATTTAGATTCATAACTTGGCTTATGTATAGGTGCTGTGTGTATTTGTAACAGAAAAATCTGAAGAGAACAGCATATCCAATTACAGTTCTGCCTTGTATGATTTGTGGTCTTCTCTGTGTATCCTTCACTAGAATGTAAGCAGTGCGAGTTCGCAGAGCAGACAGCTCCTGTAGTCTAGCCTGTGCTAGTGATGGGAAGGTAATGAAAATAAGGACCCTCAAAGGTTGTAATTGGTGATCCAGCCTCCCTGACCACATGGAAATTAATCAGCCAGATGTTCCCTACCCAACTGTAAAAGGGGAATAATGTGGGAGACTGAGTTTTCAACCTTCCCCAGGTGTGCACATTTGAGCAGGGAAAAGTGACTATGAGTGACATGCTGACAGGCGCAATCCCCATGTTCCACAGTGCCCTTGTGTATCTGTTATACATTTAGGATTTTTCCCCTGAGGCACTTCAGAGATATGAAAATAGACAAGGAACTAAACCAAAAGACCCTTAAAAATAGAAAAACTTAGTTGAGAAGTTGTGAATTTTGTATTATGTGAATATTAATTGTATTGTTATTTAAGGTTATATTTATACCTGTTGCTGTTGACTCTTGTTATAATTATATCAGGCCCTGTACCAAGCGTTTACATTTTGTAGATAACCTTCACGACCTTAGCAGTGGATACTTACACCATCTTGTTTTTTAGATGCATCAGTTGGAGTTCAGAGAGATTAAATCAATCTTTCATAGTTACACAGAAAATAAGAGAGCACATCTTGAGGATCTAATATCAGAGCCATGGGCTTACCTACTAAGCTAGATAGTTTCCAAAAGAGCAGGTTTATTCACCTCTTCAAGGTAAGGTGATAAGCCCAGTATTTGCACTATCTCATTTAATCCTCAAAACCACAGAGAGATACAAAAATATGTCCCCATTTCACAGAGAAAAATATAGAGTCAACAAGAGATGGAATTTGACCAAGTTCCCAAGTAACTATGGAACAGAGGAAGCACTCAAATTTACTCTCCCCTGACTGCAAAGCCAGGTGTTAACCACTGTGAAGCTGTACCACAGAAAGAATACTTCTTTTGAAATTGAAAATATAACTTTGTTACTCTGATTTAAGTCTGATTTCCTTCCTTGTCCATATTCAAATGCTTACGTTCCCAGCAAAAGTGATTATCCTGCCGTCTTCTCCTCTGCAGCATTTCCTTGAGCTTCAATTTTGAATGGAGCCCAAAATGTCCCCTGATTATTCCATGCAGTTGCCCTCAAGGACTATTTAGGAAGAAAATGTTGTTCTTCTAATAAAACAGCACAGCTGTCTCAAAGAGCTTTTAATCCATCTTTTTAAAAGATGTGGACTTTCTAAAATAATGTCGCCCCCATTTGTCTTCTCTGAAAGAAGATATTTCAAACCCAGGAGCACCTATCATAATAAACCATTAAGATGACTCCAGCCTTTCAGTGTATTTTTAGAATTTCATATTTCACCAAATGTTGTTATATATAATTCATGGTGGTGGGATATGATGGGCTATGACATTTATCTCATTTGCAAAGAAAGACCAAATAACTCATTGTCCCACATACACAAATAAATTATTCTTGTCCCCAAGCATAAGATTCTGTTTTGTTAGTTTCCTCACCTTAATGGATTTTATTTTCTACATTAATACTTTTTGCAAAAGACTCTGACCCTTAATATAAGTTTGGCTATTGTGAAGGAAGGAAAATCCCTGGAAACCAGACCGATCAAAAAATGAAGCATTAACAAAGCAGTCTATACATCTAGAAGTAAAAGGAGGTCTTGAGTGATAATTATTTTGTAGAATTTCATTTAGCGCTTTTGTCACGCTGAGAAAAACACGAAGAGAAAGCTTAAATTTTCCCTGCCCTTTGAGTGGATACTATCTATGTCAGCTCAAGGAGGGCTCAAAGTTCTGTTTTTCTTCTTTCTTTAGTTTTAAATGGTCCTATATTTGATTCTCACATTACAGTGCTATACTTGATTCAAGAACTTCTAAAAACTAAATTTGAGAGTCTTAATGTGATGCTTTAGTCTATATGACATTTAAACATATATATGAGTGTGTATAAGTGGATTTTTTTCCCTAATTGAATTGTAACAGTATGTTGAGAATATGCCTCACTAAGTTTTGTCTGTATTTTCACTTCTTATTCTTCATAGGCATGCATATTTCTTAAGGTTTTTAATCTTACCTGGTGTGAATTTTAGTCTGTGGTGTCCTAGTTGATTAACCTCCTTGAGATAGATAGTTCTTATTCTTTCTTGCTTTCCCAATTCATTGGACATTCATAAAAGCACTCGAGAACTCTTTTGCAAATGGAAGTGAAATTAATTTAATGCATTTTTAAGCCTTTTGTCATGAAAGTTTCTAAGCACATATTCATAGAATGACTAAAGATATACATAAATGCTTTTATTATAAGCAGCCAATATATAGTATATAAGTAATATAGAGAGAGCACTTAAATTTATGTTTATATATACATAAGCTTACACAAAATAGCTTACTTGATGTAAGCATCATTACATACTTATATATTTATCTAACTACAAATAATTATATAGTTACAGTAGATGGTAGATAAAGCATGTATGTGTTCTTTTTGCTGAATGTTTGTGTGTGGGGGGTGTGGTTATGTAAATCTTTAGTGCATCAAGAGGCACTGATGGCTTAGCTGTAATCTTTTATCAGAGAATATATAGGACAGAGGAGGGAAAAAACATCCAAGTTAATAGTTCTAGTATCAGCAGTTACCACACCTCAGCTGGACCTCCTGGATTTTGATATCATCTGAGTACAAAGCTAATAATAATTTCAAAAGTTAGATGGCCACTGGCCTGCATTAAGAGCTCCACAGAAGGGGCTTTTTAGAGCCCACTGCAGTGGAGAGTTTTAGAGTAGTGAGACAGCTCTGCTAACATCCTTTTAATAACATCTTTTGAGGCAGCCAAATTGCTACCTACTTGACCATTTTGCATTAATTCTGGTTATTTTTCAGTAATCAGATGATTAGGACAATGAAACAACCCATGGTAATTCAATGGATTCTACAAAATGTAATTGCTTACTTGGACATAGAGTAGCCAGTAAAATTATACTGATTAATGCCTTTAATATTTAACATAAAGATTGAGAGGTAGAAAATTGCACAAATGGGACTAGATGAAAATATAAAGTCCTTAGGGAGGGTAGCAACGGAGCTGAATACATTTTACGTGTCTCTGAGGTGCCAGTTCCTCTGAAGGTATGTTACACTTCCAGTCTTATTTAATTCTTATCCTTAGAGGGTAAATTGATTGTTTCTAGTTTTCAGATGAAGATATTGAAATTTGGAGTGTTTAAGTGACTTGCCAATGTATTTACTTCTAAGAGGGCTTCTCTGGTGACTCAGATGGTAAAACATCTGCCTGCCATGCAGAAGACCCAAGATGCATCCCTGGGTCAGGAAGATCCCTTGAAGAAGAGAATGGCTACCCACTCCAGTATTCTTGCCTGGAGAATCCCTTGGACAGGAGCCTGGTGGGCTACAGTCCATTTGTTCACAAAAAAACCAGATACAATGGAGCGATTAACACTTTGACCTACTTCTAAGAAGTCTCTCTCTTTCCACTTTCAGTCTGGATAAAAGCATTGTTGATTGCTGTCATCCTCTTCCTAAGCCCATGAATTTAAGCTTCTTGAGGACTTGGACTTTATCTTATTCTGTATTATACTCCAGAGTCTGATACATTCATCAAATGCATTCAACCCATATTTCTTAAATGCCCGATATATGCCAAGCCTAAGAAACAATGAAAACAAACAAACAGCACTCCCTGTCCTCCAAAAGCCAACATTTTAGTGTAGGGAGGCAACAAGTAAGCATAATTGTTAAGTAAACTATATACGATGTTAAAGGGAAAAATGCACCATGGAAAATAATAAAGCAGAACAGGGGGCTAGGAAGAGCGTGATCAGGGAGTTTTGGCAGAGAAATGGACATCTGAACCAAGACCTGAGCAAGTGAAGAAGGAAGCCATGAGGACAGGTCAAAGGAAGAGTGTCTCCCTAAGCAGAGGGAATAGCCTGTACATGTGTGTGAGCTGGAAACAGGCCTGATTTGAGTGAGGACAGCAGGAGGCAAGTGTGGCTGGAAAGCACTGAATGAGGCCCAGAAGACTGCCGTGTCGGAGCAGACAGCTGGTAGAAGAGGAGGGTGAAAACTCCTAAGCCATTGTAGGGAATATACACTGAGTGAGATGTGAAGCCCATGGAAGCTTGAACAAAGGATATGGTGTGACCTGACTTACCTTTCCTCAGATGATCACAGATGGCCACATAGAGAGCAGACCAAAAGAGGTCGAGAATGGAAGCAGGGAGAATATTTGGAAAGTCTTAAAGTAGTACAGGGAAGCGTAATCACATGTGGTTTGAGCTGAGGGTATGTGACAGTGAAGGTGGTGAGTAGTCTGAGCCATCTGAACGCAGAGTTCCAGAGAAGAACAGGAGAGATAAGAAAGCCATCCTCAGTGATCAGTGCAAAGAAATAGAGGAAAACAAGAGAATGGGAAAGACTAGAGGTCTCTTCAAGAAAATTAGAGATATCAAGGGAACATTTCATTCAAAAATGGGCCCAGTAGAGGACAGAAATGGTATGAGCCTAACAGAAGCAGAAGATACTAAGAAGAGGTGGCAAGAATACACAGAAGCACTGTACAAAAAAGATCTACACGACTCAGATAATCATGATGGTGTGACCACTCACCAAGAGCCAGACATCCTGGAATGTGAAGTCGAGTGGGCCTTAGGAAGCATCAGTATGAACAAAGCTAGTGGGGGTGATGGAATTCCAGTTGAGCTATTTCAAATCCTGAAAGATGATGCTGTGAAAGTGCTGCCCTCAATATGCCAGCAAATTTGGAAAACTCAGCAATGGCCACAGGAGTGGAAAAGGTCAGTATTCATTCCAGTCCCACAGAAAGGCAATGCCAAAGAATGCTCAAAGTACTGCACAATTAATTGCACTCATCTCACACGCTAGTAAAGTAATGCTCAAAATTCTCCAAGACAGGCTTCAGCAATACGTGAACTGTGAATTTCCAGATGTTCAAGGTGGTTTTAGAAAAGGTAGAGGAGCCAGGGATCAAATTTCCAACATCTGGATCATTAAAAAAGCAAGAGAGTTCCAGAAAAACATCTATTTCTGCTTTATTGACTATGCCAAAGCCTTTGACTATGTGGATCACAATAAACTGGAAAATTCTGAAAGAGATGGGAATGCCAGACAACCTGACCTGTCTCTTGAGAAACCTGTATGCAGGTCAGGAAGCAACAATTAGAACTGGACATGGAACCACAGACTGGTTCCAAATAGGAAAAGGAGTGCGTCAAGGCTGTATATTGTCACCCTGCTTATTTAACTTATATGCAGAGTACATCATGAGAAGTGCTGGGCTGGAAGAAGCACAAACTGGAATCAAGATTGCCAGGAGAAATATCAATAACCTCAGATATGCTGATGACACCACCCTTATGGTAAAAAGTGAAGGGGAACTCAAAAACCTCTTGATGAAAGTGAAAGAGGAGAGTGAAAAAATTAGCTTAAAGCTCAACATTCAGAAAACTAAGATTATGGCATCTGGTCTCATCACTTCATGGCAAATGGGTAAGGAAACAGTGGAAACAGTGTCAGACTTCATTTTTCAGGTCTGCAAAATCACTGCAGATTGTGACTGCAACCATGAAATTAAAAGATGCTTACTCCTTGGAAGGAAAGTTATGACCAACCTAGACAGCATATTAAAAAGCAGAAACATGTCAGTAGAACTGATTCAAATGTATTCTTTATAATGGCTGAGTAATATTTCATTGTGTATATGTACCACAGCTTTCTTATTCATTCGTCTGTTGATGGACATTCAGGTTGCTTCCATGTCCTGGCTATTGTAAACAGTGCGGTGATGAACACTGGTGTACATGTGTGTCTTTCAATTCTAGTTTCCTCAGTGAAAAACAACAATACAGTATACTAACACACATATATGGAATTTAGAAATATGGTAACAATAACCCTGTATGCAAGACAGCAAAAGAGATGCAGATGTATGGAACAGTCTTTTGGACTCTGTGGGAGAGGGCAAGGGTGGGATGATATGGAGAATGGCATTGAAACATGTAAATTATCATATGTGAAATCAGTCGCCTGCTCAGGTTTGATGCTTGATACAGGGTGCTCAGGGCTGGTGCACCAGGATGACCCAGAGAGATGAAATCAGGAGGGAGGTGGGAGGGGCGTTCTGGAAGGGGAACACATGTATACCCATGGTGGATTCATGTCAATGTATGGCAAAACCAACACGATAATGTAAAGAAAATAATAAATTAAAAAAAAAATTTTTAACAATCAGAGACATTACTTTGTCAACAAAGGTCTGTCTAGTCAAGGCTATGGTTTTTCCAGTAGTCAATGTATGGATATGAGAGTTGGACTATAAAGAAAGCTGAGCACTGAAGAATTGATGCTTTTGAACTGTGGTGTTGGAGAATACTCTTGAGAGTCCCTTGGACTGCGAGGATATCCAACAAGTCCATCCTAAAGGAGATCAGTCCATGGTGTTCATTTGAAGGACTGATGTTGAAGCTGAAACTCCAATACTTTGGCTACCTGAAGTGAAGAGCTAACTCATTTGAAAAGACCTTGCTGCTGAGAAAGATTGAGGGCAGGAGGAGAAGGGGACAACCAAGGATGAGATGGTTGGATGGCATCACCGACTCAATGGACATGAGTTTGGGTAAACTCGGGAGTTGGTGATGGACAGGGAGGCCTGGTATTCTGTGGTTCATGCGGTCGCAAAGAGTTGGACCCGATTGAGCGACTGGACTGAACTGAACTGAAGTGTAATTCTGGATATATTCTAAATATAAATCTGACACCAAATATAAATGGGTTATGAATATCAAAGGCCAGTCAAAGATAACCTCAAGAAGTGTGGCCCGAACTTCTGAAAAGATGGGGTTACATTTTAACAGAGGGTCCATCTATTGCAAGACCGAATGTTCTGGGCAAAAGATGTGGACCTGGGTTTTTGGCATGCTAACCTCAAGATGCCTGGTAAACATCTTACCTGAGATACTGATTAGTCTGGTGACTGGAAATCCACCATCATCTGGAGTCCAAGAAAAAATTGGGGCTTGAGGTATATAAATAGATATATATATATCTATTGTCATTGCTATAAAAATTATATCAAAAAGACATAATGTTGAATGAAATCTCCATGGGAGTTAGCGTGGGCTCAGTGGATACTAGCTCTTAATTGATACATGAATGGATGTGTATAATAGAGCTGAGATTGGAAGAAGCCTAGTTTGCTTGACTTCCAAGACAGTGTGTTTGTTATTCTTTATGTATTTTCAGATTTTTAGTTGGCATCAAGGAAAAATTTCTGGTTATTTTAAGGAGCAATGATAACAAAAAGAATTCATGTAAAAGATACTGGGGCACTTACAGAATTTTTTGAGGGAACTAGAGAACCATGTTCAAATGCTACGTAAGCAGAAATGGAGGTTAAAATTTCAGTAATTTAAAAGAAAAAGGTCATCAGTATATCAGTCTTAGCACCAGAGAAACAGTGGTGATGGTACTAAGGATATTTGATATTAAGGAAAAGGGGATCCTTTTTAATCAGTGTCTGCAATGTGACAGAGCATTAGCTTATTTAATCTTCATACCATTTTTATGAAATGCACATTGCTCTCCTTACTCCAAAGATGAAGAAACGGAGAGTCAGGGGAGTTTGTTAGTCCTGGTGGGTCACATAAATGATGGGTACCAGAGTCTGGATTCTGATCCGGATTTGTCTCATTCCCAAGTCCACACTTCTCCCATTTTACCAGACTACCTTTCTAAAGTGGTTAAGAGTTGGGCCTGAAATGTGTGTGTGTGTGTATATATATATATGTGTGTGTGTATATATATATGTGTGTGTGTGTGTGTATATATATATACTTTATTCATTCAGAAGAAGCCTTGCTTTCTTTTCAGTATACTGTGAGTTCAGCAGGGCTGATGGCTTTTTCCTGTTTAGTAGAAAGGAAAACTAGAGCTAAATGACCTGACCCAACTTGACTCCCTCTAAAAGCAGACCTGAGATTTGGCTTCTGGTTTGCTGAATGCGAGTCCAAGCTCTCGCCCCACCACTGTGAACTAAGTTTGCAAAACTAATTATGATCCTAATGAATACATCTCTACCCTTTTGCAGTGGTTTCTTACAAGTTATTGATTGCCTTCAATACCGGTATAAATGAATTAACTCAACACATTTATTTATTAATTGTAAAGCTGAATATTTTGGACAATCTAGCAGTACCTCTTTTATGCATTTCTGTGTGACTTTGATCCTGTGACAGTATTTTCCCCTTATGCTACATGAGTCTTTTGGATTCTAATATATTTCACTTTTCACTGAATTTTTAACTTTTCTTTAATTGCTTCCTCCCCCGCTTAGTCACACTTATTTGGAAATAAGAAACCTCTCTTTTTCTCCAGGTTCTGTCATTCTGATGTGGACAATCAATCTCTCTTGTCAATATAATATTTCTCTGCCTGCTTTGTCATTTATTTTTGTATTGGATTGTCTTTTACTTTATTTCTCTGGTCCCTTTTCTTTTGAATCTTTAAAAAGTTTATTTCTCCCTACTGAATCGTTTCAGTTTGGTGGAATGAGATTGTGCCGACTTTTTCTCCTTCAAACTGTTAACGTTTATCAGGAGATTAACATCTTTATTTTTTGCCTCTGAAGTCTCCTGAACATTTTCTCCCAGTCATTTATATTTTCTTTCTTGTGTTCGTGGTTCTGTGTTGTTAAAGTTTTTGATGGCCTGTTCTCTACCTATCTTTTAGTTTGTCCTGTTTTCCTACTCCAGCTTGTTGGATGGTTTTATTCTTCAATTTTTTACATGACGATATCAGAAGTTGTCGCTACCAGATACAGTCGAAAAATTATAAGTCCTCTGCTCTGTTCCGCTCTCTGCACATGTTTATTAGTAAATAGATAGTATTCGAAGAGTTTCCATTCTTATACTAGGCTTGTCCAGAGTTTCATTTATTAAAAAAGTGTTTCCATCAAAAAGAAACTATATCTCAAAATAGGACTCAGTTTTATGAAAACTTACTGTGGTTTTGGCAGTCTGCAATGATTTTTTTTTTGAGTTTTTACTTCACATGGAGTTATTTAAAGTTTTGATATTTTAAAAATTAATGAGGATTAAAAAGGATAACAACTACAGACAAAAGTCATTTTGTGGTAGGCATTTAACTTGAGTGAATAGAGTTGATAAATTTGAGCCACCAGTTGGAAGTGGTGGACAGTGAGCTTTGAAGTTAAGCAGATTTGAGTTTGAATCCTGGTTTCAATTTTTCCAAGGTTGTGGCCTTTGGGTAAATTATATTTCTCATCTCCAACTTCTCTTTTTTCTTAAAACTGGGATAATTGTATCTGCTCTGTGAACAGTTGGAAGGCTAAATGTTATATCACAGATAAACATTTTATTTTATTCATAAATAAACATGTTAGTATTTTAAGGTGCTCCATAATTTATAGCCATTGTTATTATTATTTTACATAAGATGTTAACTTTTCTAGTCTTTTTTAAATTTGAAATCATTTCCAAAAGTAGCCATGACTACTTTTCTCCCACCCCTTCAATTTGAGAACATTTGTCTTCTTCTTATATTCATTGTTTTATAATTAAAATTTGAATACATATGTGTCTTAATAGGAAAGAAAATACATAACAACCTAGAGATGATTTGACAGCTGTAAGTAAAAAGTTGATTTTTCTTAAGGGAAAAAGCTTAAAAATGGTTAACTATTTCTGAATTATATCATCACAAAGTAGTGAAAAATCATTATTAAGGAAAGTCTGAATAAACCCTTTATTAAGGTGCATTAAAAACTGGTATAAGAAATCTAATGAAACAGGAGTTTACATAACCTCATGGAGTTAATGCTAAAGAGAGACTCATTTCCTCAGTCCTTATGAAGCCCTCTGCAGATAGCCTCCTCAATAATTTCAGTTACAATTAGGAGTTAAGAGCATGACCCAAAAAAGAATCCCATTCTCCTTAGTCAATGTTTTATGAAAAGAGAACAAAATTCCAATTGTGAAAGTATTGTCTTTGCAGTCAACTCCGTCTACGTTCCAAACATTTATCACTCATCCTGATGTCCTTGAATGTTGTCCTTCTCCTGGCTAAACAGTACACTGTACTTGATATACACCTCACCTCAGCTTCAACAAGTCAAAACATCTCCATCCCTTCTCACCACTCACCTAAATTGTTCCCCTAACTGTATTTTATCAGCTATGTCAGTGCTCCTGGTATCTTACTAATCCTGTAAGTCATCTTATTCTATCTTTCATTGTCTCTATGACCTTGTTTTCTAACCCTTCTGATTCCACTTTTATATCCTTGACTGACAATTTCATGTGTGCACATTGATATTCTGCTTGCTTCAGTACCAGTAAAATCTCTGGGAGGTGCTTTCAGATAAAGCACTTCACAAACAAATCTATTAACATGTATAAAAATCAGAGCTGTTTATTATCAGCATAGAGTGGCCTAAAGGCAGCAGGGGCTCAGAAACACAACATGATCCCCACTTATTTTCACTATGAGGGATTCATTAAATACTTCTCTTAAAGATGAAATATTTTGGAATCTTGCAAACACCTACCTGTAGACTTTCTTTTGTCCCTTTCTTAGTCTAGCTCTGTAGTTCTAAAAACTTTGTCCATTAAAAAAGGTAGTCTTTAGGGTTGTATGTATAAATGTCACATGAGGTGAATCTCCACCATGCTGTAAGTTACGAGAGATTTAAATGATTTCATGATGAATTTTGCTTTACATGCTGCTTTCATATCTAAACATTGCTTAATTTGGGACTTCATGGTCCCCTTTCTTGCCTAGTTAGGGAGTCATTTACTAACTACAGAATGGGCTCAGTGGTAAAGAATCCACCTGCCAATGCAGGAGACATGGGTTCTATCCCTGAGTTGGGAAAATCCCCTGGAAGAAGGAATGGCAACCCACTCCAGTATTCTTCCCATGGATTCTCTGAGGAGCTAGGTGTGCTATAGTCCATGGTTTCACAAAAGAGTTGGACAAGATTTAGCGACTAAACAACAGCAACTACAGAATAAATTTCAAGTTCTTTAATCTCTTACTTAATTCTTCAACCTCATCTTTTTTCCTTCCACAGAACCTCAGAGGCATCACATCAGGGTTGTTCATTTTTCCATACAGACTGCTTCCATGTTGGAAACTTGCCCCAATCCCCTATGTCTGTAATAATCTCCCTCCATTTCCACCTAGAGCATCCTTATCTATATGGTGCCCATTGAATTGGTCACTCACAGCTAGAAATAAGGTCTCCTTCCTCTGAATTGCACACTCTGGTGTCTAGCACACTCTCATCACTTATCTCCACCATGCAAATTTTGGGAAAGTGAACAGTGTGGAAAACAAAAGGAAAAAATGACTCATTATCTTACCTCCAGGGACAATAACTGTTAACATTCAGTAGTATAGGTCTAAGGTTTTTTCCTCCTCTCTTATGTATCACCATCCTTCTCATAATTAAAAGCAGAAGTAGAAATGCTATCGTTATTATGTGTCAGATATAATTTTGTAATTTTACAGCTATTGTATTCTGCAATCTTCATAACTGCTGTAGGAGTATCTTATGCTTATCCTCATTTAATAGAAAAGAAACCCAAAGCTTAGATATGTTAGATCAGTTTCCCAAGGTCACAAAGCTAGAAAGAGGTGGAAAGTGAGTATGAGTCCAAGTTTGCTCCTCTTCAGAGTTTTCAGTGTTAACTACAACCCAGTGCTGCCTCTTTATATGTAGATGCTGCTAGTTTTTCATATATATGTATATATATATATATATATATTTATTTATTTATAAAACTATTAAAACTTTTAGACAAGATGGAAAAATGATATTTCTAAGACTAAAACTCTCCCTTAAGGAGATGCTGGTGAATCATGATCTTACAAGGGGAGACATAATAATAATTATGGGTTCACACCTTGATGGATGGTGCTTACCACACACCAGGCAGTGTTCTAAGTGTTATAGACTTGTTTCATCCTCACAGTAACTCCATGGGATAAATACTGAATCAATCTAATGCTATTGGGATGCCTCAGCTTATAAAAGTGGAGAAGGAAATGGCATCCCACTCCAATATTCTTGCCTGGAGAATTCTATGGACAGAGGAACCTGGCAGGCTATAGTCCATGGGGTTGCCAAGAGTCAGACATGACTGAGCGACTAACACACTCACAGCCTATAAGAGAACACTACACTATATATATTGTATTGCATGTTATTATTATGTAGTTATAACTAATGCTGTATACATATGTGCATGTATAAACATATGTGTTTGTGTGTGTGCATGCGTGTGAGCTCAGTTGCTAAGTCATGTCTCACTCTGTGACCCAGTGGACTGTAACTCACCAGCCTCCTCTGTCATGGGATTCTCCGGGCAAGAATACTGGAGTGGGTTGCTGTGCCCTCTTCCAGGCGATCTTTCCAACCCAGGGATCAAACCTGTATCTCCTGCATTGCAGGCAGATTCTTTACTGCTGAGCCACCAGGGAAGCTCATATATATATATGTATACATACACACACACACATACACACACACACACACACACACACACACACACACACACACACACATATATTTTTGGCTTCTAACCTTGTGTTGTTACTCATTTTTCTTATTATAACCACAGTGTTCTTACCTTGACATAATATGACATTAAATATGTAATCAGCAGCTCAAAAACAGGGTATGATTCTTGAACCAGTTCTGTTTATAGAAGCAAGGCACTAACTTTAATTAACTTTAACTAGGACTGCTTACAGCTCCATGTGAAAAGAGACACAAAAAGGCCCATTAACTCTGAACATCATTTCTGTGTTTTTGCTTCTGTATGCCCTCAAGATAGTACTTTTTCCCTGCTGTTCTTTGATTTTTGCCTTTTTCCCCCTTTTTTCAAAATGTATTAGCAAAGGATCTGAGTCTAAAATTAGTCATGCATCCACTATAGCTTTTTAGTTGATCTAAACATATTATTTCTAGAGAAACAGAAAATTTTGAGGAAAATTCTATTTTAAATGTTGAAAAACCCTGTTTTTAGGAATTCTTTCATCCAATTTATGGGTCATTATTTGATCTCGATTTTTTTCCTGAGAATGTGTGAGTCCGTGTGTTTTAAAGATCCTTTTTAAACAATTCTCGCTCTAAAGCAGTTGTCTTAAACATGGTAACAGCAGGATCTCACTCTCCCTGTATTACATGCTCGCCTGCCGAGGGTCTGGAAGAATAAAAATGGCGAACTTTCAAATATTTAACATGCAATTGTAAAAACCTGCTACGTGATTCCACAGGAAAACATTTTATGAAAACTAGCATTTAAAATGACTTTCTGCTGTTTTCATGACTCTAGACTTTGCAGGAACGCTTCAATGACAGCTGAAGCGGAGCATTTAGCAGTTACCGTCCTTTTTGTATTCTGTGCCAGGCACAGGGCTCTTTTCCTCTTGAAAGTTTTATCATGTACAAGGCTATTAACATTATGAGAATAGGCTGAAACATGAATAAATCCTGAGACTTACTGATGATGTCATTACATCGGTCAATAAAATACATAGAGGGAAAGGCTTCCCACGCTACCAGGCTCGGCTAACTAAATCAGGATACACGAGCAATTAACTCTTTAATTAAGATGAATGGGTGACATTAGCCCTCCTTAAACTCTGCTCGTCAGCATTTACAAATAGAAAAAGACGGATGCCTCCTTACCAAGAAGTGTAGGTTTTATTTTTCCTTCATTGACACAGTCTTGTTCTTCCTACTTTGTAAAGAAAGTCACCGAACTATAGGGTGGTCAGGGAGATTATAACAGGTTCATTTCATCAGTCATATCTCTTACTGCTTAAGGACCCCGTATTGGAATCTATTAGGTTTTTTTTATAAAGTTAACTTTATCACCATTATTATTGAACACAATTGCTTTGCTGCTTTCCCCACTGCCCATGAGGAACAATCATGTCAGAATCTCCACAGTAAATGCAGTGCAGCATGGATACATTACCCACCCATTTCTTCCAACAGCTGGTCAGTGTTACCTGCTACTTTGTCAACAGTGTGACTCAGAAATGCAAGCCTAGAAATTTGTGTTCCAGTTCTGCTGTGTCTCTAGTTAACCTTAGGACCCTAGGCAATGTATCTCTGAACCTCCATCTTCCTCATCTGTAAAATTTGGTTACTAGAGCACTTAATCCTATAATTCTCTTTCAATAATATTTAACCCAATAAAAAGGAAATCAAAGATATGACTAATTCTAGGAATAGAGTGTCTAGTCTAGCACTGTCCAATAGAAACATAAGGTGATCCATATATGCAATTTAAAATTCTCTAAAGGCCACATTAAAAAAGAAACAGTCATATTAATGTTGCTATTTTGTGGTGGTTGTTGTTCAGTCACTAAGTCATGTTTGACTCTTAGTGACCTTATAAGACTGTAGCATGCCAAGCTTCCGTGACCTCTGCTATCTCCCAGAGTTTGCTTATGATGCTATCCATGTATGTGCTAGTTTATTTAACCCAATATATACAAAGCATTATTTTAGCATGTGATCATATATGTACACACACGTACTACATATTTAAACAGGCATATATGTATATATACACATATTTATACAAACATGATTATATGATCTATTTCATATACGACCTGTTTAAGTCCTATGCTAAGTTGCTAAGTTGTATCTGACTCTTTGCGACTCCATGGACCCACCATGCTCCTCTGTCCGTGTGATTTCACAGGCAAGAGTACTGGAGTAGGTTGCCATTTTCTACTCTACTGTTTATATTAAATTTTATACTGTCTTTCAGATCTTAGGGCATACTTAAATTCAGAGTAGTTCAAAAGTCACATGTTGCCTAGTGGTTACAATACTGGACAATACAATTCCAATGTTAAAAATATAAGAACAGATACAACAATATCTTTTAATTATTTGTCAATTTAAACTAAACTTTTTAAATAGAAATGTGCCTAAGTCTCCAAAAATAAACACAAAACTTTATTGTCCATAGACGATAGAATTTCTCTGAATAAATATGATGTCTTACAAAGGGAATATTCACTAGTAAGTTAATCCATTACCACGATGTGGCATAAAATGAGAAGACCCAAGTGAAGAAAGGGATAATGTCACATTAATGTGCCTATTTTAAGTGATAAGTGGTGTCTGCTCTTTGTTTACGGGCTTTCCTTGTGGCTCAGCTGCTAAAAAATCCACCTGTAATGCAAGAGACCTGAGTTTGATCCCTGGGTTGGGAAGATGCCCTGGAGAAGGGAAAGGCTACCCACTCCAATATTTTGGCCTGGAGGATTCCATGGAGTACGTTGCATGGGGTCGTAAAGAGTCAGACACAACTGAGCGACTTTCACTTCACTACACTCTTTGTTTATAAGATCTCCAGCTACATAGTAACACTAACAGTCTACTGAACCAGATATTCTAATCAATAAAAAGATACTACCTATACCGTAAAGATATGCACCATTTAAATTAAATCTTATATTTTGCTATTTAATTTCTTATTCATTTCCATTTTAAGTGGAAATATTTGAATTTCAGTAATAATGTCATGTCTATTTATATATAGCATATTTTGCTTTATCTAATCCTATTTGTTTCTAGTTAAATTTGACTTGATAAATATTTATAGAGTTAAAAATAAATTGAAGTGTAGGAAAATATTTTGTTTAGAGATCAAAGATTTTGATCTTTACAGCTTCTTTGTATCCAACAGTATCTGGATTTTTTTTTTCCAGTTTGAGATACTTCCTCGAATAGATAGTAACAACAATAAAAATGTTAATTCTATTTACCTTTACTAAATGCTAGATATGATAACAGTATTATAAATTTTAAATAATAGAATCTAACTTGGATCTATATGTATTAAAAAGCAAACTGAAAAGCAACCTCTCTAATTCTGTCTCTGAGAAACCTTTCCCCTTTAAAAACACTAAGGAACTTTATAGTCTTCTCTATTTTCTATATGAATGAATGCATATTGATGACTTAAATTACCTTGAATAGGAGCTAGGACACAGAAAGCATTTACTGAATATTCCTTGAAGAAATTACTTAAATAGTTATCAGTTTATAAATAAGTCAGATATTCAGGACCTTTTTAAAGTGAATAAAATGAATATTTTTCAAAAAATCTTTCTCTTTGAAGGACCCTTTACCAAGTGAAAAATATATATATTAAAAGATAGTCAAATATAGTTCCTCACCTTATGAGAATTTCCCATTCAGTGGATGAAACAGAAGCTCAAGTAATCCCAAAACCACATTATAAAATGCTCTGTAGAAGATTTGGAATAGCAAGGGAGATTAAGTCCTCTAAGAAAGAGTAAAAACACAGGAAAGGCAGCATTCTAGGTGAATTTAAGAGAAATTGAACCTTCTCAGGTATGAATATCACAAACCACAGGGATACAGAAATGAAAGAGCACGTAGGAACTCTTTTTTGAGAAGCCTGTGAACTCAAGAATTAGCACTTGGTGGGAAGTAGCAGAATCTAAGACCAGAAAGATACATATGTTTGTCTCATATAGGATGTGGCCTTTGACTTGAAAGCAATAGGAAGTGATTAGAGATTTTCAACTGAAGAAGTTAAAATCAGATCTAAGTTTTAAAACAGTAATCATAGCATCAAAATGGTAGATGATTTGAGAAAGCAGGACTCTAATGGTAGGCCATTGCAATAGTAGAGGGTGCATATAGCAAGGGCTCAGGCAAGCTTGAAAGGGTAGTTGTGAGGGAGGAAAAGATTTCAACCTCATTTCTAAGACAGGTTCCACGGGGCTTGTTAAAGGTAGCTGATGTGTGGAGGTTCCTTAAAAAGCTGCAAATAGATCTGCCATATGACCCAGCAATCCCACTGCTGGGCATATACACCGAGGAAACCAGAATTGAAAGAGCCACGTGTACCCCAATGTTCATCGCTGCATTGTTTACAATAGCCAAGACATGGAAGCAACCTAGATGCCCATCAACTGACGAATGGATAAGAAAGCTGTGGTACATATACACAATGGAATATTACTCAGCATTAAAAAAAAAATTCATTTGAAGCAATTCTACTCAGATGGACGAAACTGGAGCCCATTATCCAGAGTGAAGTAAGCCAGAAGCAAAAACAACAATACAGTATATTAACGCATATATATGGAATTTAGAAAGACGGTAACGAGAACCCAACATGCGAGACAGCAAAAGGAACACAGATGTATAGAATAGACTCGTGGACTTTGTGGATGAGGGTAAGGGTGGGATGATATGGGAGAAGGGCATTGAAGCATGTTAATTGTCATGTGTCTAATCAATCGCCAGCCCAGGATTGATGCTCGGGGCTGGTACAGCGAGATTTCCTGGGGGGGAGGGGGGGGGGCGGGGGGTTCCGGAGGGGAAGCATATGTAAACCCATGGTGATATCATGACAATGTATGGCAAAAACAATAAAAAATATATATATATATATAAAAAAATCTAATCACATTTCAGAAACTATTGAACCTCTCTGCATTTGATGGAATTAGGGGACATACAATGAACAAATTACTAGGTATAGTAAATAAACTTCAGTCACTCAGTTGTACATGACTCTTTGTGACCCCAAGGACTGCAGCATGCCAGGTCTCCCCCCCCCAAAAAAAATAAAGGTAGCTGATGAAAGGGAGACATCCAGTGTAGCATGAGAAGCTCTAGCCAGGTCAGTGGTGGTATTATTAAATATTAAAACTGCTCTGGACTTAATCATTTTTGCTGGATTCAAAGGCACTTTGAGGATTTAGTAATATTCCCTCTCAGTGATTTGAGCAGTAGTTTATTGTAATGCTGTGGAAAATACACTGAACAGGGAGTATGAAAATCTACTTGTTAATTTTTTATTTCTTTTTTATTTTAAATTTATTTTTTTAGTTGAAAAATAATTGCTTTAAAGAATTTTGTTGGTTTCTGAAAACATCAACATGAATCAGCCATAGATATACATATGTCCTCTTCCTCTTGAACCTCCCAGGGAGTAAGAAAAATTATTTAATGCATTGCTTCTGCAAAGATACATGAGATTCTTGGCTCTGAGAAGATCAAAGACAGGGTAAGGATAAAGCCTGTGAACAATCTTTGGTTATGGAGAAGTCACTTAACAGTTGTCGCTTAACTGATTCTTCCTTATAGTCTAGGATTTGCAGGAAAATTAGTAACTAAGCACATATGTATTTTAAAAATCATTCACAGTAAATATTCTTGAGGGTGGGGGAAGACCTTGAAATCATCCCACATATTCCAGAGAATAGAAAAGTTAGTGAGGATTTTGATGAGATCAGGGAACATAAAGAAAGCTACACGTACTTTTTCTCATATCCCTCCTTTCAAAAAATAAAAGCTTGGAGATGCCACTTGACTGTTTAAAACTATCCTTTTTTCAAACATCCCCCCCAAAAGGGTGACTGAATGGTCAGGTTAAGCAGCTTCACAAATTAGCAAATCTTTGTTGTAGTATAGAAATAAGTCATCATTGTGTTCCTGAAGATGTATTACATTACACTTTGGGTTGTAAGTAATCAGTTATTGGCCACATGACCCTTTTGGGTTGTGGAAATACAGGCCAGTGGCTCTCAACTAAGAGTCGTTTGCCTTCCAGAAGACTTGTAGCAACTGGGGGTTATCATGACTGGGGATTCTTGCTGGCATCTAATAGGACCAGGGATGCTACAAAAATGCTACAATGCATAGGACAGACCCTCTCACCACCACCCCAAAATGATCTGGTCTCAAACATCAGCATTGAGGAGGCTGAGAAATTCTGATACACACCGTGTATGACGCTTCTGAGTTTCCAAGTGGCACTGTCATAAGTTACAGAGAGTTGTTTAATATTTTAAACTAAAACATCATTGAGTGGGGTGATTCATGAATGAAGCACTCTGTGACCTTCACATGGAAGATGGAAATGAAAGTCTGTGTTACCTTATTTTCCCACTCAGTAAGCATGTGGAGAAGGCAATGGCACCCCACTCCAGTACTCTTGCCTGGAAACTCCCATGGATGGAGGAGCCTGGTAGGCTACCGTCCACAGGGTCGCTAGGAGTTGGACATGACTGAGCGCCTTCCCTTTCCCTTTTCATTTTCATGCATTGGAGAAGGAAATGGCAACCCACTCCAGTGTTCTTGCCTGGAGAATCCCAGGGACGGGGAAGCCTGGTGGACTGCTGTCTATGGGGTCGCCCAGAGTCGGACACGACTGAAGCGACTTAGCAGCAGCCGCATCAAACACGTATTTCCCTGCTTGAAGGACTGATTCTCTTTGAAGTCCTTCACGTGCCACTTAGCATTCTCCTTGGGAAGTCACTTTTTAAAAAAATAGAAGTATAGTTGTAATTCTAGGGAAAATGGGCCACATAGATCGGCACAGTATTCCACTAGAGAGTCGTCCTCTCATGCGTGGTCTGTTTATATCCCTGTCTGCTTAGGAAAGTGAACTTAGCTTTAGAGCTAGGGTCTCGAGTTTAATGTTTAAGGCAGGGTATTCAGCACCAAGTCTGGGTTCCTTCACAACGTTTCAAAAATGGTTGTTGCCTCAAACTCCCCAGGGAGCTCCAAGCTGCACCACATTTCCTGGGTGATTGGCTCGGTCCGCTCTCACCGAGGCACTCAGTATCGCAACAAAAGGGTGAATTTGTAGCAGGGCAGGGCACCCCAGAACACTGCCTCTAGGTGTGCAGCCAGGGCGGCAATAATTCCCAGTGCTTTGGCCCCAAGCCATACCTGCTGTTACATAGTCGTGATTCCAGGTAGATAAATAGGTGAAGTGGACCAGGTGTAAGATGCTCTGGGACTGATGACATGGAGCCTGGCTGAAGAGTAAACACTCAGGAGTGGCAGGGACGGTGGGGCACGAAGAGCAGGTGTCGCTGTAAACACGAGCAGCCCCCACCAGATCCAGCAGATGGTCGCCATGTGGGAGTGCAGGCCCAGAGTTGCCAGCTTTTTCAAGAGAAGCAGTGAAATCTAATGATTTTTAAACATTGGCAATTAATTCAAATGTAAAACACTATTCCACCCCCACTCCCACCTATATAATCTCTTCTGGGGCTAACCCATGGGCCAGCAGTTCACAAATCCACTGAGGAGGGATGGGGAGAGGAAAGTCTTGAGTCTCAGTTCCAGCATGGAATCATTTCTCTGAGTCCAAGCCTACTCTCTCCAACACTGAAAAGGATTTCTCATAAACACTATTGCAGATGAATTCAAACTGCAGCTGGTATTTGAGACAGCAGTGGGCCTGCCTTTTAAAGAGCCAGACTGTTGACACTTACGGCTGTACCTTTTAAGACACAGAGCTTGTATCTCCACATGACCAAAGAGAAGACAGACTCCATGTACTCACATGTCAAATTTGGAAGGAAACATTCCCTATAGATGGTTTAAATATGAGCTTCACTTTATGCTCAGGTAGGTGTGAAATTCAGGGAACATATTTATGATATGACCTGAGGAAATGCATCATCAAAAACAGATGCTAAATACTCTTTTCCAAGTATATATTTCTAATGAAAACATATCAGGAAACCCACTTAAAATGAATCCAGGTACAGGTGACAGAAAAATTCACTTAATGTTCAAGTTTAGAAGAATGAAATAGTTGCATACTTCTGCTCTCCAATAATTGATCCTCCAATGAGCTTCCCTGGTTTTCTTTATATCAATACCTCTGTCAATTCTTTGAAAAATAGGGGACATTTGGGTCATGTAAGCAAATTTTTGCTGTCCTTTCCCCAATTTAGTGTCCTTATCCAGAGGTAATAGTTTGTATATAATAAGACTGAGGATAAATATTTCACTGAAAACACTGAATAAGCAGCTCACTGAGTTTTCATTATAGAGTTAAACTGTAGAAGTCGTTGTTATGGAAATAGACAATGAAGGGTCTGGTAAACTTACTGGAAGGCGGGAAACATGCTTTCAAGTTAAAAAGGAATCATTCCCTGTGTATGCATGCTAAGTCTCTTCAGTCATTTCTGACTCTTCGTGACCCTATGGACTGCAGCCTGCCAGGGTCCTCTGTCCATGGGATTCTCTAGGCAAGAATACTGGAGTGGGTTGCCATGCCCTCTTTCAGAGGATCTTCCCAACCCAAGGATCGAACCTGTGTCTCTTATGTCTCCTGCATTGGCAGGCGTGTTCTTTACCACTAGCACTGCTTGGGAAGCCCAATAACCAGGTCTGAAAACCCTAAAAAGCTATAAAAAGGGTAGTTTGTGTGTACTAGTTGCTCAGTCCTATCTGACTCTTTGTGATCCCGTGGACTGTAGCCCACCAGGCCTCTCTGTCCATAGAGTTCTCCAGGCAAGAACACTGGAGTGGGTTGCCATTTCCTCTTCCAGAAGATCTTCCTGACCCAGGGATCAAACTCAAGTCTCCTGCATTGCAGAGAGATTCTTGTACAGTCTGAGCCACCAGGGAAGCTCTACACAAAGGGTAGAGAAGGGTCAAATGGACAAGTTCCACACAGTGCATGGCAGCCATCACATCACTCCTGGAATGACCTTCAGCTCCTCTGCATTCCAGCAGAGGAAATTAAAGTCTAGAAAGGGGATACCCTAGAAACTTCCAAAGTTGCAGAGCTTGTTTTCTGGTAACTATTATTTTCCCTCTGCTGCCATTCCTGCTGTCATATTTCTTGTGGCCATTTCATATGATTGGGGTAAGAAAATGTGAGACGAAACCTGTGAGTCAGTGTGTGTGTGTGCACATGCTATTTACTGGAACTCTGTTGATATGTTCAAGGAGGAGGAAATCGCACCCAATAAGTAGAGATTGTAGTATTCTAGGAATTCTCGACTGTTTCTCAAGTCAAATAAGTCAAAAGCTGTTAATGTCTCACAGTAACCCATATTGGTTCTGAAGGCCTGAAGGTTTTCAAAAGGAAGGAAGTAGCATTTCCTGAGTGCCCATTATGTGCTTCCCCTCTCTTCTTGACTGCTTACTATTATGTACTCGGTGGCACCAAGTCTCTGTGGCAGCATGCATGCAGGATCTTCAGTTGTGGCACGCAGACTCAAGCTGAAACATGTGCGGTCTAGTTCCCCAGCCAGAGGTCGAACCCGGGCCCCCGCAGTGAGAGCACAGAGTCAGCCTGTGGACCACCAGGGAAGTCCCTGTGTATTTTCTCTTAACATACGTTATTCCATTGTAATCCCACAAAAGTTTGAGAAGTGAAACTTCTCAGAGAAGTGAGGTTGCCTTCATAGGCTGTCATTACTGGCCCAGCAGCCAGTCAGGTATAGTGGATAGAGCACCCCTCCCTAGGACACTGCTTGAGATGTGAACCCCAGGCTCCAACACCCCCAAGATGAAAACCTTTGATCTACTTAATTCAGTCTCTAAGTGCGAGTTCTCTCATCAGCAAAATAGGAAAAATCGTTGCTCTCACATCATTTGTAAAATGAGAATAAAAAGTCATTGGTGTAACTCTCAAGGTTGTTTGAAAGATTCAGTTAAAAAATTCATGAAAAACACTTTGCTCCTGTTGGGCTCATAGAAAATGTTCAGGAAATATTAGTTATTATTATTACCTTTACTCCTGGAATTTCAAGGTGCATTTGTTTCTCACTGTAGCACACATTTTCTCTACACCTCTAATAGTAGTTTATCATCATCCTGCATGTTATGTGGTAAAATTCTGTAATGAAGATTTCCATTTTTTAAGGATCACCAGCCATTTTAGCAATAGTTTATCTTCATAATGGGTTTGTAATGAAGAAAGTGTTAACATCACTCAGTTGAAAATTAGGCTGTATGATTGAACCCAGAATACCTGAATCCCACCTACCGTTTTATTAATCATGGACACCTTGACCACTTTTCTAATGCAATACATGAAGATTAACTCTTTTGTTTATTGATTGGCCAAATATATGCAGGACCAATGTATGCTACTTCATCCTTCGCTCTTCTGAGGGAGGCTGTTACCATGGTAACAACAGCATCCTTTGACTCCTATTTCTACACAGAGTTATAGAAATGCTTCTTAAAAATACAACAATATTTAATGTTGAATCTAAAGTAATTTTTCTCATTGTTTGGGGAGCAAAATTGATTTTATCTAGGCGAAGTTTGTTTGGTGGCCCAAATGTACTGTTTATAGTAATATGTTCCACCAGATTTCTTTAAAAGCCAGTTAAATGTATTTTGTCTTAACTTCTAATCTAATTTCATCATTTGGAAGTGCCTCTTGCTGCAGCGTGCCTATTTTGATTTGGAAATAGTGCACATTCCATCTTTGCTATGTCGGGGTAAGGTGGAGGGGAACAGAATGAATCATTTGATTCCCTATATCAGAGAACAGTATGTATGAGGAGGGAGGGAGAACATGTGCGTGGGGATGTTCAGGAGTCTGTGCTTATTCTAAAACCAAGATTTTTCAGGTGGCAGCTGGTGCCTGGTTTATGATTCCAGTGGTTCAGAACCCTTTCCTTCCCAAGAGGCATCTGTTTTTTTTTTTTTCCATATTAAAAATAACTTTTGTTGTTCTCATTACAATGATAATGCATGATCATTTCAGAAGATTCAGAAAGTGTAGATAAACAAAAGAAAGATGCCCAGATCCCCACATTTGAGAGAGAAACCACTGCTACTCTCTGGGTGTATCCTTCTGGAGTTTTATGTAATTTATATATATATATATATATATATAAATTTCAGAAAACATGACCAAGACCAGATCTAACTATTATCCAGGGATTGAACTTGTTTTTTTTTTTTTTTCCATTTAACCATGTGCTAGTGCTGCTGATGTGTTGAAAGATCACTTCTAAAGCACTGTGTTTAATGGCTCTAAAGATATTTGAAGATATTGGTAAATCAAATTAATACACGTTTGCTGGCTATTTTGGTGGCTATCTAAATTTTTCCTTAATTTAAGCAGATTTGTAATGAATTTCTCAATGTGTTAACCTTTGTATACACTTTCTATATACATTTAAATGAGAAAAAATAAAAGTACATCTGTATGCCTTGAAGGGATGTGAGGGTGACACTGAGGTGTCTCTTCAATGTATCTCTACTTTCCCTTCATGGGAGGACATCCAGTGCCCTTAAGAGTGTCTATATATAAGAGTCATAGCAATGAACTTGACATTAGTTATCCTCTGTGACCTTGAACCATTCATATGCTGGACTCTGTAACTTCAATTTCCTAGGATCTTGGAGGAATTTTAGTTTCTTTCTATTATTTATTCTACAAAGATGTGCATGTATGCATGCTAAGTTGCTTCAGTCATGTTCGACTCTTCATGACCCTGTGGACTGTAGACTGCCTAGGTTCTCTCTCCATGGGATTCTCAAGACAAGAACATTGGAGTCAGTTGTCAAGCCCTCCTCCAGGGGATCTTCCTCATCCAGGGATAGACCCTGCATTTCTTACACCTCCTGCCTTGGTGGTAGGTTTTTCAACCACTTGTGCCACCTGGGAAGCCCTCCACAAACATGTATTAATAATCAGTTGTATCCTAGGACTCTGCTGTCTCCTGTGAATTACATCACCTACTCATACCTCATGTCTGACCCAACCATGTATACAAGCTTTTATGTTACGAGATGTTGTAAAACAGCACAGACTTTCAGTTGTCAAGGTCTGAATCCCAAGTCTCCTACTTAGTAGCTAACTAATATTTCTAATACTCAATTTTCTCGTGATTTAAAGTGATAAACATAAACCTTATTTCAAGTGTTCCCCCACCTCCAGAATCCATTGACTTAATTGTGGAAAGGGATAGATGTATGTATGGCCTCCACAAGGTAATTGCGGTAGTGGTGCAAATACCAGTGGAAAACCATGAAAAGAGGGATGCTCAAGTGCTCTGTGGAAAATATATAGGACCCTAGGGGAACACAGTATGTACATGCATGGTCAGCAGAGTCTTCCTGCTAGAAGTGATATCTCGATGAAAACTGAGAGAGAGGCAGCACTATAGCTGTGGAAATAGAGGGGAAGGGACAGAGAAAAAGGAAAACCTACTCCTTAAGAAGAAGGAAAATTAATATCAGTGCCTCACAATGAGAGTGAGCAAGCTCTATTAAGGAAACTGAAAGAAGTGTCCTAGGACTGAAGTTGAAAGAAAGGGAAATGTGTAAAAGGATATTTCCAACAGAGTCTCATTCCATCTTTCAGTCAGACTAGGCTGTCGACCTCCTCATTGGTACCCTTTATTTCCTCTCTAGCCTGAGTATCTGGTGAATACTTCGTCAATAACCTCCTGGACCTTTAACCTCTTGTGTGTTACTTAGCAGTGATATTAATAAACATTTTTTGGGGGGAGGGGAGGGATCTGACTACTTGCTATTGCCTAATCCTTTTCTGACTTTACTAGTATCTATTGCTTATTCTTTAGTATAGCTGTCAATCTCAAGGATGACATTGGTGTAAATCTGGAGCCCAATTGTTAAATATCCAAACTCTGTGCATATAAAATGAAAGGACTAAAAAGAGAGAGAAGCATATCTGGTAAGAATTAAGTTGAATGTCACTATGATATTCCTGTGTATAGCTATGAAAAGAATATTCATGATTTAGTTTTCTTTTATGCAATGCCTATTGTACATTAATTCTGCAAGCATACAATAGCAAGTCCTTGAAAACAGCAGCTGTAAGTATATATATCAAAACCTAAATGACATAATGAAATCTTACACAGGAGGTGAGAGTTATATTGAAAGAACTAGACCCCCAAAAAGAGAGAAGAAAAAAGAAACTTGTCAGTAATAAAAACATGGTATAAAACTTTAATCAACATCAGAGTTAATCACCTCATTTGGTAACTGACAGTTCAATGAAGTTTCTGTTTTAAAATCATGGGCAAAGCAGACTGCCAAGTTTTATTTGTCATTTGATATAAGTTGAGCTATAGTCCAAGATGGTAGAAAACCTTTCTAGTTGGGTTTTACCTCTTTAATCTCAAATGAAAACTGGCACTCCATCTGGATAATGTCCAACGTAACACATTTTGGGAGCCATCAACTACCTAGCCTTACAAATCAGGAACACTGATTAAATAATCAAGATTTCTGAAAAGCCTTGAGGGAGCTATACGTTTTCTGCATCAGTAATTGCCATTCTGTTTGTAGCACAAGATGTTTTTGAGCTCTAGGTAAGAACTTGTGTTTGACATACTAGCATTGAGTATCTTATTTGTGGGTTAGCAGGAGTTTGACATTATTAGAAGTGATATTATAGCAAATATGGAAATTGTGGGATTAAAAAAATGTCTTTAATGAAATTTGTCATGAAGAAAATGAAACAAGGTTATGTGTTTTTGAGGGGTAGAATAAAGGTAGCGTCAAGCACCCATTTAAATAGAAGCTGTTATTGTTCTTATGGATAGTATATAATATACCAGTATCTGCATAATTATTATTCCTCTGCACATAAATTAAAAATCATCTCTCCTTTATGATAAACAGAAATGTAAAGATAGAAAATTATGCCTGTGACACATGGTAAAGTACACCTTTATGGTGATCTAAAATAACCGCTGTTCAAATTAGCAAGACATTTATTTAGAATAATAACTGATTTCCCAGAATTGCATGCATGACAGAGCAGTTCTTTCATTAGAGATGTCAAAATTAGTCCAGCAAATATCAATGAACATCATTAATGTTATGTTCAGCTTTGGCCCTAGGGAAAATTGTCAATTTGGTGAAGTTATTCTTTGCCATTTTTCAACATCCCTTTGAAGGACTTTATTTATGCCAGATTCAATCATTTATTCATTCACCAATTTTTTATTGAGAGCCTACTATGTGGCAGGCACAATTCTCTGTGCTTGAGATACAGCAATTAAAAAAAAATAGTCAAGCGCACTGTGTAGATGGAGTTTCCAGTCTAGAAACCAGGGTCAAATCAGACTTAACTAAAAAAGTAAATAATGAAGAAGAAAATTCTGAATTAAAGTCAATGCAATGACAATCATAAATTAGAATGATAGAGAATACCCAGGGCTCCTTTATGTCAGGTAGTCAGGGAAGATCTCTCTAATGGTCTGAGACCTTTGAGCCAACCATGGGAAAATGTCAGGAACATTAGTGCAATGAGAAGGATTCTGGCAACCCCATGGCTATAAAGTGGTGATGGGGGCATATTTGAAGTTTGATGAACAGGGAGATCTGTGTGGCTGGGGTATAATGAATAAGAAGACCACAATGTAAGATCATTTTTAGCAAGAGAACCAGACAGAGGCCTCTGGCTCATGTAGGTTCTTGGAAGTCTTAATTGAAATTGTATTTTCAGTTTGAAGTGAACTGACTGCAGAGTTTTAGGTGCATCTGAAGATTTTCTTCCTTCCCTCTTTCTTAGAACTTCTGTTCACTTGTCTTTGAGCATCTTCTACTATTATAGCTCTCCTAATAGTCCGTTTTCCTAAGATATTTTATGATCTCCACTAATACAATGCACCTTTCAACTTCCTACTCTTTCAGATACCTGCCAGGTAATTTTGTAAACTAATCTGATAAACCAATATGAATTGGAGCATTCATAGTAAATGTGGCTTACAATGACACCTCTCTAAGACAGCATCTTTTCTTTAAAGCAGTCTTTATTATCTAGACTTCAAGGAGTAAATACTTTGAAAATTATAGCTATTTACTAGGGGAAAAACATACAATTTAAGCAGCTGCTTTTTTTCCTCCTATCAAAGAGAATATCCTTGATTATATAAAATCTTCGGTTTATTGGGCTGTGCATCAGTAGTTGTCATCCTCAGTTTTTGTGATCATTACAATTTATTAAACATCTCTTATGTGGCGTGCACTATATTAGATTCCTTATATTCATATTTTCATTGGATTCTCACTACCAATACTACAAATTCTCAACATATACTTGAAAAAAGTGAGACTCAAAAACTTATCTGCCTGGTGTGATCTTAAGTGTCTAAATAAAGTAAAATCCATCCTGGAAGTTAATGGATAGAGGTGTGATTGCATTCAGCCCTTACTGACTGAAACCTACCCCCTCTGTAGCAGTGCTTTCCTCACTTAGTACATGATGATTAGATTTTTTCTGATCCACAGCTCAGAGAAAAATGTATTCAAAGGCAAGAAGAAACACACAAGTGAGGCAAAGTCTTCAGTCAGTCACAAAATTCTCTCCCCTCCCTTTTTTTTTTGGTTCTGGGGAGCAATTTACTGTATCTCCTAGCGAATCAGGCAGATTAGATGACTCAAGTCTGATGATTCTGTTATTTTGACAAGACGAAAACTTGCCCAAAGGTGTCTGCCAGGAACACGCACACACACATGCACACATACACGCACAAATATATATATACACATATGCTGCAAATGGGAAAATGAAACGTGGAAGATAGAAGGATCTAGGCTTTTGCCTCCAGTCAGTGTCTATAACCAAGCACGCTTGTTTTTGGGTGATGTTCAATATCTTACCAGTTACAAAGAAAATACCCCTGTGGTGTCAAAGAATGTGATAAGAGTTATCTTCAAGGAATACAGTTTTGTTCTTTGATTTTAGCAAGATCTACACATCTCTGTCAGAAGCTGAACAAGTGCCAGTCTTTAAAACAGAAACAAACAGGAGTGTAGCTCTGACTCTTCCTTTTCAGAAATAGTACTAAACTCTTGGATAGACACTGTCCTGAAGAAATGATTCTTCTATTTGTATTATAAATCAGAACTAAAGGATAAGTTATAAGAGGTTCCCTTCCTCAAAGAAATGTTTTTGCAAAGCATTCATTCCATGGGTTACTATGTAGGAAGAAAATGTTCCTTGATCACATGTGTTTAGAAAATAAAATGAATTACCTGACCTCTTAGAACTTTGCAAAGACCATTATTACAAAATCCCAGAGGTCCTTAAAAACAAATAAAGAATGTAGCAGCAATCTATATAACTTGATATACCCAGTGTATCCCAAACTAATTTGGCCAAACACCATTATGAAAAATCCATGGAATTAGTGGTTCATGGAATACCCTTGGACATGCCCATCAAGGAGCTTTAAGTGGTTCGTAATAGATAAAAAGTACAGTTTTTGTGTATGGATATAGATTTCATAACCTCTAAGGACTTGTAAGGTAATTTATAAAATTTTCAAGAGGTAATATCTTTGGGGTAACATATGCTATTCCCAGCTGGTGCAGTGGTAAAGACTCCACCTGTCAATGCAGGAGACATGAGTTCAATCTCTGGGTCAGGAAGATCCCCTGGAGTAGGAAATGGCAACCTGCTCCAGTATTTTTTCCTGGATAATTCCATGGACAAAGGAGCCTGATGGGCTACAGTCCATGGGGTTGCAAAGAGCTGGACACAACTGAGAGCCCACACACACACATGCTGTTCATACATGGCATTATGCCTTCTGATTCCATGCAGGTGGGAACACAGTGCTGTTGGATCAAGTCTTAAGACTGCCATTTACAACTTACATGACTTTGTGTGACTCATTTAAAGTTTTTGAACCTGACCTGTAAATAGTACTTAGCTCAAAGGAAATTATGGAGATAATGTAAACAAAGCTCTAAGGATTGTGCTGGGCAAATAGTAAGTGTTCAATAACAAACAACTTTTTTTTTTTTTCTTTTCCTGATGCTTCTTATGGGTTTGTACAGAAAAATTCACACTCTTTTCTAGAGCCCTCTCTTTGTCAGGGCATACATTTGTAAGGGGGCTAAGTAGGTATTAACTGTCTCGTATATAGACCTCATTAGTGGAATTCACAAACCAAAACCAGAGTTTTATAGATTCAAAATGCAGAATTATTTCTTGCAATGTTACCTACTTCTTTAGCTATCATATTCACTTAAGTGGCACTTTAAAAAGCTATTGCACAAAAATCACTAGTATTAAAGCTGGTCTTAACATTAAAAATCAGTTTCTTATAACAATTTGAGACTATCTTTTTGGCTGTTACTGAGCTTGGAATGTACCCTGAAAAATGAAATGAGTATCATAAAATAATGCCAAAGAAACCAAAAGAAACTTGCAATATGGATGGATTAATATTTGCCCTAAGTTATAGGCCAGCAGTTGCCATCATTTGCATTTGCCAGATTTGCAAGTCATTGGTAGAAATACAAACAAGTGCTTTAAGTTATCCACACAAAAAGTTTGCTGCTGGTTCATCTGTAACTTACATTCATAAAGGAAAAAACTCCACTACAGGTTTATAAAAAGATTCTGCTGGGTACACACTTGAGTTAGTAGTGACTTATATAAGATTCTATACTGTATTGCTGGGTTTATTATTTATTTCAAAGGCAGAACATGACAATAGTTCTCTTCATATTTTACAGTGACTGTGTATTTTAAATCTTGTTGTTCCTTTGCTCCAATCTAGTGGTGTCCATCTTATTCAGAATAAAAGTAAATGGCTTTGAAGTAAGCTCTAAGGCCCTCTGACCTCATCTGACCTCACTGCTCCCCCCACTTGCTCACTCAGCCCCAGTCCCAATGTCCTTGTTGCTCCTCCAGGCATGGCCCTGACCCTGGGCCTTTATGTTTTCTGCTCCTTCTGCTTCACGTTATTCACTCATCTGTGTCTGCTCAAATTCAGGCCTCTGCTCAAATGTCACTTCCCTCAGAATCTCCTCATATCCCTCCCCCTGAATTATGTTCCTCAATAACACTTAATTCTATCTGACAAAATAATACCTGCCCACAGAAGCCAATTTATAAACATTTCGAAACTGTATTAAAACACTGAAACCTTGAAATCAACCAGGGTGGCTCTGTTTACACCATGGACATTGTCAGAGTTTTTACTTTCTGGTTTGCCAAAATACCAGAAAACATATGTTTACTTGTTTATGTGCTTACTGTTGTCTACCACCAGGATATGCTTGAGAGAAAGGAGCTGATTTTGTTCACCACTGCCTATATAGTGTCCTGGACAATGTCTGATACAAAGTCAATGACGGATGAGACCGCATATTAGGATGTTACGGCCTTTACTGTTTGTGAAAAGTGATAGTGATTCTTTTATCCATCACTAACTTAAACATTTAGTATTTTTGAAAGACCATATACCAGGTACTCACATTGTTCTAGGGTTTGGAGACATTTTAGAGGGAACTTTAGTGGAGTTGAACTTCCCATTGGCTCAGATGGTAAAGAATCTATCTGCACTGCAGGAGACGTGCATTTGATCCCTGGGTCTAGAAGATCCCCTGGAGTAGGAAATAGCAACCCACTCCAGTATTCTTGCCTCGGGAATCTCATGGACAGAGAAGCCTGGCAGGCTACAGTCCATAGTGTTTCAAAGAGTTAGACAAGACTGAGCAACTGACACTTTGACTGTCACTTCAAGTGGAGAATAGAGAAATAGTTCCTGCCTTCATGAAACTCATTGTGGAAGGGGAGAAAATAACAGTGAACTAACACAATGTCCCCCCCCAAAAAAAAAAGCAACAAGCAATAAAAATAGTAAGTTCAGGTGTTGGTATCTCTTAAAAAAAAACACAACAGTCTAGATTTTGGTAACTGTTAGTAAAATCAAACAACAAAAACTGCATCCAGAAGCAGATCATAAGTAGAGAGGGACTAAAGGGACACAGAGAAGTCAGATGAAGTGTTTCTCTTTTTTTGTCTGAAGTGTTGCAGTTACTTTTAAAAAAATGTATTTTGTATTGGCATATAGCCAGTTAATAATGTTGTGATAGTTGACCCTGCAATTGCACTCCTTGTCATACATCATTAGAAAAAAAAATGTGGACTGAAAGTATATAGGCACCCAAATATTCATTGCAGTATTGTTTACAATAACCCAGACATGGAAGCAACAGAAGAATGGATGAAGAAGTTATGGTACATATATGCAATGAAATATTATTCAGCCATTAAAAATAATAAAATAATGCCATTTACAACAAACATGAATGAACCTAGAGTTTGCCATACTGAGTGAAGTAAGCCAGGTTAAAAGCCTTTCTGAAAGGTGATGTTTAAATAAGGATGTGAATGATGAGATTAAGGCAGTCAAACTCAGATCTAAGGAAAAATCATTCTGAGCAGATGGCACATCAAAGTGCGAGGGACTTGCACTGAGGAAGAAGCAGGTGAGCTCCAAGAATAGAATAAGAACCACTATTCTGGGTTAGGGAGGGGATGGTGGTGGGTGAGGTCAGAGAGGGAGATGAGGCCAGCTTACTCAGGACTTATAGGCCATACGAACCATTTAAAAGTGGCATGGCTGGATTGAAAGTTTACAAAGATCATCCTGGCAATGGAGGATGTTGTGAGAGTGGTTAGAGGATGCTGCAGTAGTTCAGCACATATGCAATATATAGGTGAATAGAATAGACCTCACTGGGTTCTGATAATTTTAGAGATGAATTTAACCAAAACTTCCACAAACCTGAAATCTGGCTTTTCCATGCTGTTCAAGAGAGATAAAAAGATGAAATATTTTGCAGCTTTAATTTAAAGGTAATATATAACCCCAATACCCACATGAAACAAGTATAACAACAACAACAAAAAAACTGGCCTAACTAAATTAAAATTCTATATATAAAAATCCTAGATAGAATTTTAGCATGCTGAATAAAGAAATATATAAGAAATATTTTGTGACCAAATAAGGTTTCCCTCAAGAATTCATGGATGATTTAGCATTATGGAAATTATTAATGTAATTAAATATGTTAATAGGTAAAAGGAAAAAGTATTAGATGGTCATCTCAAAGGATACAAAATAAAATAATTTGATAAAATTATTCACCCACTTCCAATTAAAAAATAGAATCCATGGAATCTAAGATATTCTTAATATGAGGGTAACTACCAAAAACTTATAGCCAATATCTTAATAATAAAAAGTAAAACTACTCATGTTGAAGTAAAAGTCAGTCATGTCCTCTTTTTGCCTTTCTATCCCATATTTTACAATGACCCTAATTAGTTCAAAAATTTTAAATATATATGGGGAACAGAAATAAATAACCAATATATTTATTATTCTCAAGAGAATATAAAAAGAAATTTTTAGAACCCAGAAGAGCTATATACAAAAATGTAATGACCTAATCTAATCCCTATACTTAAGCAATAAACAGAAATGGAATTTTAGAGAAGATACCTTTTAAATCTGTGAGGTGACTAGAAATAAATGTGGCAAAAATTGCCTTAAATTTTACAAAAAAAAAATATAAAATTCCCCAAATTAAGATGATAAAGTCATTTTAAATCTAATTATATTAAGATTTAGAAGTTCTGTATTACAGGGTATATCATGAACACAGTGAGGTGGGGAGACTCACCCTGAGACAATTTTGCCACCTGTGTCATTCTGAAAGGATTGTAATCTTTATACATATTATACTTAGTCAAACTATCACAGAGCCAAGTCCTCAGTTGTCTTTTCCTTCTCGTTTATTCCCTTGCTGATTTTATGCATCGTTTGTGCCACACGTGGCTTTGATGACTAATTGCCAACTCAAAGTATAACGCGCTCCCAGGCTTCCCCATTTCACTGAAGGCACCTGCATCTTTGCAGTGTCTCAAGTCAAACTCTAGCCTAGACGGGTTCTTGACTCCTCTTTCATTTAATGCTTCACGTCCAAGCCACCTCAGTTTTCAAACTTTACCCACAATCTGGCCACCTTTCATAGTGTACATTGCTGCCACCCTGGTCCAAGCCATCACCACCATCGCCTGCCAATATCATGGTGACAGCTTTCTGTTTGGTCTCCCTGCTTTTGTCGCATTCTTACACAGCAGCCACACGATCTTCTGAATTCTGAGGGCAGGTCATAGTTCAGAACCGTACAGTGATTCTCTCATCTCCACTCCAACTTCTTCCCTCATTCTTTCTGGTCCAGTCACACACTAGTGTCCTGTCTGTTCCTAAGACCTGACTACCATGCACCGCCTTATGGACTTTGTTATAGTTTATTCTTCTGTCTGAACTGCTTTATTCTACAATAAACCATTTTGCTAACTTCTCTGGCAATTTTAAGTCTGATCAAATTTCCCCTCAACAAGGACTTCTCAGACTGCAGTATTACATCCAATTACCATTACTGTGCTCTATTTTTCTTGCTGTTTTACATATCACCTTGCAACACAATATATATTTTGCTTATTTTTCACATTCTTTATTTTCACCCCTTCAAAAATGGAAACTCCCAATGGACAACTATTTTTGTTTTGTTTGCTGATTTTTCTCTAACATGTAATGGAGTGCCTAGAAAATGTGGGTGTTCAATCAGTTCTTGTTGAATAAATGAATTAATGAAAATCAACAAAAAAAGCTAGAAAGTAGGCAAGTGCTTTAAAGACAGTTAGCTGAGCTGAAGATAATCAGTCAACACAGGAGAAGCTGCTGTATAGGTAATAAATGACAAAATGAAAAACTAAATGAAGATAGCATTGTCTTTTCATCAGACTGGCAAAACAAATTAAGTCTGATAGCATGAAGTATTGGTAAGGATTTATGGAAACAAGCAGTGATATAGAGTCTGGTTTGAATGTAAATTTGAACAGTTATCTTGGAATTCACTTTAGTAATGATTAATAAAAGTATACAAACTCTTTGAACCAGCATCTTCACTTCTAGATACTTTCCCCAAATACTCTCCCACATGGACAAGGAGCTGTTGGTAGCACTTTTCTAATAGTAACAAAGCGAAAGCAATATGAATCCTTCAGTAGGATGAACCAGTACTACATAAAGCAGTACTATAAGCAAATTAAAGAATATATACACCTTGTACTCTATTTGAATTTTTTAAAGACACAAAATACACTCTTTTGTATACACTCTTGTATTTTGTGTCTTATATTTTGTATGTGTGTGTATATATATATACTATATATATACACACACATACAAAATTTTTGTATTTTAAAAAATACAAAATTTTTAAAATGCATGGGAATGGCAGTGTTGACTCTAGGAGAGTGACAACCTCTAGGGAGGGAGTAAGGGAAGGTTTGGACAGTAGGGCTTTAGTGTTATAATGTATTAGTTTCTGTTAAAGTATTGTTAGTAAGTATGATAACTAGTATTATTTATTAAATCCCACTTGAGATTAGCAGTTTCATATTATTTTCTGTGTTTTAACTCTAAATTTAAATTTTTTTAAATATTAAACTAATATTTTGGCAAATAAGAATAAAAAAAGGTGATTAAAAGAGAGATTAGATGATAACAAGGGGAACAGTGACAAAAATATAAAATTCTGTTTGGAGAGGGGAGCTCCATGTATATTTGTAAGCAAGCGAGAAGGACTTTTGAAGAAAGGGGAAATAGACAGTATAAAAGGTAAAAGAGTAAAATCATGATGACATATGTAGAATGTTAAAACAAAGGCACACAGATAGTTTTGACAGAATGAAGTCATATTTCTTCCATAAGGGGGAAGTAAATATTGGTTGAAGGTAGGGAGTAATATTGAGATGTAGACGAGAAAGATAAAGAGAAATTAAGCAAACAATATTCTCAGTAAAGCTGAAGACAATGGTAAATCAAGACTAATTCTACTTGGTAAAATAATCAGGGATTTTGGGAATCTGAGAAGACGGGAGAAGATCTAAACCTTGGCAGGTATATAATAAGAAACTGGCACACACATAACATCCATAGTTACCAAGCAGCTTTATAAGCATAATTGTGTCAGGAACTAGTGTCAGTGACTTCATCCAGCAGTGTTCAGTAGCTAAGGAATATAAAAAGTGAATTGGGAGAGGGGAGTCTGACTCAAGAGTAGAAAAATCAACAGAGTTGTTAAGTTAGAAAAGAAAAGAGGAGGGAGATGTGAATCTATGAGAACATCAATGAAATAGCTAAAACTGATATCAAGGCTGAGAAGAGAGAGAAATAAGATCCTCCAAAATCTCACAGAAAGGGAAAATAGTATGAAGTTGGAGATATGAGGATTATCAAGAAGAAAAAGTAGCATTTTCAACAAGATTGTAGTGATAGAAGAAATAGAGCAAAGGTGATGGTACGTTGGAATTTTGGAGATTGTCATCTTAGACATTACTAAGTGATAAGTTCAGGATTAAATCAAGTGTTGAAAGATGGGCAAAATGAGTGAAAATGATCATTAAAATGTGGAAGAATAATTTGAAATCCAAGTATTGGTGATATCACAAGTGTTATTGTTGAAATAGCTAAGGACGATGGAAGCGATGAAGTAAAAAGAATAGAATAGTTATTGAATTATTAAAAATAAGATATTACTATTTAGGAGCAAGAATAAAGAGTGAATCCTGCTTTTATTTAAATATTTATAATTTTAGCCAATATAATGTTATTTGAGATTTAACTATTAATAGCATGTAGATGTAACTCATCTATATTAATTTTTCTATACTATTCATTTGTACAAATACACTAATTTATTGTTTACTCTGTACCTGATGGAAATTTAGGTTTTCGAATTTTTGGTGGGTCCTGACATAATAGTGCAAAAGTAAATTTTATTTTAAATATATTCATTATGCAACCATGAGGGAATATCTTTAGTGCAGAAGAGAAGTTACTGGGTCATAGGCATGTATATCTTCAATTGAAATATGCAAGTGGCAGGAAGATATATACAATCAGTACTATTTTTGTAAAATTTTAAAGCACAAAGACTTTATGTACATTCATATCAATTAGAAATGTATAACTTGCTTAGGAAATATCATGACACATACTCTAAAGAAGGAGAGTGAGTTGTTTATTACTTTTTAAAATATATGTTTAAAATATTTCATAATAGAAACATAGAAATAATGTTTTCAGAATGATGTAGTTCATTGTATAAAGTTTAGAAAGTGCAGTGAAGCAAGTAGATAAAAATAACCTTTCATCCTAGTACTCTGAGATAAGACCTATTAATAATTTGGTGTTATGTTTTTATTATACATACACAAATGTAAATATAAATATCATACTTTATATCATGTGTTAAAAGATGTTTCTGTTTTACTTAATAATACATCATAAATATGTTGTTTAACTCCAAGATTTGGCTCCAATAAGTTAAGATGTTGGAAGTTATCACTCCAATACTTAAAAGAAAAACTGAATAAACTGGAAGCCATTATTATTGTTATTTTTAATCCATCAGTGAACTGAAGTTGCAAGGCAAATTGCCACTGAAAAATCTTGAGAGAAAGGCTAATTCAGAGAGGCATAGCAAAGAGCTGCATACAGGCATATATATCCTGTATGCTTCTGCATACTGGAGCAGAAGCTGCTGGAGCCATGTACTTAGGAACACTTAAATGATAATTGTAACAATTTGTTGGAGCCTGTGTGTGAGTCTGCTTGAGACGGAGAAACTCCTGGTGGACCATGGTCTCAGAGGTTGACCACACATTAGAGGGCTTTACCTCCAAAGACCCCACCAGGTTTTCATGGCAAAAAGCCAGGAAAGATCCCCTGGCAAGGGGAAGAGTAAGCGTTGTGAATGTGCAAGCATTATTAGGGTGATGCCTAATACCTTCTTCATAATTAACGTCTGGTCTCCAGAAAATACTTTGTTTTATCACTTTGCATATTAAAAGCAGTGAAAGTCAGTTATAACATACCAATTAAACCATCTTTATTTTAAACAGATATAAGGCAGGTTTAATGTCTGAAGGAAAGGTAGTAAAACCACACTCCATTAATTATACTAATGTTTATTTTAACACTATTCACAAATTTGAGGCAGTCTATGCAGTTATATTTACCAGTAGCATTTTACTTGAAAAATCATTAAATTCTGTCCTGCTATTAGTAATGTCAAAGCAGGTTTCATGTAAAGATTCAGGGGAGAGAAAGAGAATGAATTTGTGCACCCAGAAGGCTAATCTGCAGGTGATGTAGAAAATGTCACCAGAAAACCCAATGATGTAAGCTAGCATCAAGCTCGTTAATTCTTGGATTTACTGATAAACGTGGTGCTTTAATGAATTTTGAAAATTAAGAAAACAAGCGCAGGTAGTTAAATTCTGTAGTTAAGTATATGACTCTCCATCTGTCCAAATGACTTGTATTGACATAATTTCTAATATGAATAAAACATCACTAAGATCAATATGTAGTGCTTGTTCCAACCAAAATGTGACAATAATCCATTCATGGTAACATTTATTTGATCAAAGACTTTATGGTTATTCAATCTATTTAACAAAAAAAAGCAATAACATTTTTCCTGAAAATTAAATTAGGGTTTTAAATGTAAGGCAGTATTCTTTCTAAAAGTATTTTGGCAGGAATCATTCATTCCAACAGGGACCTCTTGAATGATATCTAGCACTTATAAGGCATTCTAATCTTCCAAGTGTTTCATTAACACTGATTAATTTTCACTATATTGCACCAAGACAGTAAATACAGGTTAAGGAGAAAGATATTTTTTCCAGTTTAGATAAGTCAGTGTCAAAATTTAAATTGTGCGTAGGAATTTGGCTTCAGGACTTTTTCCAATCATTAAGTAAAGGATACCTACCTCAGTATCATCAAATGCTGTGAAATCATGCCTTTCAAGAAAAGGAAAAAGAAAATCACAAAGTGGAGAGCTAAAGTTGAAAGAATGATTTCACTTTTTCAAGAATTCCTCTTTGCTTTCCTCTAGAATAAAAGAAAAAAAAAAAAGGAAAGAAAGCAAAAAGAGTAGTGCTTTCCCTGTCTCCCTTTTTTATAAAATAGCTTTATAGTCCTGATAAGTTCAAACTGTAGTCTCTACAATATGAAGTCTGGTAGTTTTCAAATTATCTCTAAAATAACAAAGTATTTTTCATAAAAGTGTTAGTGAGAAAATACTGAAAAGAATCAGATGTGCAAACTATTTATTATAGCTCAAGGATGTCTGCATAACAATGTGAGAGAAAGAATTATTTTCAAATACATTTACACTCACAGTATCTGTATACTGGAGACTAAAAAAAAACTTACTACAAGTTTGAATAATGCATACCTTCTTTTGTTGCAAGATTGCATTCTTTAAATAAATAATAAATATCTCGCAAGCTAGCCATAAAAGAAAACCACATGAAGATTTCAGGCTATGGTTAACCAAAACAAAGGCATCCCCTTTGCAGGAATGTTTGGGATTCGGATATAATTTTACATAGACTAAATGGATATCCCTTTTCGCAAGCCATAGTTGTAAATGAGAACAGTGTTAAAACCAGGGAAGTTCCTAGACTATGCTAAAAATCGTTGACCTTTGTTTCCTTTTCAGGAGGGGGCTGGTAAACTATGTCCCATAGCTCAAATTCAGTTACCATACTGTTTTTTATTAATAAAGTTTTACTGTGGCATTGCAATGCCCATTTATTTATACATTGCCTAACACCACTTTTCTGCTTCGACACTGGACTTGAGTAGTTTCAACAGAGACCACATGGTCAGAAAAAGTTAAAGTGTTTACTCTCTAACCTTTTATGGAAAATATTTGTTAATTACTTGCTTTACTAAAGGTGACAAGTTGAATCCATGAGAAATGTCAGACTATACTCACTGAAGCAAGGAGGCTACTAAAGATGAAAAAGAAATCATTTTAAGTATATATTTATATAGAGAGAATCTAATTTCTGAAACAAACATGGTCCAAAATTCATTTATAAGTCGCTTCTCACTCACTCATGTTCACTAACTCATAATATGACTTTCTGAGTTATAATATAGTTCATATTATGTTGATAGACCAAGCTATGGATATTTAAAATAATGGTTTGCCCATATTTTAAGAACTCCTGGGGGTACCTCGAGAAGATCAAAATAAACCCTGTTCATTCTGCTTTATTTTTATGGAGCCAACCAATTTCTTTGGGACTGAGCAGTGTAACGTGTCTAGTGTGTTTCAAAGGAGGTCTATAGAGGTCACAAAAAATGACTTTTTACAATAAAGAGGGAGGGAAATTATTCATTTTCTTCTAGGGATAGGTGGTGTATATTTTGTGTGATAGTCATGTAAAGTAGACTCCTCTTATATTTCTACCTTCACAGATTTCCTAGAGCCATGATGAAATCTTCAGGTTGTCTAACTTTTAGTGGTTATGATGCTAATAACGATATATAAACTTTATTATGGTCTTTTCATTGTTCTAAACTTAGATAATGTGTTAATCAATATTCATAACAACCCCAAGAAGTAGAATTATTATCATCCTTACTTTCAGTTCATTTCAGTTGCTCAGTCATGTCCAACTCTTTGCAACCCCATGAACTGCAGCATGCCAGGCCTCCCTGTCTATTGCCAACTCCCAGAGTCTACCCAGACCCATATCCATTGAGTCGGTGATGGCCATCCAACCATCTCATCCTCTGTTGTCCCTTTCTCCTCCTGTCCTCAATCTTTCCCAGCATTAGGATCTTTTCAAATGAGTCAGCTCTTTGCATCAGGTGGCCAAAGTATTGGCGTTTCAGCTTCAACATCAGTCCTACCAATGAACAACCAGGTCTGATCTCCTTTAGAATGGACTGTTTGGATCTCCTTGCAGTCCAAGGGACTCTGAAGAGTCTTCTCCAACACCACAGTTCAAAAGTATCAATTCGTCTGCATTAAGCTTTCTTTATAGTCCAACTCTCACATCCATACATGACCAGTGGAGAAACCGTAGTCTTGACTAGATGGACCTTTGTTGACAAAGTAATGTCTCTGCTTTTCAAGGAGTAAGAGTCTTTTAATTTCATGGCTGCAACCACCATCTACAGTGATTTTGTAGCCCAGAAAAATAAAGTTATTCACTGTTTCCACTGTTTCCCCATCTGTTTGCCATGAAGTGATGAGACTGGATGCCATGATCTTAGTTTTCTGAGTGTTGAGCTCTAAGCCAACTTTTTCACTCTCCTCTTTCACTTTCATCAAGAGGCTCTTCAGTTCCTCTTCACTTGCTGCCATAAGGGTGGTTACTTTACAAAAAAGTAAATAAGTTCTAATAGATTACATAGCTAATAAGGAATAGAGAGGAAAACAGGTTCCTATCAAAGCCTTAAAATTGAACTAATTTCTCTCAGCCTCATGAATCTCTTTGGAAGCTCTCTTCTGTAGATTTCAACCCAGACTAGCTATGTATGCTTAAATTAGCTTTCATTTAATTATCTATTGTTGCCACTGGATAGTAAAACTCATGGTTTCTGAATTTTACCCTACTTCATTCCAACCCTGCCTCAATTTTATTTTCCATTAAGTTTTGTACATTTTTAAACCAGAGGCTAGTAAATAGTGTTTGTTTTTAGTAGTATTTGAGAAGATTGGATTGAGTGACTGGAAGGATGGTGAAAAAAAATGTTTAAAGCCTGTTAGAATTACACATTTCAGAGAATGAATATGTAATGTTTTGGGGGTTTTTTTGCCATTTACTTCAAAGATAGTTACATTTTAATTGTGGGCATAAGTGATGAATTGCTCTACTAATACAGCAAAAGAGCAAAATCACTAAATAGGGTGCATGGTGGGTTCATTAGCTTTCAGCATGTACTTGTAAACTTGGAATCAAACAGTGGGAGGAATACATATATATTTGAAGTTTTGTATATATATAGTATATATTATATGAAAAGAAAAATTAAAGTGAAGTCACTCAGTCCACTCCTCCGTCCATGGGATTCTCCAGGCAAGAATACTGGAGTGGGTTGCCATTTTCTTCTCCAGGGGATCTTCCTGACCCAGGGATTGAACCCAGGTCTCCCACATTACAGGTAGATGCTTTAACCTCTGAGCCACCAGGGAAGCCCATATATTATATATATATACACATTCTTGACTGATGGACCATAATTGTTAATAAATACTGATTTGCTATACTGTTTAACTGCATTAGCTATTTTCTCAGTCAATTTTAGTAATATTAATACTGTTCTAAAATTTCCTTTACCTTTTCTTATATTCAATCATTTAGTAATATGCAATATGACTTTTTAATCAACTTGTTTAGGTTAGTAAAGAAAATACAAATACTAAGTCTTTTAGCTTTTGCTCTAAATCATATAAGCTTTTATATTATTATAAAAAATTGTGTTATTCAGTTTTTTATATTATCGTAAAGATTATTTAGACCTCAACTTCAACTAATGAATTACCAAGTAATTTGGAACAAAATTTTTATAAAGAGAGCTAAAAACCTTAGATAAATAGTGTTACTAGGTCAGGATCTATAAGATGGTGGAGGCCACGAAAACAACCCTATTCTTAGGGCTGTTTGTCCTGGAATATTTTGTGATCATTAAGCTAATCACCTGAGAGACTGAAGATTATGCAGCACTATTAAATAGCTCATGGACCAAAGTTAACAGAAGGTCAGAGAGCACAAGAGGAAGGAAAAGAGGCTAGTGTCAAACTCTGATCACTTCACTTTGTTACTCTGTAGGACTGAATCTTTAGAGTACCAGAAACTAGATAAATTCTCACAGGGACTGCAGATCACTTTTAAACTAATATAAATTGGAAATTGGATTGCAGAATCATAGATTAATTGTGCTCTTGGGTGTCTTATTTAACAAATATTATTTTTTATCAAGAGAAAAAATAATATCCAAGACTTCAAACTATTTCTACATTTGTTTAAATGCTTAGTACACATTTTTAAAAATAAGCATGCAAAGTTATGAGAGAACATAAAAACCAGTAAAAATAACTTGTAATATGAATTAATGCCAGCAGAAACAAAAGAGAATTAACACAATTTCACTGAGACTTCAGATATTAAAGGTACAGAATATAGATTTTAAAATAACCATAAGTTCTATGATCAAAAAAACAAAATATTATAATAATGGGGAAAAGTGGAAATAAGAGAAAAAATTGATATTTGAGAACCAAAAAAAAAAAATAACCAAAACCAAGAACTCAGTAGGTAAATCTATCAGCTAGTTAGACACAAAGAGAGACAGTGAACTGGAAGATAAATAAGAAAATGTCCAAAATAAATCACAGAGAGATAGAAGTATGGAAATTCACAAGAAAGTATAAAAAGATACACATAGAAGAGATAATGAGGAAATCTACGAATGTCAGGAATGATAAAAGGATGTCCATACTACATATCTACAGTTCTTAAAAAGATATAAATATGACAACTTTAGGCCAATCAACATGTCTATTTACATTAGAAAAATCCACAAAAATTGCATAAAAATTAATTTGAAATCTAAGCATAACTATAATTATTAAAGAAATTTAATTTACAAATTAAAATCTTCTAAAAAATAAAATTTCAGGCCCAGGAAATCTTAGCAAACGTTTCTGGAAGAAAAGATGTTAATCTAGCACAAATGCCCTCAAAACCCAGAGAAAGGAGGAACTACCCATTTTATGAGTTCAGCATACATAATATTGATGTTAAAAAACCTAAAACTGTCATTATAAGGAAAGGCAAATTAATAGCCAATTGCATCACGAACATAGATGAACATACTCTAAACAAATTGCTAACAAACCAAAACCAGAAATTTCAAATGGAATAATGCATCATGAATAGCCTTATGCTTTGAGTGCATGGTTTATTTAATATTTGAAAATCTTTGTAATGTAACATATTGAGAAAGGGAAAACTATCGTATAATTATCACAAGAGATACTGAAAATTTTCATAAGCTATAATACTGTTATTGATAAGTTTATAAAACTTAAAATTTTCCTAATTATAAAACTTACAAATTCAAAAATTAAAAAATAAACTACATCCAACTTTATATTTTATGTAAAATATTGCAAGCTTTCTGCATGTGATTGCGTATTAGGCCATTATGCCTAGTAATGTAACTTCAACTTAAGATTTCACTAAATGTTGGAACCAATATAATAAATCAAGGGAAAAAAGAATTAAGTAACAATTTGGAACCAAGAAATGAAACGGTTAATTTTCAGACAAATCTATATGAAAAATCCAAAAAAAACTGACTTTATAATGTTGGAATTATTAAGGTCATTATATAAAATCTGCTGTATTGATTGCACTAAATAAGCAATTAGAAAATGAATTTTATAAAACCACATCATTTATGAAAGTGTCAGAAAAACAAACCACCCAAGGACAAATCTAAAAACAGCCATGCATTCTCTACAAATGAAATAATATAGTGTTGAGAGAAGATAAAGATGACCTAAAAAAATCAAGTGGCGGCTTTAATTTTTTTCTTCTGTTTGGTGTATCTTGACACATTGATGAACTTGACAGTTGATGGCAAACACATATGGAAATGCCTGAAAATAAACAGCATAATCTGAAGACAAAGTTAGAGAACTTATTCTACCCAGTATCAAGAGTTTATTATAAAACTATGATAATTAAGATAAAATGTTACTGCTGTAAATGTTGAAAAACTAAGTGATGAAACAAGAATTCCATAAACAATTTCACCCATGTACTGATAATTGATTTGTGACAAAGTTGGTACTGCAGCATGGGCCAAGTACACTCTTTTTCAACAAAAGCTTCTGATTCATTTGGAAATACATACAGAAAAAAATGGCCCCTCTTCATATCTTGCATAGAAATTAATTCCAGGTGAATTGTAACTTAAAGTTATGCAAAATAAAACAATAACCTTTTTAGAACATAGTATTTGGCATAGGGGGAAAAATTAAGTAATATAGTAGTCATAAACATAAAGAAAGATGGTAATTAGTTGCATTTATATTAGGAACGTTGATATACTAAAGCACAGGATTAACAGGGTGAAAAATTAAGCTTCAAAGTGGGAGAATATATTTTTGTTACGTGTTACACACAAATGGCTTAAAACCAAAATACACAGACATTTCCTACAAATCAACTAGGAAAAGAGAGCTAGCACAATAGAAAAAAAAATGGATTAAGTATTCGAACAGTCATTTCATAAAAGATGCCTGGTATACATATGTTGGGCTTTTCTGATAGCTCAGCTGGTGAAGAATCTGCCTGCAATGCAGGAGAGGCAGGTTTGATTCCTCGTTTGGGAAAATCCCCTGGAAAAGGGATAGGCTACCCACTCCAGTATTTTTGGGCTTCCCTGGTGACTCAGATGGTAAAGAATCTGCCTGCAATACAGGAGACCAGGGTTCCCTGGGTTGGGAAGAATCCCTGGAGGAGGACATGGCAACCCACTCCAGTATTCTTGTCTTGGAGAAACCCATGGACAGAAGAGCCTGCAGGGCTACAGTCCATCTGTTGAGTCACTCAGTTGTGTCTGACTCTCTGTGACCCCATGGCTACAGCACGCCAGGCTTCCCTGTCCATCACCAACCCCGGAGCCTACTCAAACTCATGTCCATTGTGTTGGTGATGCCATTCAACTATCTCATCTTCTGTCGTCCCTTTGTCCTCCTGCTTTTAATCTTTCCCAGCATCAGGGTCTTTTCCAGTGAGTCAGTTCTTTGCATCAGGTGGCCAGAGTATTGGAGTTTCAGCTTCAGCGTCAGTCCTTCCAATGAATATTCAGGATTGATCTCCTTTAGGGTGGACTGGTTGGATATCCTTGCAGTCCAGGGGACTCTCAAGAGTCTCCTCCAACACCACAGTGGCTCAGCTGGTAAAGAATCCACCTGCAGTGCGGGAGACCTAGATTCATTGCCTGGGTTGGGAAGATCCTCTGGAGAAGGGAAAGCCTACTCCCTCTAGTATTCTGGCCTGGAGAATTTCATGGACTGTATAGTCCATGGGATCCCATGGGATCCCAAAGAGGTGGACATGACTGAGTGACTTTCATTTTCACAGTCCATAGGGTTGCAAAAAGCTGGATAGGACTAAGCACAACACAGCACATACATATGTTAATTGTGTTAGCCTTATTAGTTACCAGAGTTATGCAGATTAAAACCACCATGTGATATGATTAAACACCCCACAGAAGGACTAAAAATAAAAAAAGCCTAATAATATGAAATTCTGGCAAGAAAGTGGAGTACCTAGAACTCTCATACTCTGTGGATCAGCTGGCACACTTTCTTTGCCAAAGCATCCTTAGGATTCTTAATGAAATCAATGGATGGAACCAGGAAAATAATGGAAATAAAGAAATTTAACCCCAAATTAAGACAAATTCTTTTGGTTTGATCTCACACTGGGATGCCATTGTAAACAAACACTGAGAAATTCCTCTTAACAGCAGTGAAGTAGGTGGATTACATCTTAGAGATCATATGTGTAAAATTCCCATAAGAGTGGGAACAGCAGCAAACAAAGGGTTCAAATGTTATATGAAAGAGCTCTTGTGGATTGGGAGAAAATTTCAATTGATATCATCATACATGGATTTTTTTTTTAAAAGTTTGGCTTTCCATTTTATTAATTTTCTCCATTGCCTGAAGTATCATTTTATTATTTATTTTTTATTTATTTATTTTTATTGTTTTTCCCATACATTGTCATGATATCACCATGGGTTTACATATGCTTCCCCTCCGGAACCTCCCTCCCTCCTCCCTCCCCCCCAGGAAATCTCACTGTACCAGCCCCGAGCGTCAGTCCTGGGCTGGCGATTGATTAGACACATGACAATTAACATGCTTCAATGCCCTTCTCCCATATCATCCCACCCTTACCTTCATCCACAAAGTCCACAAGTCTATTCTATACATCTGCGTTCCTTTTGCTGTCTCGCATGTTGGGTTCTCGTTACCGTCTTTCTAAATTCCATATATATGCGTTAATATACTGTATTGTTGTTTTTGCTTCTGGCTTACTTCACTCTGGATAATGGGCTCCAGTTTCGTCCATCTGAGTAGAATTGCTTCAAATGAATTTTTTTTAATGCTGAGTAATATTCCATTGTGTATATGTACCACAGCTTTCTTATCCATTCGTCAGTTGATGGGCATCTAGGTTGCTTCCATGTCCTGGCTATTGTAAACAATGCAGCGATGAACATTGGGGTACACGTGGCTCTTTCAATTCTGGTTTCCTCGGTGTATATGCCCAGCCGTGGGATTGCTGGGTCATATGGCAGGTCTATTTGCAGCTTTTTAAGGAACCTCCACACTGTTTTCCATAGTGGCTGTACTAGTTTGCATTCCCATCATACATGGATTTTAAAAATTCTCTGTTTCCATCCCTGATCAAGCTGTATGGCATAGCCAAAAAACAAACAAAAACTATGTCTCCAAAAGAATTAGAATAAAATGAAAATTATGTGATCTGGAAAACTGTTAAGTCAAAAAGTGACTTTATTGTTTATGAAGACTGATATTGCAAAGCCCATCAAGAGTTTGTACAAAATTATTTCAGGAAGTGTGAATATATGAAAATATTCCTGAATTAATGATTTTAAAACATCTGTTTCTAGGTATATGTTCAAATAAATCTTCTACATGAATGTTTATAGCAGCATTATACATAATAGCTAAAAGGTAGAAACAATGCAGATATCCATCAGCTGACTAATAAATAATCAACAGTGGCCTATCTATATAATGAAATACTATTCAGCCCTAAAAAATAAAAAAGACTGGAGGGTGTATATGTGCTATAATATCGATGAAGATTGGAAACACTATGCTAAGTAAAATAAGCCAGTTACAAAAGACCACATATTATATGATTCCTTTCCTATAAAATTACCAGAAAAGGGAAATTTTTAGTGAGAGAAAGCCTATTTTCACTAAAGAAAGTATAGGCTGATAAGGAGGTGATAGCCAAAGGATTCAAGCTTCCTAAGGAAACTGAATACACTAAAAAGCATTGAATTTTACTCTTTAAAAGTACAATTGGTGATTGGTACAATATGTGAACATAGGGAAGTGTTTAAAAACAGGTAATCTTGTTTAGAAAGGTGTAACTAAATAAATATAAGTCTAGACATTTGATAATTTCAACTGTAGCTCAAATAGTGTACATGTTCCCACTAGTCTCAAACATTTCTTTGTAGATCTCCTCTCTGAGAAATGGAGTCACTTTTCAGCTCTGTCTTGGTTAGACATAGAATGAAATAATGTGAATGTTGAAGGATTTCAGTTCATTCTATTTCCAGTTCTTCCTGCCATGATTATCCATACCGCATCTGATCTCCATCCCTAGTCATTTCCACTTGATCCACTTTTCCCTTGACCATGTTTGAATGTTGAAGATAGAGGCAAGAACAGTTTAAGACCTTACTGGCTCTAATCAAGGTATTGACCACATTGCCACCAGCTATGAAAAAAAAAGTGAATTGACTACAGAAATCAAAATAAGAGAAAACAAATTTTAACTCAAAGTTTACATAAATGTGGAAATTAAAATGGCTTTCCAACATTTTTGGTTGCAGAACTCTAGATAAGTTATCACAACTGCCTTCTCTCCTTTTTGATGAAATGACATACTCTACAATGATGCCAGTGCCTTAAGTATTGTTTCATTTGCCTGTGCATTGGCCTAGCATGAAAAGTATGTGAAGGCAGATGCTGAGCATCAAGATGCATCTTGCTTTGGCTCTGAGTAGAAAAATTAGCATATATAGAAATGCAAGAGTGTAACTATGCTATAGTTTTTAGCATTTCATAGATGTGTATAGATGGCATCTTCTTTCTTTTCTTTTAGAATTTAACTTGTTTCTGCCATAAATCCTTAATTTAACATCTTCCTGGCTCTGACAGTGTAAAAGATACTTGAAGTAATGGGGAGGGGAGGAGTGGATCAAAGAGTTTGATTTGATATAGGCAAAAAGTAGCAGTAATGTTTTAAATTGATGACTGGTTTTCTTGTATATTTCTGTAAAAATGAAAGAGTCTAATAGAAATACACAGCAGCATACACATGCAAGCATAAACCATGTCTGCCTGTGTTCTCCTAATGATTGAGTCATTAGCGGTGCCATATTGTTACCAGTGTCTCCGGCACTGCCTTGGGCATGACAGTCAAAATGTGACTCCTGTGCTCATTGACAGTTTGACAGTTTCCACCTGAGTCAGAATCCTAAGACAAGCTTTCCATTTTAGAAAGTAGCTACCATTGCAAAATCCAATCTAAAATAATTTACTAATATACTGTATTTTAAGCAGTCACTCCATTAGCATGTTGTAGGCTTAGTTAAAAAGGTTTACACCTGGTTATCAATTGTTATTTTATTCTCTCACAAAAAGACTCTTCTCTACACTGCTGAAATTACAATGAAATTTTAGTAACATGAAAATGCTTAGATGGCATACATTCACTAAAAATGGGGAAATTTTAAAATGTATTGTTTTCAATATAACACCAAGAAAAGAGACAGTTGAAAAAAGTCAACACATATTGAGGGATTTTATCTGTTTTAACCATAAGTTTAAGATCATGGAACTCCAGTCTTGATTTTATGATTCTGGAGGCCTTTCTGTATTATTTCTTTAGTAACTAACTTGCATTTACTCAGAATATCAATCAGCTGCATTTTCATAGTGCACAAAACACTCCCTAATTAAGCTTTATTTAATTTGTTTTAACTCGAAGTGTAAAGGAGATGACACAATGTGAATTACTCATTATAGTAACCTCCCCTCAAAACCACAAATGGGTACAAAGTGATGTCTGTGTCTTTTGCACTGTAACTTTACTCACAGAAGGAGGTCCACAGAAAGATAACGATAATAATGATACTTAGTGTTTATGTAGCATTGTCTCTCTTCACAGCACAAATAACGTTTCTTGCTGGAATGAGGTTGAAACACCAATGAATTAGCATGTCCCTTGCTGTAATGATAGAGCTCAGATACATCACCTCACTGGGTCTGTACCTGTGGTAACAATTGCCCCTAATGATGGATTAAAACCAGATACAATTGATTGGCTGATCCTATCCTGTACTCTGAAAGAGCCTTCATAACCTTTGGATATTTATACTGATTAACTCAAGCACAGGCATCTTTACTTGTGGCCTGAGACCAGTCCCCCATGGACAGAGCCAAGTGGAGAGTTTAGGGTAATTATTTGGACAATTTAGTCCCAAATCTCCTTTCACTTTAAGGCAATGAGATAGTTGTCTCAACACTCCATATCAGGGTTTCCCAAGCTCAGCGGTATTAACACTTGGGAAATTCTTGGTTGTTGGGGCCATCTTTTTGGTGGGGTGTGTAGCATCGTCCTTGTCTTCCAGATGCCAGTAGCACCCATCTGTCCCACCTCCTAGTTGTAGAAACCAAAACTGTCTCCAGACCTTGACAAATGTTCCCTGAGCATCAAAACTGTCCCCAGTTGGAAACCACTGCTCTTTGCTTTGCTGTTTACCAGACATCTTAATTCTGCATCTCAACACTACACATTTGTCTCCAGCAGCATCTCCTTTGGCAGTGAGTTTAGGGTATATTATTCCTATTTGAGTCTCACTAACTAGGAAACCCCAGTGTCTTGGTTCTAGAAACCTTCAAGTCAATTTGAATGATGTGTGGCCTTTACTACCTCCCCCCGTCAACCCAGAGTCAGGAATCTTCTCACACTGAGTACCAAACAGCAGTGTAAGTATACTGTGAAAATCAGTTCAGCATTACAGGTTACGGAGAACTTATTTCACAGGGTTCTGAGATAAGTTGACAGAGGCTAGTTTGAAAGCTCAGCCTTACACATTTTGCTTCTCAGCTGGGCTTAGAAAATTGTGGTGACTGTAGTTGTAAGGAAAATACTACCTCAAGACCCAATCATAAAAGCTTCTGTCAGCCAGATGTCTGAAGTTATTTTGGGTTCTGTATTCAGTAAGTTTTATATGGACCTAATTCCCAGAAAAACTCCCCAGTCTGTTTACATGGACCGGATAAACTGACTGTGCCTTCTTTGTATTCTTAGTGTGAGCTGGTAATTTTCCATCTACTGCTGGGATATTTCATGTAACTGGTGGACATTTTAGACACCATGCGCATCCTTAATCTCCCTAGGATTCTCTAGGAACAAAATTATTTGATACGAAAACCTTTGATATTACAAGTTGTGTTTAACATTTCAAGCCTCATTTACATCAGTTCAGTTCAGTGAGCTGCTCAGTAGACAGGACGATGTGTTATGGAGAGAAGCATACCTATAGATGCACTCAGTAGCCTGAAGGTATATTACACCAGATAATAAGAGTGAACTGCTGAAGAAGTATCTAAAATTTATTAGCACAGTGTGCATTAGGGAAGCTGTTGAATAACATCCCTGGATATTTTTCCAAATAAATAAGTAAATGAGAAGATGGGTGGTCAGTGAAAATGATGACAAGGTTCTTGATGTATAGATTACATGGACTTCAACTGTGACCTTATCTATTGTGAACTAATTATCCAAGCCTGAATGTACTAAACCCTCTATTGCTTTTAATACTACAGTTTAAAATCTCGGCCTTTTTTTATTTTCTGCAAATCACTAAAGGCTTTGACAATTTCCATGTGGGCTAGAACTTGGCAAGCTGTTGAAGAGTTACTGTACATCAAGGAGGTACTAATGGCTTAGCCGAGACACCTGCTAACCTGCTATTGTAAGCATTTATCCATTATTTGCCTGCGGCAGAAATAAATGAATAAATAAACTTTTGCTAGTCATATCATATGAGTTAATGCATTATAGCATTATGTAAAGCAGCAGAGCACATTCTTCTGGGGCTTTTTAAAAATCATTATTTGTGGCAAGTTAGAACATATCTGCTGGCTTCTCCGCTCCATTTTCTTTCCTCAGGTTTCTGTCAGAGCTCTTGCAACTACAGGGCTGGTTAGCCTTTGCTCTCTCAAGAGTGTCTGTGAGACAAACAACCTTCCGAATCCTCAGAGTTTGAAAATGGCATTGCAAACAGGACGAATGTATTAAACACCTCAGCTGTCAATGAACAGAATCAATAACCATGGGTACCAGGCTTACATTGTATCTACTTACACAAGGTGTGCACATATTTGGAAAGGAGATCTTTTCTTTTAACAAGTTGGTACCAGCTGTTTCAAGAAATAACACAGCTGTACATCTCCAACACATCTTGCTCTCCTTTTATAATTTAAGGAGAAATGGTGAAAAGCAATGACCAGAAAGAGCAGACCATACCTGGGAGCCTTATTTGTAGATTTCTTTTCATGGGTAGCTTTAAAAAGTATTAAGGCTAAATTATTAATATCAATTAAAAATAAAAGCCTTTAGTTGGTTGCGCCATTATTTTAAAACTATAAGGATACAATACTTTAGTCAGTAAAATATATAAAATATTCTTCTAGGAAGCAGTATTATGAAGCACAGTGATTATAACAAATAGCATCATTGAGCATAGTATAAGCAAGAATGTGTTGTGCTTCAAATTCTGCTATTCATAGACATGCCTTGATCTAAACATCCAAGGTTAAATTTGTGTTTACATTTTCTGTAAGATTTACTTCAATTTTTAAAGATCCCTTTGCTTTTCTAATTCAGGAATTCTGTACTGAAAATTGTGTATATTAGGACCTAATATGTGAGTATGCTTCCAGAGAGAGATTCCACCTGAAATGAAGGGAGAAGTGAGTTTAACCCTCATCATTTTTAGCATCCTCTTTGAACATTTGGTATTTTACTGCCTGTGGGAGAAATGTTCCTAATTTAACTTCTTCAGGTGTTGTTGCCTAATTTTCTTATACTGCAACGGGAATACAATGGTAGAAATTTAAAATGGAAAACATTCTTGGAATTATACAACTTTGTATAAAATAACAATGTGGTATATTCCCTTACAAGACCATTGCCTTAATCATTTATTTTAAAAATGATTTTATTTATTAATTTATTTTTGGATGTTCTGGTTCTTCATTGTTGCATGGGCTTTCCTCTAGTTATGGCAAGTGGAGGCTGTTCTGTAGTTGTGGTACACTGGATTCTCATTACAGTGGCTTCTCTTATTCCAGAGCACAGGCTCTAGGGTGCATGGGCTTCAGTAGTTGCAACACATGGGCTCACTAGTTACAGCTCCTGGGCTCTGGAGCTCAGGATCAATAGTTGTGGTGCATGGCCTTTGTTGATCTATAGCATATGGGATCTTTCCAGATCAGGGATCAAACCCACTGAGCCATCAGGGAAGCCCTCATTTATGTTTAATGCATTAACTTTTAGAATATATATGATATTAAAATAATCCCTTTTATAAGAATAAAATAATTATGGAGTATGAGACATATTCAGTGAAAACTACAAAACTTTTGGAAGAAATTAAAGAAGATCTAAATAAATGGAAAGACATCAATGACCATGAATCAGAAGACTTAATATTGTCAAGATGGCAATATTCCTCAAATTGACCTACAGATTCAACACAATCCCTATCAAAGTTTCAGGTAGTTTTTTTTTTTTTTTTGGTAGAAATTGCACACCTAATCCAAAAATGTATATGGAAATGCAAGGGAGGTACCCAGAATATCCAAAATAATTTTTATGAAAGAAGAACAACACTGGAAAACTCATGTTTCCTGATTTTAAAACTTACTAAAAAGCTATAATACTCTGAACAGTGTCATAACAGCATCAGGATAGATGTATAGATCATTGGAATAGAATTTAGATTCCAGAACTTCACCTTACATTTATGGATAATTGATTTTCTACCATTGGCAAGTCAATTTTATAAAGAAATAATGGTCTTTTTAACAGATGGTTTTGGACAACTGGATAGCCACATACCAAAAAAAAAAAAAAAAAAAAAAAAAAGACCTTGGATTCTTACCTCACACCATACATGAAAAAATTAACTCAAAGTTAATTCAAGACTTAAATGTAAGAGTTAAAACTTTTAAAATACTGTAGCACAGAGAAGTAAGTCTTTATGACCTTGAGGTAGGCAAGTGTTGGGGTTTTTGATTTGACAAACAGTTAAAGAAAAAAGATGAAAGAAAAGATGATAATAAAAGATGATGCTGTGAAAGTACTAGACTCAATATGCCAGCAAATTTGGAAAACTCAGCAGTGGCCACAACACTGGAAAAGGTCAGTTTTCATTCCAGTCCCAAAGAAAGGCAATGCCAAAGAATGTTTAAACTACCACACAATTGCACTTGTCTCACACTCTAGTAAAGTAATGCTCAGAATTCTCCAAGCGAGGCTTCAGCAGTATGTGAACTGAGAACTTCCAGGTGCTCACGCTGAATTTAGAAAAGGCAGAGACACCAGGGATCAAATTGCCAACATCCATTGGATCATCAGAAAAGCAAGAGAGTTCCAGAGAAACATATACTTCTGCTTCATTGACTATGCTAAAGCCTTTGACTATGTGGTTCACAAGCTGTGGAAAATTCTTAAAGAGATGGGAATACCAGGCCACCTTAAATCCTCTTGAAGAATCTATATGTAGGTCAAGAAGTTAAAGAACCAAACAGGGAACAATGGACTGGTTCCAGATTGGTAAAGGAGTATGTCACAGCTGTATATTGTCACCTTGCTTATTTAATTTCTATGTAGAGTACATCACACGAAATGCTGGGATAGATGAAGCACAAGCTGGCATCAAGATTTACAGGAGAAATATCAATAACTTCAGATAAGCAGATGACACCACCCTTACGGCAGAAAGTGAAGAGGAACTGAAGAAAGCTGAGTGCCAAAGAATTTATGCTTTTGAACTGTGGTGTTGGAGAAGACTCTTGAGAGTCCCTTGGACTGCAAGGAGATCCAGCCAGTCCATCCTAAAGGAAATCAGTCCTGAATACTCATTGGAGGGACTGATGCTGAAGCTGAAACTATAATAGTTTGGCCACCTGATGTGAAGAACTGACTCCTTAGAAAAGAGCCTGATGCTAGGAAAGGTTGAAGACAGGAGGTGAAGGGGACAACAGAGGATGAGATGGCTGGATGGCATCACCAACTTGATGGACATGATTTTGAGCAAGTTTCTGGAGTTGGAGATGGACAGGGAAGCCTGGCATGCTGCAGCCCATGTGGTCAAAAAGAGTTGGACATGACTGAGTGACTGGACTGAACTGAACTGGAAAAAAAAGTAATCATCATTGAAATAAAATATTTTATGCTTTAGAAAACACAATAGAAAAATTGAAAAAACAACCCACAGAATGAAAGAAATACTTGCAAGTCATATGTCTGGTGACTTATCCTGAATACATAAAGAACTTTAAAAATTCAATAAATAGAATAACAACCCCATTAAAGAATGAGCAGAGGATCAGAAAAGACATGTCTTCAAAGACTATGTAAAATAACAAATATGCACATTAAAAGATACTCAACATCAATAGTCACTAGAGAAATGCAAAAAAAGGCATAATGATGTAGAAATCCACACCCTCTAGTATTGATACATTAAAAAAGACAATGGTAAGTGTTGAGAATGTAGAGAAATGGGAACTCTTGTACATTGCTGATAGGAATCCAAATTGGTGCAATCATTTTAGAAAACAGTTCCTCAAAAAGCTGAACATTGAGTTATCATATGACCCAAGTTGTCACATAACCAAGCTAAATGAAAACCCACATCTACACAAAACTTGTACATTAATGTGCAAAATTGTGTATGTGGGTTCATTGCAGCAGCATTTACAGTAGCCAAAAAGTGTAAACAATCCTGATTCCAAGCAACTGATGGATGGATAAATAAAATGTGGTATATCCATTCAATGAAATAGTATTTAACAATAAAAATAAATGAAATACTGATACATGTTACAACACAGATGACCTTGAAAATATTATGGTAAGTGAAAAAATAATCATAAAAGACTATGTATCATATAATTTCATATAGATATAATGTGTAATTAGAAGGATAAACATAAAGCCTCTCTGTTTCTTCAACTTTTTAATCAGTAACAAGTGTTAGTGTTTTTCAGTATCCAGAAGGTAATATATATAATATCTAACTGTGTTACCAAAGGAAAAAATTATTACAATTTGGGAAATTTCTCTGAGTTTTTAAATGTTTATTGAAGAGGAGAAGTCTATAATTTGTGGCAAAACACTAATATCACTGGATGTTCTGTGCAAAAATAACTTCTATGAAGTAAAAAGCTGCTAAGTTCAGTAATTGATTTCAGCATAACTATATATTAAACCCTTAAAGTGTGTTTAGTGCTACATTAGGCTGAGGATCTTTAATGTTGAACAAGCTTATACGAAAACAGACCCTAAGCAAGTGAACAAATTAACAAAATACCTACAGATAAGGGTAACTTCTACAAATAATATAATAAAAGAGGGTCATGAGATAGAGGGTATGTGCATACGTTTGTTCCTGCTATGTCACTTCAGTCATGTCCAGCTCCTTGTGATCCCCTGGACAGGGACCCTCCAGGCTCCTCTGTCCATGGGATTCTCCAGGCAAAAATACTGGAACAGGTTGCCATGCCGTCTTCCAGGGAATCTTCCCCACCCAAGAATGGAACATGCATCACTTATGTCTCCTGCATTGGCAGGCAGATTCCTTACCACTAGCTCCACCTATCTGTGGGAGAACTAAGTGAGGGAAAAGAGCTGCAGAGTCCAAGGAGAGAGGGCTCCAAGCAAGAACAAATGGTGAAGATCAGCAGGTAAAGAGGAGTGAGTTTGATATCACCAGGAGCAACAACAAGTCTGTACTGGTTCCTTGTGGTGATTCATACAGAATAGGAGGAGGTCAGATAAATAGTCAAGACCAAATCATCTGATTTCCGACAAGACCACTGGGGAGTCTGGAATGTATTCAAAACACAATAGCAGGTCATAGAGGGTTCTAAGGGAGATTCCCAAGATGGCAGAGTAGAAGAACATGTGCCTGTCTTCTCCTGTGAGAACCTCAAAATTGCAACTAGCCACTGAAAAATGTTGACAGGAGAATATCGGATCCCACCACAAAAGATACCCCATAGCCAAGGGCAAAGGAGAAACCCCAATAAGAGGGTAGGAGGGGGTGAAATCGCATTTAGAATCAAACCCCATACCCACCAGAGATGCTTGGAGGGCTCAAGTAAAACCTCGGGTGCACCAGGATCCAGGGACCCCGCAAGAGGCCTAGCCAGACCTGCCTTAGAGTATTTGACTCTCCTACAGAGGCACGGTCAGCAGTGGCCTGCAGTGGAGCTCTGTAGAGGCTCTGGCTGCAGCAGACCTGGGAGGCACAGCATGTGAACCCCACCGTAGAGCCACAAACAGACAGCCCACAAATTGGAGAACAGTTTTACCAAAAAAGTTCTCACTCTGTTGCAAAAGTTCTAGGGCCGAAAACTGATTTCCCAACCTGGGGATCTGGGAAAGGGACAGAGAAATCCCCGGGAATTGGACTTTGAAGGCCTATGGGATTTGATTACAGAATGTCCACAGGACTGGGAAAACAGACTCTTGGAGGACACAAACACCAGGACCCAGGAGAAAGGGTCAATGACCCCACAAGAGACTGAGCCAGACTTGCCTGTGAGTATCCAGGAGTCTCTGGCAGAGACATGGGTTGGCATTGGCCTGCTGTGGGGTCAGAGGCACTGAATACAACAATCCTGGCATAAGTCCTTTTGAAGGAAGTAGCCATTACTCCCATTAACCCGACCATAGTTTGGTCTCAGCCAAATTACAGGGAGAGAACACAGCCCCACCCATCAATAGAAAATTCAATTAAAGATTTACTGAACATGGCCCTGCCCATCAGAGCCAGACCTAGATTCCCCACAGCTGGTCCCTCCCATCAGGAACCTTCCACAAGCCCCTTATACTTATCCATCAGAGGGCAGACCACACTTTTAGATGGAAACCACAATTACAGAAAACTAACCAATTAATCACACAGATAACAGCCTTGTCTAACTCAAAGAAAGTATGATCCATGCCATGTAGGGACACCCAAGGATGGGTCATGGTGGAGAGTTCTGACAAAACGTGCTCCACTGGAGAAGGGAATGGCAAGCCACCTCAGTATTCTTGCCTTGAGAACCCCATGAACACTAAAAAAAGGCAAAAAGATGTGACACTGATAGATGAACTCCCCTAGGTCTGTAGGTGCCCAATATGCTACTGGAGATGAGTGGAGAATAGCTCCAGAAAGAATGAAGAGGTTTTCAACAGAATGAAGTTTTCACCAAAGCAAAAACTATGCCCAGTTGTGGATGTGACTGGTGTGGAAGTAAAGTTCGATGCTGTAAAGAACAACATTGCATAGGAACCTGGAATGTTAGGTCCGCCAATCCACCAATCAAGGCAAATTGGAGGTGGTCAAACAGGAGATGGCGAGAGTGAACATCGACATTTTAGGAATCAGTGAACTAAAATGGACCAGAATGGGCAAATTTAATTCAGATGACCATTGTATCTACTACTGTGGACAAGAATTCATTAGAAGAAATGAAGGAACCCTCATAGTCAACAAAAGAGTCTGAAATGCAGTAGTTGAGTGCAATCTCAAAAATGACAGAATGATCTCTGTTCATTCCCAAAGTAAACCATTCAATATCACAGTAATCCAAGTCTATGCCCCAACCCCTAATGTCGAAGAAGCTGAAGTTGAATGGTTCTATGAAGACCTACAATACCTTCTGGAACTAACATCAAATGAAGACATCCTTTTCATCATAGGGACCTGGAATGCAAAAATAGAAAGTCAGGAGATACCTAGAGTAACAGGCAGGTTTGGCCTTGGAATACAAAATGAAGCAGGGTGAAGGCTAACAGAGTTTTTCCAAGAGAATGCAGAAGTCATAGCGAACACACTCTTCCAACAATGCAAGAGACGACTCTACAGATGGACCTCACCAGATGGTCAATACTTAAATCAGATTGATTATATTCTTTGCAGCTGAAGATGGATGAGCTCTATGTAGTCAGCAAAAGCAAGACCAAGAGCTGACTGTGGCTCAGATCATGAACTCCTTATTGCAAAATTCAGACTGAAATTGAAGGAAGTGGGCAAAACCACTGGACGATTTCAGGTATGACCTAGTACAGTAGAAGTGATAAATAGAATCAAGGGATTAGATCTAATAGGTAGAGTGCCTGAAGAACTATGGATGGAGGTTCATAACATCCTACAGGAGGCAGTGATCAAAACCATTCCCTAAAAGAAATACAAAAAGGCAAAATGGCTGTCTGAGGAGGCCTTACAAATAGCTGAGAGAAAAAGAGAAGTGAAAGGCAAAGGAGAAAAGGAAAGATATATCCATCTGAATGCAGAATTCCAAAGAATATCAAGGAGAGATAAGAAAGCCTTCCCCAGTGATCAGTGCAAAGAAACAGAGGGAAACAATAGAATGGGAAGCACTAGAAATCTCTTCAAGAAAATCAGAGATAGCAAAGTAACATTTCATGCAAAGATTGGCACAATAAAGGACTAAAACTGTATGGACCTAACAGAAGCAGAAGATACTAAGAAGAGATGGTAAGAATATACAGAAGAACTGTACAGAAAAGATCTCAGTGACCCAGATAATCACAATGGTGTGATCACTTACCTCAAGCCAGACATCCTGGATTGCAAAGTCAAGTGGACCTTACGAAGCATCACTATGATCAAAGCTAATAGAGGTGATTGAATTCAAGTTAAGCTATTTCAAATCCTAAAAGATGATGCTGCGAACATGTTATACTCAACATGCCAACAAGTTTGGAAAATTCAGCAGTGGCCACAGGACTGGAAATGGTCAGTCTTCATTCCAATCCCAAAGAAAGGCAATGCCAAAGAATGTTCAAACTGCCACACAATTGCACTCATCTCACATGCCAGCAAGGTAATGCTCAAAATTCTCCAAGCTAGGCTGCAATAGTATATGAACTAAGAACTTCCAGATGTTCAAGCTGGATTAAAAAAAGGCAGAGAAACCAGAGGTCTAATTGCCAACATTGGTTGGATTATCGAAAAAGCAAGAGAATTCCAGAAAAACATCTACATCTGCTTTATTGACTATGCTAAACCCTCTGACTGTGTGGATCACTACAAACTGTGGAAAATTCTTCAAGAGGTGGGAATACCAGACCACCTCGCATGCCTCCTGAAGAATCTATATGCGAGTCAAGAAGTAGCAGTTAGAACCAGACATGGAACAACAGATTGCTTCCAAATTGGGAAGAGAGTACATCAAGGCTGTATATTGTCAACTTACTTATTTAACTTCTATGCAGAGTACATCATGTGAAATGCTAGGCTGAATGAAGCACAAGTTGGAATCAAGATTCTCGGGAGAAATATCAATATCCTCAGATACGTAGATGACACTACCCTTATGGCAGAAAGTGAAGATGAACTAAAAGAACCTCTTGACGAAAGAGGAAAGTGAAAAAGTTGGCTTAAAACTCAACATTAAGAAAACTAAGGTCATGGCATCTGGTCACATCACTTCATGGCAAATAGTTGGAGAAACAATGGAAACAGTGACAGACTTTACTTTCTTGGGCTCCAGAATCACTGCGGATGGTGATTGCAGCCATGAAATTAAAAGATGCTTGGTCCTTGGAAGAAGAGCTATGACAAACCTAGATAACATACTGAAATGCAAGGACATTACTTTGCCAACAAAAATCTGTCTAGTCAAAGCTATTGTTTTTCCAGTAGTCATGTATAGATGTTAGAGTTGGACCACAAAGAAAATTGAGCACCAAACAATTTACGCATTTGAACTGTGGTGTTGGAGAAGACTCTTGAGAGTACCTTGGACTGCAAGGAGAACCAACCAGTCCATCTTAAAGAAAATCAGGCCTGAATAATCATTGTAATGACTAATGCTGAAGCCGAAGCTCCAATACTTTGGCTAACTGATACAAAGAACTGACTCATTGGCAAAACTCCTGATGCTTGGAAAAGTCAAAGGCAGGAGGAGAAGGGGTCAATGGAGGATGAGATGTTTGGATAGCATCACGGATAGACAAGAGTCTGATCAAGCCCTTCAGGAGCTTGGTGATGGACATGGAAGCCATGGGCTTGGAAGACTTGGACATGACTGAGAGCCAGTGCCAGGATCAGACAGAATTTTTAAAATTATATTTACTGTGTAGAAAGAGAATAGAGGCAGAGGCCTGTGTAGCTGTTCTTCGAGGTCAGTAGATGGCATGGATGTAGATGGCAGCTGCAGAGAGTGAAAAGTACTCAGATCTGAATTGCTTAAGACATTTCTTTATCCACTTGATTTTATTCTTGTGGGTTGTAAGAGTATCGAATATTTTGTTTAGAGTTTACAAGTGAATTCTGACTGATTATCTGGCTTTGCCAAAATAAAAGGCACACAATGGCATCTGACTATTTTTCTGGGCAGCTTTAGCCACCTCTCCTTCAATACTTAGGGTGTAATCAATAAACATAACAGAAGCTATTCATTCCACCAGGATGGATTCCAACAAAAGGCCTCTATTCACACTGGTAATAGGCTGACTTCACCTGTTCCATCACATTATGTATTATGACTAGCATCTTCAGTCATCTACCTACTTCACTGCTCAGTTGTGATGAAATGTTCTGTTGGCAGAAGAATGGTTATAAAGCTGGGCTGTTTACACTTGTGGTGGCCAAGGCAGTGTCCTGCCAGTGTAGGGTGAGCCCCTGTCTAGGATGACAGATCAGTCACACATTTGAAAGATTATGAAATTCAGTGCTTGCTAAAAGTTTGGATTGGGTTTTAAAGGCATTCTCCAAAAAATGTTATTTTCAAGTGCAACTTTTTTTTGATGTTTGTTTTAATAGGTTTGGTGAATTTTAGTGGATACATGGTACTGACAGCATTCAGACAAAGTTTTTTTGAGCATGGTCATTATCTTTTGCCCAATCTCTCCCATAGTGAGGAGCCATCTACCTTTTCTTGGATTCGAATTCACTCAGGCCAGTAGCATCATAGATACCTACAAGCCCTTATAAATAGTGAGCATGCATTCACTTGAACTTTTTTAGTAGAAGGCTGGTGTTCTGGGCTTATTTTAGAGCAATTAAATATGATTTATTTTCTACCATTTATTGACTTATTCATCTAGCAAATGATTATTGACTGCTTACTGCTACTTTATACAATGTGAGGCAGACAAAGCAAGCTAATTAATAATAATAATGGCTAGCATTTGTCGAGAAGATACTAAAAGCCAGTGCTCAGTGCCTTGTATGTTTATCTCACTTATTAAAAATACCTGACAATGCAGTTGCTAGTGTTATTTCCAATTTATGGAGAAGAAAACTGAGGCATAAAGAGCTTTAAAAATAAGCTCATGATTATACATGATAGATTTCAAAAGTGAACTCAGGAACTCTGCCTCAACAGCCCTTGCTTAAGTGCTAACATATTCAGCCTGCCAAGAGATGGCAAACATCCTGTCCTCAAGTTTGTATGGTGGTAGTAGAAGCCACTTAAGCACACAAGGATAGTTCATAGTTAATTCAAATATAAAAACAGATGAAAGCAAAGAGCTATAGGCATTGAAAGAAAAAAAACATCATTTCTATCTAAAAGCAGTGGTTCTCAACCTTGGCAGCAGGTTGTAGTTGCCCGAGGAGCTTAAAAATTACTGATGCCTTGGTCCCAGCCCCAGAGATTTTGAATTAATCTACCTGGCATGCCCTTGTGCAGCTGGAGTTTTTAATGTTCCCCAGGTGATTCTCATGTGCAGCCAAGTTGAAAACCCTGGGCTAGAAGGAGTAGGGAACATGTTCGGAAGAAGAGAGATTCAGAGTTGATTTGTCAAGAAGTAACTTTTAAAAGTCAGGAATGTCAGGGGTACAAATGGGAGTGGAAGGTCATGTTATTATATGGAAGAGATCCCTTGCTACTCCAGTTGTGGTCCTGGGACCAGCAGCATCGGTCTCACCATGGAGTTGGTTGGAAATGTGAAATCCCAGCTCTCCGGACCCCATGAATCAGAATCTGCATCCTCAAGTGATTTGTGTGCACACTGCTGTTTGAGAAGCGCTGACAGAACAACAACAGAAAATCAGGATGGGAAACCACTGAGCCATATCTGGTGGTTGGCAGATGTACCAAGGGCCAGTAGGTGGTGTAAAGAGTGGAGCACATTTGTTGGCTTGCTTTGATTGATAAAAGAAGCAGTTAAAATTTTACCCTATAAATGGTTGGAAGTTGAAAAACTTCCAAGCAAAAGTGATGTGTGCACGGAAGGTTTAGGATAATAATCTGGTAACAAATTGCAGAAGAGATTAGGGAAAGGGAGGAGCCACAGGTATAGAGGTACTCAGAGAGATGTCTGTTTGAGTTCTCAATTCACAAACATCCGAGGAGTGAAACTCAGATGAGGGTGCAATTCAGTAGGCGAGTTCTTATCTTCAAAACACATTGTTTTACTTTCAGAAATTCTTATCTTTTTCAGCAGTGTGACTTTAGAGCTACGTTCTGTATCTGAATAGAGATAGAGACCACATTTTACCCTGAGTGGCAGCCAGTGTATATAGAACAGCTTTGTTATTTCATACATAGTACACTTTACCCTCAATATTACAGGAGTAGATAGAGGAAGAAGAACAGAATTCTAATGGTATAAAAAAACATTTCTATTTTTCGAGTAGCAATGATAACTATTATACTATACATTTTTTATATGATCATGGAATAGAGTATTAATCAAACTATTCTGACTGTGAGAGAGGTTACTATGAATACTTGGGAAATTATATCCTTAGATATTACACCAGTGTAAATGCTTGATTCTGAATCCACATTAAATTTATTTTTTTATTTGATAGTTATGAGATTCTTTATGGTCAGTAGCAACTGTGGTGCCTAAGGATCATCATTAAAAAGAGCAGCAATCATTTGATGCATAAAAATAAGATTATTTCTAGAATTTTTAGTTGGTGAAGTGCTGGGTACATGCATTGACATTATATTCTTTTTAATCTAAGAGAAAATGTTTTATGATACAATGTCTAATATATTGCTTTTCATATAATAGTTTCATTTGTTAAAGTAATAAATACAAATATTTGATATGAAAAGATATTATATCATATAAATAGGCTTTAGAAATCAACTTTGTCAGGATAGAGTTTATGTAAAATAAAACACATTTAAGTATATAGGCTTTAAAATTGAAAACTGAAGATACTGGATAGTCAAATACAAGTGTCTTTGAAAAGTTGTATGTTAATCAATAGACTAATACATTACCACAGTGATCACAAGATAATAACTCTTAGTTTGGTTCATATTTTTAAGTTTAAGTTGCAGATAGAAATTTCAGAAGTTTAGCCATGACTTGAAACTTGATACTGCAATTTGTCTATGCTACCACCAGATGGTAGTGTTTGCTTTATTCATGATCACATGATCTCAGTCACTGCTACTATTCTAAAATAGGTGAACTGATACTCAAACTATGAATACCCAAACCTGTTTTCATTTATACAAAAGAGAACAAAACAAAACAAACAAAAAATAGTAACCAATTGCTTTTTTCTTGGCAGGCATTCACAATATAAGTAAGACATGGACTCAAGCCCTCAAATAATTCAATACTCTAGTAAGATATCATAGAAGGCAATTACTATGATAGCAGAAATTATGTAGTGAAAGAATTGTTAAATATAAGAAATGATACAGCAGCTCAAAGGGGAAAATGCTGAGTTTTTCCTAGTGAACTCTGGGAGGAATATTTCAGAATATTATTTTTCTAAGAGTCAAATTTTGAGGACGAATAGTTCACCAAATGTGGAGATGAAAAGGAGAATATAGGGTAGAAAGCAAGACATACCGTAGCACAGAGCATAATTTATTTGTAAAAGGACAGTGAGCTTGTGTGATCAAAATATGGGGTCCATGATTGGGAAGTAGGAAAAGTCAGAACTTGATGTTAGGTTTAAACTAGATGGTCAAGGGCAACGCATGTCCTACTGTTTTGTTTTAATCTCATTTTTTAGGTGATAGGGAACAACTGAAGATATTTAAGAAACATGTCATGATAAAATCTGTAAGATCAAGACATTTTAAGAAATAAATTTATGAATGCAATTTTGTCATGGCTCATAAGAAAATCCTTGGTGAGGAAACATTCTCAGCAAGAATTTTCCAGGAGTCTCTCACTTGTTCTGCTTTGTTCCCTGCTAGATTATCAAATCAGTTTGTGCTGCAGTCTCTTACCATTTACCCTAACAGTCCGGGAATGGAATGACACTAAATCCCTTGTTAAAGCCTCTCTGTCTTACTTCCTTCTCAGGACCTTCTCTCTGGCTGAAATGTGCTTGGGATGTATTATTGGCCTTTGTCCCACTCTCCTTTTTTCCTTCCAGTCACCATGGCTGTGCCCTGGACTGTTAGCACTCTCTATAAAGGTTTGGAACCCTTTTGGGATGAGGTTGGGGGTAGGAATGGGGTAATTACATTTCCTAATCTAAATCCTTTAATGGCTACTTTGTTTATTGCTTGCCTTTAAATTGAGTGTTTGGTCTTTTTCATAAAATAGAAGTGAGGGCAAGGTGCCCTATGTCTAGTTCGTTCTAAGAATAGGTGGTCTGTTCATATGGGGTGGTAAATGCTTCCTAAGTCTGGGCACCCTGGGGTAAGGGCTACTTCTCTGCTTTCCATAGAAACTGCTTTTTGGAGCTGGCTTCTCTCTTCCCTCCACTTGCCAGAAGACCAAAGTTTCACAGTTTGGTTACTGATAATACTAATCATCTCTTTCCTATTAGAATATTTTTGAAGTGTTTCCGGTTGGGGGCGGAGGCTGGAATTTGGGCTAGCAGGAAAGGATACAGGCCCTTTCATCTGAGAACCAAAAAATACCCTTCAGACTCCTCATTTCTCAAACATCATGGTGCTGTAGAAGATGTTCTGCCCTTAGTCGCTGTGCCATCATCACAGGGCACTTCTGAGTACTTTTGGGAGCCTGGCAGCAGAGCGTGTCTCCTTAACCAGAAAATAAGGTCAGTAAGTTGTGGTACAGCATTATTCTAATTTGTCTGCTCACAGGTTTCTGGGCACGGTGCTCACCTGCCCTTAACCTGTTACTTCTCCGAGCATGTTTGTTGATGGCTGAAAAGTGTTCGAAGATTTTAGGGAAAGAAAAAGAAAGAAAAATAGAAAGTGGATTTCCAACCCATTCAATATCTCTTCTTTGAGTAGTGCACAGTACACTGGGCCTCACAGGACGCGGAGTGTGTGAGCAGACCACAGCTGCCAAGGTTCCTGAAGACTCTTGAAAGTGCGTACAAATGAGAGTAGCTTCTGAACCTTTTCTTCGCTACCCCTTCACAGAACTGTAGGCTGTAAGAAACATTTTTCTTGATGTTGCCGCCATCCCCCTGCTCCTTCTTGTCTCTTCGCGGCCCTACCTTGAACAGCTTATTTTAAAGAATCCTCTTTTCTCCTGGAGAGAGCTTATACCACCTCCCGTACCACAGCTGACACTTAGGTAGTGTCTGTATCCTTTCTGTGGGTTAGCCCATTTTCTATTCACAGCAGGCCTGATTAAATGAATTTAGAGATGAGAACTGATATATATATATACACACACATACACTATTGATACTGTTAGGGGAGGCACACTGACTGAAACAGCCTACCCTGGCCAGGCACCACGGTAACCATTTTCATGAGTTGTTTTATGACAGGAGGTCCTGGTAAGAAACACGAAACTAATAAGCCACCACCAACTGGAAGAGTTCAGGGAAGGTCAAAAGGAGATACCACATGTCTTACCACTTCCCAGAACCCTTCTCTCTGGCATCCATCTTGGTTCAACAAGGCAGTGCCCCACCAGGAAGGACTCTGAGCCAGAATGATTGGCTAAAGACAACCCAGAAACTAATCCCATCACCAGAAAACCTGAGACAGAGCTGGCAGAGCTGTTCTCCTGGGTTCCCTCACCCTACTGGTCTCCACCTGGTGTCCTTTCCCAATAAAATCTCTTGCTTTGTCAGCACATGTGTCTCCTCGGACAATTCATTTCCGAGTGTTAGACAAGAGCCCAGTTTCGGGCCTTGGAAGGGGTCCACCTTCCTGCAACAATACTATATGTAGAATAGATAACTAATAGGAGCCTATTATATGGCACAGGGGCTTCAACATAATGCTCTGTGGTGAGGTAAATGGGAAGGAAATCCAAAAAAGCAGTGGTGGAGGTAGTGGGGATAAATGCATATCTATAGCTGATTCACTTTGTTGTACAATAGAAACTAATACAACAGGGTAAAGCAGCTATACTCCAACAAAAGTAAAATAAAACACACATGCTTATACACATACACAGTGTTAGTCACTGTTTTTTTAATGGAGAAATTGAGGCTTAAAGAAATGGCATAGCTTGCCTGAGATCACTGAGCTGATGAAAAAGAGGATCAGCTGTGCTCTGACCATCTCTCTGTCTTTAGCATCTTTATGTCTCACATCTGAAAAGAGATTGCCACCACCATTAATGAGAACCCTCCTTCCAGTAAGACCAGTGAGTTGTACACATACGTCTTACTGGATTCTAGTCCTGGTGATGGACACCTGTTCTCAGAATAAACTTGTCCATTTCTGAGATTATATATCTTGTTCATCTCACTGACCTTTTCGTTACTCAGGGAGCACAGCTGAACTACAGAGTGGATTTCCCTGGCATTACTCTGCTCCATCTACCATTTTTGGTACCTGGAAACAATTGCAAATCATAGCATTCAAAAGATGTTCAGAAGTTCAAAGGATGTTCACAGATACTGGGAAAAAATGTGGAAAACTACTGTGTTGCCTGGGAATTTGGTGATATGTCTTTCAATAAGTCAGGCCACATAAGCTTGCGGAGGGAGGAAGAAGGAGGAAGAGAAGGGAGAATATTAGAATTACTGTTTTTTTTAATGCAGCACCTACTATAATCTAGGCATTGCCAGTTCCTTTCCCCGTGTGTCATAGATAATGCTCACAACAGATCTAGGCGAGAAGTGCTTTTATGACTCCATTTTATCAATATGATGATTGAAGTTCAGCAGTGTTAAATAATAAGGACTGGGGTCACACAGCTAGTCAGGGACTGAGATCATCTGATGCTATCATCCAAAGCCCTTGCTCTTTCACTCTATGGAGATGCTTTTAAAGAAAGCTTATGACAGTTGCTTTTAGTCAAAGGGAAATTGGAGGTTCATGACCCAGGACTTCATTCTCACCGTGGTGCCTTGTCATTTTGATGGTAATGAGGATTTTAGGGGCCTTGTCTGTGGGCAGAATGTCAGGTGATCCTGCAAGTGTTAAATATGGATCTTTACTTTGGAAATGAAGCTAAATCACCTTTGCCATCTGAATCACTTTCACCAATAGGACATGTTGGTCTCCTTTAGTTTCTATGTGTTAACTTATTAGGGGGTCATCATATATTGTAGGGGTAGGATTTTGGTGGAATTTCTGTCTTTGACTGCCTCTCGTTTTCCCCTTCTTGCCCTCTCCCCCGTCCTTCCTCCTAGCATCATGGCCAAGTTTTGAGGTATGTACCAAGCTGTTCATGATCTTGGATGAGCCACTCACCTGTCTAGTCCTGAGTTTCTCTGTCTGTAAAATATGTACAGCAAAAGTGTTTTAAACAGCGGTTTTGAGGGAACAATTAATATATATATGCAAAGTACTTGAAGAATGCATAGAATATAATAAGCTTAGTAAAAATTAGTTGTTGTTACTCCTCAAATAAATAGGTATTAGTCCAGAAATGGTTCAAGGCAGTTAGGGCTCTTTGCTAGGGAGCAAATGGAATTTCTCTGGTAAAGGATATCACTAGTTTTTATCATGATGCTCCTCTCCATTCTCTTGTATGATTATATTTCAAGTATAGTTTAAAAATGGATTTTCAGAGTCTTTTTTTCTTATAACCTCCACCCTGGCATCCCATCTCTTTGTCTCTTTTCTCTTGGAGTATTCCACACCATGCCTCTGTGAGGGTACATGGGCTCAGGGAGTGATCTGGAAGCAAAACAAACCTAGTAATGTGCAAAACCAAGGTACACAGGAAAAATAACAATTATGTAGCCCTCACCAAATGTTTTCATCCTGAAAGTGCTTTGAAAACATTAACTAATTAATTAATCAAAAAGAATTTCTACCAATCAGTGAAGACACTCTTTACAATGTATTAAGCCTCTTGAAAGATATTATTTATTCAGTGGTGTCTCTCTCTAGTCTTTAAGGGAATCTTGAGTTTCCTTTTTTTTGGAGATATTTCAGGAGATTTGGGGAAATCGCTACACACCCTTCTGTCTGTGCAGCCGAGCCAGCATAAGCATATAAGCACACACTCACACTTACCCCCATACACATAGACAAAAAATATACCCTTATAATGATGCTCTTTGACATTAATATGGTACAGCATTATATATGATTCTCTTATCTACTCTGTTTGTCAGCTTTTAACTGACCTGCCAGCAAAGCCAAGACAAAAATTCCTGATGAGTGTTAAGTAGCAATGTTACCTGTTCCATCCATCTCCTTTCCTGTCTCCTGTACTGGCCTGGGAGCACCTCGGGAGCCGAGAGTTTATTGCCATATCCTTAGAGCCTAGCTACTAATAGGAATTGCCCAGCATTAGCTCTATTCTCTAGCCTACAAAATGCAACTTTATCTCTTTGTGACATAGCGGGAGAGTAGTAATAATAACTTTGTGTTCGTTCATTCACCAAATATTGAGTATCCACCATTCATTTATATATACTCCTATAGCAGATACTTTATTCAGGGAAAGTCTTTGTGTAACTCATGGTGATGGATTAAAAATGATCCGTATAGGGTTATCACATTCAAGAAACGTGTTGTCCAGGAGGAAAGACAAGAGCATGATTAACTCTAATATAAGGGAGACATGATATTCACCTACAGTGAGTTATTTTAGAAAATGAGAAGAGGATTTCTGGCTAGGGCACTCAGGGAAGACTTTTGGGAATAGACGATGACACCTGAGTGGGATGTTTGAAGAGGAATTGCCTTGTGGAAATGGTGAAGGAGGCAGTGTTGTTCCAGATAAAGTGTAAACAAAGGAGGAGATCCATGGCCAAAGGAAAGCATGGTTGTATGAGAATCATTAATTTTTGACTAGAGCCAGGGTTGGGGGAAGAGAATATAATATAGGAAAGGAGAATTGGTTCTATGTTTGGGAAATACATGGCATGTGTAGCAGTATATTGAATCAGCCCCACTAACGATCAAATGATCCATCTCAGCACTCAGAACAATGTAGATCACGGGAATATGGTGTTCAGATCCATCTTGAGACTTCTCTCCAGGCAGTCACTTTTTTTAATTGAAGTATATTTGATTTGCAATATTGTGTTTGTTTCAGGTATACAGCAACATGATTCAGTTATACATGTATATGTATATATCTATATATTTTCCCATTCTTTTCCACTATAGTTTATTACAAGATATTGAATGTAGCTCCCTGTGCCAACCAGTAAATCCTTATTGTTCATCTGTTTCATGTATGGTGTTGTCTGTCTGTTAATCCCATACTCCCAGTTTATCCCTCCTCACCCTTTGCATTTGGTAACGAAAGTTTGTTTTCTATGTCTGTTAGCCTGTTTCTGTTTTGTAAGTTCATTCATACTACATTTTAGATTCCACATCTAAGATTCCATTATATGATATCATATAGTGTTTATCTTTGTCTGTCTGACTTGCTTCAGTTAGTATCATGTCTAATCAGATGTCTTGAAACACATTTGTTCCAGAGGGGAAATTATGAGCCACTCCTGGGCTACACCATGGAGAACTTGAGTGGTAGGTGGAGGAGTGTAGTCTTTATTTCTGTGGCTTCAAGTAGTAATTAAGTATGGACTTGAGTCAATAACATTAACATCATATAGTGGTCTACAATAATGTAATCTGGAGATACACAGAATTTCTGTTGAAATGTGGCATTTGAAGGCTTACCTGAAAATTAAGCTTTTCAAACATCTTATGTAAAATTTAAATTTTATCTCCTCCTTCATTCTCTGGTTATCTGTTTCTATTTCTTCCTATTATTAAGTTTCTAACAAGAACAGTTTACCTCTTGTCTTCTAATTCCCTATAGGCTTATAAATTCAGACCTGTTGGAATATTAAATAAAACTAAAATACATAGGCTCTGAGCTATTGTTTGAGGGGGTTTCAGAATTTAAATTCAGATACTATTGAAACTATGCAAGGTCACAACATCATTCCTTTTGTCTGACTGATTTCTGGAAAGATGAATGATTACTGTACAAGATACAATCTCTAGCATTAAGTTATAGAACCAAGACGGTCATCTGTTATGCTTCCCTATACAAGGTGTAGCCTATGTAGAAATGCAAATACCAGTACATGGGTGAACTATCAATACTTGGCACCAAATTAATCTGGCTGGATAGAATCACATTCTGAGGATCCTTCCTGACATCTCTCGAAAGCAGAAATCTACTGAATTTTCAAAATGATGTTTACAGACACTGGAAACCAATATGGAGAAGTGCAGTGATTTTAACAAGCTCAGGTTATCTTTGCTTCTAAATTTCCCATCCTTAGGAAAGGAAGACTTTTTCAAACTACCCTCTGTAAGGACTCTAGGAAATTGAAGAGATTGTCTGTTGAAAGTGATTGACCTGGGATGTGGTTGACAGCCACATTGCAATGCTGTTTAAAGGCAAGGGAAGAAAGACTTGTCAAAGGGGACTCAGAAACCTTTTCCCCAATGACAGTCATGTGACTGAGTCCTCCTACCAAGCTCTCTGGTGTGTGTGTGTGTGTGTGTGTGTGTATCCCTGGTATATGATATATATATATATCAGATTTCTAATTTGACAGATAAACTAAATAATACTCCTTTAAGGAGCTATCTAAACTGTGTTTAGTTTTCTAGGAGGATAGAGATATTACTACACTTGACGTATTGTGCACACCTAAAGCCTATTAGCCTCCACCCTCCCCACCAGCCCTCCCCACATCTGGTTCCACACACAATGGGGTGTCATGAATTCAAGGTGGCAGAAAGTAGAGCCCACCATACGGGTGATGGGATCAGACAGACCTGTGTTTGCATCCCAGCTTGCTTACCAGTTGTGTCACTTCACCCTAAATGGTTTGCTCTTCCAGAGCCCTGGTTTCTTCATCTATAAAATGGCGATCACACCCACACCTGCCTCAGAAAGTTGTGATAGGGAGGAGCTCTGCCAGGGTCTTTGAAAGTTCTCAACAGTAGAATTATTAGGACAGTTCTCAAAAAAACTTTAAAGTTCCTGTCCTGGGAGCCACTGAAGAACATTCACTAAAATTTCAAATTTTCAACACAGCTTTCCTTAAAGGTTGCTGTCATGGCTTCCTTAATGGGTTATCTTATCATGACTTCAATATTCTGATGCTCTCATGAGAAAAATCATCGCCTAACATATACACAGGAAGGGGTTATTGAGAATCCCAGGGAGCTTTCTGCCATCCGAAACATTCTCCAAGGAATAAATGTATTCTAAGGGAGAAGGAAAGAGGGTTAATATTTAACATTTTCTTAGCAACCCCTCATTCACTTTATTCATAACATTTCAGTATAGGGCAAGTTAATAGCCACAAAGTTGGGGGAGAATTACATGCAGTCATGGACCAGTATACATTTATATTAATAGCTGGATGTATATGTCTATGGCTCTAAGGTATGTAAATAGATGGAAACAATTTGTGGGTGCATTTTTTGTGCAGGGAGAGGGCAGGGCAGGGAGGTGAATACTAGAGATAGGGTAGAAAATGCATGGGATGGAGATGTTTTTCCATATCTGAACATCTCATTTTTATAGTATGAATCCTTATAGGTTAGTAAACTCTACAAATAGCTACACACCAACATCCCCTATAATACTCCAAAATGGAAAGATGTTTAACAAAAAGCTTCCTATTTGTAATCAAAGCTCCCCCTTGTCACTGAAGAAACCCAGTAGTCTGTAGGAGCCCAACCATACAAAATGCAGTTTTCACTTTCCTGTGACTTGGCGCCATTGCTGGTACTGCAAATGAATGGGGAGGTGGTGGAGGCATCGAGTTAAAGGTGAGACCTGAAAAGGCAGAGGAATAGAGGCCTGAACAAAAATGGAACCTGGAAGAGTGGTGACTGGTGGGAAGAGAGGGGTCAAAGGTTTGCTTGGTTCTCTGCAGCATTTCCTCCAAGGACTCCCCAGGTCCCTGTCCTCCCTCCCCAGCCAGAAACGTCTGAAAATCTTGGTTACTATGTCTGCCACTCATGACACTCTGCACCACAAGTCTGTTGTGAGAGAGGCCAGAGTATAAAACCCAGCTCAGCATGATGACACTGGCTGTGACCTTGATCAAATGACTTTCAGTCTCTGAATCTCAGATTCCTTGTAAGATTTAATGGGAAAGAAAAGAACATGCAATGGCTTTTCTTGGTAAACGCAGATACCTTCTCAGATACAATAGCCTGGTTAAGCAGCACATCCCATAATGACCCTCTAGTCCCATCTGCTCTGAAACACTGAAGTGAGACAAACCCAGGTGCAATTCCCAGCTCCTGACTTACTAGTCATAAGACCTTGGACAATTTGCTTGATACTGTGTGCGTGTGTGAGAGAGAGACAGAGGGAGAGAGAGAGGAGAGAGTGAGAGACAGAGTTTAAAGTTTGGTAGGTTGGGCTTCCCAGGTGACTACAGAATCTACCAGCATAAGCAGGAGACGTGACTTCCATCCCTGGATTGGGAAGATCCCCTGGAATAGGAAATGGCTGCCCACTCCAGTATTCTTGCCTGAGAAATTCCACGGACAGAAGAGCCTGGAGGGTTTCAGTCCAAGAGGTTGCAAAGAGTCAAACATAACTTAGCAACTGAACAACACCAGCAACAAGTTGTATAAAATGGAAAATAAAAAGATATTTCTGTTTTCCTCTGGAGTTTACAGTTTAGCAGGGGTTGTGTTTTGAGGGGAGCCTTGGTTTCCTCATCTGTAAAATGGGAACAATAGCATTGAGCCAGAATTGTTGTTTAGCTTAAAAAAAAGTTCTGAACAAGAAGCCTGACGTATGGTGGGCGCTCAGTAGTGGATTACTCATATCCTATTGCAGGTCTTTTCAGTTTCTACAGTATTAAATTATCTCTGTATTCCCCCATAATACCACCTCCAGAAATCTGTCTACTATATTTCCCATGAGCCAGTTTTGCATAGTCTGATTGGTTACTGGAAAACATGAGCCAAGCAGCAGAGCCTGTGGGTTAGTCACCAGAGAGAACCGTAGAGTCCTTCTCTGCCGCTTATCCAAATGTGCGACCTTCGGACAGCTGCTTAACCTCTCTTGGCCTCGTGTTATTCATCTTTGACATGAAAATATTATTAAAAAAAAAAAAAGCTCTTACCCCAAGAATCATTACTCCTGTTCCAAGAGTTGTGTGTGTGTGCTTGTACATATATGCACACACTGTAAAACAGAGAGCAAGTTTAATATCTACCAGGGACTATGAGATTA
>ML660765.1:29150625-29192747 GCA_007570785.1 Antilocapra americana | reverse complement strand
AAGACTGTACTAGGTAAATCACAGAACTAACGTAAAATGGGAACCAAAACAATTTTTAAAAAGAAAATCGACATGTTGCCTTGGAAGCCTACATTAAGGGAGATTTAATTCAGCCAGAGAGATCACAGATGGCTTCCCAGAAGAAGTGAAACTGGAGTAGAAAACTGAAGGACATTTAGGAGTTTGCTAGATGAATAGGGAAGGGAAGGACATTCATTCCTAGGAAGATTTCACCATCAGCATCATAAGCATGCGATTGCTGTCTTCTCAGACTATAAACACAAAGAGTTCTGGGATGTGTCTTTGTCATCTTCTATCACCTCTAAGTTCCTTGAAGGAAGTAAATGCTTAGTAAATATTTCTTGAAAGAGTGAATGTTAATAGGAAATCAATATGCATTTGTTGAATGAAATAAAAAGTAACTGCTCTGCCCTCATCTCATGACTTTATTCAGGATACAGTTAAGGAAGACACATAATTTAGTTTTAAAAAAAGAGAAAACCGACATGGTCTTAGTCGCTTAGTCATATTCAATTCTTTGCAACCCTATGGACCCTACCAGGCTCCTTCATCCATGGGATTCTCCAGGCAATAATACTAGAGAGGGTTGCCATTCCCTTCTCCAGGGGATCTTCACGACCCAGGGTTGGAACCTGGGTCTCCTGCATTGTAGGCAGATGCCTGCATTGCAAAAATCGATCTTGGAGGTTACCAAACCACACCCTCCTTATTCTGGCTGATCACCTTGAGAAAGTCACAAAGCATCTCTGGGTCAATTTCATATGTAAAATGGAAGTAAGGATAGCTTGTTTACAGAGTTATTTTAAAGATTATGATTGCAAGTCTACTGAGCCTAATTAAAAGGGTGACTCAGAGTACATAGTCAAGAGATGAGTATTTTAAATATTATTAGTATTAGAACATTAATCAAACTGCAGGCATGCAGTTTTTCAGACTTGCAGATTGCTGAAGACAGGCTGGATACAGCTTGAAGGCCAGAGGGTGTTATCATGCAAACATCCGGTAGACCTTTACTTTTCTGGAAATGCCTGGAGCCCTTCAAAGCAAGGGCTCTCCAGTGCCAGAGTTAAATTGCAGGTTCAGATTCCCAGATGCATTGGTTGTCACTGACCAGCAGTTGGTAAAATATTCTGTGGCCTCAGTTTCCTTCAAGGGTTTATCAGATACTGTTTGGACAAGATACAATCAGTTAATTCATGGCCACTGCATAGCACAAAGCCTGCGCAGGATAAGTAAGCAATACCTGTTAGCTGTTACTATTACCACCACCGGGCCCTGCTGGATTTCCTGTCAATTACTCTGTAACTGAATCAGCCTTTCCTGGGCCGGGAATTGGTTCCCTTTGTAATTCCCTTTATGGAAGGAAGAAAAGCAACTCCCCTCTGAGGTGTGGAAACCTATCTTCCCGGGTACCGCACCACCCTGGACAGGTTCAGAGCCACTGAGCAGTCTAGGTGAGGCTGGTCAGCAGGGGCTAAGGGCTCTGCAAACTCTCCTTTCCCTCTTGAAACCACCGCTCCGCTCTGCCCCCCTCTGCGTTCCTAACCCTGGAAGGTGGAATCTGAGGTTACAGCCGAGCAGTGGGTGTGATCTGAACCCGAGTCAAGCTCGGGTCACTCGGGGTGCTCGGGCTTGCTGTGCTCCCGTGACTGCAGGGATCCGCGTGCAGCTGCGGTGCCTGGGGTTTCGCAGAGGTGGAACCTCGGTGCGCGCAGCCAGGGAACCGAACCTCCCCCCACCAACCCCTCAGCGAAACTGAACTCTACACCGCCCGCGGCTCGCGCTGTGCCTGGTTGCGGGGAGGGTTGGGCGAAGGGGGATCGCTCTGCAGACAAAGGGGTGCAAGAGCCCCTAACGCCCCTCTTTCGCTGCTGTGACGCCCTTCCCCAGTCCCATACCCGGGAGCCATAGCAGCTGCCGCCCCTCAGTGCCACCACCCAGCCCCGGCGGCCTCGGCCTGTGCGCGCGCTCGGGGGCCGGGGATTGGTTCGCACTCCCATTCAGGGGCTGCGCCGACGGGCGGGAGGTGCGCGGCGTTCAGTGTGTCTGTGTGTGTGTCTGTGTGTGTGCGCGCGCGTGCGCGCATGTGTGTGCGCGCGTGTCTGTGTGTCTGTACTGCGCGCGGGCGGGCGCCTGTGTGTGTGTGCGCGCGGGGGCTCCAGTGCAGGAGCCACTGGGTGTGCGTGCGTGTGTTATGGGTTTGATTCCAGAGCAGGTTGCACATTGGTCCTGGGTGGCTCGCAGGCTCAGGTCGTGCTTGGGCGTCCTCCTCCTAATCGTTTCCGAAGTAGCAGCAGCAGCAGCAGCAGCAGCCGCCGCGGCAGCATCGCAGCAGCTCAGCGGCACAGCCGGCAGAACTGTGCAGAAGCGAGCACCGTTTGGGGAGTCCGGGGGGCGGGTAAGAGGGAGGAGGGGAAAGCCTGTCTTGGTCTTTGGGATTATTTTTCCCCTTCTTTCCCTCTCTCTCTCTTTCCTGAGGGCGTGTGTTACCCCCTCGAAGTGAAGGAATTTTGCTCCAAAGCGAGCTGGGACCGAAGACTCTAGGCTAAGTTATCTCTCTATGTAGATGGTGTCAGGGAGCGAAGCTACTGACCGAGCCGCTGGTAAATGTTTTTTCACTTCTTACTCTTTAATGCTTAAGGCTTTTTCCCCCTTTCTTTCTTCCTTGTTTCCTTTCTGTTGCTCCTCATTCTGCAATCGCTCCTGAATCAGCCCGCAGTTCCCTTCTCTCTCTCTCTCCCTCTCTCCCTCCCCCCCTCTCTCTCCCTCCTTGCGTTTGTGCAGTTTGCAACTTGTTTCATGGTTTTCTGTGTATTTTTCCCCCCTTCATCCTCAGATGAATGCTGGAACATTTAAATTCGGCACTTCGGGAGGTCATCATTAGTTGCATGAGTTTCAAGGGGGAGGGCAAAGATTGGTAGAGCAGACTGTTATTTCCCTGCAGAAGGACTGCTGTTTTCTCTCTAATGTTCATCGCAATTATAGGGATTTTTTTTTAGGATGCATTTTTAACGTTTCATTGATGTTTATCGTTATCGTTCTTCAGGATTACAATGCATTTTGACTCAGTTTTGACAGCATGACAGATGCCAGTGATTCCAGAACTACTGTATGGTACATGCTGGCTGAAATATTCAAAATTAGAGGCAGAATCATTTGCATTCCAAAAGGGAAATTCTTAAAATGCTGTTTTGCCTCATATCGCTGCAGATTTGCAGAAGGCAGTTAGACAACACTACTCATATTGCTTGCAAAGATAATAAACATATAAGTGCTTTAGTGTATCACATACTGTCCTGGTCTCCAGTGATTGAGCTATTGCTGAATTTACTTAATAATAAATTTAGGGCTGTGGAGAAGGAGAGAGATTGCTGGTATTGTTTTATGCAAAATTGCGAGACATATACAGCAATTTCTAACCCCCAAACCACCCCTTTCTTAGATCTTACTTGAAGTGGCATCTTGTCAATTGGGGAGGGGGAGGGCAGTTTCTGCCATCCACATGGAATAACATTATTTAAAATAGCCAGCATAATGCATGCAAATTGAACTGTTAACTCTTTTTTTCTTTTTTAAATAGAACTGACTCTGTAACTCTTGCTTCCAGAATCTGTTTTAAATATTATTTTAAAATTAACATAAAATGGTTCTTTGATGTATTCGTATTTAAGTTCTTTGGAGGGTCCTTAGTAGTTAACCATTTTTCGTTTGTTTTGCTCTTTATCCCCCCTAAGTTTTCAGTTTCACTTCAGTAGAAATGCTGAAGGGTCACTAAGTAAAGGCACATTAGCAGTTTCTAAAGAAATCAGTTTCTAGTTGTGAAAATTTCTGCCAAGCCTTGGGAAAAGAAGCTAAAATAATGGCAGCTTAAATATAAAGAGGGAAGTTGGGGACAGAACCAACTGCAATCCCACTATGTGTGTTAGCATCCTGAGGAGCTCTGAACTTGAGACTCAGATGAGGATGTCCAGTTCAGATACTCTGAAGCTCACACATTTGACAGAGGGAAAATACTGGTGTTTAAAGAAGCCTGCTTTTGCTATGTGGTTGCCACATCATAGACCAGCAATTACCTAAGTGCAGAGAGTATGTTTGCAATGATACTGCTCAACTTTGTTTTCATGTAAACTTAGCTGATTTGGGGAGAACAGCATAAAACAGTTTAGGACTTGAAACAAAATGAACTGTAAATTAACTCAAGTCAGACCCTCTTTTCTATAGAAGAAAGCCTACTCCAAGACACCATGCAAATTCACCTGTTCTGAGCTGCCTATGTTGGCAAAAGCTTTTTTGGAAATTGTGGACAGGGTTCCTTAGATCTAAAGCTTATTTCTTCTTTTGTAGTCTGCTAATGATATAAGACATTTTATTTAGAATGCAAGCTCAGCTTATTCCTGGGTCCCTTGAGATGGCAATATTGTTATTTGAAATATTTTTATGGACCCTTGCCGTTTACCATTTTGATCAAGTTGGAGGGAAAAGCCCAACTTCCATTCATTAGGATCACAGTTGTCTTTGAAGCATTTATTTGCCTGGGTACCAAGGAAAAATGAGTTCGTATAGTAAATTATGATCCTAAGAACCCAAGTCTTCTAAAGAATAGTTTTCTCATTCTAGGACCTAAACCAGAAAGCAATATACTCCATGCTAAGCAGCTGAATTATTTCTCTGGCATATTCCACACACAGGGGCACAAGCAGATAACTGACCAGACTGAGGAGTCATTTCACGTGGCCCATGAAGCAGGATTTCTAATTGTTATTTAATATATTCAGTGCATGAATTTATTTATGAAGCAGCACAATTAGCTTTAGTTTCAGCATCTTCACTAGTTATGAAGACCAAGAGTCCATTGATTTAAAGAACATACTCCTTCCTGTTGCGGTTGGTTTTTTACCCTTTCTACTTCTAGTTTCCTGGCAACTTTGAAAAAGCTCAGAGAATTTGTGTTAAAATATTAAACATAGTTACATTTTGGGTGTGTTGTCTGGTGAGATTACTATTCAATCAGCTAGGTTTTTAATTACTCTTATATGGTTCTGTGTGGTATAGTGTTTGTGGCTTGCTGGTGGTTTTCTTATTATTGTTATTGATGTTAAGTTTCCCATTAAATCTTAACTAAGCTCATTTTAACTTCCTGTGCCTGGTGTTGATATCAGTTTAATGTATCAGAATAATACCATCCTCTTGCTAAGTTTGTTGGCACATTAGGTAGTTTACCTTCAATGGGTGTGTGTGTTGAATTTCAGCATTTCCAAATGCATGGCATCTGACATTCTGGGGAGAAGGTAACTTTTTGGGAAGAGAAGGCTGTGTAGAAAGAGCCTGTTGGTTCATGGAACTTAATGATGACAATACATTTGCCTGTATTTTTAAGGTGCCTATTTTAATTTTGATAAGAGTAGAGTTTTTTCTGCATGTGTGAAGTGTTTATTATGCTAGAGCTACTGAACGTTTCTTAAAAGTAATTACTGTTTGTTTTTTGGTTTTTTTTTCATTGTGTGATTGAAAGGAACTCTGTACTGCTTGTGTGTTTTTGAGGAAAACCTTTGTTTCTGAGCTTTTCCATTGTTTTCTATTCTGTGTAGACTAATTTTGAGAAGTGATTTCTGGTGAAATATATTCAAGGTCATTGCCAAGGCCTCTCCACTTAAGAACTCAAACTGCAAGTCAAGTTTAAAGAGACAAAACTTATATCAGACTGCTACCTCAAATGGGACTGTGTGAAAAGCATGTTTTTGTCTCTCATCACTTTGTGTGAAGCAACAGTTTTGTTCTTTGGCTTACTGGTTTCTAGGAGCCCTGATGTACTCACAAAGAGAAACCTTCCATTCTATACTCATAGTGCATACAACAGATTCTCAGTCTTCAGGGAAGATTGAAAAAAATTTTTTTTTTTTGGTGGTGATGAGGAATGGCTGTCTTTTCATATGCTCTTAATGGAAAGAGGAATGTAACAATATTTCATAAAATGTAAGATCTAATTAGTTAATACCCTCCTTAAAATTTTGTGAAATCAACAGTAATTTTATGAGTCATGTACAATGAGAGCAAATAGTAGCTTTGTTAAAGTATTTCCTTATACTCCTGCTTTTGCATTTTCTTTATTAAAGGAATATTCACAATATTCAGAATTTTGTACTACCAGTAAATTATATATATATATATATATGTATAGTGTGTGTGTGTATATATATATATATATATATATATATTTAGTTTTCTCTTCCTAACAAAGAGAAACCACTACTTAATGTATTATTTTAGCTCTGCTGCAAGTATCCTGTTCATATTTCTAAAAGATTTTTATGAAGTTGAAGAGGTATAAAATCTTTCCCCCCAAATTCATTACTCACTGTCCACAGTCTGCTTGGTATATTTCATTCTCCAGTGTGATTTTGAACTTGAAGCATTGCAGCCTTTTCTTACGAATTCCTTGTGGCAAAAAATAAAGCACCTTGAGAAACAGTTTGCAAATAAAGTTCTCTCATTTTTGCTGAAAGGATTAAATTGATCCCCCTCTCCTACATAGAGCATTACAGTACCAACCTTTTAGACAAAAAGGATTATCAGAAAAATGGTATGGTTGTGTGCTTTTCAGCAATAGTGTGAGTAAAGCGAGAGCAGGTGTTTTAACTCTTTTCATGTAAATTCAGTGAGTAGAAATTGACACTAAATAATGCAGCTAATATGTTAAAATAAAATCTAAGTTTCCCCAAAAAAGATTTCCCCCTCACCCAGGATAATATGACTTGATCTTTGACTCTGATGGAATGATTGAGTGCGTTCCTCATCTCAGTGCCAGCATTGGGTGGCGGGTACCAAATATCCTGCATCTGTCTTAGAAAGTATGAGTGTGAGGTTTGGGAGGAAAGAGATGGTTTCTTTAAAAGTTTAGACTTCTTATGATTTAACTGCAGTTCTTTCAGAGAAGGCTCTCCTTTCCTTGATACTTGTTTAGATCAGCTATGAAGGTGCCCCATTATTTTTCCTGCTCCTAATCTGATTCTGCCACAAGTTTTTCTAATATAAACATGATGCTAGACTTCTTAGCTTAGTTGGTCCTATCTTTGCCTTACTTTGTGATTTCTGGAATATGATGCAGATCTGTAAAAGTTTAGGACCCATTCTTCTAAAAGACAGTCTATTTAATTGTCCTCATGGTGAAATTATTTAGGTGTAGATGCTTAAGCCTGTTTAAAAAAAATTAGGAATTTTTTATGATCATTTCTATTAATATGACCATGGTAAAGTAATTATTTTATAATATATAAAAGTGAGTTGTGGGCCTTGTAAAATAAAAAAAAAATCATTTGTGAATTTGATCCAAAAGAATAAGTCATTTTTGTTTGTTTAGTTTCCCCAATCCTTAATTTAAATATTAGGAGGCAAAAACTAAAGTTGGAGAATATAATTCACTTGGTGAAGATAAAATTGATGCTAACCATAATATACTGATTTAAAATCTTTTGAGAGGACAATTCTCTGGAGGATTCTCTTGGAAAAGGCTTATGTTTAAATGTCATTTTTATTATTGCTTAGGATTTTACTGATACTCAATGTTTTGACATTTCTCCTCCTTTAATTAGAGGAATAAGACTATCTGTAGAAAAAGAAATACATCATTAAATAGAAATGATTTTGGCAAAGGTTAAAAAAAATCCCATACTATTAAAAAAAAATCACAAAATTGTATAAGCTACTTGCTGTATTTATAACAGGTTTTTTTTTAAGTGCCATTTCAAAATTTCATTTTGAATGTTAGAAATAGTCAAGTTAGATTCTTAGAATATCTCTAAGAATGAAATTGAACTATTAAAGAAGATAGCTATGTCCAGGTTTATGGTTAATTCAAACAGTAAATATCTACATAGCTAAAATCATAGTTATTATTAGAGAACTTATTGCAACAGACTTTGTGATCTTAACTGTTATTTTTTCTAAACCATTTTAAATGTAAGAGTATATGGTTGTGTGCAACAAATTTCAGTAGATATTGCCTACCTTGAAAGAAAATAGGCAAATTAAAGCTGCATGAAAGTACATTTCAATCTTCCAGATTTTTTTTTTTATTATTATTATTATTCCCTCAAAAAGCAGTTTTTAAATTCCTAAGACAGGCCAGGTTCCGTGTTCCGCTAAGAGCTAGATCTTATGGTTAAGAGTAATTTGATGCCAAAGTGATGTCTAAGGAAGTAAATGGGCATAGAAGTGGATGTTTCTTTTTTAAATACAAGATAAAGCTTTGCTCTTTGTGTCACTTGAGATTATATTAGAAAAGTGATTTAATTTAATTTTATTTTAGGATTTGTTCAGGCTGTAATTGTATACAAATATTTTCTCCTTCTCTGCCTTCTATATAGGCCCAACTCATGTCTATTCATATAGTCCGATGTGATATGACCCCTAAGATTGGAGACCTCAGTCAAAATTTGGCGCTACCTGCATGGATTTAATGGAGGCATGAGGGCAAGGCAGTGAGACTGTGGGAAAACCAAAAGAAAATGTATTTTATAGTTGGCTACCATCTCTTTATGATAATAATCATGCCACCCGTTTTAGCTTCACGTAAAGTTCTGGAGAAGATGCAAAGTGCTTTTCTAACCTTAAGAATAATAATATAATTACTGCACAAATATTTCACAGTGGTTAGGGCTCTGCAACTTGTGTGACCTAGCATCTAATGTTTCTCCTCTCTAATCCTGTTTACATATCTCTGCACATAATCAGACTCAGTCAGATGAAAGCAATTACTAAGGGGAAAAAAATCAAATTTATTTTTTATATTTATTGGATGTGTCTGTTGCTTAATTATCCATTGGCACATTTACATGTGGCCATGGAGAGGGCCATGGATGACTGAAAAAATGGTCAATCATTACTTCTTACAGTCCAGAGGAGGTGCCAAGAAAACAAGAAAAAAATATAAGAAACAAACCAAAAAATCCACAACCTTACCCTTTCTCACTGCTATCTGATAGACCTGAAAACTGAGAAACAAACATCACCCCAAAAAATGAGTTTGGCTTGACATAGGAAACTCTAGAAAAAAAATGGGAGTAGTTATCAGACATTTTCTTAACCACTAGATGTAATGTTAGGAAGAAATGTAAGGAGTTCTATACACTTTGAAATAAATGATGATTCAGGTATTCAAAGAAGTATGTTGGAAAATGAGCTCAATTTATCCTATGAAGCAGATGACCAAACCCACCTTTTGGCTGTAAGTTGAACTGTGGGATGCGCCAGGGGTGTGGGGTGGGGCACTGGGGTAGGATGGGGTAAATAGGTGGGTAGCGTAAGGGGACCTGCATGATGATGTTGGCAAAGCGATCGACCAGTACGTGTAACTGCAGTGAGCTGTGGCTAAGATAGTATTATGGAAGCAGTGAATTAAAATAGATATTGTTTTTGACCTTTGATGGTAAAGACACACACATGCTTTTATTTTTTGTTTCATGTGTTTTTGTTAAAAAAATTCCTTACCTCAATCAAAAATGTTTTCTTCACTTTTTTACCTACCCCAACCCCCCATCCCAGATTAATGGGAACAATTTTAAGCATGGCTTGTTTCTTATTTTTCCCCCACTTGCTCTCATCAAACATTTTTGGAAATTTATCAGTGTGGAAGTTGTTCTTCAAAATAGATCGTAACTGAAATAACAACCATTTCAAGTAAATGTGACAAGGCTAAATTGATACAGAAGCATCATCCTATGTATATGATCCTTTCCAGAGAGCACTAAATTATCTGTTCTATCCACATCCTTAAGATAGAACATGCGTATGAACTTCAGGGAGAAAAGCAAACCGCTTTTGAACTTGAGGTATTTGAAGACTGTCTTGAAGGAAGCACTAAAGTGTGATTTTTAAGAATTGTGGCACACTATCAATGCATCCTTTAGAGAAGACAATGAGCAGTTTATGATTTATTGCTAATTGCTGTTTATTTGGAGATGCTGCTGTTGAAGAAACTTTGTAAATGATATAAGATTTGTAGCTGATGCTTTTGTTGCATTTGGCTGCAGAGAAATTATGGCAACATGAGTCTTGAGAATTGAGAGGGAAAGGTGATTTTATACCTGTTGACCTCACAAGAAAATATTAGTGATGAGGTAAATTTTATGTTTAATCTGTATTTTAAAAGTTATTCTGCAGAAAAGGTTATTATAGAAAGAAAAAAAGTTGCTCTCAGCTGAATTCAGTGAAGTAAATAGATAAAGAGCCTGAACTTTCCTTCCTACAACAATGATTTTTCACTAAGGACTCTCTAGGTATATAAGGAGCACAGGTTCTTTTTATATGATTTGTGTATGTTCCCATGGACTGTGAAGTCTATTTCTGGGCAATTTTCAAGTTAAAATTGTGTTACAGCTACCCTGAAGGTTGTCATTTCTTGTTTTTTTTTCTTTTTTCTCTTGTCAGTCAATTCATAACTGTTTATTAAGACCCCATGGGGTATACACAGAATCATATACTATTTGGGTGTGTATATGTGTGTATGATTGGTTGCTGGTCTAGAAGCTTTCAGTCTTTAGGCAAAAGTGTCTGTGCGTGTGTGCATATTCACATGTATAATATAATGTTTTAATTACAGAAGTTAGAAGTAGTTTTGTTTTATTTTGTTTTTAACGGCATTGTCCTAGATCTCCAGGTGTAGTTACTCTGAGAAAAGCATAGCTTTGAGCCAGATCAAGGACATAACTTCTCAGCTTGCTTGCTTTCTTTTAAATTTAGATACAGCAGACATGCTTAACAATAAAGCCAGAGGGCTAGTATTAAACTAGGGATTCTTGCCAGGTTAACATCTAGGTTTCAAAGGCAGATACTCACACAGGTCATTTTTAGGATGTGCCTATTACCTGTGTCAATTCAATCAGTGAGCAGATGAATGGTTCCATGGCTCAGCTGTCAGTTTACATTTTTTATGACCAATGAATCAATTTATGATTTACTGGGTTTTTTTTTTTTTGGAGGGTTTTGAAAATTGATAGGAATTGGGACAGTAAGAAAATTTCCAGGTGTTCCCATGGTTGAAAACTGTTCTAAAGGAATATTTTCCCAGTTATACTTGAAAGCATATGGTGAATATGCAGGTTTAGGGATTTACTTTTCAAAACTTACTCACTTTCTTAAATTTATCCCTTGTCAGTCATTTGTCGGAATTAGTAATATTCTTGAAAAGTACCCAGCGAATAGCTCTGAAAGTGGATGGGAAAGAAGTGCACAGAGCACTGACCCTTTCCACAGCCCCAGGTAATGGCTTGCTGGACTTCCAGCAGTCAGCTTTGACTTTTGATAGCACCGGTCAGGCTCTGATTTAATGCTCTCTCTCTCTCTTTTTTTTTTTTTTTTTTTTGTGCTATGATTTCTAAGATGTGCATATCTCATTTCTAGCAAATCATAGCCAAACCATCAAATTTCTTTTCCATCTTCTGTTCCTGGTTGATCTGAATCAGAGAAGCAATGGCTGAGAAAAATTGCAAGGGATCTTCATTTAAACTTTGACTCTTGGTGTTTTCCTGTCAGATCCATGAATTTCTGATATCACTTCTAATTTGTTCCAGGAATCCTTCTGGATAGAAAGTTCCCTAGTCTTTGTGATAACAATATGTTCCTTACAGTTGGCGATATTGTAGGCTCTCTTCATTCATTTCCCAACAGTTTCTAAAATTCACCGGCACAGAATAAAAGTGTAATTTGATTTATTATTTTTGATTGTAGGGTTGGGTTAGTTCTTCCTTGTAAGTTAGAGACTAATTCTGGCAAACAGAAACAGAAGAGGAATGCGTTGAAAGATATTAGGGAGCACGGAGTCCCCAGGAAATATGTGGAAACAGACACTTGTGCTCCTGCCACTGAACACTGGGTGCCTAGCTGCAGCCCTCCACATCCCTGACACTGGGCTCTGCCATTGCCATTAGTATCAGCTAGCTCTGCAACCCTGGATAGGTGACTATTTGTACCAGGCCTGGAAGGAACTGCTGTCCTCTCAGCAGTGGGAATCCCTGGTCCTTGACTCAAAGTTCTAATGTGGTTCATCTATCCAGTTGGCTGCATTTTGATCAAGTGTCACATCCCTATAACTAGAAAGCCTGATAAATCAATGGTCTGGCCCTTTCATATTCTATCATGAGGCAAAAAGACTTAGAGCAAGATATAAGTGGTGGAATTCCCTGAAAATAAAAGGGGAGAGTCAATCAGTAAAACATAAATAAAAATTCCTCAGCAGATATTTACAATAAGGGACCTGCAGGACCTTTGAGGATGAACTTGAAAGACAAATAGTGGTGAGAACTTCTCTCTTGCTTAAAATGGATGGGAGGACATTCCTGTTGTAAATGTATTAAGCAAAATGCTTTTGATTTTAGCATGCGCCAGTCTCAAATATGTTCATCATGAAGAATCTTTTTGTTATCACCAAGAGCCATATTAAAACATAATGCATTTGAATTCTGTTCATGTTAAAATTAAAAGATAATCTACTTAGATTGGGCTGAAGTTTGCCTGTGTGTAAATATATAAGGTTGATAAATGGTATGAAAAAAGGTGAAGATTTGTTTAAATTACTGTAAAGAAGACATCTGGATGGCTGAATAATTGCCTGCAAGGAAATTAGTAGGAGTTAGGAATAAAAGATCAGACCAGCTCTCTATGTATAAATTGCTAATAAGAGTAATTGTGGTACTTGAAAGAAACAAAATCACGTCTCTTTTTTCCCATAACTTAGACTGTCTGAGGTCCAAACACATCTTCCTCAATAAATTATTAGCAAACAGAGTGAGATATAGGACCCACACAAATAAGCCATGTTTCTAGTAAAACTTTTACATCAGAAGGCTCAGTCTTTTATTCTTCAATTCTAAGTTAATATATTTATCTTTCCATCACTGTCTCCCAAGGATTTTGAGAATTAATTAGAAACAAAATCTCTTTCAGTCCTTGAATGTTACAATTCTGTGCTGAAAAACCATAAGATACTGAAGTGTTATTAATAACGGCAAAAGTTCTTCCCTTAAAATAATCCGACTGGCTGAATTCTCACATGGTTGTTATTTTCCAATATAAATTACTGAAGGATTAGATAGTTAAATATTGAATATTGTCTCATTTAATGCAGCTGTATGAAATATAAATGGTAATGATTCTCCAGTTTGGGGAATAGAGAAAGTTTTTTGTTTTGTTTTGTTTACTAATAGCATTGACTGGTAGCATAATACATTTTACAAAATAGTAATGACGATATTTAAATAAAGGTGAAACAAGAAATAAGTGGCCTCTGAAGTGATAGATTTCAATCAGCACAAAAATGTCTTTACTCTTTGTATTAATTTTCTCTCTATTCTGAGCATTTCAGATGGCCTTGAGAATTTGTTAGAAGAACAAGTTTAGTCTATTAAGACCTTGAAAAGGAGTGCCTTTGATATTGTTTCACTGGTGTGAGGTGTAAAAGTCTGAAAATTGGATTGGGCTTTGAAGGAATGGTGGCCGTGTTGAATGTGACAGTTGAAATGGGATTGTTCATGAAAATTAAAAAAAAAAAAAAAAGCCAAAGAAAACAAAAAGGAATGAATGCAAGAGAGAAAGAGAACCATTGACCAAACAGTATAATTGATGAAACTTAGATCTACTTAGAATTTACTATTTAATGAACTGAGCAAAAACTTTTAAGATTTTTTTATTGTCCAGTTTTGAGTTTTCTTCATGTTCTTGTGCCTGTGCAGTTATATCTCAAATTAGGAAAATACAACCCAGTGACAAACAGTAACTATTAATGAAATACTCTGTCATGAATCCAGAATAAGAACATAAAACAGTGCATCAAATTGGTTTAAATCGGTTGTGTTTTTGGTTTTTTTTTTCCCCTCAAGAGGGGAATTTTATGTTTTGTGAGATGATTTTATTTGAAATTGCAGTTATCCTTGTTTCAGACCTAGTAATTTAACAGTTGAAAAAGCTCCCTTTTTTTGTTATGTGTAGTTAATGTATGTGGTGTGAGTGAATACATTTTATTTAAAAAAAGTGTTTTGGGGTAGCATTCTTTTCCATACAAACTTATTCCTTGATAAAAGAGCTGGCTGCAATTTGCAGAAATGACTGTTTCTTTTTCTTTAGTTGTTGGATAATTGCTCTTTGTATACACTGTGGAAATGTGCATATAGACCAGTGACAAAGCATAGCAGATGCACTTGCAATTATCTTGAATTTAAGTAAATTTCGCATCTGATACACACAAAGCAAAGGCTTTGTCCAAGCAGGCTCCCATACTGGCATGTGGATTGCTGTGAATACAATGAGTAGATTTTTAATGGAAAACAAATGGAACTATTAGTAAGTCTTGTCTTTTACTTGAAAAGACACCCCACTTTAGGCATGCCCTACAACTTATTCATATTCATAGTTGGTGCAGTTTTAAATATGATCTTTGAAACTGAACAAAAATTTTAAATGTTTCAAACAAAATATGTTACTATGTTTTTATTGGAGTCACAGTCATAGTTTTTGAGGAAATAAATATTTGTTTCATATCTCAGCGTTACATTTTTCCAACTGCTAAGGAGAGCATTCACTTATTAAGACACTAAAAATGTGAAAGGGGATTTCATATTATAAATAAATCATACCATAGATAAAAGATAATTACAATGTTACTTTAACAACCTCAATTCACAAGGGGACCCATAAGAAGGAATATGTAATGGGTCCAAATTCTACTTCTTATTGTAAACAAAAGGATCTAGCCAGAGGAATAGTTTTCTGCAAAAGCTTCTTTTCCTAGTTTTGTTTAAGGTTAATCCTTTCCACTGTGTATTTTTTGTTGTTGTCAGACTTACGTAAGTGAGATATTTGGAGGCTTAATCTTTTGCTCCGTAGTTATTCTTAGAAAATATGAAACGTATGGAGCTTCTTGGATTCTCTTAAATGCCTTTAGGTCTTTGGAGGGGTGGTTAAATAATTTCAACTTTCAATGAGAGAGTTCCAAATAATTGATCCGGTTGACTTCTTTTTCATAGTTTGAAGGTGCTCCGTGCTATTCCAGCCTTTGAAAGCAGCAAATTTCAAAAGTAACTCAGGCAACATAAAGGAAGGCCTATCTTGCCCATTTTCTGCTTTCTTCTCAATCTCAAATGGAATCTAATAATAACTGGAGATCTTTTCTAATTCTTTTAAGAATCAGAAGCCTCAAGGGGGTCTAAGGATTGAGTAATTATTTTAAAAAAAAAGTGGATAAAGTGGATTTGAGAAGAAATTTTTAAGAAGGCAAGGGAGAGCCTGACAGAAGTATTTTGGGGTCTGAATTAGAGCAAGACAGATGTGCTGTTGCTGGAATATAATGCCTACAAAACATGCGTCCACCTTAACTACTTTTCCAAAAACAAAACTTCTTCAACTAAGTTCTTTTTCTAGAATTGCCAGAATGACAGAACTTACTCAGTTATGCATTGCCAGATGATTCTCTGTGTCCCCCATTCTCTCCGGTGCTGGTCATGACCTTCCTCCTCCCCTGGTCTCCCCTTCCCGCCCCCACCCCCCCCCCCCCCCCCGCTTACTTTTCTGGAAGAATCACAGGCTATCTTTAGGCTTGGAGAGAAACCAGGTGCTTTCCTTGATATTTAAGCAACTTGCTATTTTGAAATTCCCTTAGAAAACTGTGGGCATTTTTATTTTTGTGTCTTGAAGTCTCTCTTTCCCTCTCTGAAGGAGAAGCTGCTTATATAATACCCAGAAGCAGACCCCTGGGAACTGCTGAGCTATTTTATGGATATTTTGCAGAAAAAGAAAAGCAAGTGCTCCTGTGTTGTGCGCGCCCTCCCACGGGGGTCTCAATTTGAGATATTTGCACAATGGCAGATTCTCAGAAGGATAAATATATACAAATCCATCTTTCAAATTGAGTGGGATCAGTGGGTAGCAGCCCCTAGGAGGGTGAGAGCCCACTAACAGCACACACTGAAAGAGATTCTCAAGCGGTTCCAGAGACAGAGCACAACTGTCTGCAGAGCTTGCCAGAGAGACAGATGCTGCGCGTGGAAGACAGTTTTCCTCAGTTAGATATTTTGTTCTTGTCGATGGCCAACCATGACTCATGGGGGAAACCGGAGGGAGAGAGAGAGAGAGACAGAGAGAGAGAGAGAGAGAGAGAGAGAGAGAGAGAGGAGAAGAGTAAATTAATCATTTTATTAATCCTTATTAGGAATTCAGTCATGTAATTAAATGTCAACCTGGTGAACTTTCCATGATACCAGAAGAGTGGCAAAGCCAGTTGCAGGGTTTGAGAGTTTCTCCAGGTGATAAAGAAGCCTAATTTAAGCTGCAGATGACATGACTGACATGATTTCAGATGCGTATCTGGAGAAAATAGTAATGTAGGAATCATCAAATAATCTAGACTCAAAGCATGCTTCTGAAGGATTGAAAGGACTTGAATCATTTTCTCTGAGAGATGATAGGTTTGTTCTCTGTTCCCTCTTTCTGTATTTGTGGGTGTTTATGAAAATAGATGTGTATTTGAAAGATAATCTTTTCTTCACTGTGCTTCTTTTTCTTTCTCTCTGTATGTATTTTATATGCACATGTGTTTACATCCTGAAATATCAGCTTTCATCCACATTTATCATGCACTTCCAGATCTCCTGACCTTGTAGCACATGCAGTTGATTACATAAAAGCAGAGTATGTGCTGTCTGAAAGATGGTGAAATTCATTTTTTTCCAACTCTTGCCTATAGTCAGATTGTAAGTTTCCTTCAAGTTTCTCAAAAGAGGGTATTATGATAGGTAATAGTCTTAGCTTCCTCTCTTACTCGCTCTTTCTAAAGATTCCTCATTTCTTTTGAAAATAAATGAAGAGTTTAGTATAGTTTCTCAGATTCTCATCTGTTTGGGGCTGAGGACCCCAGGGTCCCTTGAAGCCAAGTTTTGTCATAGATCTATCCTGTAGGTCTCCAAAACTGGAAGAAGCTATGTGTTTGAATGCCTATGGCAGCCCCTGTGCCAAAAATCTCATCTATCATTTTTCCGATAGAGTCTCAGAAGTTACCATTTTCTGATCTGCATGTTCTTCATGAGTTGGAATGGCAGTTAGCCAAAAGGTTTGTGTTTAGGGGAAAAGCAGGCTTTTATGTTTTCCCCACAATCAGTTATTTGGAGGGTACTCTAGGTACTGAAAATCATAGGTATGAAGCCAATTTAGAAAGAGTAATCCACAACTGAGCTGAGGGAGATGTAACCTGCCTTCTTGAGCCACTGTGCTTGTCTGGCCAATATGGAACTGTCTGAGAGGAGGCTCTTCACTTGTGATTTACGTGTCTTCCTGTGCATCTCTTGTTAAATCAAACACCAGCAGATGAGCCTATCAATCTGTAGCATTTTCTGGAGAACGTTGGGTCTTAAAAACCCTGGGTTGCCTTGAACTTTGAGTAGACATGGTTGTATTTCTTCTGAGGTTTATCAAGATAATGATGGCAGCTTTCATTTAACTGTTTCAGATTCTTATTTTTGAATGCACAAAAAAGATGACAGATCTTGTCCACATTCCTAGGTTGCTGCCTTTTGCATTGCCTTGGACATTGTATATGCTTGATAAATATTTGTTGAGTGAAAGCATCATGGATTTCTTTTCCTTTGGGAGCATGAAAAGAATCTACCATGTGATTTTAGTTTTTGTAGAATCATGAGTAGCTGAATGAATTCTGTTGGTTTTGTGAATATAAATGTATTGGAATTACATTATTCATATTCTATTCTTTTATAAATAGGAAAATTGTTGTAAATAAGACTGAAGGACAGATGCTGGGACTGAACAATAAATGTGGTAAAATTAGAATTATTAGAGTCCTGAATTAGGTGTCCATCAAATGTTTAGTATGACTGAACATATTTTAAAGAATTATTTTTGCTTTTTATCCTTTGCATTATTTAAAAGATGCTATAGGAGTGGCTATATATAAATGATAAAAGCAATAATCTTTTTGGTATGAAAAATACATCATTATCACTTTCCATGTACAAAGGGAAGCCAAGTATTGTCTTATTGGAAGTTGGGAAAATTAGTTTAACGTAGGGGTCAGCAAACTATAACCTGTGGACCAAATTTAGCCTAATACCTGTTTTATATGCCTGTCAATGAGAAAAATTTACCAATAGTCAATCTAAGAAAGAAATGGAACATTTTCATTCAAGTCAAACTGAGGATTATAACCTGGGGGGCAATCTCTCAGAGAACACTGAGAACTTTTTCAAACAGGAAAAGAGTGAGGTCAGTATATATGTGATTTTGGTGAAGGGTGTACTTACAATTAAGTACACATCTCAGTAGAAGGTTGCTGTTAGCCACAAGGAAGAGATATCTTAGTTAATGGTTTTAGTGCTTTTTTAAGTATGGGAAAATGCGAGCATTAAGGTCCATAAAAAAATTTCTCCGGAAACTAACTATCTGAAGGCTTGTTTGCCATTTTTCCCAGACCCAGAACATAGAGTACTTTATCCTGATCTTCACCTTAATTCCTTTCAGAGTGTATTATAGGTCAACAACTATTAGCAATGGCTAATGACTTGATTCTCATAGAATTGAATAGCGAACAATGTTGTTTATTTTATAATCCTTGCCGTTTTGGTCTTAATTTAAACCAAGGTTTGGGAGGCATTCATGACTAATTTATTCCAGGGCACCAAGAATCCTCATTCCCAGGTCAGTCAAGGATCTCACTAATAGGCCACTCAGTGTTCTATTCTTGTACTAGGCCTTGTTAACTGCAACCCAAAGTCTCCAGACCACCTGTCTTACTGGTCTGTTTTGGTCTAGGAAAATGGTTTCTTCTTTTTGCTTCTTCCCATATCTAGAGTTACACTGTCACAATAATTGATCTCATAGAATTATGTCTGAAGCTTAGTTGGTAATGCAAGAAACAATAATCTTATAAAATAGGCAGAATGCAAGTTAAATAGCTAGTACTATTAAAAAGATCGTAAGTAAGTATTTAGGTAAAGAACTTGTATTAGGTATAGCCCAGTGTCTCCCCAGTTCATCTGACCAGTCTGTTCTGCACCAATCGCTGTCTTTAAGGAAAGAGATATATTGGCATTGTACATAAAGTTCACCGAAGATGTGCTGTATGTACGAGGCAAGTGGTGTGTCATCATGATACTTTCTAGAATCAAGAAAGTAATAATCACTTGTCAAAAGTTATGTAGCTAATTCTAGAAGGAGAAAAATTGATCTGTAAAATTGAGCAGATATTTATGCCATTGCAGATACCTGATTAGCACATAATACAGATGCACAAAGTGCATTAGAGGGGCCAGGGGAGGCCAAAGGGAGGACAGAGAAAACATTTTAGATTGAAATTTTTCTTGTCTTGACTTAAAATGTGAATTTTTGTTTCATTAGGCCCATAAACCAAGAATACTTTTCTATTTTCAAATGGTCAGGGAAAAAATCAAAAGAAGGGTAATATTTTGTGACACTTAAACATTATGTAAAATTAAAATGTCTTTGTCCATAAATAAAGTTTTATTGAAACTCAGCCATGCCCATTTCATTGTATGCTTTTGATGGCTGCTTTTGCAACAGCAGTGTTGACTAGTATTACCCATGATGCTAAAGCATTTCCTATTTGTTCTTTTACATATACTGGCCCTTATGTTGTGTGGTTTGCAGTGGTTCAAAGGGAATGCAATAGAACTGGTGCCTTTTTGGGGGTGGTGGTAGAGAGGCTTCTGGGTTCATATATATTATTGGGTCTGGCCTGATGGGATTTTTGAGTTTATGAATAACTGAATATGGTAATCAAAGAAAGATTCTATACTTAGTGTTAGCTCTTGGTCTTGCAGCAGAATATACTGAATGTTTCCTTCTGAGGCAAGAAAGATGTGTTCAAAGAATGGAACTTTAAGTTAGAATTAGAACTTTCCATTCTTTCTTTTCTCTGATCCTTTCAGGCCAGTTGGATTAGCTACCTCCTCCCAGTCTCCATATACACACAGCAATTATTCCTGACAGATTTGCTTTTTTATCAGTGAAATTATTGGTGGTGTACATTACTGGTTTTATTCACACACCTTTGGATACCTCTCTCAGCCACCATGAGTATTACTGGGCCAGGGAAACCAGATTCATTTATAGTCATTCACAAGATACATATGGAGAGCTATAGTATGTCTGCGATGCTGCCTAAGCCTGGGATCATAAAAATGAAAGAAATAAAGTCAGCTTTACCATGCCATCAGAGACCTGCTAGTAGTAAGAAGCAGACAAAAACCAAATCATTTCACTATGAGATGCCAGGTAACATACATAATACTTAATAAAAGTGGATGATATTTATTGATCAAATGCTCTAAGTGTTTTACATGTACCATATCATGTAATCCTCCCGAAAGAGTCCCATTCTTTGAAAGAAGAGAAGACTGAGGCAGAGGTTTTATGGAATTAACCTGAATGCCACAGTAATGGGGCATAGGTTGGAGTCCAGGCCTTTTGACTACAGAATCTTACTCCTGACCATTCTTCTTCAGGGCTCTCCTTGAGGTGCAGACAGCATGCTTTCTATGTACAGTGTACTGTAGATGCGTCATGAATGGATGGCTTTTCATGTTGAACTGAAACATAAAGTATAAACCTAAATGAACAAGACAGAAAATGGAGGTAGAAAGAAGGCAGAGAAAATATCACTTGCAAAGATGCAGAGGCCAGAGGAAGTGTGATGGATATGGGGAAAACAGATATCATCATCTGAAACAGAGCATCAGTGAAGGAGAGTGCTGGAAATGATAGGAGTCAGATTATTCATGAGTCACTGATTTAGTTAGCAGTTATTTATTGAGATTCTTGTAAGTACAAGTGTAGCAAATAGACATGTAGTTTATGGTTTAATGGGATGAAAGAGACAAAAAAATAAATGAAGAAATAAAACAATTTCATAAAATGATAAGGACTTGGAAGAGGGAGTGATATTTATGTACATAAGTGTACATCTATGTGCAAGCTTGCACCAGTTCATTTAGATAGGGTAGACAGACAAGGCTTTTCTGAAGCCTTGGTATTTGAACTGAGACCTCAGTAACAAGAAAGAAGGGCTCTATGTGAAGGTATGGAATTTTCTCAGGCAAAAGGAATAACTAATGGCAAGGCCCTGGGGTGGGAATGAAAGTGGAGTGTTGGTGGGATGAGGAGAAGACCAGATGTGGTTACAGGGAGGTCAAGGAGGGAGAGGTGACCATGATGAAATTTGGTCAGTGACTGGATTGTGGAGGATTCTGTAGAGCTCAGTGAAGAACTTTTAGATTTTATTCACAATGCAGTAAGAATTTATTGGAGTATGTTAAACAGAGGAGTGCTAAGATTGTATTAATATTAAAAAGTCATCCTCCCTTGAATGTTGCTGTATCTAAATGGTACCTCAATGAATCCGACTTAAAGAAAATAGCTATCAGACTTCTAGCTCTAACAATTGTTTTGTAGGAAAGAGAGGGAAAGAGAAAAATGTTTGAAAGACACTAGAGGGATATAATTAGCACAATTCTCATTTTGTCCTGAAACTCACAGGCACGGGTGAAAATTGTCAAGGTAGTAAGATATTATACAGTAGATATGGGATGTGTTTTTGAAATGGAATTGATAGCTCTTTAGATGCAAAAAGTGACTATAAGAGTAGAAGCAAGGCTGACTTCTGAGGTTCTGGTTTGAATATTAGAGTCGTCAATGGTGGCATCATTTATGGAGAAAGAATAGCTTTGGGGGATGATGAATACCTAAACCACCCCTAAAAGGAATGAAGATCCTCTAAAGACAGATTGGCTGGTGACAAGATCAAGAATAGACTGATTGAGTCTTGGATGGAGTCACTGAATTTGAGGTGAAAGACAATTACAGTGATTCTGATGAGAGATGCTGAGCACATTGACTCAACTGATGAAAGCTAGAATGGAGAGGAGCAGGGTTCAGAGCCTATTTTGGAAGAGAAATCAATTGGAGATGGGAAGGAAGGGAGAAGGAAGACTCTATAGGTTGGTGGTGAGCTTATGATAAATGAGCAACTTTAGTCAGAACAAGTATTGGAGGAAAAGATCAGATGTTTAGTTTTGACTACCTGGTTATGAGATGCCTTTAATAGAGATGTTCTGTAGAATTAGATATGAGTCTGAAACTTAGGGGATAGATATGAACAAGAGCCTTCAGTAGTGTCAATGTGAGAAGAATTGCCCAGAGAACTTGTAAGGAGACGAGAAGAGAAAGCTGGATATAAGGTGTTGGGAAACACCAGTGTTTCCAGCTTAACCTGAGGAAGAAGGGGCGTGGGGTAAGCTTGAAAGGTGCAAGAGTGGAGGACCGTGGGAGAGGAATGTTATAAACCTAAGGCAAAAAAGAGTTTCAGGAAGCAGGATGCTGTAATCAGTGTCAGATACTACAGACATGCTTATTAGGTTCGGATTGGAAATTATCCATCAGATTTGGCTGTTAAGAAGTCACTGTTGAATTCCTTAGCAGGATCACAGTCATTGGAAGGTAGGGCTCCATTGATTTAAGCAGTTAATGAAAGTGAAAGTCGCTCAATCCTGTTCAGTTCTTTGCAACCCAATGGGCTAGTCCGTGGGATTCTCCAGGGCAGAATACTGAAGTGGTTGCCATTCCCTTCTCCAGGGGATCTTCCCAACCCAGAGATCAAACCCAGGTTTCCTGCATTGCAGGTGGATTCTTTACTAACTGACCCATCATGTAAGCTCTAAGCAGTTAATGGGAGTTCAGAAAATGGAAATCAAGATACCTCATCCAGCCAAAAATTAGGTGAAAATCAAATAGAAATTAGGAAGATCAAAAAGAAAAGAAAGAAATGCTATCAAATATCAAATGATAGATACTAAAAATCTATTTGAATTGTTAAAACTTTCCCTGTATTGCCATTAATAATCATGAGTTTTACTTTAATTTGCTTTGTGGAATTGGATTGTTCATATGGAAGTTTAATTTTATAAATCATAGTATAGAGTTTGTAATTGGGAACACATTTGAAAGAAATCTGTAACCAGAACTTTATAATTCAAAAGTAACCTCTAACTACTATACCCATTTGTATATTTTTTGCTTAATGAAAAGCCTACCAGTAATATAGTGGATAAAAAATTCTGTGTGCTAAAAATAGTAGATGTTTGGGCCATGATACAGACTTGCTTTTTGAGTATATCATATATTTGTTCTGGTCGGGTTGATTAATTAGGAGTAATTTATTAATAAAATGGAGAAGGTAGATTGAAAATTTTTAAACAGGATAATTTTATGCACTTGCATGGATGAGTGCTAAGTTTCTTCAGTCATGTCCAACTCTTTGCGATTCCATGGACTCTGTAGCCTGCCAGGCTCCTCTGTCCATGGGATTCTGTAGACAAGAATACCAGAGTGGGTTGCCTTGCCCTCCTAAAGAGGATATTCATGACCCAGGAATCAAACTCGTGTTTCTCATGCCTTCTGTATTGGCAGACATGTTCTTTATCACTAGAGCCACTTGGAAAGCCCCTTTTATACACAGAGGTATGAATATCTTGTATAGAACTAGTTTGGGAAATGAATAAATGGTTAAATTTATTTTAAATGGTTGTGTATAAATAAAAGATTGTGTATATAGATAAGCTTATTGCAACTTTTAGTTCTAGTCATAGAAAGGTTTTTCAAAATTTAATCAGGTGGCTTAAAACCTTCTATAATTTACTCAAGTAAAAGCTCTCTGATCATTGGACTTTCTAGAGGAAAAGTAAGTTATTTTCTGTATGTTTTATTTAAACTTTGTGCTGCTCCTGTTATTTCCTGGGTTTCTATTTGCCCAACACAAAATGACTATTTAGTCAATTAGCCAATACATTGGCTTACAGGTTAGTGAGTTAAACAATTAACTGATTAATTAATTAATCGGTTTGTCATCCTGTGGAGCTTTTGAGAGAGAAATGTAGGCTGGTGCAAATGCTACCTCAGAGATTCTGAAATCCAGAAGTTCCACCTTTCTAAACTAAGATACCATTTTAATTTGATGAGAAGCTCTGAATTTTGAAGCTTATAAGTGTACATTTTCAAGGAAGAAAGTAAACCTTAGTTAAAGGTACTGACGTTTGATATGAAAAGGAAATTACCTCCTCAGACTAACAGCATCATGAGTTACTCTCATTTTCTTCGAGCTTATGGAAAAATCATTCTCAGGGCATTCACACGTATTTCACATATCTTATTCTCCAGAGTATAGGCAGTAATCTTAGATCTTGAATCTTGATTTCTTTAAGACCAGTACTGACCTGATTTATGGGGTTGGAGGAATTATGATGACATGCATGACTGCTATTTTACTTTATTGCATGAAAAGAACACTGTTCAAGGCCTACCCAAAGTGGAATTTTTTTTTAAAGTAAGAACAAAAACAGGTTAAAAATGTGCCTTATTTTTGTACAGCCCTTGACTATTAGATTCAGTCAGATTTTAGGCTGCAGAATCCCCCCATCACATTTTATTGCAAATTTTGCTTTTTGTATTATCCATGAGAATAGTCCATTGTATCAAAAGAAATAATATTGTGTCCCTGGTAGCGGTTGTTTAATACAGTAAATCATACAGTGCGAACTTGTTGATAGCTAGAATGTGAGTACTCTTTTAGTACCCCCCCTCTCTCTTTTAATAGACGAATCTCTCTGGAGTCTCCAAATACTTATTTTACTTTCTGCTGCTCCTGCTTTTACTTACTCAGTGAGTTACTTATAGAAAGAGTTGCTTGCCTGAGTTGATTTAATTCATATTATATATAAATTATTTTTGAACTTAGATCAAATTGATTATATTATTCACAATAATATTTTACCCTTCTTGTAGCAGTGAAATGATTAAGGATATTTTTGGACAGACTGTGTAGTTCGTATGAAAAAGAACTAGGAAAAAACTGTCTTCTTCAGAAAACTATCACTGGAAAGCTAGCCATTTCAGAGCTGTAAATCACTTAGGAGAACATTTAGTTTAACTTCCTAAAAGGGAAAATTGGGACTTGAAGCAATGAAACAAGTTGTGAAAACACCCATAAAACCTGTTGTATTGCCTAGATGAAACCAATCACAAGATATTAAATTGTTAACTCTGTATTTTTAAAAAATAAAATGAATACTATATTTAAAAATCTCATTTTGCAAAATAAATTATGAAAAATCTGGAGTTAAGTAAATTATAGCCCAAATTTCTTAATAATGAATGAATAGTAATAATAGTTAATAATAATCTCTTTTAATTATTCCAGGTAAGAATTTCCTCTTACGAAGTATTAGACACTTGAGAGGTTATTTTGCAATGATATGGATTTTTCTTTGCCCCCTTAAAGTTCCTGCACATAAAATAATAAAATGCAATTAATATATTTAACTTTTTTTGTGGTGACATTTTTTCATCAAACCCTCCAGGACTCATTTGCAAAGCTGCTTTGAAGTTAATTTCATGCAGATCTTCCTGATTTGAACTTGTGGTGAATTATTGTTAAGCTGAAAGAAAGTATCTGAAAAACTCAAATTGTCCAAACTTACCATTTATTTCATCTTTTGTTTCAATTGGTTTACTTAAGCCAGGCAAGTGATACTAAGTAGTTCAAGTCTCTAATAAATTAAACAGATGTGATAAAATCTTTCTATGAATTAATATAGGATACAGCAGAATTGCTGTTTAATAATCCAGGTGTCTTCACCCAAGAACAGTTATTAAGATACCTATCACCTCATTAAAATGTCCCTACAAATAAAAACCTCTTCTTGAGTGTTCTTTTCCTTTTAAACTTTCATTTGCATAATTGGGGGAAGGGCATTTTCATTATGCAAACGATTTCTGGGGCTCAAATCAGAGTTGCTTAATTGTCAGTGAATAGGTCAGTTCCTGTCTCCTAATTTATATTTGAAGTTTTAGTTGAAGCCACTTAATGGCAAAAGTGACAAGCTCCTGTCTTGTAGCATAATTTAATTTATTGTGACCAGGATGTCAGGTTTACTTTAAACTCTTTATAAGTGTGTATTTGTGATTGACAACCACTCTTTGTTGCCTGGTTGGAAATGAAGCTTCTTTTATGTCTAAATTTATGAGGTCATTTTGAAGATTGTGTAATTCAGGACAAGACAGTTGACAACCCTGCAAGTGTCTCATTTCTAGAAATAAAATAAAATTCAGTGAATTCTTTGATGATCTTGAAAGAGGGACTCACATTGTACAATAGAATGTAAAACACTTTACATAACGTATGTACTCTTTTCAGATGGTTCATTATTAACATGAAGTGTGTCTAATGAGCATTTTAGCTTCTTAGAAAATATACTCAACTCTCAGTTATAGGCTTTTGGACTCTCTAGTTTGTGGATTATCTATAACAAAATGTTAATCCCAGCCATGATTCCGAGTCAATTCCTTTGCTCAGGAATTGTAATTCATTTTTAATATTAGCCTTAGGGGTAGAAACATGATTAGAAATGCAGAATAATGCTTTCATTCAAAACCAATTAAAACTACTTCTGGATTCTCCAACATAATGGATAATTCACAACACTGCATTTCTCCATTAGAATAGATTGAATTTGATGTATTGAAGAATGATTTAAAACTTAGTCACTGAAATGTATTTCAGGAAAATATTTTAGTTTTTACTGATGAGAAAAAGTCTTAGTTTTGGGTCTCATTTGAAATCTATGAAATTGCATTATGTCTTGGCAAAAGAAAAGTTCAGTTTCTGTTTTTGATCTGTTGCAAAAAAGATGTTTCATATAAACTGTACTATATTTGCTTTATGCTGGTTATTCATTGCCCTGCAATAAAGTATCATTTTACAGTTTATAGAGAAACCATCACTTAGAAAAGTTATTTATTTATGGCAGTATTATATAATCTGGTACTTTTTTATTTCAGGCAGGGATAAAAAGCAGTTGAAAAGAAGATGGTTAATGGTATATTCTGTAAAGTCTTATTGTACTTGCTAGATTCATTGGCTTTAGGTTTTAGAGATTTTAGTGTTTAAAACCAAAGATGGGAGTTGTTATTACTCTTTGAATAAGTATACGGCTTATTATCTTGTTATGAGTAGGTACCTTCGTAGGGAAATAAAAATGATATATAAAAAGATGTTTAATGGTCTTCTAAGCTTGTAGCGTGTGTTCATTTCAGACAGTGTGTTCCCCTCGGTTAGAAGAGACTTGTGTTGTTGAATGTCAAAGAAAAGCTTTTCTTCCACTCTGTAGCCTGCTTCTCTGAAAGGAATATGAGAACAGAGCCTGTCAGATGTACTTTAAAATTAAGTAAAAAGAATTATATCTGACCATTTTACTCACTTGGACTTTATTTCTGAACTGACGTTTCTTTCCAGCTGTTTTCTTAAGATGATTGGAATACTAAGTCAGGAAAAGTAAATTCATTAATTCATTCATTAAAAATAAAAGATCAGGAAAACATCCACAATACAAATTATTAAGAAAAAAATAAGACAAAAGCAATTTTAAACAAAAGTTCTAGAAAGGAAGTTGGTTTGGTTTTGAACTCTGTGAGTCTTTTTGTTGCCTTACTGTTTCCACGGCAATGTGATACGGAGTCAAGGGCTTTCTTCTCTAGTGCCTTTAACTATTTCCACATGCAGATTGTACAGTTTCATAGAAAGATTTGTTGAAAGTGGGGAATGGCAGGCATAGAGTAGACAACACATAGTGGTATAAAAAGATTTGTCACCCGCTCCCTGGGTATCATGTATATTCAATTTATTAGTTTGTAAGTCAAGAGAATTCCAGGTTTTGACTGAATTCTGCAGGACATTTGCTAGAAATACAGTTGATATTTAATAATAATTTTAGAATGTTACTATGTTTCCACCATTTTGGACTTTTGAAATGTGGTTTTCTTGGCTTCTAAGAAGGCAGACAAGAAGCTAATGGGTAGTATACCAAATTTTAAACTGTTATGTTTCTGATATGCTTAATTTTTTAAAAAATTTATCTTTCCTCCTTTTCATCTATATGCATGTACATGCTGACAGTGAATGCCCATTTTTATCCTAATTGCTGAAATCTTTAAATAAATTGTAGTACGATGTAATAGAGCATATGCAAACACAGACCATTGAGCCTAGACTAGCTTTTTTAATCCTAAGTGACTTGAAGTCTTGGATTCTCTTACAACTTTATCATCCTTTGAGCCAACCTAGGGGTTCTGAAATTGTGCACTTGGATCCCAGGTGCACTGTGGCCAGGCTAGCCAGGTTAGTATATTTACTGTGATTTAAAAAAATATATATATATATATGTATATATATATGTATATATAACCAAAGGCCTGATGCTTTTTAGAAAACTTTTGGTCAGTTCAACAGTTGAAAAGAATGTATGTAGCTTTTTCCATTCTTAATCTGTCAAAATTGCTAAGTAGATGGGAGCTTGTTTTTTTTATAGTTTTTTTTGTTGTTGTTATTTATAGATATTTTATTGTTTGATTTGATTTTACTTGATTAAAATGACAAAGCATAGCATTAATGAAAATGCTGAAGCATGGCATTGTCTGAAAGTAAAACAATGCAGAAAAGTAAAAGGAAGATAGTTTAACAATCAGCCATATTTCCAGAACCTACCTCCAACTGGTATCAGCACTGAGGTGGTAGTGTTCTTCTAGAGGAATGCGTGTTTATTTACTTGTATGTATTCATGCACATGAGGGGCTTTCCTGATAGTTCAGCTGGTAAAGAGTCTTCTTGCAATGCAAGAGACCCCAGTTTGATTCCTGGGTTGGGAAGATCCACTATAGAAGGGATAGGCTATCTACTCCAGTATTCTTGGGCTTCCCTGGTGGCTCAGTTGGTGAAAAATCCACCAGTAATGAGGGAGACCTGAGTTTGATCCCTGAGTTGGGACAATTCCCTGGAGAAGGGAAAGGCTACCCACTCCAGTATTCTGGCCTGGAGGATTCCATGGACTGTAATGAACAGTCCATGGGGTCCCAAAGAGTCAGACATGACTGGGCAACTTTCCCTTTCGGTGAATCATTTATTTATACAGCACTCCATATTTCTTTTTTAACCTCATATTCTGTTATGCTTTTTTGGTCAATAAAAATTTCAAAAATATAATTTCGTATCTGTGCAGTGCGATTCTGTTTAAAATATTTGAATTCATTTACTCATTATCGTGCCATTGATTTCTGGCAGTTTTAAAAATAATGGAGGTGTCTGCATTTCGAGTATCACTATTGCCCTGCTTTCACATGCATATTTCCATTTCTTTCTGCCTCATTCCTCCTTGCCCAGAATGACTGTGTCTGCTTGTCTGTTAATTTCAGGATCACATACATAGACTTAGGTCCTGAAGGCATTTCCCAGCTTTCAGTTAAAAGGATAAAAGCCTGTTGACTCTGAGAAAAGATTTTAATCTGGGCATTTCCAATTTAAGGAAAAGCACTCATAGAAGTTAATTTTGACGGAGCATATTTAATCTCTTATCTTATTTGGTTGTTAATTTATGAACGCAATGTATGCATAGGCAAAACAAAAGTATAATACAAAAATATATACATATCCAGTTCTCTGAATATATATTGCTAGTTCTCTCTGCTCACTCTTTCTTCAATCTACTCCTCCCCTACCATCCTGCAGTAACTTTCACATCAGTATTTTGATGCTTGTCATTTCATGCTTTAGTGTCGGCGTATATAAGTAAATCGTATTAAATAAGAGGCCCCAGGACTTCCCTGGCCATCCAGTGGTTAAGACCCCCTATTTCTATGGTTGGGGGCACAGGTTTGATTCCAGGTCCAGAAATTAAGTTCATGCATGCCACATGATACAACCAAAAAAAAGTATATATCATGCCCCACTCCCCTCCCCACCAAGAAAAACGTTCTTGTGTCTTATTCTCATTATTTTCTAACATGCTCCTCCCACTCTGCTTGTATACCTTGATCAACCCTGTGGTTAACTGCACGTGTTATGCTGCTGCTGCTGCTAGGTCGCTTCAGTCGTATCTGACTCTGTGCGACCCCATAGATGGCAGCCTACCAGGCGCCACCATCCCTGGGATTCTCCAGGCAAGAACACTGGAGTGGGTTGCCATTTCCTTCTCCAATGCATGAAAGTGAAAAGTGAAAGAGAAGTCGCTCAGTCATGTCCAACTCTTCGCGACCCCATGGCCTGCAGCCCACCAGGTTCCTCTGGCCATGGGATTTTCCAGGCAAGAGTACTGGAGTGGGGTGCCAATAAACAATATCTATTCATCAGTTGATGGGCATCTAGGTTGTTTCCATGTCTTAGCTATTGTAAACAATGCAGCGATGAACATTGGGGTACACGTGGCTCTTTCAATTCTGGTTTCCTCGGTGTATATGCCCAGCAGTGGGATTGCCGGGTCATATGGCAGGTCTATTTGCAGCTTTTTAAGGAACCTCCACACTGTTTTCCATAGTGGCTGTACTAGTTTGCATTCCCACCAACAGTGTAAGAGGGTTCCCTTTTCTCCACATCCTCTCCAGCATTTATTGCTTGTAGACTTTTGGATGGCAGCCATTCTGACTGGTGTAAAGTGGTACCTCATTGTGGTTTTGATTTGCATTTCTCTGATAATGAGTGATGTTGAGCATCTTTTCATGTGTTTGTTAGCCATTTTTATATCTTCTTTGGAGAAATGTCTGTTAAGTTCTTTGGCCCACTTTTTAATTGGGTTGTTTATTTTTCTAGAATGGAGCTGCAGGAGTTGTTTGTATATTTTTGAGATTAATTGTTTGTCTGTTGCTTCATTGGGTCATGTGTCTAATCAATCGCCAGCCCAGGATTGATACTCGGGACTGGTGCAGCGAGATTTCCCTGGGGGGAGGGAGGAGGGAGGGGGGATCCGGAGGGGAAGCATATGTAAACCCATGGTGATATCATGACAATGTATGGCAAAAACAATAATAAAAAAAAAAAAAGAAAGAAAAAAAAAAGAAAGGAATACAGCTAGCTAATAAAGAACAGGAAAAAAAAAACAATATCTAATTCATTCTGTTAACAGCACATAATACAGTGATTCTGCTTATATGAGTTTCCTCAAATATTCAACTTCATAGGAACAGAAAGCAAAATGGCGATTGCCAAGGACTGGGGAGAGGAAGGAAGGGGGAGTTGTTTATTAGGGACAGAGCTTGAATTTGGGAAGATGGAAAAGCTCTGGAGATGGGTGCTGGTGATGGTTGCCCAATACTGTGAGTGTAGTTAGTGCCACAGAACCATACACTTAAAAAATAGCTAACATGGTAAATTGTATGTTTTGCAGATTTTACAAAAAAATCATAAATAAAAGAGCACTTAAAAAAAATAGCATGTAATACACCATGGTGCCCCAAGTAAGATTCAACCTTTCCACCTTTTTCATGACCACAGGTGGGTTTTACTTCCACCATCCAGCACCTTCTCCTCTCTGAAAGGCTTTAACTCCAGCTGCTGGATCCCGCTTTACATCCCCTTGGGGGTTGCCCAGACCCAGTGACTGACAGGTGCGGGAGGCTACCTGAAATAGCACGGAATGGGACCTCTACATTCTCCAGAACTTCGCCATGAGACTGAGCCCATTACCCACTGTGGGATGTTCCTTAAAATTGCATGGTGGCCTCCCTCCCTTCCCTGTCCCTCTCACCTAGCTGTTTTTCCCAGGAGCACTTCCTCATGAATCATTTTTTTACAGATCTCATCTTGGGACCTATTTCTGGGGAACTCAACCCACTCCAGTACTCTTGCCTGGAAAGTCCCACAGACAGAGGAGCCTGGTAGGCTGCAGTCCATGGGGTCGAGAAGAGTCAGACATGACTGAGAGACTTCACTTTCACTTTTCACTTTCACGCATTGGAGAAGGAAATGGCAACCCACTCCAGTATTCTTGCCTGGAGAATCCCAGGGATGGTGGAGCCTGGTGGGCTGCCATCTATGGGGTTGCACAGAGTTGGACATGAGTGAAGCAACTTAGCAGCAGCAGCAGCAGCAGCAGTCTAAGACATAGAGTGTGTATACGTTTCCTTCCTTGATAATGGGCATTGAAGTATTTTATGCTTTTTGCTCTCACAACCTTAACTTCATCATTCTAACTTGTATGCACATATTTGCACATGGCTGTTTTCCTTTGTTAAGGACAGATGCATCCTAACATTGAGATTGCTGAGTAAAAGAGTTGATGTAGTTTTTAAATATTAATAGAAAGAGCCTGAAGAAAACCCAGAAAATGTTGCCAGAAATGCATACTCCTTCCAGCAGCGGATGAGTGTATCTGCCTGTTTTCCTACACATTAACCATATTGGGTATTTACAGTTTTTAAAAATATTCCTCATCTAATGAGTCAGAAATGATTTTGGTTATAATTTTTATTTATCTGATCCCTGGAGTAGTTGGGCTCCTTTCATGTCAGTTTGGTTTGCCATTAGTTTTGCTCTTCATGTTATTTTCATCAATTGGCAATCTGTTTCCTATTGGATGTGCTGCCTTTTTACAATCAATTTGTAGGATATGTCTATAGTGAGATATCTTAATTCTTTCTCTCCTGTATATTGAAAGTCCGTTCTTCTGGTTGTCATTTGTTTGGACTTTGTTTTAAAAATCTTTTAGCAGGAGAGATGGTTAAAAATACTGAGGGTGTTTTCTTAGAAACATCCCGGTTTGGGAACCATGCCTGCCCAGCGTATTGATGTACACATTTGTGAATCATATGCATCGTTCCTATTTGGGTCAGTGTGCACAACTTGAGTAAATGCAGTCCATCCTATTTATAGGCATACGCTTTAGGAATTCCCACAACAAAGCTTTTAGCATCAGTCCTGCAGGCTGTCCCACTTACAGCTTTGTGCGGCACATCAACACAAGACAAGCGCTGGGATCAGAGGCCTGGCAGTCCAAGTGTGTGGTTATCAGGCACTTGGGAGAAAATGAGCTTCCACCAGAAAACGTGAGAGGATCAGCTCCACTGTGCCATACGCATCAACTCATTTACCCCCTTCCACAGAGACTTGAGCTCCCAAGTTAAATTTTAGGCTTGAGTTATCTGTTGTGATAGTTTATATTGATTAAATGATCAGCTGCACATGGGCACAGGCCCACACATGCACCTGGCGAACCCTGTTCCTCTCCCTCCCATGGTGAGGCTGAATGAACAGACAGAAACATTCTTTCTTGCACTTTGGGCTCCTTTGTGCCTCACAACTTCTATTTCCTTTCTAGCCCATTCATTATTTTTTCCTATTACTGGACCTCTCTACTTATTTTTGATAATGAGAAACATAAAAATATTTACTTTTCAAAACAAATCAGTGTCTACAAAATTAACAGACTTCTTGCCAAGTACACTGTTTTCTTTGGAATGGAGTGTTAAAAAATATAAAATAATACATAAGAAAAAGGATTTTTAAGCTAAATAATATTTAAGCAATGGGCTTCTGTATCTAGTTTGTACTCCTCAATGATAGTATAATGAAGTGGTGTGGTCCCAGGTTTATGGAGATAAGTTTTTAAATTTCCAAATTCCTGAAAGCTTCTTTGGCCTTGGGGTTGTTGAACTTGCTTTTTATTCATCTCTGCATTTCAATTCATGCACATGAAGTTTTCTTCCCCCCATCATGGGAGATGAACAACCCTGTGATATATGTGTTTCCTAATTAAAGCTTAAATCTGGTTCCCAGCAATTGAGCTTCTGAAATGTTGGAACCACAGAGTGAAATATTTTTAACTCTTTCCATCCATCACACTGATTTTTAGTTTGCTGGTAATGTCAGCCAGAAAAATATCTGAATTAGGAGCATTTTTTTCAGAGACTTCTACATTTCTTAAATGGATAAGCTTGTATTAAAGATATCACTGGAAGTTATCCCAAAATATAATTGAATTTTTTATTGGTTTTAGTGTTCAGTTCCTAGTTGTTCAGTTCAGTTGTGAATCATAGGAAGTAAAGAACGTGGCAGAAGCTGGTGTGAGAACAGCAATGAAATTTTACAAAGGAATTTGATCTTTTAGGAAATCAACCCCTTTGTCCAGAGATACTGTCCATTTGGTATTTTAATGAACAGCTTCTTGGATATTTGCACTGGCATGGCAGTGCTAGGTGAGAACATATGGAGTGTTACTTTTTGGCAACTAATTCATTATTTTGAAAAATGAATAAAAATCTCCTGCTTGGATACCTAATAGAGTTGGCTCTTCTACTACTTTATGGCTATTTGGGCAAACCTCTTATTTCATTACAATTAATAATTCCTCCTTTAATCTGTCCCTCCCTAAAAGAAGTATTACATTTGTTTTACATAGAAATAAATGTTTTGATTCTATTCCTTACCTCTTTTTCCTTTTGTGTCACACAACTTTTATGAAACTAGGGCTGTTTTAACATGACAACAATGAAAGCCACAGTTTTTTGGATGAATGATATTAAAATGATGCAATAGCAGATTATAAACAAAGGTTAAATTTAGTATGTGCCTGGTGTTTTGCCCAGGACTTAATAAAACATTATACCATTTGTTCCTCATAACACCCATGTGTACAGGTAGTAAGTATAATCATTCTTGTTTTATGGATGTGAAGAAGAAAAAGCCTTTGGTAGGTCAAGTAACCTGGTCAGACTAATAATGTGATATGTCTAATAAAAGTAAAATTCCATAATTTCTTCTTTGGAGTTTAGGAATTCTGGAGCTACAAATTCTTTAGAAATCTGTACTTAATGCTTTCTGGTTCTTATACTAACTCAAGATAACAGCTCATTACTACATCTTCTGCTTTTATTGTTCACAGAAATGGTTAATAGCATCATCCTCAAGCAAGAGTTACTTTTACTGACAAAAAATGGTGAAATCCATGAATGTCTAAGCAATGAGTTTTACTTGTATAATTCCTTTGTACTATTAGTCCTGTTTAATAAACCCTGTCTTCATTACACAAAGGCAAATACTTAGCTCTGTGTCATAATGTCTACTATCCCCAGTGTAAGTGGTTAAATGTACAGGTTTTATTCATAGGAGCCTAGCATGTACAGTGTTTCAGTGTTTACAGAGATGTGCTTACTGTGACCTTGAAAATGGAGTCTTATGTATGAGTAATAGTAAACCTCTGTGTTTTGGGGGTGCTTGATGAGGGAGGCTGAGAAACTTTCTCACTGGGGATCTGAAGCCAGAGCGATTAAACAGAATAAGGTACAGGTGAGAAGGAGTCCTTCTTATTTGTAATATGTATTTGCCTTGGCAGCTGAAGTTTGGGAGTCCCTCTTCTCCCTGATAATAAGATAATTTGGGGCCAGATATGAGGTTGGAGGTTTTGTCCCTTTTGTTAGAAACTGAGTTGTGTTCATTTCTTTGGTGAATTCATTTGGCAGGTGTCATATTTTATTTCCTCTCTCAGAAATATTAATATAAGTCTCTACTACTACTATACAACTAGTATTAATTTCTGGGAGAGAGAATAAAATCATAAGATTTAACTTCTTTCCCAGGTGGCGCTAGTGGTAAAGAATCCACCTGTAGATGCAGGAGATGTAAGAGATGCCGGTTCAATCTCTGGATAATGAATATCCCTTGGAGGAGGGCATGGCAACCCCCTCCAGTATTCTTGTTTGGGGAATTCCGTGGACAGATGAACCTGGTGGGCTACAGCCCAGGGGATCACAGAGTCTGACATGACTGAGCGAATGAGCACATACATGCAGTATAGACTTATGTCACAAGATATGATTTATTATTAGATGACTTTTGTCTTTGCTGTGGAATCAAGGTTATTGACTTGTAAAGTGTGTCGTTCTATTGGCTGTGAATTAACTAAGGTGTATTCTCATGGTGGTTGATAACCATGAAAGCTTTCAGCTTAGACTCCTCTTCTGACTGTCACTCCTTGTCTGATGCTATCAAGATTCTTCTCCTCATGGGGTTATGGTCTCAGTAATCCTAGAAATCAGGATACAGAAGACAAAAACAATTTTGCTTACAGTACTTTTACAGATTTTACTGGCCTTTTTGCCATCTCTTTCCGTATAGAAAGTCTTGCGGTGTCCAGATCAAACACACTTGGGATGAAAAAGCTTTCACAAAGATAATCACTACACTTCTGAATATGTTCATTAATTCCATTTTCCTTCCACACTAAGCTGTAGTGCCTGCATCTAGCCATCATTTAACACATGTTCATTAGATGCTGCCAATATATCAGGCATGCCATTTTTTTCTGGAAATACCATGGTGACTAAGATTGACAAGATCCCCTCACTCTTGGAGTTCATAGTCTCATGAGGTGAAGACAGATAATATCATATAAACAGCCAGTATTAAGACAATAACAGCCAGATCAAGACAACCTCTACTTAGTAACTAAGTAGAAGTAATAAATGCATAGTATATATAGAAAGTGATGGGGCTGGGAAGGGTTTTATTGTAGTCAGGGGAGAACTCTCAGAGGAGGTAACATGCCCTGAAATCCAAGTGACAAGAAGGAATTAAATGTGAAAATTCTGAAGGAAGAGATTCCAAGCAGAGGAATTCCAGGGCTGCCCTGGAAGGTTGTGCAACTTCTGCACTGCACAAAAGTACCTGGCCAAGGGAAGCAGGAGGGGCTGAAATCTCATGCTCCTCTTACAAAGAACAATGTCTACCAGAGGGTGTGTATATAGATTTTGTTTTGCTTTACTCTGGCCAAAGACTATAGGCTATGATTTTGAGTGAATTAGGTGTGTAAAGTTGACCTCTTAGACCTTAATTAGATTGTAAGATTGCCATTGATATAAAATTGCAACTGATATGTAATAAAACTTTAAAATATGATATATTCATCAGGGAATGTTGAAAAGCTTCTTGTGAAAACATAGCAGGTTGGCAAATTGGAGTACCTAGTATTGCAAAACACTGTTACTGTCAGCAAAATCAGAAGTAGAACAAGTACATTATCATTGCCTGAATGAGTCAGGATTAAGATGCGTTAGTAAGTTTATTTTATGAAAAATATGTATTAGAGTGTAAAAATTAGGAATTACTTACTGGTGTTTGATGCCATTTGAGAAAACCAATCATTTCCCCCCAAAATGATTGTCAGCTTTGTAAGAGGAAGACCCTGACAGATATTTTTGGACTTAATACTTCTAAACATCACAGAACTTGAATTTGACAATGGTTTTCAGAGAAAAGTGAAATAAAACATGGGGTATTTTAGGCTTAACAATAGAGTAGAAGATTGTAATGATCTGCTCTGAGCTCTAAGGAAAAGAAATGCGGGGGAAAAAAGACAACAAACACTGAATTCAGTGAGTCTTAGTTTTCTCATCCTTCGTCCTTCCATTCCCTAACTACGTTTTAAAAGATGCGGCCCAATAAAGGAGGCTGTTTAAGGCTTAATGCCACCTAAGGAAGGTGGCAGCATGGACAGACCTGTATTCTGAGTTTTAATGGACTCTGCGCCCCTTCCATCCCTCCAGGATGAGGAGAGGTAAGAAATAAATGGGCCAAACATACTAAACAGTACAATAACCCCACAGAACACTGTTACATAAAGAGAAAGAACCCAGACTGGGTACTTCAAAGTGAACAGATGTGGTTGGTTAATTCAGTTGCCCTGACCAGGCGATTAAGGGAATTAAACCTGGCCTGTTTCATTACGCTGAGTGTCCTTATACCCACTCTTCTCTCTCGAGATACAATGCTGCTTGGAGTCTAAGAGTTATCATCCAAGATCAGGGTGAAACCAAACATTATCAATCCCAGATGTGACATTTCACCTCTTTCCCTTAAATAAATGCATTTGGGAATTTAGGAAGCTTTTGCAGAGTCTACCTAAATTAATCCCTTTTTAAAAGGGTACACAAAAAAGGTGTTGTCGCTTTGCTTTGTGATTTAGCTCTCCAATAGAAGGGTCTAAAATTCATATAAACCATCATTATACAAACCTGTTCTCTAGCTGTGATGCAAGATTTTCTTGGGTGTCGTTCACAATACACACACACACACATGCATATATATCTGAAGTGTGTAGATGGTTTAAACATTTTTCTGGACTCTCATAAATATTTTTAATTAATGAATATATGAACGACTGGATTAATCTTTTGGTTTCCTGTGATATTTTGAAAATATAAATATTTCTGGTTATTTAAGTTGTTGGGAAAAACAATTTTTTCTTCAAAATGCCACACTCTTCTAAAATGTGAGAGAGATTTAAGGAACATAGTTAATTTTTTTTAGTTATATTGTTGCAGAGGCCAACATTTGTGATCATTTTTGGATTTAAGTAGGAGTAGTAAACATACTTTGCGCAATGATATTTTAACATGCAGGTGTTTGGCTGAGATTCCAACCTGGAGATCCCTTTTTAAACATAGATATTTCTTCAAAGAGCATATGAAACGTCATAATCATAGCATATGTTATGTTTACTGTTTATTCATATACTTCCCAGGATTACTGGATGGTCTTCTTATTAGTGAATTCTTTATAAAATAAACTTAGAAAAATGTTTATCCGCTACTTAGAAAATTCTAATTATGTAACATAATAGATGGTTCCTGTAAAGTATTTTCACCTTGTTGTTCGTTTGTTTGACATCTTTCCATCTGTGTTTTCATGGTAAGGATACTGACGTGAATCATTGTACACCTATTTTAAATGGGTAAATCAAATCATTATGCCATAAGGACAAGATGTAAGGTTCCCCCCCCACCCTCACCCCCAATTTGAATAGACTAACAGCTTCTCTAGTCTGTGATGTTGAGTCATCATGGTACTAATTCCAAATGTATCAGATTCATCTCCCTTTCTGTCTCTCTTACACCAACTTTTCCCTTTCCTGCCCTGAGTAATCCTCAGAGACTCACTAAGTGAGGAAAATTCTGGTGCTGGAATAGAAATGGAGGCTTCCTCTCTACTATCCTTACCTGAAAAACCGTTAGTGTGCACTGTTAATTGTATTGGCAAATGCCGTTTCTCATGACAGTCTCTTTATTATAATTTGTGCATGTGTATATGTATGTATGGATGTGTATTAGAAAGGAGCTAGGACCCCAAACAAAAGAATTCCTAATTATGTGGGTAAAATAAAAAACAAATATATGAGTGGACTTTACATTTACAAGAATAGTTTTTCACCTCTCTAATTTGTGGATTGAAGGAAAAGGTTCATAACCCTGAGCCAGTTCTTGTTAAGTGAAACAAGTCATGAAACTAGAGTTGATCCATTCACTATGGCTTTGAACTCCCTCCTTGTTATTGGAACTGCCCTCAGGAAAAAGGATAAAGGCAAATGTTTTCATTCTTACTGATATCATCACACATTTTAATGAGGTTAAGATAGATTCCCCCATGAGAGAAAAACACTTTTGTTTAATGACACAGTCCACCTGATAACTACCTAATGAGAAAATGAGATTTGGTGATAACTGGACTCCAGAAGATTATTTGTCATGGCTTCCCTAGTGGCTCAGACCTTGAAGAATCCACCTGCAATGCTGGATACTGGGTTTGATCCCTGGGTTGGGAAGATCCCCTGGAGGAAACATAGCAACCCACTCCAGTATTCTTGCCTGGAGAATTCCATGGACAGAGGAGCCTGGAGGACTATAGTCCATGGGGTCGCAAAGAGTCAGACCTGACTGAGTATGTATGTACATATGTGTGTGTGTGTGTGTGTGTGTGTGTGTGTTCTGAGCATTTCCTTCAGAGATATGATTGAGTAGTAGGTATTTTCCTTTTCTGGTATTATTGCAATTAAAAATATTTCATCTTGAATATTATTCTTGTGGGATTTTTCATGTCTTCTGAGATGAATCAATATATTTATTTCAACTAGGTTAATTTTGACAGAATAAACAGACAAATTTCCAAGTTAGTGTCCTTGTGCTCCTTTGGCCATATAACTAAAGAACACCATGGGAAACCTGAATTATTTATCTGGAAACACTGCAATATAATTATTTATATTGCAATAGAAAAGTTATATTATTTTTACTCTAAATGTTAAATAGACAACCACATCATATTTTGTACACTTTTGTAAATGTGTGTCTATTTTCCAGACATTTTATCCAGTGGGAATTAATATTCATTGAAATCAGTGAAAAGAACTAACATCGGTTGAATACTTGCTGTGTGGCAAATGCTTGATATATTAGCCCATGTAATCCTCAGAACAGCATTGAAAGATAGATTTTTCTTATTCTGAAATTTAAAGAAAGTTTTACGTATTCATTTGCTTTTAGTTATAAGGAATAGCTTGATAGAAACAGATGAAAGAATAAGGGCATTTTGTCTTATATAACTGGAAATCTAGGAATACATCAGTATCAGGCAGGATCTAGTTAGAGTTCTGGCTTGCCTTTTTTTTTTTTTAATTCCTTTTTTTTGGTCATTGTATTCAATCTGTCTTAATATCTGTGTCAGTGTTGTTCTCAGATTATTTTTCCTAATGGTTAGATGAGAGCCTTCAAGAGTCACTAGACCAAAATACTTCCTTGTTCATATCCAGTGGTAGAGAGAGACACTGAATCCCTATTAGTCTCTAGGGGAAGGAAGCATTTTCCCAGAAACCTGATAGTAAGCCTTTATTCAAATTACATTGACCACTCCTGGTCTCTTGCTGATTCTGGGACTAATCACTGGCAAAGCAGAAGGGAACTACTGTGAGAAATTTGTGCATATCAGAGGTCAGGCCTGAAAGTGGAGGTGGGGGTCAGCTATCCCCCCCCCCCCTTCCTTTCCTTGCAATAAGGAGGATGGGATAACTAGCATGGTTAAGGTTCCCTAGAGAGGGAGGAACGCATGAATGAGTTCTGGGTAAAAATCATTGTTCAACAACAGAGGCCCTGGGTTATCTGTAAGGCCTCATAACTACTTATGGGTGGTTCCTAATGGTAAAACTAGGTCTTTTTCTTTTCAGATATCCAGGCTTCTTTATTGTCTCTTGTGATGAGTATCAGGTTTATTTAGGAGAATATATTTTCATAAAACTTTGAAAATAATCTGAATAACCTTGGGCATGTCTCAGTTTGCCTAGGCACACAAAGTAAGAGTGATCTGAAATATGTTAGGCTTTGTTACAATTAACTGTTCCGCAGCTACAGCATGAAAACAAACATGCCTTGAGTGCTTAGTCACTGGGTTGTGTCAGACACTGTGCAACCCTTTCATGGGCAATATGTAAATGAATGGGCATAGTTGTGTCCCAAAACACTTTATATGTGGTAACAGGTGGCCAGCCATTGATTCTAGTTTGCCAACGCCTGAACTGGATGAGTTCTAATGTCTCTGTACTCTAAAATGTAGGCTTCTGATTATATACGTTAGTAGCAGTTTTAGTATACATTTTTAATCAGAAAGGATCATTCTAGCTGAACTTCTTTATTTGATATAACAGACTTAAGAGATATTAAAATTAACAATTGCTAAGGCTTTCCATTATATATTTCCTAGTATAAAATTTCAAAGTTTATCCTCTGTAATTTGAATATCTACAGAAGATTTGTCTTATTTGGGGTTGCCATGACTTTCAAGAATCATTTTCTCTCAGATCATGTTGACATTGGTGAAAGTAACATTGCTGTCTTTACTGGCACGTTGATCAGTTGGAGATGACAAGTTTGTGTCGATAAAGGTAGAACAAAGGGCCTAGGAAAAGAGAAAATGTGGGAGAGACCATCAACTGTTTATCAACTGATTACCAGGTGTCCAGCTTTTGTAAAAAAAAAAAACTGATCATGGAAAATACATTCAATAGTCTTTTACAGTCCCTAATCTTCTTCATAATATATTCTTCTCTTAATTATAAAATGTGCAAGTAGATTAAGGGTGTATAAAGCCATTCAATCACCTTCATTAACATTAAATGAACTTCATTGCATAAAAAAGCCTTGTTCAGTCAATTTCCTCTGAAATAATATATCACAATTCTTGTTACTCCCAAAGTGAAATAAATTGGTTTTAGTGTTTCCTTTTAGTAGGTCAGTGTTACACTCATAGCAAAGAGACATGTGCTTGGCAGATAACAATGAAACTATCAAACAGCTTGATAGCTGAAAAGCCATCTTACCTCTTGCTTTTTTCCCCCCTAAATTCCATATATATGTGTGTGTGTGTGTGTGTGTGTGTGTGTGTGTGTGTGTGTGTGTGT
>ML660765.1:29112128-29150615 GCA_007570785.1 Antilocapra americana | reverse complement strand
TGTGTGTGTGTGTGTGTGTGTGTGTGTGTGTGTGTGTGTGTGTGTGTGTACACACACATACATGTATAAAGGCAAAACATACATCGTCTTTGAGACATAGAATAAATAGATTGATGAAGGTTCATTATGATTATTGTGTATGCCTTTAGCTTCTACTAAGATCAATGACCTGTGAGAAATAGAAATTTCACTTTTAGGAATGCATGCAAGTAATCCCTCATTCATTTGTAAGTATATATAAAACTGCAGGTAACATGTAAGGAGATGAGTTTTCTGCCTCAGTCTATCTGTGTACCTTCATTCACTGTCACTGCCATGAAAACATTTGGGGAAACATGTCTAGTGTATCTAAGGCAAACAAAAGTGAAAGAAAACTTAAAGATGATCTGAACTTTTGAAAAGGGCAACCAGGTGGCAAAGTTCTATAAAACTGTACAACACTCTAGTTGATCTAGAAAAGGCAATTACATTCTTTTTTTTTGGCTTTATAGCCTGTGTAACCTTAGTTCCCTGAGCAAGGATTGAACCCAGGCCCTTGGCAATGAAAATGTGGAGTCCTGATCACTGGACTGCCAGGGAATTCCTGGCAGTACCATTCTTGCAGCTCTAATTCCCACATTTGTAAAATGGGATAATACCTTTCCTGGTTGCTTCAGAGGCTTGTTAAAATAAAATGAGGTAACATGTGAAAATGCTTTGTAATCTATTGTGATCATATCGAAATGAAGGATTTAAAGTTTTTGCCCAGAGTAGATTCCTGCTAAGACATGGTAAGCATACATAAATGCAAATTCTGTCTTACTCTTTTGTATGTACACTGCTGTTCTTTGATTTACCTTGTCTCAATTCCACAAGTTAAAGATTTAGGGTAAGGCATATTCTCTTTTATTGATTCATCCAAGCACCCATCCATCTGTCCTTCCACCCATTCACTTTTTCACTCAAGATTCATTTTCTGTCATTTAGTGGGATTGGGGTGAGTCTCCAAAAGAGTACTGATGGTTCAGCAGTCTTGATGGATGTTTTCTCCAAAGGGAAAAACCTTCCGCCCTGATGAGTTAGTGGTAAAGAATCTGCCTGTGATAAAGGAGCTGCAGGAGACAAGAGTTTGATCCCTGGGTCAGGAAGATCCCCTGGAGGAGGGCATGGCAACCCACTCCAGTATTCTTGCCTAGGGAATGTCATGAACTAAGGAGGCTGACGGGCTACAGTCCATAGCTATCTGGACTTTTTCATGGAAGGAACAAATAGCACAGTTCTAGAAATTTAAACTGCCTTTGTGATGATCCTGGGGCTTTCAAGCCCTCAGATTTAGAGTAAATTAATTTAGCAAGCTTTATTTCCTTCCCTCTGCACCCCCCCTCCAAAAAATAGAAGGGTTCTATTCAGGGTCAAAAGCAAGATGATATCCTATCAAATTTTAGTCCTTAAGGGGTAGAGGTGATAAAGGTCAGAGGAAAAGAAAAGAATGATGAAAAATGGAGGGAAAAAATATAGAAGAATACCAAAAAGATCTTCCCCATTTCTAAACTGCATAGATTCAGCTTTCTGTACACTGAAGCACCTAAAAGGTAACATTCTATATGCTTGATGACTCAAGTTCCTGGAAATCATTGGAAGCTACAGAGTAGCATGAAGAATGCTAGGAAGAAACTTAGAAATACCTTCCCCTCTTTTCATATCCTAAGTATGAAGAAAGAAGTTTGCAGATGTGTGATCCCTGGATGTATTTGTTCTGCCCAGACATTCCCTGTCCAAGAACTCTGAGCAAGCTTTGCCTCTTGAGGTAGAGAAAATGGACCAGATGAATTATAAGAGCCTCTCAATTGGCTAATTGAGTCTTCCTTTTGAAAATGTGGGTGTTTATTGGCTTGAGTTGGAACCAAAGTGAATTATCTCTCTTACCAAATTTGCCCATGGCTGATTTCATAGGAAGACACTCGAGACAATAATTAAAGCTCATATATATCCTGTGTCTGCCATATGTTTTATTCATTACTAAAGAGGCCTCTTTTTGAACAAGGTATAAAAGGTGTAAAGAGCACCCTTAGAAGGAGACCTAAATTTCTTCCCACTCTAAACATCCATAACCTTTTGCATAAAATAAGACAGACAGGTGAGTTGTCTTGAAGTAAGTCAGAAAAAATGAAATGACTTATTTCTTTAATTTGGAGAATGGAATGATCTGAGTTAACTAAAACGATTGCTGAACAATCAAAATACAGTAGTACAGGAAATTAATTGTGGTAAAAATTTAAAATGCTATAAAGAACTGTGTTAATTTAATTTCCCGTTAACTTTGTGAATGCACAGAACATAAAATTCACAGAACGACTCATAAAGCTGGGGCTGTACTTTACTTGTCTGGCTGTGAGGCTGTATTCTCACCTTCATGATATACTTTTTTTTTTTTTTTAAAGAGATTTTATTGAACTTTTTTGTTTTCGTGTTTTGGTCTCTTCATGCAAAAAGGGCTGCACAAATTATACCATATGTTACTCTTTTGGATCTGGAAGATTTTTGTTCATAAATCTAAACCTGAATTAAATTTCTCTGTCTCAGCTTCCTGTAAAACTGATAGATATTTTGCCTAAGTTTGTCTGTCTTTGAGAGGTTCCTGTTCATTGATTTTAGCTCATTTGTAAAAGATTGTAGAGGAAATGTCAAGACTCTAGAGCTAGATTTGGAGTAGAATTCTGGTTCCACTATGTACAAGCATTGTGACCCTGGGCAAGGTACTTAACTTACCTGTGCCTCAGTGTTTCAGGGGAATGATGTGAGAACCAAATTCACAGAAATTAAGAGAATTAAGTAATGTGATGCATTACTTAATGTGAACATCTCAGAACAAGATCTGATGCACAATATGTGCTTAAAGGATGCTAGAAATTATTATTGTCATTGTTGTTATTTTGTCATTGATTGAATTATCTAAATTACAAGGGAAAGTCATGTAACTTTATGAGCTTTAGCACCTCTGTACAAGGTCTTCATGATACATTTTATCTGCCCTTGAACTTACCTCTGTGTATCTTCTATCAAAAAGAAGAGGAAGCTTTTGCATTCAAGTGACTTTAGTATCTACTTGTTAAAATGAGACCCACCCCCAATTAAAAAAGCCCAGAAGCATGGACTAATGGAATAACAAGCTCTAATATAATGATTCGAATTTAATACCCAAATGAAAAGTCCATTGGAATTCATCAAGCGAGGATTTTTTAAGATTGGTGCAGCCCAGTGTTGAATCTAGTTTGCAAATATGGTTCCCATGCATAATTGCCAGATACAAGGCTTGCCAGAGGATACGGTTAAATCTGAATTCCCATGTAAACAGCTAATTATTTTTCATATAAGTATATCCTATGTAACACTTAAGACATTCTTAAGCTAAAATATTCTTCATTTTTTATCTGAAATTCAAAATAAAATGGATGTGCTGTAGTTTTATTCACTAAATCTGGCAACTCAGTTCACATGGTGTCTTTCTAAAAGTAGGTATTCATGCCTCCTTCTAAAAGTTTGGAGACTTTACATAAAAATACAAATTCTTATCTTTGTATTTTGAAAAAATTAAGAGATCTGGCAAAAATGGACCCACTTGACAATGACAAGTTGACTTGAAGCTTCTCTTGCCTTCACATGGGGCATATAATCTCACACATGTGTTGTGTGAAATACACCTAACACAATCTTCCACTCCAGTTGTCCTCCTTCACTCTTTTGTCTCTAGTTTCCACCACTTTCTCCTGCAGACCTTTGGTTTTAAGTTCTTTACTGTAATGACTATATAGGATTTTGGGATTTTAATAGATTGTGCTCATTTCAGTATGAATGTTTTTAATAATGGTTCAATTGTACACTAAATTAGTAAAGACAAAACACAATCTATTTACTACTCTAAGGTCTGCAGCGACTTTGCCAAGGCATTATCCAGCCAAATGAAAATGATTCTCTCAGAGCTGTGATATGCTGGTATAGTCTCTAGGGCTTACTACCTGCTGGCCCTCTTAAATGCTCCAGTCCCCTTTTGAGAATTTTAGCTTCTAAGATTCTGGCAACTTGTAGATGAGCAATAATAATTCTCATATTCTGCACTGTTGGGGCCAATCCAAGGACAATAACAGGAATTCTTGCTCTCCCTTGCAACTAAACTTCATGAGCAATTTCCAGCTAACTGTGTCTTAATGCATGGCATTCTGAAGTGGTTAAAATGTAATGAAGGATATTAACTTAACATTACTGATTTCTTAAATTGTTCTTGGCTTAATATGTGAAGTGTATTCCTCAGATTATACCTGTCACACATGAGAAAGTCATACACCTGGATGAATGTCATCTTTTATGGGTTTGTGGGGACACAAACCATGAGAGAATTACTTGAAAATCTTTTGATATTCAGAGACATTAGGTGTGATATTAGTACTGTGAACTCATGGTGTGAGTGTGAAAGTGTAGATAGTTTTCAAAGGTGAAACACACCTAATAAAAGTGCTATTCTTCTGTCTGTGTACCTCTGAAGGGTAACCATTGATATTTACGTCATTGAGCAGAATGGCAGTCGAATCAGAAAGTCAGTGAAGTAAAAGAGCCTCTTTACAAAACTCTGTTACCTTCTGGGTTTTATGTACCCCTGAGTCAGCACGTTTACTGAGAACTCACAGATCTGTCCATAGTAGAAATCGTGATTTGAGAGTGTCCACATTACGACCAGGACGTAAAGGAGCCACATATTAGTATAAGCCTACAGGTCCAGATCCTGATGCATTTTTCTGTTCTGCTATTGAGACAGAAAACAGAATTCCCTTAGTGACTTATCCTCTGGTCAACACTTCTCTTCTGGAAGCAAATTATTAAAGAAGACTTGCTAATGGGAAGTACCATTACCAAATAAATATTTATTTATTTATCGGAATTTAAAAAAATTCACAAGTCTGGCATCTCACTCAAGGAAAATAGGCTTAATTTAAACTTTAATATGCCCAAGTTTCAAATTGAGGTAATAGGCTATTCAAATAAATAAACAAGCAACCACATTATCCTTAAGAACAGAGATTTACCAGAAGTGAATATTAATCAATTCTTGCTTACTTCTGTACTTAGTCATTAGCTCTAAGACTTAGAAAAAAATTACCTCAAAATTTTGGTAAGCTATTTGAAAAGTGAAGCACCGTGGTTATAATTTGTTATTAAATATTACTTATGTATCTTAAATATTGCATTGTTAAATATTATAGATTTCCCTGGTGGCTCAAACAGTAAAAAATCTGCCTGCAATGCAGGCAGACCTAGGTTCAGTGCCTGGGTTGGGAAGATTCCCTGGAGAAAGAAATGGCAACCCACCCCAGTATTCTTTCCTGGAAAATGCCATGGACAGAGGAGCCCGGTAGGCTGTAGTCCATGGGGTTGCAAGAGTCAGACACGACGGAGCGACTGTATGCATTCTTTTTCACCAAAGAGTTACTGAGGTTCCCTGGTTTGCTGGTCAGTTTCCAGGTACCAGAGATAGAATAGTGGCTAATAGGAACCAGTCTCTTCTCCTGGAGCCCCCATTCTAGTAGGAGAGACCTGAGGTAACCAAGTAATAAGAGGATGTCAGGCAGTGTCAGGGGTCATGAAGAAAATAAAATGAAGATTGGAGTGAGAGGCTGGACTGGTGAGAGTACTTTACATCATGGAATCAGATTTGAACGTGGAAACATGGGTAACAGGATAAACAGAGCCATAGAGCCATCTGTGGTTGTGCTGTGAGCTTTGTAGACAGTGCTAAGTCGCTTTAGACGTGTCTGACTCTGCGACCCTATGGACTGTAGCCTTCGAGGCTCCTCTGTCCATGGGATTCTCCAGGCAAGAATACTGGAGTGGGTTGCCATGCCATCCTCCAGGGGATCTTCCCAAGCCAGGGATCCAACCCACATCTTTTTTGTCTCCTGCATTGACAGGCGGTTTCTCTACCACTAGCACCACCTATGTTGGCAGAAACGACAGCAAATATAAAAGCTTTAGGGTGAGATTAGCTTGGCTGTTTTAAGGAGCTGAAGGAAATTCATTGTGAATGGATTCTCATGAGCCAAGGAGAGAATGGTGAAGATGAGGCTGAGAGGTGAATGAGCTGGACCAGGCAGGAGCATCTGCACACAGAGTTTTTTAGCCTAGGACTCCCAGATTCACCTTTCTACAACATCTGATAGCACTTGGTTGGTTCCTCTTTGTAAACCTTTCCACATCTTCCTGCTGTCTGCTGGGGAAATGGCATGTCATTTCTGACTGCATATTAGAATTACTGCGATATTCTTAAAAACATGAGTACTCAGGTCCCACCCCAAGCTAATCCAATCAGACTTGACACTGATATTTTTCTCTACCTTCCAGTTGATTCTGTTACAACCAATGATGAGAAACACTGACCTAGACCCGTGCAATTCAACAGATTTATAATACATGTATTCTACTGGCCATATTAAACAACTAAAAAGAAATAGAAACTTTAATCATACAGTTTGTTTAACCCAGTATGTTCAAGATGTCATTATTTTGATATGGAGTCAATATAAAATTATTTTTAAAATATTTCAAATTCCATTCCTCATATTAAATCTGCAGAGTCCAGTGTGTATTTTATGTTTAAAGTACATTTCAATTCTAAAAGAAAAATGTCTACTAAAATACTTGATTTATATTTGGAGTGTATAAAATTTATAGCTGAAAAAGAAAGTTTCCATACCCAAGATATTCATACATACTTAAAAGTTTTCCCAGTAACTTAATTGAATATCATTCTTAAGAATGTAATTGTAAATGAGTTAAAATGAAATAAAATTGAAAGCTAAGCTCCTTGGTCACATAGCCACATAGTCACATAGCCAGGTAGTCAGTGGCTGTATGTGGTGGATAGCTATGCTATTGGGCAGTGAAGCTCTACAATATAAATCTGTTATTTTATCCTGCATGACACAGTCCTGGCTTAAAAAAAAGAAAACTTGACTTTTGTAGTCAGACATTAATTAATTCAGTGCCAGGTCTGTGCTGTGAGATTACAGATTGATGAATGCCTGCCCACCTTAACTCTCATATCTCTAAAAATTGAATAATATTGTTACCCTATTATCATTAGAATTAAAGACATAAATATAGGTCAAGAATCTAGTGCTGTACCACAGACTTTCAATTGGCTAGGTTTTTTGTCTACGCCTTACTACTCCACCTATCCCATATATAATCCTTTAACTCTGTTGAATCTCTATAATAATAAAAGTAAAAAAACAAAAAACAGTCATAATAATAAAAAGGGACAAAGACTTTTATGTCTGTATACCTCTGGTTCCTTCATCTCTGTCCTTTCTTTACTTCTTTTCCTCCAGTGTCATCTTGTCCATGAAATCTCAGCCAAGTAAATTTATATGTGTATATTAATACATTTGGAGACACTTTATTTTTAACACTAATTTGAATATCTTTTTGCCCTAGGTTTTATAGTCTTTATCTGAGCAGTTATCCTTTGGAGACACACAGGCCAAATTTGACCCACAGTCCTGTTTTATTTTGCCCAGTGTTGTTTTGGTTCATATAGGATTAAAAAATGGATTACTCGCATTTAATAATCAATTGAGATTTGCAGCTTCTCATGAAAAAGGAAAAAAAGGAGAAAGAAGTCTGAGCACAGTCAGGCCTGCATTTCCGCAGAATGACAGTCTCCTGAATGACACTGAAGCTTTCCCTTTAGCCAATATGTATTTTCCAGTTGTCCACATTTTCCACCATTCCTTCTTGTCTTTCTGACTCTAAAGCTAAGTGCCAGTTGCTACTTACCATTTATCTTAAACTTGCAATTTTATTATACCTGTTACCATTACCTCTCTGTCTGAAGTACTGTAATGAATTTATGACTCCTCTGCTTCAGTGTTAAATCTGAGCTCTTCCAACTCCACACTCTTCCCATCTCTCCAAAAGCAGCTAGAGACTTTAACATGCAGACATTGGATCATTTTCTTCTGATTCCCAGTGCTCACTATAGACGTTTGGAGATGGGACTTGAGTGCTGTATTTGATGTGAGATGTGTGGGTGTCCTGAAATGTGTGTGGGCGAAAAGCTTTCACTTTTGGTAAACCCCCCCACCAAGTGATCTTCAGGCCTAAATGTTGTCATCAATTCTCAACAGAATTTTTTGGAGAATGGCAGTAACAAAGAGAATGAGCTGCTTGAGGCAGAGCCCCTACATGGTTTTTCCAGATTAGTCAAAATTTTTGTGATGGTGTGATTATATCTAAGATCTTAGTAAAGCCCTCAGGAAGAACAGATAAAGTTTTTCAACCTCTGTCATTGAAACTAGATCACTAAAGTAGGAATTTATATGTTGCTTTGCTTTTGAGAGCTTCTTCAAGGACTTCTGGAAAAATTTTACATTTCCATACCTCCATTTAAAGTATGACTTTATGTTACATAATCTGGAGTTGTATTCATATAGGGGTTGGGAGTCATTTTGAGGTGATATGAATTTCTATGGTGGTGTTATTATTTGAGATAGAAATGCCTTCAGAGGCTATGAAGTTCAAGTTCTGATGTGATGCTTTGTTAAAAAGTCTAGTGAGTGTTCACTGACTGAGTCCAGTTCCTCTAGCTAGATAGCAGTGAAGCTTTTGTTTGAATTCAAATGTCCTTTTACTCTGCAAAGACCTGGAGATAATGCTTTATTTTGTGTTTTTAATTTATTTTTTACTTTTTTAACTTGTGTTTACATTTAAGCATATTTGTTTAAATTTTGTCTGCTTAGTAATATTAATAGAAAATTATCATCATGCCTGTGGACACAGAAGAATATAGTTTTTATGAATAGTATAAGACTCCATTAGAATAAATATAATCTTTTTACCAATATGGCATGTATGTTTTCTCCAGTTTTTCACTACACACATTAAAATGAACATCCTTATTCATGTACTTTTAAACAGCTCTCTAATTTTTTAAAATGAATTCCTAGTGTTAGAATGAATGAATCTTAGGGTATTCATATACATTATATATTTTGATGCATATTGTGAATTTCCTTCACAGAATTATCAACAAATACTTTGTGTTGATTTACTTATGTATTCATCAATAATGTATTTTATCATAGTTTCACCCTTTGCCAATCTAAGTGAAAATGCATATTTCATATCTTTGATTACTCTTCATTTTCTAAAATTTCTTCTGCCAATTCTCTAGGTAGGTGCTTGTATTTATCTTATACATGTGAAAGAAATCAGTATGTTAATCAAATTATATATACATAAATATATATAGTAAGTGGTCATATTTTTTAATCTTTTCTTTCATGGATATTTTCCTGGAAAAAAAAAAAAGCAGTATCAATTTAGTGGATCCATGTACTAAAGTAACAAAAGACTAAGTTGGTTTCATCTATGAGCTGGTCAGTAAGTATTCCAGGATGTCTAAACTCTATCACTAATGAGTCCATGTGATTTGAGGTTGTATTCTCAGTCTTTCTAAATGTAAATTTCCTAACTTACTACACGAGAGTGTTGTATGAGAGAAACCATCTTTAAGAACTCTTTCAGGTCTAACAGTCTTTGAATCTGTGTTACATTTTATTGGGGTTTTCTACATTATCTCTGAAACTTTGAAAAACATAACCTAAATTTCTTAGTAACAGGACATAAAAAAATTGTAGTTCAGCAATCTAGTGTGATCACTTAGACAGAGTTATGCTTTATTTAGTCTTTTTATCTAAGCCAGGCTAAGCGTATATATTGTATGGCTTATGTACTCTGGGTATTTGTGATCATAAGATGAGTTCCCCAATAACTACGTCTCTTTCCTCCATTGTAGTTTACATCGTGGGAAGCTAAACTGAAGTCCTTTCTTATTCTCTCTTTTCGTACAGAACCTTGGCCTTTGCAATTTCTCATGGTCATAAGTATAACAAGCACACCATTTTCCTCATAAACTGTTAATGCAGAACAACTAGAATTTTTAAACAGTCCCCTTTGTACTCTAATGTTGTTGTTCAGTCACTCAGTTGTGTTCGACTCTTTGTGACCCACGGACTGTAGCACACCAGGCTTCCCTGTCCTTCACTACCTCCCAGAGTTTGCTCAAACTCATGTTCACTGAGTCGGTGATGTTATCCAGTCATCTCATCCTTTATTGCCCACCTCTCCTCCTGCCCTCAATCTTTCCCACCAGTTTAGACAGTTTGGGATACCTATTGACTACCTCACAGATGAAACCAACGTAGTCTTTTGTTACTTTAATACATGGACTGACTAAATTTGATATCATGTTTGTCTTTTTTCAGACAAAAATCATAAAAGAAAAGGTCAAAAAATGACTACTTAGTATACATGCATACATACATACATACATAGGTGTTATGTGTGTGTGTGTGTGTGTGTGAGCATGAGCTAAGTCACTTCGGTCATGCCCAACTCTTTGCAACCCTTTTGACTGTAGCCTGACAGGCTTGTCTGTCCATGGGGTTCTCCAGGCAAGAGTACTGGATTGGGTTACCATGCCTTCCTCCAGAGGGTCTTCCTGACCCAGGAATCAAGCCTGAGTCTCTTATGTCTCCTGCATTGTGTATATATATATATATATATACACACACACACAGAGATATATATAAGGTTATATATATATAATTTGATCTATCTAATATATTGAATTCATTCACATTTATAAGAAAAATGCAAACATCTGCCTATAGAAATTGGCAGAAGAAAAGTTAGAAAATGAATAGTAATCTACCATTTGAAAACTAAATAGATACATTTTTTCACTTAGATTGGCAAAAAGTAAAACTATGATAAAACATATTGTTGGTGAATACATAGATAAGTCAACACAAAATATTTGTTAATAATTCATTGAGGGAAATTTCACAATATGCATCAAAATGTATAATGTGTATGCATACCATTAGATTTATTAATTCTAACACTAGGGATTTTCCAGCTCCATAGTCTGAATGAGTCAACAAATAATAGTATAATCAATGCTTTGGGTTATCTTGGAAAGGTGGAAGGAGCATACTCAACATCTCCATTTTGTTGAATGCTGGCCCATACACTTTCATTCTCCACACTCAGCACTAGGAATGTAGTAGTTGTTTTTTAGTGACTAAGTCATGACAGATTCTTTGTGATCCAATGAACTGTAACCCACAAGGCTCCTCTATCTATGGGATCTCCCAGAATGCTGAAGTGGATTGCCATTTCCTTCTCCAGGGAGTAGTGTAGACTGGTGATTAAATCTTCTAAATGTGGCCCCATGACTTTGGAGGTACATGGGCATATCACTTTGCAAGCTCTCTAAATCATCCTTGTTTCTAAAATTGGAATTACATCAATTTCTTCCTCATGAGGTTGTTGTCAGAGATAACCCAGATGTTAGTAATGGCTTACATTTATCCACTGCTGTGTGCCAGGGACTAAGGAATAGATTTGTTGTTCTGATAACCCTTGCCCACCCAGTACTTGGCCCTCAATGAATGTGGCTTTATTAATTTCACAACCATCTTCCACAGGTGAAAATAGCAAAACACTTTGTTCAGTTTATATAACAGTTTCCAATTACAAGGAATATAATGTGGATGCTGGTTAGTGTCCTGGTTGGACCTTACTAATTACCTGACTCACTGTGTCCCAGGAGCAGCCCTCCAGCTAGTGTTTCGAATCATCATGGTCTGTGGCAGAATTACTAACAGCCATATGGATACTCCTCAGATATGGACAAAAATAGCCAATGAGTTCTTAGAAATAAACAAGTTAAATCTATGATTGTCAGGGGCTGACCAAGCGTCCTGGTTAATCTTTAGCAATTTCTTAGTCCTCTGTTCAGTAGTAACTGCAAGCTTACAGAAAAAGATTCCTTTTCTGTTGTTCTACATTGTGTTTTCCTTCCTGGGCTCTTTCCTTCTTCACTGATCACCTTCTCAAAATTCATGCATCACGTATCTTCTAGGGGTCTGTTTGGTGGAATTAATATATATATATATATAAGTTATAAACACTTGGGTGTTAAAAATCTCAAATAAAATAAAATCTAAATCTGTGGTTTTTCATGAAGGAAAAAGAGATATGACTGTCATGAACTTTTAGTTCCAATTAACTGCAGTTGGCTGGTGACCCTCTCAGATGAGTCGTATGCTCTGTTCCCTCCTATCCCCAGTGCTTCCTCTCCTTTCATCCCCCAGCTTCATCTTTATTGCTTCCCTGCTTGTGGACTCTTCCTATGAAGGTTTAGTGCTTCCTCCTAACTCTCAATTGCTTGCTTCTTTCTTCTGACCTTTCTCTTTCCTTCCTCACTTTCAGGAATCAGCTCTGTGTTTGTATCATTGCTGCTGCTTCTGGCTTCTGTCTCCATAGTAACAGGAACAGAATAGGGACATGAGAAATTCTGGGTGCTACCAGCAGGGGGTGAGAGTCCTGAAAAGGAAAGAGATGGAGAGCCTGCACAAAGGAAGAGGTGGCAACCCTATCTTATGTTTAAACACCACTGATGCCTGCCGGACACCCTTTATTTACCATTCCTCGCCTCCTTGTTCCTGTCACATGGGACATCACTGCCTACAGGGGTTCCTTGGAATGTTCTAACGTGATACAGCTGAAGGGCCTTAGTCCATGGTCATCTAGTCCTGTACCTCACCATCTGCAGGCTTGGACTAAGGAGCATCCTTAGCGTCACCTCTGGCAGTTTTGACTCAGTAGAACTAGAATGGGACCAGAGAACAAGTAATGGTTAGAAGTTACAGGTCTTCTGAGGAGCTGGTCCCAGAAAGATATCTAGAAAGTAATGAAAGCTTCACTTTGGATATAGGAAATCTAAGACCTGGACAAGGGGAAATCTACAGATGGACTAGCGTTTATGTGCAGGCTCCAAGATACCTCCTTCATGTCAACATTCACCAGGAGTGCCAGAGAGGGTTTGTTTTCCAGTTTACTATCCAATTTAGACCGGCTTTCATTTGAGCCAAAAGTAAAAAAAGAATGTTAATGTTGAAATGTTCACATTAGAAACAAATTAGATTTGGGGCCTTTTCTTGAGAAAAGGCAACCCTGCATGCCCACATAATATGACTTAAGTTAGTAAATTTGCAGTCATCAGTTCTTGAGGTGGTAGTTGATTGCATAGGTATACCTATACATAATTAAGCTTATAATAGGAATAAAATGAACAGCTCGTTAGGATTGAAAAAGTTTTTCCTCCATGCATTTCCTTTTTTTCTCTTGGGTATTTTGAATTCTTCAAAAAAGCCTTGTGAGTTTTTCATTTCTCCTTCCTCCTAAAGTGACCTTTGTACAGGTTTGTTTGGTAGGTTCAGGCTACATTTGCTAAAAACAAAAAGGTTCGCCCTAGGAACTTCCCTGGCAGTCCAGTGGTTGGGACTTTTGTCTTCTAATGCAGGGGCTGCAAATTTGATACCTCGTCATGGAGCTAAGATCCCACATGCCTCACAGCCAAAAAGCCAAAACACAAAACAGCAATACCATTAGAGATAGATAGCCACAATTGTGGGATTAAAACACCTACCTACGTAAACATTAAATTCAGTGTCTTGTTAGAATTACACTGAGAATCAAGAAAAAGACTTTAATTTTAAGTAAGTATGTACAGTTTTATTCACAGGCTGGGAATATTATAAGATTACAGGTATAACTAATTTCAAGAAATCTCTGAGCTTTTGTAGAATACATACTCAAGGGTAAAACCGCCAAAAAAAAAAAAACCAAAAAAGCGAAAAACTGCTTGCATGTAATTGAGCAACAAATAAGTCTCAATAGAGATGCTTAGTGGCACAGTTTGCAAGTCTGGCCTTAGAATTCAGGTTAAATAGTGTCCATAGGTTTCACTGGGATATTTATTTTTGCTGCCTTTGGTATTGGAAGTCTATATTGTCAGGGGTGGATCACAAAACACTTCTGATCATTAGTGGGAGAGTTCTTTTGAAGTGGGTGAGAGGCCTCGAAAGTAAAATCTTGGAAATCAACTAAATGCCCTTGTGTTTTATTAGCTCACACTTTTTATAGCTCATAATAAAGTCAGCTCAGAAGGTCACTTCTTGAACATGGCTGTGTATATTGTAGTGTATGAATTCTCAAATTGTTTATAAGCAGGCTGGGTGAGGATTTTTAATAAATACTTGGCCAAGAGAACTATTCTGATATATATGTATATGAATCATGCAATGGAAAGTTGAATCAGATTCCTCTTCTCTCCCCCTCCCATTCCCTCACCCCAGGGCAGCCAGTCCCATCCTCATTGAAGCCGTGGTTACTATATTCTTGTTTTTCCTTTTGCATTTGATGTCTATAGACATTGTGGGGATTACAGAGCTATTTACATACTTTATTTCTAACTTAGCTGAAGGATTTTGTCACCTGTATTTCCTGCCATTTTATATCTATTTCTTAACATTTTCTACTTGATTTATGGAACAAGGTGAACAGAATAAAGGGGTTTGGCCCACGTTCAGTTTTCATTAAACCTGAATTCCATTTTTCAAGCTGTAGATTTGTAGATTGTGTTGTTTTTGCTGATGTTCATTTCCCTTAGTTACAGAGTTAATTCTGACAAGTTGATTATTGCCTTTAACCCTGATGAGTAGCCTTGGAGAGGTGTGTTTGCAGTTTTACTGGATATTTCTTTTTGTTGAAGGTGCCATTTTAAAAGTAAAAACCAGCTAGTCAATTTCAGTTTATTTTATACGGATTTTGTAGTTTCTCTTCCCTGTCCTTTTTAAGAAACTATATTATGGACATTTTGTACCTAATATTTAAAAAAGATGATAATGACACTTTTGAAAGAAGGCCATATGGATTTGATAAGTACCTTAACTATATTATTCTGAATAACATTGATACTCCTTAAGAGAAGCTTTTTTTAAAAAAAATTTTTTTTGATGTGGACCGTTCTCTAAGTCTTTATTAAATTTGTTATGGTATTGCTGTTTTGTGTTTTGGCTTTTTGGCTGTGAGGCATGTGGGATCTTAGCTCCATGACGAGGTATCAAATTTGCAGCCCCTGCATTAGAAGACAAAACTCCCAACCACTGGACTGCCAGGGAAGTTCCTAGGGCGAACCTTTTTGTTTTTAGCAAATGTAAGTAAACACACTGCAAACACCAAACCATCATTCAACATTTGTAACTCAATAGAATTTGCGAGAAGGTGGAATATGATTTTTAGATTTTTTGTGGACATGATAAATGATCAGTTCAGTTCAGTCGCTCAGTTGTGTCTGACTGTTTGTGACCCCATGGACTGCAGCACGCCAGGCCTCCCTGTGTATCACCAACTCCTAGAGTTTACTCAAACTCATGTCCATTGAGTTGGTGATGCCATCCAACCATCTCATCTTCTGTTGTCCCCTTCTCCTCCTGCCTTCAATATTTCACAGCATCAGGTCTTTTCAATGATAAATCAGGATCTTTTCGATGATAAACGATACTACAAAATAAAATTCTTACATTTCTAGCAGGATTTATGATTTTTCTCACTTCAAATAAAAATTCAACAAGAGAAAAATCTTTTGGATGACCCATTTTTTATGCATATTCTGTAAAGCAATATGCATATCTTTCTGACTATACATGCACCTTGAGTTTCCTAAATCCTTAAGATAATTAGAAAAGTAGATATTTGCCTATGTCTAAAAGCCCTGGTGATAAAATGCTGTATCAGAATTTGGGCACTTCATGCCTCTTAAAAGGAAGGCTGACAGGGCATCAAAGTGAGAGCACCTTGATCTGAACTAAATGAAGAAAACCTAGAGGAGATATTAGGAATAGGACAATGACACTAGATAGTTCAATGTGCTTTCCTACTTTCCAGACCAGCCCAAATGATCCCCCAAAACACTGGTGAGTCTTGCTGCTTAATGCAGTCTGGAGAATTCAGCAGCAAAAACTAGTTCATCTAGTCAGAGATTCACTTCACTTATAGATATGTTAGAATTAGGGACAAGCAATTGATTGTCCCAAATTGATATCCTGGCTCTGAAATCCTTCTTTTGACTTTAAGGAGAAAAAGATAGCAAAGAGAGAGGCAAATGTCAATGTGAAGTTATTTTAAAGTAGTGGCTCAGGAAAATGAAATGAATTATGATTATTATATTCTTTCATAGTTGTTACAAGCGACTCTTGAACTGTATTGATACTTTCTGAGTGTCTTTGAGGCTGAAAGTCATGGTTGGCTTGTTTATGTTTCACTTGATTTCAGGTTGACCACTCTGGTTACATATTAGGATCACATAGAAATTAGCTGCCATAGAAATTAGTTCTGTCTCCTAAGGCTCCAAAATTCCTCCTCAAAAGGGAAAATATTCTTCTGGAGTAGGTTAAAAGCCTTTGTGTTGGTGATTTTCTATTTTAAGTGAAAGTCTTTTCATATTTCTTGGTTTGTGGACTATGTTATTTAATAAATAGTACAACAAACTGACGTACATATTATGATGTTTTAGGATGGGTGGGAGCTTATTAAACCATCAGTTTTTCATAGGCTGACTTTGCATTCAGGTGCCCAGATGCAGTTTGAAATCAAATACCGATTTAATTTTGTTTTTCATTCTTTCCATTCCTAAAATGTCACCACAGACTCTACTTTATTTGAAACATATACACATAGAGATATTAATATGCATAGTAGTTCTTTAATTGCAACATGTTTCATTAGGTTGCCTGCATTAATTCTACTCTATTGGAAAAAGAAAACCGAAAGCAACTACATGGTAGTTAACTTCATATGAATTTTCATGAGTAAATATAGGCACTGGCTTGATGTTATTAGATGAGTGATCCTCAAAAGTTCATTATTTGAGTCCTAATATGACCAAATGTGTAATTATAGAGTTGGCAGTCTAACAGCTCTGAAGAATTTGTGTTCATGTGTCTGCTGATTTAAAACTTTTATCTAAATTTAGATTCTTTGCTGTTAGACGTTGATAATGATATCATCCACCACCATTTTCTTTGTTTCATTAACTTTCTTCTACTCTTGGTAGTATTTTCACAAGCTCTTAACTATCAGCCAGGTTACTTGTAGTCATTTATTCAGAGATCATACAAAGAGAGAACTATTATTGAGACTAACAACACAGTAGTGAAGGAAGTGAGGAGACTGCTCACACAGGGCTTATATTTGAGGGTGGAGTTGTGGGGAGACAGGAAGAAGCCAGGAAACAAATAACTGACTGTAGGCTGGTTTTAGATAGTGGGAGATCCTCCAAGAAAAATTAAACAGGGTGAAAATAAGATATTGCCTTGGTAGGAAAGTCACCTTTAAGTATGCTGGTCAGAGAAGGCCTTCTGAGAGGGGGGCATCTGCCCTGACTCCTGCCTGGACAAGATCTGGGGGGAGGGTCCCCAACCATTTTTGTGCCAGGGACCAGTTTTGTGGAACACGATTTTTCCATGGACTGCAGTGGATTGGGGTCGGTATGGGGTTGGGGTTGGTTTTAGGATGATTCAAGTCCGTTATATTTTTTTTCATATTTTATTTAGAAATTTTTTTACATTTTATTTTTAATTGGAGGGTAATTGCTTTACAATATTGTGATGGTTTCTGCCATACATAAACATGGATGAACCAGGAGCCTATTATACAGAGTGAAGTAAGTGAGAAAGAGAAAGACACATATCGTATATTAACACATATACATGAAATCTAGAAAGATGGTACTGATGATCCTGTTCGCAGGGCAGCAAAGGAGACACAAACATAAATGACAGATTTTTGGACACAGTGGGGAAAGGAGAGGGTGGGATAATTTGAGAGAGCAGCATTGAAACATATACACTACCACATGTAAAATAGATAGCCAGTGGGAATTTGCTGTATGACTAGGGTACCCAAAGCCAGTGCCCTGTAACAATGTAATTCCCTTACATTTATAATGCTGACGCTAATCTGATAGGAGGCAGAGCTCAAGTGGTAATTCAAATGTTTGGGAGCTGCTGTAAACACAGAGGAAGGTTCGCTTGCTTACCTGCCATTAACCTCCTGATATGCAATCCAGTTCCTAACAGGACATGGACAAGTTGTGTGGTCTGTGACCTGGGGGTTAGGAACCTCTCTTCTAGGATGAGGGGAAAAACTATTGCAAGGGTACCACAGGGAGACCAAGGTGGAAGGATGGTTTTAAAGTTTGACACTTTGTTATGTATATCACACAAATAAAGTTGGAAAAAGATGGTGCTCAACAGGTAAGTGGGGATCAAACTTTTTCAGGCTATGTGTGTGTGTATGGTGTGTTAGTCACTCAATTATGTCCAACTGCATCCCCAAGGACTAGCCAGGCTCTTCTGTCCACGGAATTTTCCAGGCAAGAATACAGGAGTGAGCTGCCACTCCCTTCTCCAGGCGGATCTTCCCAACCCAGGGTTCCAACCCTGGTCTCCTGCATCGCAGGCAGATTCTTTACCATCTGAGCCATCAGGGAAGCCTTATATTTTAATTATATTATGGGTTTTCAAATTATATTAATAAAAGTCTTTGCTTTGAATTCTTACGGACATTAACAGGTTTCCCCCACCCCCGAATTGAGGTATGTTTCATGAAGTTTTTCTTCCCTTACCTATTATTATTATTTTACATCAGTGAGTGGGAAGGCGAAATGATGCTGGTGATTATTTTCCTGAGGCACTGAATGTAGGATTTATTTAATTGTCTGCATAATCAGTTGAATGTGTTTTGAGCCGTCCTGTTTTCCAAGAGCCTTATCCTGTTAACTATATGCACTTTCTCAAATTGTTTTTAATTTGCTGCTGTATTCCTAACCTTGGAAGCCTGCTTATTATCTCTCACCAGTCTTTGTCTCTCATAACTGATTTAATACTACCTGTAGATTTAATTAACTTGTTTATTTCACTGGCCTGGGCCATTAATAAAGATATTAAGCAAGACCAGGCAGACCCTCCCACATTGACTATGCTTTGCCATTTAAATTTTATTTTGCTTTGGGATCCTCTGTTCTATTTTCAACAAAGTACTCCTCTTTTAATCTGAACCAACCAAGTTTGGAAAGCACATTGTGCAAATCCTTAGCATCTATTAAAAAAAAAAATAGGTGCCTAATGCTATATTTAAAGATCTATTGGATTCTTCAGTCCTGCCAAGGACATTTTGCATTGGATTTTGAGGAAGATTTTAGCAAACTACTCCAGAGATTTTGTCATTTCACCCCTACCCCACACCCAACCCCATCCCCCACCCCCATTAGAAAAACACCCCCTCAATACTGTCACTCTAAAAGCTTTAGGTTATGTTATGATCATTTGATTTCTTGAGGCAGTTTGATGATCATATCAGAAGAAACATTTTCTTGGCTGATCTCAGGTCCTAGACATCACTTGTATTTATTCCTACTGTTTTTACTCAGTTCTGTGATTTAGAGTTTTTTGTTTTTAATGTGTTCATTTAGACCCTGGTTCAAATATATTCAAAAGTCAGACTAATGTTTTACGGATTCATTGCCAGTTGTTCCCAGTTAGTAGCAGGAAGTCACATTAGGATGGTCTTTGTTTTCCATCCTAGGCCCTGATTACTCTCATTCTAACACAGGATCTTAGCTCAACTGTGCAAAACTGCCTAAATGCCTGAAGACTGATTTTTGCCACTTTCATATCACCAACCACCTTCCTGTTAAGCAGCTGGAGGAGCTTTAAAAGGGGAACTGGAAACGGAGGGTGAGATTTCTATAGGATCTTGTGAGGGGCAAGGAGTGGACCTCTCAGGCCCACCAAGCAAGTCTCCAGAGACTGATGGACTCAGGTCCCTTGCTGTCTCTTTGGCAGAGAGTACAGTGCTGGGACCATTCCTGGAGAAAAGGACATGAGAGTGTTGATGAGGGAGCAAGGAGAGGGGTCGCTTTGGGAATGGTCTGTATTCCTGGGTTCTGTTGAAGAAAAAGATGTATTAGTGTCTCCCTTGGGCTTTGGGAGAGACAGTTGCCTAGAGGAGGACTCTTAAAAGGCAAGGCAAGCACAGGTGAAGAAATGAAGACTGACAGGGCATTCCTTGGAGCAACCAATGGAGACATTGGCCTCCTGTGGAGGATCCCTGATGGAGACGTCCTCATGATGGTGGATGGTGGGGGAGCAATCTGTGGGCACCCAGGCATTAAACATTTTTCATGACCAAGTGACTCCAAGGGCAGGTTACATCAGTGCTGATCATGTCAATTACTATGGTCCCTTCACCTTTTATCCATTCTCTGCTTCCCTGCTCCAAGTCTGAATGGATCAGAATTCAAGGCAGACAAACTAGACATTGGGAAAGAGGAGAAACTCGAAGCAGTAAACAGAAACAAAGGGGACTGTGATGGCCCTTTTCCATGACCATGGAGTTTAGGCTCAAAACAGGACTGAGGAGGAGAGAGGGAATAATTTAAATTTAAATGAACGTTGAAGTTTTAACTAGTTTTAACTAGTACTGGACATCTTAACTGTTGAAGGTGTTTTTTTTTTTTTTAATTGAAAAGCATTTTAAGTAACTAAAAGTCACTTAAGACTTGTATTGCCTCAGATAATTAGAAAAGTCATGGTATCAGGCTTAATTGTCCTTAAAGGAGGGAGAGAGAAGCCATTACCACAGGAATGGGAAGGGTTAGTTAGTCTTCTTTGTTTTGGCCACAAGGCATCTGGCACCCAAATTAGGAATCAGACCTAAAGCCCCTGCATTGGAAGTGCAAATGTGTGAGAGTCTTAACAGCTGGGCCACCAGGGAAGTTTCTACTTAGTCTTTATTAACTGCTCACAAGATACAACACAGTAGATATCACTGTTCAAATGGTTCATGAAGCATGTCAAAAATATATGACTTTCAAGTAAGTTAAGACAATATCAGTATCAGTTCAGTCTTGTGTAGCTGTATGCTTTCAACCTAACCTTTACCTTTTTGCTTTTAGAGATTACTAAGAACATAAAGTAAGTGATAATACTTCCTTTAAGTGTAACAGCTCAGAAACTCCTTGATGTGAGCTCCTCAGTCTTTATTTGATATCTACACTTTGTCTCTTTGGTTTATAGAAATGAAGCCCAAATCTGGCTATGGAGAAATTCAGTGGGAAAAGTTAGCATCAGGAGAAGGTGGCAGGATGATGAAGGATCTGAGGTCCTTGCCACATGAAGAACAGATAGAAGGGCAAGGGGTATATTTTGTGTGTGAAAAATGAAAGAGTCTGGCACCCATCTTCATATATCATGGACAAATGACTCTGTTTAATTCCATATGCATCTATAGACTCTTAACTTGAAGCATTCCTGGGAGGAAGATTAGATAATAACCAAATTACAACTTCAAAATGTCCAAAACTGTTTTTAAATCCCAGAACCAGGTATGCCTAGGAGAGTAGGCTGCTATCTCTAGATATTCCAAGTGGAGACTGACTGAACACACGGGATGCCACAGAGGACCCTACACTGGGGACATTCTCGGATTTCACAGCATAAGATCGCTTGCCTGTGCGGAGGTTCTGGATGTGGCTAGCATGTCCTTGAAGAGGCACTGGCCAAGAACCCAGACCACCAGAGCTCTGCAGTTAGCGCTGTAACGTGCACCTGAGGCACCTGTGCTCATAGCTCTGCACTCATATGCTTCTGCCGTCACGTCCAGTAGGACCCCTGCCCATACTGCAGTTGTGTAGCTGAACCTTGTTTTCCTTTCTGGTTGTAGTAGCTGCAAACAGAAACAACACAAAAGACAGATGCAGTATTAATTACAAAAATAGAAGCCTGAAGCCTCACCAAGTTTTGATTTAGTTGTCTTAGAAACATCTTTGCATCTATAACGTGTGAAGCCTTATGTCAGTGTCAGCACTGGTTTCATGTTAAAGACTTAGTTTTCCCAAGTTATACGTATTAATATGTCTGCCATCAAAATAAAGGTTCTGAAATAAAGATTCAGTGTACGAAAGTTAATCTTTCATTGTCATAAAAAAAGAGAAAAGTACAAGTCCTTACCTGCTCAGTGAATGCTTCACCAAAATACATCCTGAGGAGAGTTGAGTTTGAAGCCCCGGCAGTGTTCGACATGTATCTTTGGGGATTTAATTTCCATATTGAGACTCTAATAATCTTCTGCTTCTGCTATTTACAATGGGAGTTCATCTGTCAGCATAAAGACACAGCCTTCTCTCTGGCAGCAGAAATAGGGTTTAAAGGATACATTCATTCATCCATAAGTATTTTTAAAGATGCAAACATGCTGTTATTTTCACTACATTAAAACACACACGCATACACTCAAGTCTCTTGATCTCACACTCCTATCTAGCTAATACTACATTTATCTGCTTCTCAGCCAAACTTCCCAGGAGTTTTCTAAACTTGTGGCCTTCAGTTCTTCTCAAGAATTCTTTATTTAACTCAGTACCTTGCAGATGTCAAATATTCTTAGTGTTAAGATCATTCCTAATATATATTACTATCCCAGACATGCATACCCGTATGCTCAGTCACTCAGTTGTGTCCAGCTCTTTGCACCCCGTGGACTGTAGTCTGCCAGGCTCCTCTGTCCATGGGATTATTCTGGTTAGAATACCTGAATGAGTTGCCATTTCCTTCTCCAGGGTATCTTCCTAGCCCCCACATTTCACTTGCCAAAACTCGGAAGCATATGTGGTCACCAGAGTAGATAAGTTTTGACATGAATCTTGAAGTTGAGTTTAAAAATGTAGGCAGAAGGCCGAAAGTGAAATCCCCAGGTCAGACCCATGGTATTGTCTGAGTCTAACCACAGAGAGAGTGAACAGAAGTCTCCTTGTGGAGTTAAGGTCAGGAACACAGAAGGCAGAAAAAGAATCAGCAGAAAAAGAGATGAGATGCCAGACTTCCTATGAGAAGAAACATTAGCAGAAACTTAAAAGAAGTAGTAATATTTGAGACATTAAATCTCTAATTATGTCTATTTTTCTTGTGTCTGGTTCTAGAAAAATTTTTTTTTCTAGCATTTTACCTTGTAGAGGTCTGACTGAATTACCCTGCAAAGGAAAAGAAAAATCTGTACAGTGTGTTTTAATAAATGCTGAAAATTATACAAATAGTATTTCTTCTACTGGCAGTTATGAATCTTACTTTACTGTAGTTTGAAGGCTATAGGTACATTGAGCTTTAATGAATCTTTGAGATAAATTATTGATCATCATGAAGGCTCTTGCACTGAAGCCAATGAGAGCTATGCCCCTGCAGTTTCATGAACATAAATTGTGTCTGTATATTAGAAGTCTATTAGGAGAATCACTATTTCCTGCTGATGAGAGCTGTGCATACAATCATTTCGCGACATGGTGGTCAGTTTTTAGTAACCCTTAGGTTATTAGATCAGGTGCATTTTCTTTTTCATGCCACTTCAGGCCTTTGGTGAAAGGGGAACAGAACACAACAAATAAATGCCACATGCATGTAGATAGTAAACCATGTAAACATTATGCATCTCCTCAGCAATTGGCAGTGAAGTTGTGACAAGTCAGGCTCTATCCAGTGCAGTTCCTTGGGGGTAATGGCCACTAATGTCAGTGCAGATATGGGTCCCATTAAGAGTTGTCTTAAGGCATAATACATAAGGGAAATAATATATAAGGGGCGTCTTAAGGAATGCCTTTGGCTGGGAAGATACCCAGCAGGTCATAATTTATGCAACCAACCCTAACTAAAGATTTCAAAATTCCATAACCACCACCAATGTATATGGAAAAGAGTTCTTAAATCCAGATACTTTGGACTTGTGCAAGAAAACCATGAATAGGCTGATTTTCTTAGCTGTGAACAAATTGATCTTCAGTTTTCCCACCAAGTACCTAATTACCAAATAGGCAAGTTGTGAAAGTGCTCAGAGTCCTATGAAAGCAGGAACACCAAAACGTATCTACCAATTAGCTTAAAAAAAAAAAAAAAAAGAAAGTAAAGACTTGCACTTTGTAATCAAAGGAATCTGGAAAAGCTCCGTTTTAATTTCAGCACATACATGAAATTATGTGTTTTATGATTTAGATCAAGTATCCTAGGCTGTGTGCCGGTCCAACAGTGTCTTTGTGACCCAGAAGGTAATTAGTCTGAGCCCTGAAGGATGATTGGATTACCCTTATCGCACGTGAGCTTGCAGCTTGACAGACATTATTAATGGTCATAAAATTATCTGATCCCTTTTTAACACCAGCCTTAGCATTTGTCTCCCTGACCTCCTGCAGGAGTTATTCCCACAGGCTGACCAATGTGCTGGGTGAAGATGAATTCCTTTTTATTGGTTTGAAATTTATTGTTCGTTAATTTCATTGACCAAAAGGAATAAAAGATCAAAGAAAGAGTAGCCCATTACATGAAGATACAAATCATTATTACTTTCTTTAATAATTTTGACATTAACATTAATCACTATGAATTATGGCGGTGCTCCTCTGGACATAATATGCAACTTCAAACACATTTTGTTTGAACACTGCATTATTGCTCGCCATGTTACTTCAGCAAGTTTTCTTTTAGCTCTTGTAGCACAGTTTTTTCCCCCTCATTTGCAACCACATGGGGGGGGAAGCATCATGCTTGTATCTCTAGAGGCTGTGATCACACATCTGTGTACCTGTATCTGCTTTTGCAGCAAAATACTTAATATTTAATAGACGTGACTGAGCTGTGTTCTTTCCTCAATAAACCACACCAACTTGAAAGGCATATAAATATTCAGAATCTGTGGAATCAATGACAAATTTGACATTTGGCGAGTGGGGGCCGGGGGAGGGGGACTTAGAGCCATGAATAATAGGTTGTGCACTTGACTTGAAAATGGGAAGGATAAGATAGAAAGACACCTATAATGCATCTGTATAGACATGCATTTGCTAGCCGAAGGACTGTTTTCCAAGACAATTTTGTGTGGTTATTTTAAAACTAAGTATGAAAGGTTCAGTTATATGTGTACTTTTGGGATGATGACTGAGAACGATATGTATTTCTTCTTACTCAATACACATCTTTGGTTGTTTTAACAAACAGAATTTTTTTCTTGGTCCTTTTTTTTTTTACTCTTTTAGTTCTTTTCTTTAAATGTCTGCCTGTGTGGTCAGTTGTGACCTCTTTTAACAAAATAGATATTTGAGAGCTAGAGAGATTCTCGAGATTATTCTAGTCACCTCACTTTACAGGTGGAACGCTTGGATAAAGCAGAGATAAAGGATATGTCTAAGGATTCACAGTTGGCCAGTATCACTGCTGGCTCTGGAACTACACATAGTTGACTTCCAATTTATTGATCTCCAAAATAAATTTCCTATTTTCTATGGCTAAATTGCTTCAAAGGTATACTGATTGTTTTCAAAATAATTGAGGTGGCCTGTTAATTTGCTTATGCTTGAAACTGAAGGTCTTTATCCATCAAATATCAAGTGGAATTCAACAAGTTTTACGCAGCATCTCCTGTGTGATAGGCCCTGTGCTGGGTACTGGAAAAAAGCAAAATGACTGAAAAGGTAGCTTTTGATTTCAAAGTCTAGTGAGGCAGACAGACTCAGGTAAAAATCTAATTACAACATAGTATTAAGTATAAATGCTAGAAACTTCATGCTATTTGTGTGTGAATTCAAGGAAGAAAGATCTAATCTCTTGTCAAGATCAAGAACTATTTAAAGAAGATAATTCTTGAATGTATGAGGTATTGAAGAGAAAATAAGTGTTTTCTTGCCCCCTCCAAAAAAAAAAAACAGTGGTGGGGGTGGCATTCAGAATGGAGAAGAAAAGTTGAATGTGCAGATATCCAGAGATGTAAAAAATTACAGCGTGTTCAGAACACTCAGCTGTGCAGGAGGTAAGGGGATGAAGGTACGTGTGGTAGGGAATGGATAAGGCTGAAGAGGAAGATAGCAGCCACATCCTCTACAGCCTGGCTAAGGAAACTGGCAAAGCCAGAGCCAGGTTTATGCAGATGTAAAGCATGATCTGATTCATGGGTTAGAAATACTATCATGAGAACAGTAGAGGTGGGAATAGGACTGGAGACAGAGTGTGTAGTATCTCCTTGGCCCAAGCAAGAGTGACAAGGGCATGGATTATGACAAAGTGTGATCATTCATTAGAGAGGACTTGTCAGCATGAGAAATTATGAGGGAGGAGGAAAAGGCTATCATGGAGACAGAAGCATCAAGTATGACTTTCAGAATTTTGACTTTTGTGAATGGCATATGATGTAAAGTGCCTTGGAGGTGGGGAAGAAGGGTAAGAATACAGTAAGCTCAGTTTTGAGTATATTGAGCTTGAGGTCACAGCATTAATCCAGGAGGTCATTGTGCCCAATCCCCAATGGGATGTACAGTTCTGGTGAGAAATCTAGATTGGTGGTATAGGTGAGCGAATCACCAATGTGGACTGGTCATTTAAGCTTGTGAGAGATGGTGAACATCCAGAGAGTACACAGAGAGGCAGCAGTAAGGAAAGACACAAAACTCTCAGGCCACCCCCAACCAATTTCTGAGATATTGAGCCACCGGATAGAAGTCCACTAAAGGATGGAGAGTTAGCAGGCAGATTTTAGAAAATAAGGGCAGAGTCTTTCAATGCACCAGAAACCTAAGGTCACAGTAAGGTGGGTGCTGAAAAGTGCATGTGACTTGTCCATTAGTGGAATATTGGTGACTTAAGCAGAGGCCGTTCCTGACATGGTGGGGCAGTCTGTTCCAGAGACGAGAGGAGATGGGAAAAAACCAAGTACAGCTGACCCTGGGGAAAAATGTTGAGGTTTTAAGGATGTCACTTCCCTCACAATTGAAAATCAAAATATCCCTTGATAATTGGCCCTTCATATCTGCAATTCTACTTCCTGGGATTCAACCAGTCACAGATCACGTGATACTGTAGTATTTACTGAAAAAAACAAAACAAAAACAAAAACCTGTTTATAAGTTTACTTGCCCATATAGCTCATGTCCATGATGTTCAAGGGTCAGTTTTTACAGATAAAAGGTTCTAACACAAAGTGGTTATGGTCAGGAAAAAATGCAGGAGTCAAGGAATAGGGTGGGCGTAGGCAAATGGGAGTAGTTTTAGAGACTAATGGCCACTAAAACTCCATCTAGACTGGGAGAGACTGGATTTAGCGGTGAGGGGGACTTCCCTTGTGGCTCAGCTGGTAAAGAGTCTGCCTGTAATGTGAGGGACCTGGGTTCGATCCCTGGGTTGGGAAGATCCCCTGAACAGAGGAAATGGCAAACCCCTCTAGTATTCTTGCCTAGAGAATCCCATGGATAGTGAGCCTGCTGAGCTACAGTCCATAGTGTTGCAAAGGGTCAGACGTGACTGAAGTGACTGAGCATACATGGGACTATTAAAGGAGGATGTCCCTGGAGAATATGGTCCATAGCACAGTGGGAAAGCTGCCTTTGACGAGAGGAGGGAGCACACACACTTTCCGACTACAGGGGAAGAAAGTTTGGACTTGTCTGAGGGAGAAGCACCATGGAAAACCCCCAAGACAGCATTGTTTTGAATAGCAGTCTTGACTTACTGACTGTGTTACCTTGGGCAACTTTCATTATCTCTCTTTTCTTCAGTTTTCTCATCTGTGAAATCATGCCACTAATTATCTAACCTTATTGAGGAATGTGGATTAAATGGGTTACCACTTATCCAATTCTCAAGTCAGTACCTAAGGACAACGTAAGGACAACGTAAGTGCTTGAAATGGCAGCTCTCATGATGGGATGGCTGAAGAGCTGTCATCCTTACATCCTTCCTGATTTTTTTCATTTCATTCTGCAAGTATAGCTTCTCTCTACTCCCTTTTCCTTCCCCCACCTTGCAGCCCTACCCTGGCATCTTCCTCATCCAATTATGTGGTCACTCGTTAGAGTTGAAAGTCCATTTATTCTGAAGGGTTCCCTCCTCATTTTCAAAGGCAGCTTTCCCACTGTGCCATGCACCACATTATCCAGCGACATTTCCCTTAATATTCCCCCTCACCTCTAAATCCAGTCCCTCCCAGTCTATAGTCTCCTTCCCCATCAGTCTCTAAAACTACTCCCATCTGCCCACCTTCACACTACTCCTTTTACATTTAAGTTTATACCTGGTTCAAAGAGAAAATGCAGCTAGTCTATCATTATCAAGCTGTCACTTTTCCCCCAGTTCATTCACTCAGCTTGTTTGCGTGTAATAATTGTAAGCCATGTAGAGAATGAATAACGGTGCAAAGACACACCTGTCCATTTCAGGACATCAAAGAGAACGCTACCTCTGGTGGCAAAACAATAGTTATTTGCCCAAACACTGAGCTTTGGACACAGGGAGTTCAGTCTGTGCTTTCCAAGAATGATCGTTGTTTGACTCTTCATTTGTGCCTTGAGACAAGTTGAGTGATGGCAGGGGGTGAGTGGAGTAACCCATACTCATCTTCTCTGACCAGTGTTTCCTGGACAGTAAAGATCAATTGTTTTCAACGTGATACTCAACTAAATTTCTTAGAGCTGTCTCACAATTTGTCAGTTCCTTAAAACATCCCAATATAGCCACTTACAGCACACAGAGGAAAAGGTAACTAATCAAGAACTCACTGGAAGAAAAGGCAAAGAGGTCCCCTTCTAAATCACAATCACATTGATAATAACCATATGTGAACTCCTGTCACCTTTGTTCCTGCTCATTCTCACACACACAAACACTCCAAGAAGTATAACAAGATTTCCCCCCCTAAATATTTTGTTTATTTCCATGGTGAAAAAGAATCTCGTGATTTATTAGTCCATTGAAAACCCATTAAAGATTCACTTGCTTTGATTAAATGGCACCATTTTAAAGGTTAATCAGTGTCATTTTTTATATTTAAAACTTAAAGGTACAGTGCTTCTTACTTACTGAAAATAATCACCAACAAATGGAATGGAAACAGTTGTTGAAATGCATGGTTACTAAAAGTGTGGAATAAATAGTGTGAATCCTTTCTTGGTCAGAGTCTTTGGGTCAGTACACTACTAATAATACACATTTTTCTCACTTCTAGTAACTCCAAGGTCAGTATGGATGTCTCTGTTTATAGTTTTCTCCATGCATCTTTATACTAAGCAGGTTGAAGAATTTCTTATTTCTCTGTCCTTTGATTTCCGGCAAACTATTGGTAAATCTGTCATCAGCAAAGTGGAAACCTGTGCCGTAGTGTAATAGAGAAATACTGTTTTTCTTTATGTAGCTTTTATTACAATTTTCTTTACTCTCATTATTTTTAATTTTTATTTTATAAATATCTAACCATTCTTCTTGTAAGTAGGAGGAAATCATCACAGGTAAGAATAGGGTCATCTTTGACCTTCATCCCCAATCTAGGTCCCCACCCAGCTTCTTTGCTCAGCTTAGTACACAGGTAATCATTCTGCTTTTTACCATCAAAACAGCATTAAGTGGGTGTTCATCTGTACATTTTTCAACCTCTGATATGTCCTAGAGATAGCTTATTTTGCCTTCGTAATTTACCATTTCAAATGAGTTTCGGAAAGGTTGAGAAGAAACTCTTCACATGTAAATCAATTATGAGTAGGTATTAGAAGTTAAGTCCTGCAATGATTTAAGTAAGCTTCTTGGCTTTAGCAGGTGATAAGAGAGAGGCTGGTTTGTAGTCTCTCTTGAGATCTTGACAGTCTCCTATCCTGAGATTCTGTTTTGAAGACTTTCCCCTATTTGTCTGTGTAGAATGTGGTTTCTTTGCTGATGACTCTCATCATAGTAAGTCTTTAGTTGTAAGAACTAAGTAGTGATGTTCCTGATGTGATTACCTGGTTTTTGCTTTTCAATGAATTCCTGCATCAGGCAACAAGCATCCTCTTCTAATATAATGCAAGCACACTAGTGTTGGATAACTTATCTGTGCTTCTTCTCTAGAGAGAGAAAGAAGAAAGACCCTATAGCAAATTCCTGTACACAGCATGCTCTTTTTTGTGTAGAACGTATTTAGGAAGCAATACCACTTTGATAATGCTATGCTCAGTGGCTTTGCCACAGATAGAAGAATTCAATAAGAAATTTAAAAAAAATCTAGATGAATTTAATCTGTATTCATGAATAATTATTTGGCTATGATTCCCTTGTTTACCAAGTAATTATGGTTTTAAAATCTGTTTGGGTTAGCATTTAGCATTTCTCCATCCAAGGGAATCATAACATTGATGGAATATCTATCAGCCCATTCTTATGAGCTAAAGTAATTAAAAAATTCTTTATTATTCTCTGAATGATAGTAACCTATAATAAATTTGGAATGAGTTGTTCAAATATTGACTATCAAAGCAGTGTCCTTCTGCTTTCTGAATAAGGCACAGGGGAGGGTGGGAAGAATTTGAAGAGTTTTTTAAGTCTTTAGTGACACTCATGATTTCAGAATCACCCATACATTGGAAAAGAAATGAATAAGAGATTTAGGCATACCACACTACCGAGGAACAAACACAAAATTATATGCAATGTGATCTCAATATTCATCAGGTCTACATAAATGAACTTAGAATCTGAACTTCAGAAGCATGAAACTGTAGGGCTGTTATGCAGTATCATGGGCTTCCCAGGTGGCTCAGTGGTAAAGAATCTTCCTGCCAATGTAGGAGACTCAAGAGACACGGGTCTGATCCCTGGCTTGGGAAATTCCCTGGAGTGGGAAACGACAACCAGTATTCTTGCCTGGAAAATTCCATGGACAGAGGAACCTGGCAGGCTACACAGCTGACAGACCGGGCACCATAATAAGTTCTTCAGGACTTCTTTCTTCTGATCAAGTTAAATCATGAAATCCACCCTTTTGAAAATGTGCCCCATCTCATTGTTTTTGTTGTTTTAGTCTCTAAGTCCTGTCTGATTCTTTTATCAACCCCATGGACTATATAGCCCATCAGGCTCCTCTGTCCATGGGATTTCCTTCTCCATGCCATTCCCTTCTCCATGGTATCTTCCCCACCCCAGAATCAAACCCACATCTCCTGCATTGGCGGGCAGATTCTTTACCACTGAGCCATACAGGAAACCCATCTCATTACTATATATAAATGAGCAGCCATTTATAAAATTTTTACTGTTAAACAAAAACACCTCTTTGTGCTACTTTCTATCTTGTGTTACTTTTTAAATTAGGTACAATTCTGTAGGAAATTAAAAAAAAATTCTTCCAACAAAATGAGGGCATTGAACTAAAATACATCTCGGGTCTGACTACTACCACTGTATGATAATTCTAAGATAGCTATCATTCCAATGAAGATTCCTTGATTTGTTTTCCTTGATTTGTTATTTGAAGCTATTTAGAATTTTTTGCAAGTGAGGATGGTGGAGTAGAGATAGGGGTTCTCAGCAGGTACTAGAATAGTGTACTTTTTTTTTTTTAAGAACCACAATGTTGAAACTACGTAATTACATAGTAACTGTTGACCTTGTAATTACACTGTAAGTACCTGTAGTGACAAGATAAATGCATGGTTATTTCAGTCTTTTAAACTATAGGGCTATCATGCGACCCTAACAATGTAAGCTACATGGTAATTTATTTGTAGAATAAATAGTGCTTATCCACAAGTAATACCCACACATGTGTGGTGCTTGCTACACAGACCCATAGAAACATGGCAAACCAGTGCCCTCTAGGCACTTTTATTGAAATGCGTGCAGAGGCCACATGCATATATATCACTAGAATTATTTATTTGTGGACCATTTGGGGGGTCTTCATCACTACCCTTTCCTAAAATGCCCAGGTCTCTACATAAATAGAGTGAGTGCTTTTTATTGATAATTCTTTTTGATGTTGTTGCAACAGCATGTAATCATATGGTTTATTGGCTAGGCAGTCCTCTTGTCTTTATGGATTTCCTTCACTCAAAGGCGCTTTGGTAAAAAAAGAAAAAAGTGCATATATCAAACAACATTTAAACAAGTTTTAAGTGATTGTCTTTATCTGATTTTGCACTAGAAATAGTAGTTGTGAAGAATTTTCTAAATCATCAATGCTTTTGTAATGTAAACACTAATGAGTGGGTTAGTGCTAAACTTGACTGAATGCATATATTAAAAGCCCTGGGATATCATGATAGTTTGACCATGTCTACTCAAGTTCGGATTTCAACATACTGAATGTTTTTTAACAATTTGATAAGAACTGAGAAGATAGATGACTGCTTTTCCAGTCACTTATTCATTCAAAATATTTGTTTTCAGTCTCTCCATTGTACCGCATACTATACTATGTAGTCTTTAGTGACTGAGTATAATGTGAAAGAAAATTGAACCATTTACTTCAATCTATTGTATAAAAATGATTCTCTTTGTTGTTGTTGTTTAGTCGCTGGGTTGCATCCAACTCTTTTGTGACCCCATGGACTGTAGCCTGCCAGGCTCCTCTGTCCATGGAATTCTCCAGACAAGAATGCTGGAATAGGTTGCCATATCCGCTTACAGGGGATCATCCTGATCCAGGGACAGAATCTGTGTCTCCTGCATTAGCAGGCATGTTCTTTACCACTGAGTCACCAGGGAAGACCATAAAAATGATAGGAAGCGTTTAAATATAATGGAAATCAATTAAAGGCACCCAGTCATAAAAGCAAAGGAGGGCTAGTGATGAAGGAGAAGAGTGTTCCAGGCTGGGTATACAGTGTGGTATATCCACACTGTACAAATATCCAGGAACAAGGGAGAAACGACATGGGAAATTTGAAGCCTCTAAGTCTGGAACTTGGACTTTGAGAGGCGGAGCTTGTGAAGAAAAGATTCCCAAAGACAGGCTCTGTTCTTCAAGCAACCTTAAAGCGGGGAATTAGGATTTCATCCTGAGATCAGTAAGCATTCAAGAATGCAAACAGAATGTAACACCTAGAACATCAGAAGCCCCTCCCCTATTCTGACTGCATAGTTCTTCGTTGTGGAGTGTTGAGTGCTGCCACCCTAAGTTAATATTATACGCTTGTCTGGGTCCTGTGCAAATGCAAGGTTGGGTAGGCTGATGACATTGGAAGATACTAATTGGCCCAGGTATATTCAAGATGCTTATAATTGGATCCTGAACTTGATGTACTGCAGACTCGTGTTTATCAGTTCTGTAGGTGAAACTTTGTCAGCCTGAAGGTAGTTTCAGCTCACAAGACATACTTCAGTCTCCCCTTTTCTGAAACTTTGAATCATTCAATAAATAAGCCACTGGCATTTTTCCTCTGTGGCCTCTGTGTTGTTCATCTAACCCCCGCTCAGTTTTCCCATGGTGTATTTGTTCCTTTTTCTGACAAGGGTTTGCAAGTGAACCTCCTAGGAGAGACTATATATGTGAACCACTCCAGAGGGCTTATGGAAAGCTAAATCTGGACTGTTTTTCTTAGCACATCAGTGTATGATCAGGAGAAAAGAAGAAAAAAAGCAAAAGGCAAACTTTTGTTTGGATTCAAATGTCATCTTTGCCTGTGTCGCGTTTATTTTTATTTCCTCTCTGACAAGGAATGTTAACTTTCCAGGAAAACGCAACTTCTCTAAGAGCAGCCAACACAAACAATTTTTTTAAGGTGTGATTTTCCTTGAGGCTGTGATTTTATCATTGGAGGGAATGACGAGTTGGAATAAAAGAAAGCTTGGAGTGTACATTTCCTTTACTAGGACATCAGCTTGCATCATGCTTTGGATATTGTGGCTATAGTTTTCCAGTCCTTTGGCTCTTAGAAGACCCTGATGTGAAACAAAATGGAAAACTCTATTCACATTCTCTCTGGGCCAGATCTCCAGGGAACGTGGGGAAGGTGAAAGGAACTTCTGCTTGCTCATGACATACTCTAGTCAGATGTGATCTCTGAACATATTGGCATGGTCAGCTTTTAATATTGGGGCAAGGTGGATATTCTGAAATGAAAGCAACATTTTTCTAAAAGGGAAAAAAATGTCTATTTGGGTAGGATGTTCTCAAAATAGTTTTTTATATAAAATATTCAGCTAAACAAGGATCTGAATTCCCTAATTTTGTGATCTTGTATCTTCCATATTACAGATCAAAGACAATATATTGTTGTTGTTCAGTCACTAAGCTGTGTCTGACTCTTTGTGACCCCATGGACTGCAGCACACCAGTATATATAAGACAATATATATTTATTTCTATTTTCTCAATTCATTTAAAGGTTAAGTAGATTTCTCTATTCCTTCAGTATGTTAAGAGAGACTCATATTATCTTGCAGGATTTTCTTGGTACTTTTGAATTTGAATGAATATCTTCTGCTTATAATATGTATATGTTTTGCAATTTGTAGCATAAACAATTGGCAGGTAAAGCCATGCATGTCCTCTGTTTATTATGACAAAAGATTAAGCTCATTTATAGATGGTGTTTGCATTTTAACCCTATATTCCTATTTCTTTTATAATCATAAACTGTATCAATGCCAGGTATTTAGAAAATAGGCAGAGTAGGAGAGGTAGAGAATAGCTCAAGAACATAATTGCGCTAATATTTGTAATGTGTGACATCTTGAATTCTGCCCAATACTAGAGCTTCACTTTTTCTTTGAACTTTTACTATTAATGATATTCAGACTGCAAAAAAAAAAAAAGGGTTGAAATGCCAACATCATATTGGAAGACAAATTTACATTTCATTCCCAACACCGTAATTTAATAAAAGTTTTATGGTATTATGGGTACTTAATTATGCTCGAAGCAGAGCTGGAATTTAACATTGTTCCACATACAGAGAAGATTTCGTGTTGCTTTACTTTAAAATGATCCTTTGAAAAAGCCTTGTAGTATGTGATACACCAAAGATGCTGCTTTTAAAAGACACTTTGGAAAATAGTGAATTACTTAAGTTGTATTTCATTTCTGTTACAGACAATAAACTCTTATAATTCACTTAAGGTGATTTAATATCCAAGGTTACTGGATTATCATACATTGAAATATATTCATTCCTCTTAGAATTGCAGTTCTGTTGATGTTACTATGATATAGACTGTGCACACAGCTTTTATATTGTAAGCTAAGATATGAGTTTTCTCACATTTTTTTAAAGTAAGCATTATTTAATTCTCCTGGGCACCCTTGGAGATAGTTGTAACCACCCCTTCCCTCTTCTCATATCTAATCAACAGTTTTATTGATTAGATCTTTTTAAAACTCAGTGAGAATCATGTTATCCTCCTCTACTTAAAATTGTTCAAAGCCTTCTTCCCCAGTGTTGACAAAATCTAGTCCAAACTGCCACTTACAGTTCTCCAGTCTGGCTTCCCCCTCCTTTCATTTGCATCTCTCACATCCCAGCAAAACTCCAGTTCTTGGAACAGGACCTCTCTGCACCCTCATTGCTTAATGCTGTTTCCTCTGGTAGAATTCTTCCCCTCTTCCCATTTCAACCTGATGATTTTTTTCATCTTTCCAGACTTGACCCATACGCCACCTCTTTTTCAAACAAGTTTTTCTCCAACATTGGCTTCCTTTACTATATTCTTTATTTTCCTTTACATTTAGACTTACAAAAGATTTTTTTTCCCTTATATATGTGACATCTCTGTGTTAACTTCCAAGATCCTTGTCAGAAGACTCCATAGCTCACACATGCCCTGAAGTGCTTACTTGTACAATATCTTCTACATAGTAGCCACTTCCTTGTTGTTTATGGAATGAGTAGATTCACATTTGGAGCAAATGTTTGTAGGTGCTGAAAGGTACCAAGTGGCCGCATCTCTTTTCCTTTGAATAAATTTTGCTTAATTACTCCATTTAAACTGATTAGAGTTGTAGTTTTGATACTATAAACTATTAATAACTATTACCCTTATGTATGAGCGAACTCTTTCATCATTAGGAACTCCTAATTGGCTGAAAGTATCCATTTATCCATCCACTTTATACAACAGAGTATTTATCTTTTATGTTAACCACTTCATCATTTTGTATGGTTGCATGACTAACACAACCAGGTATACCTATTTTGAGAGTGAGGTTTTTTTTTTTTCTTTTTTCCCTTAATAAACTTTCTTTTTAAAAGCAATTTTAGGTTCCCAATAAAATTAAAAGAGTTCCCATAAATCCCCTGTCCTTAAGTATTTGTAGTCCCCTTCCCTGTCAACATACCAGACCTGAATGGTGCATTTGTTTCAACTTGTGAACGTATATCATAGAAGGAAATGGCAACCCACTCCAGTATTCTTGCCTATAGAATCCTGTGGACAGAGGAGCCTGGTGGGCTGCTGTCCATTGGATTGCACAGAGTCAGATGTGACTGAAGCAACTTAGCATGCATTCATGCATTGGGGAAGAAAATGGCAACCCACTTCAGTATTCTTGCCTGGAAAATCCCAGGGACAGAGGCTGATATCTATGGGGTCGCACAGACCTGGATACGACTGAAGTGACTTAGCAGCAGCAGCAGCAGTGAACCTAAATTGACATTTCATTACCAGTAAAAATCCGTAGGTTACATTAGGATTCACTTTTGGTATTAGCCGTTCAATGGATTTCAACAAATGTATAATGATGTATATCTACCACTGTAATATCATGTAGAATAGTTTCACTGTCTTAAAAATCCTCTAGGTTCTACCTATTCATCTTTTTTCCTCCCTGCTAACCACAGGCAACTACAAACCTTTTTACTGTCCCCATAGTTTTGCCTTTTCCAGAATGCCATATAGTTGGAATCATGCCAGTGTGAAGTGCTTTCAGACTGACTTCTTTCGCTTAGTAATAGGATGTAAGAATCCTCCATTTCTTTTCATGACTTGGTTGCTCATTTCTTTTTAGTGCCAAGTGGAATTCCACCATCTAGATGTACCACAGTTTATCCACTCCCCTACTGAAGGACACCTTGGTTGCTTCCAAGTTTTAGCATTTATAAATAAAACTGATATAAACTTTAATGTGCAGATTTTGTATAGAAATAAATTGTCAGTTCATTAGGGTGGATACCAAGGAGTATGAATGTCAGATCTTATGGTGAGCATGTAATTAGTTTTGTGAGAAACTAACAAACTTTCTTCTAAAGTGGCTGTATCATTTAGCATTCACATTAGCACATCAATTAGAATTTCCTGTTGCTCCACATTCTCACCAGCATATATTGTCAGTGTTCTGGATTTGGGCCATTCTAATAGGTGCATAATGATATTATTTTTCATTTGTAATTCCTTAATGACATATGATGCAGAATATCTTTTCATATACTTATTTGCCATCTGTGTATAGATTTTGCTGAGGTATCTGTTCAGGTCTTTTGCCGATTTCTAAAATGGGGTTGTTATTTTTGTTATTGTTGAGTTTAAGAGTTTTTTGTATGTTTTGGATAAGAGTGTATCACATTTATCAGATTCACATGTGTCTTTTGCAAATACCTTCTTTCAGTCTGTGACTTCTCCTATCATTCTCTTTACATTTCTTTACATAGAACAGAATTTTTTTTTTAAATTTTAATCAAGTCCAGGTTACCAGTTATCTATTTCATGAATCATATTTTTGGCCTTGTATATAAAAATTCACACCCATATCCAGGGTCATCTAGGATCATCTAGTTTTACTCTCTGTTACCTTCTAGGAATTTTATAGTTCTGTGTTTTACCTTTAGATCTATGGTTACCTTGACTTAATCTTTGAAGGGAGTAAGATCTGAGTTTAGATGTATTTTTTTGTATGCCATGTCCAGGTGTTCCACTACCAGTTGTTGAAGAGACTGCCTTTACTCCCTTGAATAGCATTTTGCCTTTATTAAAGTTTAATTGACTATGTTTATGGGTCTATTTCTGAGTTTTCTATCCCACTCCATAGATTTATTTGTTCTTTCACAATAATATAGTGTCTTGATTACTATAAGTTAATAATAAGATTTTGATTGTAATTACATTGACTCTATATATAAAATTGAGAAGATCTGACCTCATTATAAGACTGAGTCTCCTATTCATAAACACAGAATAACTCTTCATTCATTTAGTTCTTCTTTGATATCTTTAGTCAGAGCTTTGCACTTTTCCTCAGATACTTATTTAACTCTAAGTAAAATAAGTATTAATATGCATAGAATTGTGTTTTCAATTTCAAATATCATTTATTGGTTGATAGTATATAGTAGAATGGTTAACTTTTATATGTTAACCTATATCCTGCAAGCTTGCTATAATTGCTTATTAGTTCTAGGACATTTTTTGTTGATTCTTTTGGGTTTCCTACATAGATAATCATGTCATTTACAAACAAAGACTAATTTATGTTTTCTTTTCTAATCTGTATAACTTTAATTTCCTTATCTTGTGTTAATTCATTATCTAAGACTTATAGCTAAAAAGAAACAGTGAGAAGCGACATCCTTATTTTTTTCCTAATCTTAATGGTAGTGCTTCAAGTTTTTCATTATTAAGATGGATGTTAGCTGTATTTTTTTTTAAATGTTCTTTATTAAGTTGAAGAAAATATCTCTATTTTTAGTTTGGTGAGAATTTTTTTTCATTAAACATTTTTTTATTAGTTTTGCCAAACAATGACATGATATCACCATGGGTTTACATATGCTCCCCCTCCAGA
>ML660765.1:29065223-29107128 GCA_007570785.1 Antilocapra americana | reverse complement strand
CATCTTTGTCGGGTTTTGGAATTAGGGTGATGGTGGCCTCATAGAATGAGTTTGGAAGTTTACCTTCCTCTGCAATTTTCTGGAAGAGTTTGAGTAGAATAGGTGTTAGCTCTTCTCTAAATTTTTGGTAGTATTCGGCTGTGAAGCCATCTGGTCCTGGGCTTTTGTTTTTTGGAAGATTTCTGATTACGGTTTCAATTTCTGTGCTAGTGATGGGTGTATTAAGATTATCTATCTCTTCCTGGTTTAGTCTTGGAAAGTTGTACTTTTCTAGGAATCTGTCCATTTCATCCAGGTTGTCCAGTTTATTTGCATATAGCTGCTGATAATAGTCTCTTATGATCCTTTGTATTTCTGTGTTTTCTGTTGTGATCTCTCCATTTTCTTTTCTAATTCTGTTGATTTGGTTCTTCTCCCTTTGTTTCTTGATGAGTCTGACTAATGGTTTGTCAATTTTATTTATCTTCTCAAAGAACCAGCTTTTGGATTGGTTGATTTTTGCTATGGTCTCTTTTGTTTGCTTTGCGTTTATTTCTGCCCTGATCTTTAAGATTTCTTTCCTTCTACTAGACCTGGGCTTCTGCATTTCTTCCATTTCTAGTTGCTTTAGGTGTAAACTAAGGTTATTTATTTGATTTTTTTCTTGTTTCCTAAGGTGAGCTTGAATTGCTATGAACCTTCCCCTTAGCACTGCTTTCACAGTGTCCGATAGGTTTTGGGCTGTTGTGTTTTCATTTTCATTCGTTTCCATGCATAACTGAATTTCATTTTTGATTTCTTCTGTGATTTGTTGGTTATTCAGCAGTGTGTTGTTGAGCCTCCATATGTTGGAGGTTTTGAATGGTTTTCTCCTGTAATTGATATCTAATCTCACTGCATTGTGATCAGAAAAGATGCTTGGGATGATTTCAATGTTTTTGAATTTACCAAGGCTAGATTTATGGCCCAGGATGTGATCTATCCTGGATAAGGTCCCATGTGCGCTTGAGAAAAAAGTGAAATTCCTTGTTTTGGGGTGGAGTGACCTATAGATATCAATTAGGTCTAGTCGGTCTATTGTATCATTTAAAGTTTGAATTTCCTTGTTACTTTTCTGTTTAGTTGATCTATCCATTGGTATGAGTGGTGTATTAAAGTCTCCCACTATTATTGTGTTGTTGTTAATTTCCCCTTTCATACTTGTTAGCATTTGCCTTACATATTGTGGTGCTCCTATGTTGGGTGCATAAATATTTATAATTGTTATTTCTTCTTCTTGGATTGATCCTTTGATCATTATGTAATGTCCATCTTTATCTCTTTTCACTGCCTTTATTTTAAAGTCTACTTTATCTGATATGAGTATTGCCACTCCTCCTTTCTTTTGGTCTTTATTTGCATGGAATATCTTTTTCCAGCCTTTAACTTTCAGTCTATATATGTCCTTAGATTTGAGGTGGGTCTCTTGTAGGCAACATATATAGGGATCTTGTTTCTGTATCCAATCGGCCAGTCTTTGTCTTTTGGTTGGGGCATTCAGCCCATTTACATTTAAGGTAATTATTGATAAATATGATCCTGTTGCCATTTCTTCTATTTTATTGTTTTGGATTCGAGATTATATATCCCATCCGTGTTTCCTATCTAGGAAAGATCCTTTAGCATTCGTTGGAGGGCTGGTTTGGTATTGCTAAATTCTCTCAATTTCTGCTTGTCTGAAAAACTTTTGAATTCTCCTTCAAATTTGAATGAGATCCTTGCTGGGTACAGTAATCGGGGTTGTAGCTTGTTTTCTTCCATGACTTTAAGAATGCTCTGCCATTCCCTTCTGGCCTGAAGCGTTTCTATTGAGAGATCAGCTGTTATCCTTATGGGATTCCCCTTGTGGGTTATTTTTTGCTTCTCCCTCACTGCTTTTAATATTTGGTCTTTGTATTTGATATTTGTTAATTTGATTAATATGTGTCTTGGGGTGCTCTGCTTGGGGTTGATTCTATTTGGGACCCTCTGTGTTTCTTGTTCCTGAGGTGTTATTTGCTTTCCCAATTTAGGGAAATTTTCCACCATAATTTCTTCAAGAATTTTTTGATGGTCTTTCTTTTTGTCTTCTTCTTCTGGGATTCCTATGATTCGAATATTGGTGCGTTTAATACTGTCCCAGAGGTCTCTGAGATTGTCCTCATTTCTTTTAATTCTTTTTTCATTATTCCTTTCTGTTTCATTTATTTCTGCCATTCTATCTTCTATTTCACTTATCCTGTCTTCTATTTCTGTTATTCTACTGTTGGTTCCCTCCAGGGTGTTTTTGATCTCATTTATTGCATTATTTATTGTATTTTGACTCTTTTTCATTTCTTCTAAGTCCTTGTTAAAGCTTACCTGCATCTTCTCAATCCTTGCCTGCAGGTTATTGAATTGCAACTCCAACTTATTTTCCAGGTTTTGGATCATTTTCACTATCATTATTCGGAATTCTTTGTCAGGTAGACAAGGTATCTCTTCGTCTTTTGTTTGGTCTAGGGGATATTTATCCTGGTCCTTTACTTGTTGGGTATTTCTCTGCCTTTTCATCTTGTTTATCTTGGTGTGTTGTCCCTTTATTGTGGGGTTTCCTCACTATGGGAGGGGTTGGATGAGTGTTTTGTCAGAGTTTCCTGGTTGGAATCTTAAGTGGTCTGTCCTGCTTGATTTGGCGACCTCTGCTGGCCCTTTCAGTGTCTATTCAGTGCTCTGGGGTTTGCCCTGCTCGCGGTGCCTGCGCTTTTCCCGCCCCCTCTGCTCAGGCTCTCGGCTGGCGGTGCACTCTGATGACTCAGGTGGAGGCTGTGGCTTCTCCTCTCCCCAGGCCCAGCCGCTCGGCTCTTTCTGCTTGCAGCTGGGCGTGTCTTCTCAGATGTGCAGTGGCAGACTCTGGCGGCGCACTCTGGTGACGCAGTTGGGGGGCTGCGGCTTCTCCCCTCCCCCGGCCCAGCTGCTCGGTTTTTTCAGTGTGCGGCTGGGGGCATTTTCTCAGATATGAGAAGCGCCGAATTCTGGTGGCTACTGTCCAGAGTCCCCAGAGGTCTTGGCTAGCACCCAATTCTGCCTGCGGTTTGGGGGCAGAAGCCTCGCAGGGGCGCTCTCCGTGGCCCGCAGCCTCCCTGTTCCACCCGGCTGTCTCGCGCCGCGGTCCGAGTCCCCGCTCCCCTTTGTTCTGTTCGCAGCCTGGCAGGGGTCTTCCTTGGGAAGGCTACCCAGCGGTCTATCTCCGGTTAGCACCCTTGGTTAGGACCCTCAGTCTGCCCCAGGCGTTCAATCTCAGTCCTCCCCCTAAGTGCATGGCCCGCCCCTCCCTGAGCAGTCCGCTGGCTTGTGGGGGATGGGGCAACCGGCCGCAGCTCCGTTCTCCAAGGGGCTTAACTATTTATCGGCTTCTAAGTCCCGACTTTTATGCTCTTTGAGATTCGCCTCAGATCTCTCAGTTCCGCCAGTGAGAATGTTTCCTGACGTTCGTAAACCTTTATCTCTTTCGAGGCTCCCCTTCTGAGATGAATCTCTTTTTTTTTAATCATGAATGGGTGTTTCAATTTTTCAGGCTTTTTCTAAACTTATTAATATGATTTGTGATTTGTCTTCTTTAACCTTTTGATGTAATGGATTACATTAACTGACTTCTGAGTATTGAACCAACCATGTATTCCTGGAATAAATCTCATTTTATCATGTACTGTAATTCTTTTTCTACATTTTAGATGCAGTTTGTCAATATTTTTTGGATATTTTTGCATCTACATTCATGAGTGATACTGGCTTGTAATTTTCTTGTAATGACTTTGTATTAGGGCAGTGTTGGCTTCACAGAATGAGTTATAAAGTATTTTCTCTGCTTATATTTCTGGAAGATATTGTAGAGAACTGCATAGAACTAGTATAATTTCTTCCAAAATGTTTGGTAGAACTCACCAGTGATTCCATTAGGACCTAGTTGTGTGTGTGTGTGTGTGTGTGTGTGTGTGTGTGTGTGTGTGAAGATTATTAATTAAGGACAATTTCTTTAATAGATATAAACTTATACAGATTGCCTGTTTTATCTCCGGTGAGTTCTGACAGATTGTGTCTTTGAAGGGATTGGCCTATTTCATCTATGTTGTCAAATTAGGGGCAGAGTGTTATTCATAATATTTATTATTACCCTTTTAGTGTCCATGGAATCTGTATAGTGTCCTCATTTTCATTTCTGATGTTTGTGATTTGTGTCTTCTCTCTCTGTTTCTTAGTTAGCCTGGCTAGAATCTCATTGATCTTCATTGTTTCAAAGAACAAGTTTTTGGTTTAGTTGATTTACTCTATTGATTTCCTGTTTTCATTATCATTGATTTCTGCTCATTTTTGTCATTTATTTTTGTCTGCTTACTTATAATTTTAATTGCTCTTATTTTTATATTTTTATAAGGTGGAAACTTATTGATTTGAGATCTTCTTTCCTAATATATAAATTTAGTTATAAATTTTATTTTAAGCTTTATTTCAGCTGCATCTATGCATTTTGATAAGTTATGCTTTCATTTTCATTTAATTCAAAATGTTTTAAAAGTTCTCTTGAGATTTCTTCTTTGACCATGTGTTACTTAGAAGCGTGTTATTTAATCTACACGTATTTTAGGATTTTCCAACTATCTTTCTGTTACTGCTTTCTATTTTAGGATTTTCCAACTATCTTTCTGTTACTGCTTTCAAGATTAATTCCATTGTTGTCTGAAAGGAGACATTTTATTTTTTATATATATTTTTAAATTTGTTATGGTTTGACCTCAAATGGGTCTATCTTGGTGAATGTTTCATGAGTGCTTGAAAATAGGTGTAATCTGCTGTTGATGATGGAAGGGGTCTGTAGATGTCAGTTATATCCAATGGTTGATAGTGCTATTTAGTTTTACTGTATCCTTAGGGATGTCCTGCCTGGTGGCTTTGATCTGTCGATTTCTCATAGAAGAATGTTAATGCCTCCAGCTGTAATAGTGGATTAATCTATTTCTCCTTACAGATCTAACCATATTTAGTATAACAGATTTTAATGCTCTTTTGTTCTACATTACACATGAAGGATTGTTATATACTCATGGAGTTTTGATTCTTTTATCATTATGCAATGCCGCTTATTATCCCTGATAAGTTCCTTGCTCTAAAGTCTCCTCTCCTTCTCTGTCTGAAATTAATATAGCTATTTCTGCTTTCTTTTGGTTAGCAAATTATCATAGTGTATCTTTCCACATCTTTACTTTTTAATGTATATGTTATAAAGACCATATTGTTGGGTCTTGTTTTTTTATCTACTCTGACCATTTCTGTTTTGTAATTTATGTATTTAGACCATTGACTTTTAAAGTGATTATTAATATAGTCAGATTAATATTTACTATATTTTTACTCTTCTCTGTTACACTTTTTCTTTATTTCTATTTTTGTGTTCTATTTTTTTATAATTTTAGTTGAGTATTTATATGATTCTATTTTCTATCCTTTGTTAATATATGAATTGTGTTTTTTTATTTGTTGCCCTGAGTTTACAGTATATATTTAGAATATCCAAGTTGAGATTCATATAATACTATATCCCTTCATGGGTATTGTGAGAACTTAATAACAAAATATCCCTAATTCCTCCATCCAGTTTCTTGTATCATTGCTATTATTCATTCACTTATATATATTTCACTAATATATAAGCTTACCTAGGTATTTATATACCTACATACACAAAAGCATACCTAATCAAATCAGTTCAGTTCAGTTACTCAGTCACATCCAACTCTTTGCAACTCCATGGACTGGAGCACACCAGGCTTCCCTGTCCATCACCAACTCTTGGAGCTTGCTTGGACTCATGTTCATCAAGTCAGTGATGCTATCCAACCATCTCATCCTCTGTCATCCTTTTCTCCTGCTTTCAATCTTTCCTAGCATCAGGGTCTTTTCCAGTGAGTCAGTTTTTCACATCAGGTAGCCAAAGTCTTGGAGCTTCAGCATCAGTTATTCCAATGAATATTCAGAACTGATTTCCTTTTGGATTGATTGGTTTGATCTCCTTGCAGTCCAAGGGACTCTCAAGAGTCTTCTCCAATACCACAGTTGAAAAGCATCAATTCTTCAGCGCTCAACTTTCTTTATAGTCCTGTCACATCCATACATGACTACTGGAAAAACCATAGCTTTGACAAGATGGACTTTTGTCAGCAAAGTAATGTCTCTGCTTTTTAATATGCTGTCTAGGTTGGTTATAGCTATTCTTCCAAGGAGCAAGCGTCTTTTAATTTCATGGCTGCAGTCATCATCTGCAGTGATTTTGGAGCCCAGGAAAATAAAGTCGGTCACTATTTCCACTATTTCTCCATCTATTTGCCATGGAGTGATGGCACTGGATGCCATGATCTCTGTTTTTTTAATGTTAATTTTAAACCAGTTTTTTTTCACTCTCCTTTTTTGCTTTCAAGAAGCTCTTTAGTTCCTCTTCACTTTCTGCTCTAAGAGTGGTATCATCTGCATATCTGAGGTTTTTGATATTTCTCCCAGCAAACTTGATTCCAGGTTGTGCTTCATTCAGCCCGGCATTTTGCATGATGTATTCTGTATAGAAGTTAAATAAGCCAGATGACAAAATACAGCCTTGATGTACTCCTTTCCCAATTTGGAACCAATCTGTTGTTCTATGTACAGTTCTAACTGTTGCCTCTTGACCTACATACAGCTTCTCAGGAGGCAGATCAGATGGTCTGGTATTAGCATTCTTTAAGAATTTTCCACAATTTGTTGTGATCTACACAGTCAAAGGCTTTGGTGTAATCAATAAAGCAGAAGTAGATGAGTGCGGAAGAATTGATAATCAAATACATTGTTGCTGTTATTATATTGAACAAATTGTTCTTAGATTAATTAAGAAAAATAAAGTTCTATTTTAATTTTGTTTATTCATTCTTTTTTCCTCTTTTTAATGTAGATCTAAGATTTTAACCTTTATCATTTTCATTCTCTCTGAAAAAGTTTAACATTTTCTTTCAAGCTAGGTCTACTGGCAACAAACTCTCTGCATCTTGCTTGTCTATTAAGGTCTTTATTTCTCTTACACTTCTGAAGGTCAATTTTGCAGGGCATAGAACTCTAGGTTGGTAGGGTTTTTTCCTCCAAAAACATTGAGTGTTTCAGTCTTTTCTCTTCATGCTTCCATGATTTCTGCAGAGAATTTGATTCTTATTTTGCTCCTCTGTGTGTGTTTCTTTTTCCTCTAGCTACTTTTCTTTTAAGACATTTTATCTTTGTTTCCTAAAATTTGAACATATGTTAATTTTAGTTTCTTAGGTGTTTATTCTGATGTTCTCTGCTTTTCCTGAATCTGTGGTTTGGTATTGACATTAATTTTGAGGAAATTCTGAGTTACTATTGCTTCAAGTATTGTTTTTGTTCCCTTCTCTCCTCCTTCTCTGTTACTCTTATTACTCATATGTTATACTTTTGTAGTTGCCTCACTATTCTTAAATATTTTTTCTATATTTTTTCCCAGAACTTTTTTTCTCTCTCTTTTCAGTATAGAAGTTTCCACTGGCATGTCCTTAAGTTTAGAGATTCTTTCCTTGGTCTTGTGCAGTCCACTAAGCATCCTATTAAAAAATTCTTCATTTATATTAATGATTTTGATTTAACATTTCATTTTGATTCTTTCTCAGAATTTCTATCTCTATACTTATATTATCCATCTATTCTTGTATGCTGTCCACATTCTCCATTAGAATCCTCAGTCTATTATTCATAGTGTAAAAAATATTATATTCCAATAATTCTAATATTCTTGCTATTTCTGACTCTTGTTCTGATTCATCTTAAGTCCTTTCAAACTATGTTTTTTGTCTTTTTAGTATGAGTTTAATTTTTGTTGTTATTGTTGTTGAAAGGCAGGCATCCAATACTGGATAGAAGAAATTGTGATAAATAGATCTTCAGTAGTGTGGGGGTAAGATGTGGATGGGGAGGGTAAGTGTTCTATAATCTTTTCATTAGGTCTTAGTAAACTTGAGTGTGAACTTTACCAGTGCTTTCATCTGCTTAGGTGGAGGAGAGGACTGAAGTTGTCTCTTTTCTTTTCCCTCATGAAAGCCTGAGTGAGAGGGTATGATTTGGTATTTCTCTTCCTCTACATGAAAGGCTATAGAGAACTAGAATTGGACATTTCCCTTTCCACAGATGGGTTAGCCTCTGATGAATCCCTGACAGCCTAAGTTCTGGTATTATAATTTCTCCTGAGGTCAGACCTTGTTAAGAAGTATAGAATGCTTTAGCATATTTAAAAAGGATTTCTTTTCCTCTCCCTTGCCAGAAGCACAAGCAAATTTTTCTACTATATTCTCTGTGGGAACCTAATAGAACTTCTTTTTAAAAATTTATTTATTTTTAAATTGGAGGATAATTGCTTTACAATGTTGTGCTGGTTTCTGCCATATATTAACATGAATCAGCCATAGGTATACATGTGTTCCCTCCCTCTTGAATCTCCCTCCCACTTCTCACACCAGCCCATCCCTCTTGGTTGTCACAGAGCACCAGGTTGAGCTCTCTGCATCACACAGCAAATTTCCACTGGCTATATATTTTACATAAGGTAATATATATATGTTTCAGTGCTACTCTTTCAACTCACACAAGTTTGGGAGAATCACTATGACTAGCTGTCCCTAGAGTTTTTAACTCTCAGACTTGTCCAGATTGAGCCTCTAGCAATTTGTTAATTATAGTTCAAATCTTCTTACCCTGGCACTGATTCCCATGGAGGTTTCTTATTGTGGATTTCTGCTTTGGTAATTGGTGATTCTCTGTATCTATCTGTCTCTTAATTTTTGAGGGCAGTGGTTTGCCTTTGATGTCACTTCTCTGTCACATCAAACAAGAGTTATGATTTTTCAGTTTTTTCAGCTTTTTACTTCTTAAAACAGAGTGGCAACATCTGAGCAACTTACATGCAAGATAGGAGCCAGAATTTAAGAGTTTGTTTTTAATTTTTGTTGAATCTTTCACTGTTTGAGTCTCTACCTCTATCTGTGTTTTTAAAAAATGACAGCACCATTTTGGTTAAAACAGTTTACCTTCAGAATTTCATAAGACTTCCCAGTCATCATAAGAATCTTTAATCATGAATTAATAAAAATAGCAAAACAAGTAAAGATAAAGAACAGAAGACTTTAGGTTACAATAATCATTTGAGCTCCCTCTTTGAATCATGATTATTTCTTTTAGAAAAACATGCTAGGAATTCTTGACATTAACATGTATTTGTAGATAGATTATAAGATATTAGTTATTTGAGAGTAGAGGCTTGGATATATAATAGACATTCTACAAATGTATTCTCCAAATACTTGTTGCTCACTAGCTGATTGATTGATATAATCTGTACTAAATGTCTGTCTGAGATAAATATTGCAGCAGTGCAATATATGATGATGTTTATGAATTCTGACAATGAAAATGTATCAAAAGTAACAAAGTCTTAAATAGTTATTGTTATTACAGGTATTCTTTCCCTTAAAAAGTACAGAATGTCACCTTTTACTTCCTAAAACATTTACAACTTTGTAGTCCTACAGTTCTCAAGCTGGACTAAGGCAACTGTGTGAACCTTAGCCTTCTCACTTGGGACCTATGAGACACTGAAAATATTTAAAGACAGCAACATCTGCCTACAGTAATATTGTTAAGTTTTTTGGGCTTAATTACTCAATAACTGAAACTATTATATAATTATTTTCTAAGGGCATCCTGAAAATATTATTGAGACCCTAAGGGTACCATAAACTGAGAATGTTTGGGGACCTCTGATAAAACCCATAATCAAAACATGAGTGTATGATGAAAGTAGGGACAGAAAAAGAATACGAGTATATGGCATACATGATAAAAGACTGAAATTCACTCATCATTAAAACATGTAAAGTGATTGAAAATAAATACATGAATCTCATTTAATAGAGTAACAATGATAATTTGCAGTATAAGTAGTAATTCCTGATATGTTGGTTTTCCAAAGGTATGATTTGTGCCAGCTCTTTCAAATTTTTAGAATTCATAGTATAATTGACCCTTGAAGAGTGAGAGGATTAGGAGCACTAATCCTCTGCATAGTGGGGAATATGTATATAACTTCACAGTGGGCCTTCCGAATCTGTGCTATACATCTGTTGATTCAACCAACTGCAAATTGTTTAGCACTGTAGTATGTATTTATTGGAAAAAATCTGCATATATGTGAAACCACACAGTCCAAACCCATTTGTTCAGGTGTCAAGGGTATATTGGCCAACAGAGAGGATATTAACAAGAGTAATTATGTGCCTACCTAACACCTATATAAACCTAGTTATCTCATTACATAGTTAATGCCAATTACAAGAGTACTAGGCTATATCACCTGTTTATTTGCCAAATGTTTCTACTGTTCTGTGGACAGAACACAAGAGTAGAAGATCCTACTTTGTGGTGAGTTTTCTAAACAGTATCCATATACACATACATACATACATATTATATAGAAGACTTCCCTGATGGCTCAAACGGTAAAAGTACCTGCTTACCATGTAGGAGACCCGGGTTTTAGCCCTGGGTTGGGCAGATCCCCTGGAGAAGGAAATAGCAACCCACTGCCTGGAAAATCCCATGGACAGAGGAGCCTGGTAGGCTACAGTCTATGGGGTCACAAAGAGTCAGACACAACTGACCGATTTCACTTTCACTTTCACATACATTTATTACACACCAAGGGAATTCATAATTGAAGGCAAAACACCATTTTGTGATTTATGATTATCAATTCACACATGAGATTTGATAATCATTGAATGATAGTTAAGGAAAGTTAGTTAATGCTTCAGATTTTCTTTTAATAATAAATATTTTGATTTGGGCTTCCCTGGTGGCTCAGTGGTAAAGGATCTGCCTGCCAATGCAGGAGATGTGGGTTTGATCCCTGGGCCAGAAAGATCCCCCACAGAAGGAAATGGCAACCGACTCTAATATTCTTGTCTGGGAAATCAATGGACACAGGAGCCTGGCAGGCTGCAGTACAGAGGAAGGAGTTAGACCCAGCTTAACAGCTAAACAACAAGATTTTGTCATATTTTTGTCAGATCTTTAGAAAATTCTAAAATATGTTGCATACCACAGTTTTTATTATACACACCTTGGTCCTGATTTTTGTTTAGAATTCTTTTATCACCTTCGTCTTGGAATGAAAGTCAACCAATTTTGTTCCCCCTCAAAAAATAAGTTCACATGGAAATATAATGTTCAATTAACATACCAACCTGAGCTATCAATATATACATAATTTAAACTTTTAGAGTACTCCCATTAAAACTCAGTAAAAAATTAATTTTAGTGATGTGTTTTATTAACCTTATATCTAAAATATTATCAACATGGAGCAAATAAAAATTACTCACAAGATCTTTTATGAATATATGTTGCTTTCTTACTGAGTCTTTAAAACGTTGTGTGTATTTTTTACATTCAGTGCACTTCCCTTTGGACCGGCCACATTTTAAATACTTATTGGCTGCCTTATGGGGCAACACAGTTACAGACTACAGTAGGAGGACCTGTTGTTGCTTATTAAAAATTCAGATTCCTGACTCTTACCAGACACTTACAAAATCAAAATATCTGAGAAAGAGTCTAGTGATCTGAAACTTAGAAAATTTTGCAGCTGATTCTTCTGCATGTTAACTTTTAAAAACTATTTTACTTCTAAGTGTGGTAAATCATTAATTCCCTACCGTCTGTACCTCTCTGTCACTGTGTCTTTCTGTCTCCCTGTCACATACACACATACAGACAGAGTACTATTAATCTAAATTTATTACTGTCTTCCTGGAAGAGGAAGTAAATTCTCTATCTTCTATTTCCTCTCCCCATTTTCAGAATTTGAAATTTTTCTATAAAAATAAGTGAATTATTTCTGCCAGCAAATATATTTCAAAAAATAAATATATGCATAAGTAGTGTTAGGGTTTATTTCCTCATTGACTGGAATAAAAAGATGGTGTGCTAATATACAAGAATCATGCCCTACGTATGTGTTTCCACACTGATAAGAAAAGGCAAGTAAAATGACACTTTACAAATAAAAGGAATTCCACCAAATTAACATCTTAACACAATCTGAATAATTTAATGCTTTGTGAGTCTATTTCATATTTTCAAAATGTGAATTCTATACTTTTTATATAATAATGCATAGCAGTCATTAAATAACTTCATTGAACTGATTTTATATTTTAACTCCAAAGAATTCAGTTATGAGAGAACAGGCATCATAGCACAGCGCTGGCAAAGAACCTGGGTTTTGGAATCAGATAAATCTAGATCGAGGTCCAGCTCTATGATGTGTCCTTGGATAATATATTTAATATTTCTGTGCTTTAGGTGTTCTCATTGGTAAAATAAGAATGACGAGTGCTCTAAGATCATAGGTTTGATTGAAACAATGAATGAGATAAGAAAGAGTACTTAATACGGTATGGTTCTTGTATGTTAGCACACCATCTTTTTATTCTAGTCAAGGAGGAAATAAAGCCTAACACTACTTATGCATATATTTATTTTTTTGAAATATATTTGCTGGCAGAAATAATTCACTTGTTTTTTACAGAAAGATTTCAAATTCTGAAAATGTCTGTTAGGCCAGAGCAAAATTTTGGCTGTGTTCAGCTGCCACTGATCTAGAAGTTGGGCAGTTCTCTTCTGGTCACTTGGTGGCTACTCAGCGGGATTTACAATGAATACAGATAACTTAACAGACATGATTTATTAGACTTTCCCCTTTTTTAGGGTTAAAGCATTTTTAGTCAATTTTTGTGCTTAAGGGTTGAGAAAACATTACTCAGTACTTCCTAAATGAGTTCAGTGCACCCAGGGAATTGGTCAGAATGGGCATAACATTTTTCCCTCACAGAGATCATTGATTATCACATCCCCACAAAGTGATGAATGGCAGTGAAAGTGAAAGAAAGGAGTAAAAATGTTAATATCTCAAAAAGTCATGCAATTCCTTTTCTAGAGGCAGGTGACTTTTTACACACCTCCTGTTGGTGAAGCAAATACGAACCGAATTCTTGTGTTAAGTGTGTTTACTTCTGCACCAAAAACAGTAATCCAGACAGTGTGTTTCAATTAAAAGGAACCCTGGAGCAAAAATGTGTTACAGTCAGGGGTAGAAGCAGAGTGTATCATTATCTAGTAGGTACAGCAGTCAAGATAATGAACAGCTAAGAAGACTGGACAATGGTGGGTGAAGGATGACTTGTCATGGAACTGTCAGTAGAATCTGAGCTCCTATTCCATTAGAAGGTGCCATCCAATTGCAGGGATGTGCTGAGCTACTGGAGAGAAAAGAAAAAAGCTAAAATAAAAGTGTCCTGATAGTACTTAGTAATTTTAAGACTGATTTAATATTTTGCCACTATTACCAGAAACCTTAAATCAGTGATTTCAGTGTTTGATTCCTCTGATTCTGAGTTGATGGTCTGTTGCCATCCTCTCTTGCCTTGACCTTAAAATAGAAATTCCTCAAGGATTTTTCTTTTTAGGGCTTTTGTTGTTCATCTTCATTAGTGTAAGATTTGAATAAGGTTTGGAATTCTGTCTCTGCTGAGGGGCATTAGGATTCTTTCTAAGTTATAATGAGAGATGGGTTGAAGATTCACCGGGTTTGCATAAACATGGATTGCTACTGAGCTGAATCCAAGTGTCAGCATCCTCAGTAAAAGCTAGGTAACAGATAGGCCAAAAGAATCAGAAAAAAAAAAAGAGGTTGGTTTCAAATGAAAAATTCATTAATGCTATATATCCAAGAAGACATACTTTAGAAAAAATCTAGTCAGGTGATAGAGGGACTTAGAGAACAGTAAGTATACGTATTTTGGATTCATTAATCCATTCAGTCAACGTGTATCGATACCCATTTCATGCCAGGGTTGTTTTAGGTCCTGGGGAGGTCAGCCGAGGTGTTGTGTGCTCAGTCGCGTCTGACTCTTTGCAGCCCCATGGACTGTAGGCCACCAGGCCTCTCTGTCCATGGCATTATCCAGGCAAGAATACTGGAGTGGGTTGTCATGTTCTGCTCCAGAGGACTCTCCCAGGGGGATGACATCCCACTGGACTGGATAATGTCTGGCGTTGGCATGTAGGTTCTTTACCACTAGCACTACCTGGGAATGCCAGGCACTCTGAGTAGGGAGGTAAGAGATGATAAAGGAATGACACAATCATTTCACATTGCAGTGAGTGAGATGACGGAAATAGAACAGAGCAGCATGGGGGAGTGACAGGGGCTCCAGCATAGCTGCTGGTATCAGACCCCCTGGGGAGAAAGGATTTTCCGATCCAGAGGGAGAGGAAGCCGGTGTAAGGGAAATCTGAATGGATTCAAGTCTAAACAGAGGAGGGGTGCAAGAAGAAGCTGCAGTCTTTTCAGCTCCCTCTGTAGTGCTTACATTCAGCCTGCATCCCCTAAGCACAGTTGTTGAGATCTTCCTGGTAAGTCTAGCGGTTTCTTCCTTCCCAAATCTAGAAATCTCCAGATTGATAGACAAATTGTGAATTGCTGGAAAGTCACTCAGGGCTTTTTCACTCACTCTAGTTCTTGTGTAGGAATCTCTGTCCTTATAATATTAGGCCGTCTGCTTTATGTTCCTAGAGCCATCCATTGGCACTCCAGAGATAAAATCTTGTGGATTACAGATTCTAAGTATACCAAGTGCCCAGTGCCAGGCACAGAGTGGATGCTCTAAATATTTTCTGCATAAAAGAGGGCTGGGATGGGGAGGGAGATGGGAAAGGGGTTCAGGAGGAAGGGGACATATATATACCTGCCGCTGATTCGTGTTGACGTATGGCAGAAACCAACATGATATTGTAAACCGATTATCCTCCAATAAAAAAAAATAAGAAAGAATGGGCAGGAACACCTCAAAAAGTCAAGCTGTTAAATCATATTCTCATAAATTGTTACTGAATATATGCTTGCAGGAGTTGTCAAGCTCAAGGTCTAGGGTCAATTTCAAAAGAGCAAGGGAATTTTAAAATCCCTGGGTCTTACCATTAGGGACTCTTACTCAGTGGATCTGAAATGATATCTGTATATCTGATTTTTTTTTTTTTAAGTTCTCTAGTTGAGTCTAATTGGTAAGCAGTTTTGTGAGTCCTGTCAGACTTAAGGAGGGAGGCAGGGGAGAAACAAAGATTTACTTTCCAAAGCTTCCTTGACTTTTGTTTTTGTAGTAAGTAGTGTATTTGAATTGGAGGCAACAGTCAAGATAATCCTTATTGTGTTTAAGAACGTAGCAGATAAAGGTACATTTTATAAAGTTCAAAATTCGGAAGCCAAAAAGGGCAAGATACAGGTCTTCTGTTTTGAAATATGTGCAAAATCTGCCTGTCTGTCCCAGCCACACACCCCCATGGTTATTTTAATAGTCAGAAAATTCCACACACTGAAGCATGTTTAATAGTGTCGATCTTCACATACTGAAAGCTTTGGATAGTTAGGATTTGAGATTAGAATTCAACTTTTTCCCCCTATTAAGTACCAGCCGGGCGAGTTGCATTAATGACTGTGGTTATGTTTGAATGTAAATGGGGGACATCTGGCGATTTCAGGAGATCAAACATTGGGAGTCTGCATGATGACTCTCATCTGTTTGTCACCCAGCAGGTGTAATGGACGGCAGGCTGTGGGCTCTCTGCCCAAGTTAATGTACATGCCTAATCTATTGAGGGGAGAAGTTTCCCTTCGCAGTTTTAAAGCGTCACAGCTCAAGAAAGGTGTGGGGACGGTATGAGGAGGGGGCGGATGGGGTGGCTGTTTTCCATGCACCACTTCTTTAGTAAAATAGCCGCTTTCTAGCCTACAGGCATTTCCCTTGTCCCGTTTCAACAAACTTCCACAGCCCAATTTGTTATTCAAAAATTTATGGAAAATGTATGTTAAAGTGAAAAGGGTACATTGTGCAGAAAAGGGAAGCAGCTTGTAAGCATATCATTACGTGTGAGCCATGGGGCCCACAGATGGCACTTCTCCTCAGAAACGAGAGTGGTGCCAAAAGCTAAACTCTAAATACATTTAAATCACATATCTTTACTTAAAAATGGAGTATTTTGGACGAAAAAGCAGATGATATTTAAGTACACAAGTGGTATTCTTTTGTTCCTCGTATAATAGAGCCCTTTACAAAAGTCGTTGCCTTCTAAGTGTGCAGTAAGCCTTTGATTCCTCAAATTCGCCAGAGGATTTAGTGGCAGTGCACGGCTCAGTTCTTAATAGGATTAACCATTGAGGTAGCACCTTGCTAGGAGAACAACTCTTCAAGCCTCCTTACAGTTACTGAAAAATTAAAGGATTTGTTTTGATGACTGTGTTCAATGCTAACAGCAAACCTTTGTTTTGCACGTTAGAAATAGTAACAAAAAATTATCATGGCATACGGGCTTCTTATTTTAATTGAAAATAAATTTAGTTCTTAGATTGGGCCAATCTTTAATTAATTAGAGGGAGGGGAGCCAAAGAGATGAAGGCATTTATTTGCTACTTAATATGATGACTTTTGGGAATACATATATTTTTAATATAGTAATCCTGCTGATTTCTTGTTTGGGATGTGGTTATATTTATTCTTTTTGGGGAATTTATATTTTAAAGTGTACAGTTCATGTTGGTGAGATGAAAATTGTAAATAACCAGTTCATTTTTATTTCTTCTTCTGAAAGAGTGATGTTATTTCCTCTAGCACCTTATACAGTGTTTTAGCTCTGAAATTAGTGGCTACTGGATATCCTTCATTTTCATTGATGCCATTAGATCTGACAGCAGTGTGATTAAAATAGGTGTTATTTGTATTAAAAAATTTAGAACACATTTTAATATTCTAACAGCTTCATCTGTTTGGTGATTGTGCTTTTAGACAACCTTAAAGTATAATTATATGACATTTGGAATATGAGATTTTTAATTTTCAAAATATTGCAAAGACACGTCATTTCCACATTTCTCTACCTCCTTTTCCCTCTCTTATTCTAAAATATTGAACACAGAGTAAATCCCTTCCAATTGTAAAATACCTATAATGAATCGATGTGTATGTATGTATGTGAAAAAATATCTGTATGTGTGTGTATGTGTATTGTGTATACCTATGTGTGAGTAGTGTGACTGAATGAGAGAAAAACATGAATTACTTTTTAAAAAAATACAATTTCATTATTTTCAACAAGGTATAAATAAAGCATAGTGATTGCTGATGTGTTGATAAATAGAAGTCCATTAGAAGCTATTCTTAATGGAAAGATATGAATTGATTATGATTTTTAGTAAATTGATCATTTCAAACTGAGTGCAGTTGAAACAAATTTAAAGATGCCTCTGGAGTTTTTGTTCACAGACTGGCTAGCTGTATTGATTCTGTTAATTTTTGTAAAAAATTTCCTACTTTGTCTTTTCTGTGAAATATCGTTGTAGACCAGCCCTGGTCAGTATTCATGTATTTGGAAACCAAATCCCTTATAAAGGGAATGCCCTAAGCTTTTTGCTTCAGCTTCTTTTGTAGTTTTACAGCATTTGGTGGAATGCTGTGGCTATCTGTATTCAATAGTTATTTTGTATTCTGGGTCAGGCTTTCACCAAGGGTGACTGTGTGTTGATGTTAAGTGTTAGGTGGTTGGCTCACTTGATAACTTGCTCCTTGCTTACTTGAATAATCCTCCCTGGATAGGGAGAATGCAGCACCCTGAGTGAGCAGGAAAGACGTTCAGCTGTCTCCATGTCAGGGAATTAATATGATGAACAACTAGGTAACCCATTGAGGGTGTTATGGGAGATAGCTGAGGGATCAGATTAACAGATTACATAGTTTGCTCTAAGACAAGAATTCTGTCTGTTGATTACTTTCTAATGAAACCACCTGAGTGATCTGGGACATCAGTTAAAAAGAGATGGCTACCATTCGTGAAGGTCAGATTCTTTTTCTGATTTCAAAAGCATTCTTATTTCATGGGTTAGTTGTCCATCTATCCTTATTTTAAAATAAAGGAGGATAATTGTATATATCTATTTTTATGTTTCAGGGCAGATCTAATGCTTGAGAATGTTTCAGTGTAAATCAACTCTTAGCAATGTCTTCTGTCAAGTTTTTATTCTTTCTTAAAGATTTCTAAATTTCTATGAAGGACCTATATACATTTCTTCATGTAAAGGAAATCATCATCAAGGATTCACAGGGACCTACAGGTTTCTGTTTGAGCCAGTTTGTCTTTAAATACAGTATATTGCATCCTAAAGCTATTCAGAAAATAAAAAGATTCTTATATATGATCAAGTCCTCTTTTGATTGTATTCTGGGCCTCCATAAGAATGCTATTTTATATACTTTAGCAAAAGCAAATGAACCTCAACTATCTATGAATTAATTATAATTAGTGCCTGATTTAATATTTTTCATTTGCTGTTCCTTTTATATGTATCCCTCTGAAACAAACATTATTCTAGGCTGCAGTACACAATTATTAGTTCAAGTTGAAGTGATTCTGTATAAAATTGGCCTCATATTTATTCATTCAAAAATTGAGCAGGGAGAGAGTGAATATTTTATAAAACTCCAGTAATATGTCTATCAAAAAACCCTTAAGCAAACTAAAATCTGACCCTTTCAAAATTGCTTAATGAATTGGTATTACACGGGGTATCTTTTCAAACTTCTGTCGATTTTTTTTCCCTTTTTTTGAAGCCTTTGAGCAATAGCTTTGGATCACAGATTCTGCATTTGAGAGTTGAAAATAGGATTTTGTTTTGATTGTGATTGGATTGGTGTATCTCTATGGGCAAACCAATATATATGCACCAAACCCGATACAATAGAAAGCATATATTCTGAGTAAAGTTATGCCAGTATTTAACAGGCTATTGTGGAAACCTCTATGTGGGAGAGAAGATGATTTAAATAAATTGAAATGTTATCCGAAAGCATGAACATTTCAAAGATTCCACATGGGGAGAATAGGAGACTTTTTTTGGTCAGAAGTGGTTTGGGAGGGAATAAAGCACATTATAAAAAAATAGATATTATTCTAAGCATACCGTGTTGTTATTATGTGTGATATTGGTCAGAGCCACCAGTAACTGTGCTTTGTTAATTAACCTCTAACATATATTTGATAGTTCTATAATCTATTTGCCACAATCTTAAGGCCCTAGGGAGGCTTTAGGGATCTCCAGATGTTTTGAAATGTTTTCCTGGGCTCTCTCCTCTTCAGATCCAACTTAGCTAGCTTGGGGATATCAATGAATTTCAAATAGCATTTGTGATGAGGCCTCTTTGTTACTCCACTGTACAAATTTGCCATTAAAAGCAAATAAAATATGATCTCACCACCCCCAGCACCACAGAGTGGCCTAACAACCTCCTCATGATAAGAGAAGCAAGATGCATTATGACTGTATTAGAGACTTCTTGACACAAAGTAGTGTTATGTTTTAGGTTATTCACATTTAATAGCTTTGCTGTGTATGTGACTTTTGATGTGTTTTTCTGAAGCATATGACTAAATGGCAGGATTTCAGGGGGTGGCTTGCATCTCACACTTTTATGCACCTTTTTCTCTGTATCTGACACAGGTCCTTAAACAGCCTTAGTGCCCGACAATAACTGTGCACACGTGAATACAAAGGTTTCCTTGTTAACTACTGTCATCTAGGGAGGACTGTCCAATAGAAGTATAATGCAAACCCCATGTGTTATTTTTAGTGTTCCAATAGGCACAGTAAAAGTAGTTAAAAGAAGCTGGTGAAATTAATTATGTTAGTATATTTTATTTAACTCAAAATATCCAATGTTATCTTTTAAATATGTAACCAATATAAAAATTTATTGAGTTAGTTTACATTTTTATACTAAATCTGTGAAGTCACATGTGTTTTCCATTTACATTACATGTCATTGCAGACTAACCACATTTTAAGTGTTTAATAGCCAATGAATAGCCATAAGTGGCTGGTGGCTTTTCTGTTGGACAGCATAGATCTAGAATTTGATGTAATATCTGATACATAATCTATTATGTATTTGTTAAATGATTGAGTGAATGGTACTAATTGACTGGTTCTAGTATATCCAGATCAATTAATAATTTACTACCCTATAAAATTATTTCACTGCAGGTCTAAATTTCTCATTATCAGATCTCCTTATTGAGTAATAGAGAGATCTATTTGGATTAGAATATTCATCTTTTGAATAAGGCTACAGTTTCTAAATATTTACATGAATTGTAGAATGCAAACGGCTTGAGTATTCTGGATTTCATTCATTTGAACACACCATATCATTTTATTCTGCCGTGTAGAAGGAAATTCATATGCTCATATTTTTATGTCTATGAAATCTTTATTTTTATTCATTAGAAAGAAGTCAATTAATTTGCATTTAGTAATCTTCCATTCCTCACGCTGTAATATCATTCTCTTCATATCTCAAGGGAAAATTGTTCATATTTCTTTTAAGCCTATAAACTTAATTTCCATTAAGGGAACTGGTAGTTTGAATGAAGATAACAACATCTTGCAAGTTTTACTCCTGTTGTCTGAATTTTTATAGGTTTGTCTGTATCATTTCATTTTATAGCATTTGTGTAAAATAGGTAGTCTGGTATTTGTTTAATTTTTCTGATATGCTTAGTGGCAGAAAAGTCTATCTGAATGATGCAAATTGAGATATTCCTAAATTATCCCCCAAATGTCAATAATATTTAATTAATTTAAGCTGCTCATTTTATAATACTTTTAAAAAGAGTATTTAGATTTCTCAAATTTCCTACATACATTAAATGAAAAGTTAAAATATTTTGATTGAATCAACAGTGGACCCAGATTAACTGCCATCAGTAACCTAGAAAATGCATTTCTATTAGAGAAAAACATTTGTTATAATAAATAGATGGATGGCATAGTTCTATTTATGCACATATTTTTTTTACATTCCATGTGTATTTATTTATAGAGAGAAGTCTGGAAGAGTGCTCACTAACATGTGAGCAGCTATTATCACTGTCTGATATGCTTTAGAATGACATTTAATGTCTTTGTTTTTATTTTACTGTGCCTTCTTTTTTACAATTATACTATAAAAGAATATTCAAAAGTAAATTTGAATATGATTTCATTGTAGTTGCATAAATTCCCATATATAAAATCTAATAGAAATTATATTTTAGAAAAAATATACAGTTTGGGTTGGGTCAGTTGTACTATAATTTAAGTAATAAGATGTTTAATTTCAATCTATAGGTATATTATCTAACATATCAATGTAGATGGAAATCTGATAAATAACAACATTTGGTAAATATATTGCTGTACTTAAAGGCAATATTTATTTCTAAATATTTGCTAAGTGAAATATACTGATCAAAAAGTCATTTCCATTTATCCACTTGACAAATATATTCATGATGCATATAATAAAATATGGGGTAAATTTGATACTTCAGAAACCAGTATTTTATATAATTCTACTTCACTAATAAAAAATAATAGCATTTATGCTGTATAGTTAATAAGTGAATTATCTTTTTAATCTTTATAAAAACCCTATTAGTTAGATACTGCTATTATCCCTCTTTTACCCAGAAGGAGTCAAAGGGACAGTTCAGTTCAGTCCCTCAGTTGTGTCCGACTCTTTGCGACCCCATGAACCGCAGCACGCCAGGCCTCCCTGTCCATCACCAACTCCCGGAGTCCACCCACACCCATGGCCATCGAGTCGGTGATGCCATCCAGCCATCTCATCCTCTGTCGTCCCCTTCTCCTCCTGCCCCCAAACCTTCCCAGCATCACGGTCTTTTCCAATGAATCAACTCTTCGCATGAGGTCGCCTGAGTATTGGAGTTGCAGCTTCAACGTTAGTCCTTCCAATGCACACCCAGGACTGATCTCCTTTAGGGTGGACTGGTTGGATCTCCTTGCAGTCCAAGGGACTCTCAAGAGTCTTCTCCAACACCACAGTTCCAAAGCATCAATTCTTCAGTGCTCTATGTTCTAAGGGACATGTGTTCTAAGAGACATAGCCCTTCTAAATCTGTCTTGGAATCCATGGCTATTGTGTTTTTGTCATATGCTTAACACAAACAGTTTAACTGGAGAGCCTAGTGATTTGCTAATCATTGTGCTATATCAAATGTAGTATGTACACTGACCATGCTTATTTTTATTTTACATTCAGGCAGTAGGCTCTCAAATTTATAATTAACATGATCTGAAGTAACAAAACCAGTAACATATCTCTTGCCTAAAATTAACAACTGTCTTATAGTTGTTTTTGAAATTAGTTTGTAATCTAGCTGAAACAAATATTTGACTCAAGTATAGTGTTATCTGCAGGTCCAAAGATGGAGGTCAGTGACATGCCCAAGGCTGTACCACTAGGCTGTGGGAAGATGGACAAGCTCCATGTGTTTCTGCTGTTGAGACTTACTTTTATGGTTTGGTACTATTCCTAATTATAAAATTAATTTTTAGAGTCCACTCATTAGTGAATCTTCAGAATATTCTTGCAATTTTATTTAGTAATAAAATTGTTAAATTGTGGCTCTTATTAGCATTAAAAACTAATATTCAAGAGAGATTAAAGGATCAGAACTGCACAAGTGAGTAAACAGACTTGATTATAAGGACACCTAATTAATACAAGGTAGGATATAATTAAGTGCTAAAGTTGTGCGATATAAAGACAATAAAGGCTGCCAAGTTTCTAAGGAGGAAATCAAAGAACCATATTGCTTTGCTGGGCTCTGATTGCCAGGTTGAAAACCTGAAAAAAAATAAAACCAAACAAAATTGAAGCAAGTTGACGCAAGGTCTTATCATTCTGTCTGGTCCTGTCAGTTTGTCTTTTAAAGACACATAGTCCTGATCAGACAATTCTGCTTCTGTCATTTCCTTATAATCAGATGATCAATGTACCAAGATAAAACAGCAGAGCAAGAAAAGCAGAAATGGTGATGAATGTATGTTGTATACCTACTGTGTTCCAGAAACATTTTGTTTTTTTATTTCTCAGTTTTGAGTCATCGAAGTTTTGATCCTGCTCCCACTTGACAGATAAGTAGATTGAAGCTCCAGAGAAGGCAATGGCATCCACTCCAGTACTCTTGCCTGGAAAATCCCATGGACTGAGGAGCCTGGTAGGCTGCAGTTCATGGGGTTCCTGAAAGTCAGGCACGACTTTCACTTTTCACTTTCGTGCATTGGAGAAGGAAATGGCAATCCCCTCCAGTGTTGTTACCTGGAGAATCCCAGGGACAGGGGAGCCTGGTGGGAGGCTGGCTGTGTGGTCGCACACAGACACAACTGCAGTGACTTAGCAGCAGCAGCAACAGTAGATTGAAGCTCAGAGGGACTAAGAAACCTTGGTTGAGCCTGTACTTGTTAGCGATAGACAGTTCAAACATGTCAATCATGATTTAAATTTTATACACTCCCCTTCTCTGTGGCAAGCCCTCTTCTATCTGGAAGATCAGGAAGCTCACACCCATTATTTATTCCATACAACCAGGAGCCTTTGCGGAGGGTCAGAAGGCTTTTCAGAGTGGTTAGGGAAGATAGAGCCATCACTATGAAAACACCACTTGCCCTTGGGAGGAGGGTGATCAGGAGTGTGGTACCCAGCTGTGGCTACACCTTAGCACTGGAGATGGGGTCAGCCAGACTGGCCCCTCTCTTGCTCTCCAGGCTGCCTGGGAAATGCTGATTGATAGTGGTGGTGGTGGCAGGGTGCTCCTTTTGACATGTAGAGGTCTGGAATGAGAATGACTAAAACAGAGCTGGGAAGTTAAAACCATTGGTTTTCAACTGTTGCTTCTCTTTGTTTGTGGATCTCTTTTCATGTTTGGGTTATAAGAAATCTCCCTGCACCTCCACCAGTGCCCCAATTCCACTGCCAGGAGAGAAGGGAACCTAAATGTAGAGAGAATGTCTTCTGTGAATTCAGTTGATTTGTGAACTTTTTTTTTTTTAAGGGACAGGGGTATGTGTGTGAATTTTTATCTTTATTATAATTTTTTAATTAATTAATTATTTTTTTGGTTTACATTATCGTGTTGGTTTTGCCATACATCAACATTAATCCGCCATGGATATACATGTGTTCCTCTCCCAGAACCCCCCTCCCACCTCCCTCCCGATTAAGATTTACTAATTGTTAGGAAATGAGCACAAAATCTCCCTTGATGATTTTGAACCTGTGGCCTCAGTGTGGTGATAACAGCTATGACAATGATCACAGCTGGCAAGCATGGTAGTGACACCGTGTGAAAGGCACTGAACTAAGTGCTTTGGTGGATTTTTATCTTTAATCTTCACAACATTTCTGTGAAATAAGTACTGTTGTACCTTAATTTTTAGTTAAGGAAAGCTTAGCTTATTTGTCCAAAGCAAGTTGTGTTGGAGTCAGGGGACTTCCCGTCTCCTGTTTGCCTATGGTGCCAACTAGCAAGTATTTGATTGCAAAAGCTGGCAAAATAATGCTTAAATTGTTTGGATGAACAAATGGTACATTTTAAGATGAAACAAATCATTTGTAAATGTGAAGAGCAGCCTTAAAAGCTGTATATTCCTAGAAAGATGCATTTAAACTGTTCTCCCATTCTAATACTGTGCATTTCAGTGTTTATATTATAAGCAGCATCACATTTGAAGGATAACAAATTGGTACACTATTGTATCTTAATGAGAATGGTGTGCCATAGTCAAAATACGTGAACTAACTAGTATGTTTTATACCATATTTTACATTCCTCTGTTGAAAGATATTTGAAAGGGTAAGGTGTGTAATTAAACAAATTTAGCTCCTGACTCCAACTTGCCTACATTTTGAAGATATATGGTGTTTATTTGCATTTTTATTCTTTTTTTGTTTTATGTGCTCATTTAAATCTTATCTGTTCTCTTTTTCTTTCTCTTTTTTTTTAGCAGTTACATCCAGCTGTTTATTGCCTAAGCATTCTGGGGCTTGCTTCGTCACTTGGCTTTGCTGTGGAGCACTCCTGTAGAGCTTACTGAATTGCATATTGAAGATCCACCCTTTTGGTGAGTGGAATCATAGCTACAATTTTGTGTTTTGCTTTCAAGTTGTGTTTTCTTTGTTGACCAAAGTGCTTTCATATAGAGCACAAAATAGGGCTTTTCCAGCTCTGTGTAAGAAAGCTGGCTCTCTTTTTTTTTTTTTTTTTTTTTTACTTTTTCCCTTATGGACAAAAGTAATTTGTACTGTCATTTTCTCTCTCTGAAATCTGCAATTCTCTCTCCCTCCCAACCCAAGAGAATAACTTTACCATTCTTCAGTCATGCATCTGTTTCTTATCTACCTGAATGGACATCTCCCCAACTCTCAAGTTCTCATTCCCTGACCTCTAAGAATAATTTGGCCATCACACTTTTGGTATTCGCTATGTACACTTGGAAATAAAAGGTGGTGGTTGTGATTAGCTGGCCCACATAGCATCACATTCTCATGTATAAAGACCTTTTGGATGGAAAAACTCGGCCCCCTTTATCAGAACTGTTTAATATTGTTAATCTGTGCAGGCAGAAAGAGAAAAGGGAGCTGGAAAGTCTTTCTTCTGCTTTTATTGTCCCTGAACTGGCATTCTCAATATATTTTTACAGCATCTAGCATCATATATCAAATGTCTTCCTCAGGCTTTCTCGGGTTTCCTACATCCATTTTTCTGTAACGTTTTGCTGTTTTCAGTCTTGCTTTTATATTTTTACAAGTTAAATCCTTGTACCAAGATGGCTCATTTTTAGGTGGGACAATTAAAGGGTTCTCTGGGAACAATTGATACATTGTGCAATTATAATTTGGGGATGGGGCATCTGACTTAGCTAAAGCATCAGTCTGCAGATTAATTTCAGTGATTTGAGTATGTATAGAAACTTTGTGTTTAAGAACAAGGTGTGAGAGGAGGTCCAGTGGAGATTCATAAATGATTCGATGGATAAATGTAAGAGGTATCTGGATTAAATCCTTTTCTTGTTTTTCTTTATTGCTTATAGAAGTTTTTTAGTGAAAACAAGACAGTGAGTAAATAATAGGTCTTACGTGGCTAAGGGAGTGGGTATAGGAATAAGGGAGGGTAATGATGGGTATGTCCTCTTGAAGGAGTCCTTTGAAATACAGCCATCAGACAGCCTTAGTTCAAACAGTCAGGTTAGAACATACTTATGGAGCAGATAATATAAAACACCTAAATGGAAATCTCATGAGGCTGTAGTGACAATTAAAGTAGATGATACAATAAGGTACTTACCCTGGTAGTTGAACAACATAGCCAGGGGTAAATGAGTGTCATCAGCAGTTCTAACTCCATTTTGCTGGCAAAGAGACTAAAAGTCCAAGCAGCTGGTTTGAATTAGACCCTTTATTCTACTGCAGGTTTCCCATGTTTTCTCACCATCTTCATATGCAAGTCTCCAAATTTCAGTGGTCTGCCTAGTGTGCTGGCCTGAAAAACCATTACATTTTTCTCAATGTTCTCATTTGATTTTGCCATTATTTAGTTAGGGTAGAACTTTGATAATTGACTACTGCAACCAAAAATGTCTTGAATTTTGACTGAATAGTAAGCCCCTCAATGAGGCCAGACTTGGTTTTCAGAAAACTACTATTAATATTAACTTTGAGAAAAAGCTCTTCACAGTAACTCTCTAGCATCATATTTCATATTCTATTGAACCTGTTCCCAAGAAGTGCTAATACCTACTTGGAAAAGGACTCTACAAGGCTCTGCCCTCTGCTATTCGTTCAGTGTCATTTGTAGCCCTCATAGAATGGATGAAAGTAACTTTCCCAGGCAACAGGAGGCTTTATAAATACAAGCTGGTGTTTCCCCAGGTGTTCACTTTCCTCCTAGACCACCAATTTTTTTTTCCTTTGGCTTATACCTGAAGTTTTAAATGCTACTGTTTTTGCTCATAAGAAGCAGTATAAAATATACAACTTTTCTGGCCAGAGATCTACCTTGAAGGTTTCCGTGTGGCTCCTTTTGCTTCACTGGTAGTGTATGACATGGTTTTTACTCCATGGTGGATTCATAAAAACGTGATATTTAATTGGAGGTTCTGCTAGTTCTAGGATAGTCATATCTCCTTTCAACCAGACTAGGATGAAATGAAAGATGTGATTTTGTCATCACTAAAAATGAGCCTTTTGGCTATTTTTCACTTAAAAAAAAAAAGAAAGAAAATGGAAGAGGAAGCAACTTTAAAATTATAGAAAGAAAACTGAGATACTTTGAAAGATTGCCTTAGATAAGGGCTAAATAGAACCAATGTTTCTTGATTTCTGATGTTATTGGACTGAAAAGCTACTTTAGGTAGAAATTTTGGAAAATCAACAGACCTACATGAAGGCTGTGTTTTCAGCTACACATCCTGCAGTGGGTGATGTGTGGAGTTAATTCCCTATCAGTAGAAGGGAAGTGACATTTTCCACTTTCTTTCCCATTTAAATAGTTCATGATAATCACTATGTACTGAATATGTAAGTGACCAAATCTCTTTAAAAAATAAGATTAGCACATTTTTCTCTCTAGTTTCAGATATACTTCTATGCAAGAACTGAAATTATTAGCACCATTTTGAAAATATTACACTGAGCTCTTTTTTCCCTTTCCTTTTCCTTTCTTGCCAGCAGAAAAACACCCTTTAATACTCAACATCTAACCTTTAAGATGAGTGCATCTTGAGATTTTTTCCCCTACATTACGTGCTTGAGTTGCTTAACATTGTGAGATTTACAACAGGTTTTCTTTAAATATTTCACATTCTCTCACATACAGTCATGCAATATTATATATTTCACAAAATATTTTCTTTAAAATTTAAGAATAACATAGAACTTATATAACCAGAACTAATATATAATATTTATGGTGTTTTAATATAGTAATTATGAATAGATAAAAAGTAGAAAGGAAGTTACTAAATATATAGCATGTCACATTTAAAAATATTTTCTCTTTAACATAAATTATTTTATTGAACATGAAAACAAAATCTTAATTAACCTAAAATCTAAGGTCCCAAGAGGTTAAATATTCTGTTCAAGGGAACCAGGTTTTGGGGTCTAATGCATTACTCCAGACACCAATCCACTAACTAACATTTTTTGACCAGAATATGGGATTATTCTAGAGAAAATCATGTGTTTTACTGTAAAGGATATGATCTCATAAGCTATGATCTAGTTAATTAATTGTGTAACTTTCTAGATTATGGATTATTTTGTTCAAATTCCAGCTCTTGTCACTTAATTTTTAACGCTGAAGTGGGGCTAGTGTATTTAGCATTTTTGCCAGCTGTCACTGGATGCAGATTTCAGTTTTCAGTCCGTGAATACATCAATATGCATCAAAGAGATACTTGTAACATGAACCAAGAAAATGTTTAAATGCTATTTAAACTTTTTAGTAACTCATTGAGATGAAATACCTTTGAATTACTTTGCTTTCGATTACAAAGCAGTTTTAAAAAGAAGAAAAGTATCCGATAGATGTTTATTATATCATTGGAACTATGCAAAACAAGATAAACAAATAGAACAGGATTTGGATAAAACCAGTCATTTTAATAGGTGTTTGAAGAAATAAAGGAAAATAAATGAATCCACTTTAACTGAAAAACTAAAACATAACTATATGTTGTTAAAAGTTTAGTTTAATATAAATTAAATACCATCATATACAATATAAGTTGTAAATAAGTCAAAAGGTTATAGTTAAGCTCTTTAGATGGTCATTTGTGTGTGTTTGTGTGTGTGTATTTTGTTCATGTGTATCATACCCAGGTCCATAGGAAATAGGTGACAAAAGTAGGCATCTTAATAAAGAATGTACCAATATAGGGTTATAGTCATACAAAGAATTAAGTATCAATGGCAGAGGGAAAATAAATAAATACATTTGATTCTCCTTATTTGTGGTAGTCATGTTCTATAAAGTTGCCTGAAACACTGGATTAGTAAACGCTAAGCCACTGCTCCTAGGGGGAATCAAGTATTAAGTAAGTGCAACCCTCTGGTTGCAGCGTTTTCATCAACCAATCAACAGATCAATATGTGACCTTGTTTTATGTGTGTTTCTGTTTAAAGACTTCTTATTTAATATATATCGTTGATTGTTAACAGTGAACTCACACAGGACAGCACCATAACTCTCCCCGAAACAAAGCTCATCTAGCGCATGTATTTTCTCTATAAGGCACTTCACAGCCTTTTTTGCACTTAAAATCACTAGACAACACTATACTGCAGTGCGTAGGAGTCATTTAAAATAGCAGAATCACCAACAAAGCACACACATGTGGCACTAAGGAGACAATGGGGAAGACCTCTGGATCACTGACACCACAAGGCAGTTGCCTTGTTCCATTTGAGCTGGGACCATGGACATCAGGTCATCCATGGTTTTTCCTGCTCTGTGCCAGAAGCTTGAATTTCGAGTGGCAGATGTCTTGAGTTTCTGTACAAAAAGAAGCCAAAAGGGGATAACCCTATGTTCAATAATTAATGTTTCAGTATTTTGTTTTATTTGGAAATGATCTAGATATTAGATGAATAGTCATCATTTGCCTTCTCTCAGAACAGACAGTTCTTGACTTGTGGTGGTTTAAGATTTTTCCATTTTATGGCAGTGCAAAAGAGATTCACTTTCCAAAGAAACCATATGTCGAATTTTGAATTTTGATCTTTTGTTCAGGCTAGCATATGTGGTACTGTACTTTCTCATGTTGCTGAGCAGTGGCAGCGAACCACAGCCTCCAGCCCCCAGTCAGCCATGCAGTCGTGAGGGTCAGCAGCCAATACACTTACAACCATTTTGTACCCACACAACTGTTTATCACTTTCAGTATGCTATTCAATAAATTACATGAGATATTCAACCCTTTATTATAAAATAAGCTTTGCATTAGATGATTTCACCCAATTATAGGCAAGTGTTCTGAACGCATTTAACATAGGCTAAGCTAAACTATGTTGTTTGGAAGGTTAGGGGTGTTAAATGCATTTTCAATTTATATTTTCAACTTTCAGTGGGTTTAATTGGAGCATTGCCCCATCTTAAGACAGGAAGATCTATATAGCATTAAGGTTTCAAGTGACCAAAATATTTTGGAAACTTTTATAAGCTGACATGCCATAAAGCATAATTATTGTTGAAAGTTCATATATAAATTTTATCTTACTTACCTCCACTTAATTTACTTATTCTTAGCAATTATGTTCAGATTATTCATGAAAATTTCATGAGGTATTAAAGAGTGACCATTATCTTATCTTTCTGCTAATAAATTCTATAACAGAAATAACATGAGTTTATTTGAATGTTAGTAAATCAAGGTAATAAAAGTAGTAAGTTTAATGTCAATAACACTAAAAACATGCCTGTTTCAATCAAACCAACAAACTTAAACTAGTTTTCATTTATTGATGATACTTTGGCCACCTCATGAGAAGAATTGACTCATTAATAAGACCCTGATGCTGGGAAGGATTGGGAGCAGGAGGAGAAGGGGACCACAGAGGATAAGATGGCTAGATGGCATCGCCGGCTTGATGGACATGGATTTGAGTGGACTCCGGGAGTTGGTGATGGACAGAGAAGCATGGTGTGCTGCAATTCATGGGGTCGCAAAGAGGTGGACACGACTGAGCGACTGAACTGAACTGATCCTAGATCATGTAAACTTGGAAAACATTTTAGTTGGAGTCTGTTATATTTCCCAGAGTATACTTGATTTTATAAACAGTTGTTTGTCTTTAAGACATTAAATAGAAATATTTACAAATTAAATTTGGCAATATCATCTGAAGGTAGGAAAATATCACAAATCTATAATATACATGTGCTAAATCACTTCAGTCATTTCCGACTGTTTGTGACCCTATGGACTGTAGCCTGCCAGGCTTTTCTCTCCTTGAGATTCTCCAGGCAAGAATACTTGAGTGGGTTGCCATTACCTCCTCCAGGGGATCTTTCCGACCCAGGGATCCAATTGTCATCTCTTCTGTCTCCTGCACTGGCAGGTGGGTTCTTTACCACTAGCACCACCTGGAAAGCCCATAACATACATACGTGGATGTGTATAAACTTACAAACTCACAGATCTTATAGCTTTTGTTTTAAAATTTTAGCCATGAGACAATTAAACTAATGCAAAACTTACTAGCTTATAAGAGAACAGTTGAATCCAAATTATGTTTGTGGCATGTAGAGGAAGTTATCTACTCAGGTGGCTATAGCTTTTACTAATATTTATGGGAACGACTTTTTAAGAATTTCCTCATCAGAAAACTCCCTGATGCTGGGAAAGAATGAGAGCAGAAGGAGAAGAGGGCATCAAAGGATGAGATGGCTGTGTGGCATCACTGATGCAATGGACATGAACTTGGGCAAACTTCGGGAGATGGTAAGAGACAGGGAGGTCTGGCATGATACAGTCTGTGGGCTCACAAAGAGTCAGAAGACACAACTGGGTGACTAAACAACAACAGCAATTTCCAAATAGCTTCTTCCTTTTCTTTTTTTTCTGGTAAGAACTACCTTCCTGAAGTTTGCATTTCAAGAGATGGCTCTGGGTTCCTAGAGAAGACCAGAAAAGAACATTTACATCTCAAAGGCACAGAGAGAGGTTATAAATTTCTCAGAAAAGGGATTTTTGTTTCCTAAATCCAGATTTGTAACAATATCTGTAAACCTTCCAGATGAATGGGGGAGGTTTGGGGATTGGTAAAAAACGATCAGTGGGCTTTGAATCTTTTCTATAGTCACATTTCTGTTCTAATAAGAGTAGATTTATAAGACAAATACAGATAAAACTATTTTTAATTTCTCACAGAGTTGAGTTGTTACCTGGATGGTATCCAAAAACTGACCTAGCCATCCAATTCAGTTTGCTTCTTTATGTCAGGAAGATCCTCAACTAAGATGAATATCAAAAGATTCGTGTGTACTAAATTTAGAACTAGGTGTCTTTGGAATGTTTGAGCAAATTCTTCCATAATAGCATTAGAATGCTTTTCTTTCCCTATGGATACATTGTTTCATTTTACCTTTGGGAAGAAGGCCTGAAAGGGAAGTTTCTATATGGCTCTGAATATCAACTTCAAATGTGGCCAATTTCTGACCATAAGGCCACTTACCAAAAAAAAAAAAAATCTTTCAGAGTATCTTGTCAGGTGTCAGCCAGGAAAAACAGTAAATATGCCTGGCAGTACTGACCAACCCCCTAGGTGACTCAGTGGTAAAGAACCCTTGGGTCAATACAGGAGACACAAGAGATGCAGGTTCAACCCTTGGGCCACGAAGATGCCCTGAGAAGGAAATGGCAACCCACTCCATTACCCTTGCATGGGAAATCCCATGGACAGAAAAGCCTTGAAGACTATATAGTCCATGGAGTCACAGAAATCAGACACGACTGAGCATGTACACACACGTGAACACAAGAGGAGTTCCCAAAGAAGATGCCAAGATCCAGAGTTACTCTAGAAGATAGCTGTTAGGAAGAGAACCCCAGATAATTCCCCTGAGAGCTGACAACATTCAGTAGAACCCTAGCCACAGACAGAGCGCAGCTCACATTTCTGTCTGGCCATATTTGGGAGTCTCTCAGACTGCCCATTGCCAAGTCAAGTTCTCTGGACACAAAATGAAACAAAACCCAATAGGTATCCTTGGAAGAGATGGGATCAATATTAATCAATGTATTTGTTGTTGTTGTTGTTGTTGTTGTTTGCTTTTTGTTTCTTCCTGATAACCTGATCTTGGAAAGGAAGGAACTACATGAGATTTTACCTTCCTCTCTTGACCAGACCAAAAGAAATGCAAAAAGCAAAATGACTGTCTGAGGAGGTCTTACAAATAGCTGTGAAAAGAAGAGAATGGAAAAGCAAAGGAGAAAAAGAAAGATATTCCCATTTGAATGCAGAGTTCCGAAGAATAGCAAGGAGAGATAAGAAAGCCTTCCTCAGCGATCAATGCAAAAGAAATAGAGGAAAACAATAGAATGGTAAAGACTAGAGATCTCTTAAAGAAAATTAGAGATACCAAGAGAACATTTCATGCAAAGATGGGCTCAATAAATGACAGAAATGGTAGGTACCTAACAGAAGCAGAAGATATTAAGAAGAGGTGGCAAGAATACACAGAAGAATTGTACAAAAAAGATCTTCATGACCGAGATAATCACAATGATGTGATCACTCACCTAGAGCCAGACATCCTGGAATGTGAAGTCAAGTGGGCCTTAGAAAGCATCACTACAAAGTTAGTAGAGGTGATGGAATTCCAGTTGAGCCATTTCAAATCCTGAAAGATGATACTGTGAAAGTGCTGCCCTCAATATGTCAGCAAATTTGGAAAACTCAGCAATGGCCACGGGACTGGAAAAGGTCAGTTTTCATTCCAATCCCAAAGGCAATGCCAAAGAATGCTCAAACTACCACACAGTTGCACTCATCTCACTCGCTAGTAAAGTAATGCTCAAAATTCTCCAAGCCAGGCTTCAGCAATACATGAACCATGAACTTGCAGATGTTCAAGCTGGTTTTAGAAAAGGCAGAGGAACCAGAGATCAAATTGGCAACATCTGCTGGATCATCGAAAAAGCAAAACAGTTCCAGAAAAACATCTATTTCTGCTTTATTGACGATGCCAAAGCCTTTGACTGTGTGGATCACAATAAACTATGGAAAATTCTTAAAGAGAAGGGAATACCAGACCACCTGACCTGCCTTTGAGAAACCTGTATGCAGGTCAGGAAGCAACAGTTCGAACTGGACATGGAACCACAGACTGGTTCCAAATAGGAAAAGGAGTGTGTCAAGGCTGTATATTGTCACCTGCTTATTTAACTTATATGCAGAGTACATCATGAGAAACGCTGAGCTGGAAGAAGCACAAGCTGGAATCAAGATTGCTGGGAGAAATATCAATATTCTCATATATGCAGATAACACCACCCTTATGGCAGAAAGTGAAGAGGTACTAAAAGCCTCTTGATGAAAGTGAAAGAGGAGAGTGAAAAAGTTGCCTTAAAACTCAACATTAAGAAAACTAAGATCATGGTATCTGGTCCTATCACTTCATGGGAAATAGATGGGGAAATAGTGGAAACGGTGTCAGACTTTATTTTGGGGGGTTCCAAAATCACTGCAGATGATGATTGCAGCCATGAAATTGAAAGACGCTTACTCCTTGGAAGGAAAGTTATGACCAACCTAGACAGCATATTAAAAAGAAGAGATATTACTTTACCAGCAAAAGTCCATCTAATCAAGGCTATGGTTTTTCCAGTAGTCATGTATGTATGTGACATTTGAACTTTGAAGAAAACCGAGTGCTGAAGAATTGATGCTTTTGAACTGTGGTGTTGGAGAAGACTCTTAAGAGTCCCTTGGACTGCAAGGAGATCCAAACAGTCCATCCTAAAGGAGATCAGTCCTGGGTGTTCATTGGAAGGACTGATGTTGAAGCTGGAACTCCAATACTTTGGCCACCTCATGCGAAGAGTTGACTCATTGGAAAAAACCGTGGTGCCTGGAAGGATTGGGATCAGGAGGAGAAGGGGACGACAGAGGATGAGATGGCTGGATGGCATCACGGACTCCATGGACATGAGTTTGGGTAAACTCTGAGAGTTGGTGATGGACAGGGAGGCCTGGAGTGCTATAATTCATGGGGTTGCAAAGAGTAGGACATGACTGAGCGATTGAACTGAACTGAACTTGATCACACACCAAAGACAGAGGTCTGTGAGAGCTAACTTTGCAAAGAATTCTCCCCCTTTGCCAGCTTCTTCTTGTTAGCTTCCTCAGGAGCCCATCTATGTTCTAGAATGAGTGTGGTTTCCCAATTGGTCTTATCCTGGTCATCAGAAACTCTAGAGGAAGGAATACTAGTTTTCCTTCTACTCTTTTAGTGATGTCTGTCCAAGACCCCTTTTCCTCTTGGGTGCCTCATAAGTAGATATGCTTAGCAAAAATGGTTGAAAGTTTGCCATTGTAGTCACTGTCTTTCAAGATTATTGTTGGTAAATTAACCTGCTTGTTCAGCCTTAAAATTTTTTTTGAGGTATAATCAATTAACAGGGTTGTGATCATTTCAGGTGAACAGCAACAGGACTCAGTCATACATACACATATATCCATTCTTCCCCAAACCCAAGACAAAATAAAAAGTTCAAAGAAAACAATTTTATTCTCCAGAAGCCTCACCCTGGATCCAGTCTGACTTCAGCCAGACCCAGTCTGGTTTTTAAGTCAGACACAGTCCAGCTCCCTCAGTTCTGAACCCTGTGTGGAGAAGGAATTGCTCAAATAACGCCTGAAAGGTCATAATGCAAAAGCAGCCATAAGAAGTCAATAAAAAGGAGAAAAATGAGGAAGAAGAGAGTGGTATTTGAACCCTTCTCCTGTCACATGTCAACTGTTTAACCTTGAGAAGGTTAAAGTGAAGTGAAGTCACTCAGTCGTGTCCGACTCCTGGCGACCCCATGGACTGTGTAGCCTACCATGTTCCTCCGTCCATGGGATTTTCCAGGCAAAAATAAATATCTAAGGTTTAATATCTAAGCCTCACTTTCTTCATTTGTAAAATGAGATGATATCAACTCCTTGGTAAGGTTGTGGTAAATGTTTTGAAATGGCTGTAGTGAAAGTCTAGCATTGTAGTTGGTATGTAATAGGCCCTCAGTAAGCAACCCTTGTTATTATTCTGACTGCGCTTATCAAAACCCCAGCCATTATTCACGGCTCGTTCTGTGCCATCCACTCTCTGGTGCTTTCTTTACACGTCTGCCGACGATAATAACTACAATGATAACTCTTTCCTCTGAATTTCATATCACTTCTTTCATTCTCTTCAAGCACTAACATATACTTCTGATATAACTTAGCCTTTTAGAAAGAAAGGGAAAAAAAGACAAACTTCTTACCACATTTAACATACTATACTCCCTTAAGATACACACACAAAACATTTAGTGAATTCATTTTTTCAGTTAAAAGGACTTCTCTGGTGATCCAGTAGATAATACCTCACCTTCTAGTGCAGAGGGTATGGGTTTGATCCTTGGTTGGAGAGCTAAGATCGAGGTGACTTGTGGCCAAAAAACCAAAACCTAAAGCAGAAGCAATATTGTAACAAATACAATGAAGACTTTTAAAATGGCCTACATTAAAAAAGAAAAAACAACTTAAAGGAAAAGAATTATATGAAATAAGAAAAGTCATGTCAGCAGAAGCTAAGAAGGTGGATTCCAATCTAAGTAATGGTAGAAAAATATAGTTTAATTGTCACCTCTACAGTCCATGTGGTCGCAAAGAGTCAGACACAACTGCACAACTGAACTGAAAGTTTCAGTTTCTTTTGCAGAGTGACATCAAAATGGCTTGCCCAGGGTTGCCAAGTAAATGATGAGGGCAAACACAAGGTCTGTCTGACTTAGAGCTGAAGTTTGATCAGTAACTGCCCTTCAACTTGACAAGCCTATGAATTTGAGAATGTTACTAAACCCTTTAGGGCTGCAGATTTCCATGTGTAAAAGTGTTTCCCTCATGGGCTATTAGGAAGAGTAAGTTACTTATTCTTTGTAAAAGTGTTTAAAACATAACTGGGCTGGTAGGAACAACTTTTATTTTTGTTGTTTTTTATTTTAATTATTGTTATTATTATCACTATCATTAATAGTAGCAGAACAGCATAATTATTTTGTTATTATTATAACATTATTAATACCAAACAAGTAAAATGAGTATCACTGGTGGTCTGGGACATTTAAATAATTTCTAAGACAATGAAACAGGGAAACAGAATAATGAGGAAGTTATTCCCATTTCAGATTGCTCTGATATATCCATTACTTCAGGAAGAGCGTTTCAGTTTATATCTACTATGATTTTTAACAATTCCCTTAAACTTTTTCTTTTCCCTATTTTAGGAAAGAATATGACAGGCTCATATTCAGAGTTTTCATAGCTAACTATATCTAGTTTGAAATTAGGAGTGTTTTGAAAATTAAATTTATTTTTACAGCTTCCTCCTAGTCACAGGAAATAATTCTGATTTTATATTTAAGTCTATTATTATTAACTTTTAAAATATGTATTTAAAAAACAAAAAATCATAAGTACTTACTCAAGATAAGTAAAAATGGTAAGAAATAATGCCTATGGTATGAGAGGGTAGTCATTGGAAAGGTAGTAATGGAAATATAGTTGGGAAATATTGCAGTATAAGAAGCTGGCAACGGACTTCCTTGGTGGTCCAGTGGCTAAGACTCCATGTTCCCAGTGCACGGGGCTTGGGCTTGACCCTTGGTCAGGGAGCTAGATCCCACATGCCACAACTAAAAGTCTCATGCTGTAACTGAGACACAGCACAGCCAAATAAATAAATTTTAAAAATTAAAAAAGAAGCTGGCAAAAAAACAAAACAAAACAAAATGGAGTGAGCAGACTCCGCAGTGGTACCAGTATGATCAGAACAGAAGGTTTATGGAGAGAATTCGTGGAATATAAGGTTGATGAAACTTTCCTTTCCCTCATTTCACCATGAGGTGATTAACTGTGGGTCAGGGAGACAGCTCTGGTCTATGGACAATTAATTATTGGTGACCCTCCATCCTAAACCACAGCATTCCGGCCAGGGCTATCAGTAGCCACTTCTTTTGCAGTTTACATTCAGGAAGCCATTTTGGAATAACCAATATGATTCAGGCTTTTCGCTTTAGGAAACTAACTTCTGGCTTCCTTATTACTAAATCTTAAAAGCTTAACCAATTGCTTGGGACATTATTGGTATTCACTAAATAAGTTTCTGAATGAATGAGTGAATTCTGTCTACTGAGTGATCTTTAGTGAATTCATTAAACATTTGTGTGAGTACATCTAAAAACTTGGATGGAATTGGCATAGAGAGAGTAAGTGAATTAATTGAAATGTAGTAGATATGTGAGTTTTTGTGAGGTCACCAGTCTCACTGTAGAAGTGTTTTGGAGACCCACTGCTTTTGGGTACCACAAATTGTGATACTAAATTGATTCAAGAGCCCCAAAGTGCATGCAGATGTCCCTCCTGAGATAAGGATATGACTGTAGGGGCTTCAGAAAAGAAATGTCACTAACCATTCAGTTTTCTTAAAAGACCCATTCAGGACTTTTTTTTAATTAATTTTTTATTGAAACATAGTTGCTTTACAATGTTGTGCTGGTTTCTGCTGTATGACCCAATAATCCTACTCCTCTGTATATATCCCAAAAAACCCATAATTCAAAAAGATACATGCACCCCAATGTTCATAGCAGCACTGCTTACAATAAACATCTGTCAACAGAGGAATGGATAAAGAAAATGTGGTAAATTTATACAGTAGAATATGACTAATTCAGTTGTGTTTGTCAGGAGTCTTCATAGATTGCTATCATTGGAATGGAAAAGCCCATTGGTAGGACAATGGAAAGCAAAGAGATGGTGCTTCCTAACAATGACATCACTATTTTAAGAGGATGTGAAGCAGGATGATTCATGAGACAAATAATTCTTTACTGTATTCTGTGTGCATGTGTATGTATGTATTTTTGTGTGCAAGTTGAGAGTGTCGAGAGCACTGTTTTCAGAAAAGTTGCCTAGTCTACCCCTCTAAAGATTCCTCCTTACCTCAACTGAATATTGAAGGTCATTGTTTTAAATGAGGATACGTGAAATTAGCCATTTGTAGGATAATTCTGCTTTTGGTATGCTTTCTCACTCATATATAAGAAACGGTAGTGATTTTTTGGTGGGGTACAGGAATGAAGGTTATAGATATTTTGTAATTAGAGAGGCCATATCATGTTTTCCTAAATTTATTGCAAAACAATGAGTTCCAACTGTTTTGTCAAACAAAACCCCTCTGCCTGTACTGACTAATATTTTGAAGACATATCTATATGATATCCAGGATCTTACCTCTAATTACCCATAAGCTCTGTATTCTGAGATTGTTTTAGAGAGCCATTTTAGTTTTTTATGTATATGAAACAGATTGAGAAGTTTCCCAAAATGTAGATATATTTCAGACCAAATGTTGAAATTCAATAACAACAACAGCAATAATAATAAATTCTGAAACTTAATAATAGCTAACATATGGAGATCACATAATATCATAGATTGACTCTGCTAAGGACTAAACATACATATATTATCCCATTTGATTCCCACAACGCTCCATGGGACACTCCAGACTCATAACTTCTGTGCTCCCTAAACCTTCTGTTCACCACCCAGCCTTACCTGCATACTGTTTTTCAGCTTCTCTCTCCTGGCTAAGCTGGACAAGCATTGAAAGGGCAGTTTTTTCACAGTATAGTTCAAGGCATCTTTATTTAATATAAAACAAAAAGGTCCAAATCTGTTTACTGTGTCATGTCAGTATCAGAGTTCAAGCTGATATTATTTATGAATGACAGCTTTCTGAGTAAAGAAATACTTAGTGAATGTCTTGATCAGACATTCTAGGGGGAAAACATACATTTACATACATTTTTGTTGTACTAGGCTCTTAGTCACAACTTCTTTAACATGAGGGCCATCATAAATTATTCCCCTGATTCAAATATGATAGAATTATCTATTTTCAAATTTATCAATTCCAGATCATGAATTCCGAATTGCTCTTTTGTATCCTTGAAGGCCACTTTAAGTGATAAAGAAATTCCTCTGACCTTGGAGTGACTCCAAGAGACAATTCAAAGGCAAGATACAGCAGCCTTCAAGAGAAGCTCAACATGAATTTGAATGTGCTCTAAAGAGAGGGCAGCTGTCACCATGGTGACTTTATTCTTTCCTAGACGGAGTTCAGAGTGAAAGGGGAGGTGTTTTCAAAGTAAAGATGCTGAAATAGGTGAATTAAAGATCTGGATATAATTTCTATCATTAGAAATATGGTGCTTACCACATTAACAAATTAAAAAATAAAAATCACATGATTATCTCAATAGATGCAGAGAAAGCCTTTGACAAAATTCAACATCCATTTATGATAAAAACCCTCCAAAAAGCAGGAATAGAAGGAACATACCTCAACATAATAAAAGCTATATATGACAAACCCACAGCAAACATTATCCTCAATGGTGAAAAACTGGAAGCATTCCCCCTGAAATCAGGGACAAGACAAGGGTGCCCACTCTCACCACTACTATTCAACATAGTTTTGGAAGTCTTGGCCACAGCAATCAGAGCAGATAAAGAAATCAAAGGAATACAGATTGGAAAAGAAGAAGTAAAACTCTCTCTGTTTGCTGATGACATGATCCTCTATATTGAAAACCCTAAAGACTCTACGAGAAAATTACTAGAGCTAATCAGTGAATATAGCAAAGTTTCAGGATACAAAATCAACACACAGAAATCCCTGGCATTCCTATACACTAACAGTGAGAAATCAGAAAGAGAAATTAAGGAAACAATCCCATTCACCATCGAAAAAAAAAAGAATAAAATACTTAGGAGTATTTCTACCTAAAGAATCAAAAGACTTGTATATAGAAAACTATAGAACACTGATGAAAGAAATCAAGGAGGACACAAACAGATGGAGAAATGTACCGTGTTCATGGATTGGAAGAATCAATATAGTGAAAATGAGTATACTACCTAAAGCAATCTATAGATTCAATGCAATTCCTATCAAGCTACCAGAGGTCTTCTTCAAAGAATTAGAACAAATAATTTCTCAATTTGTATGGAAATACAAAAAACCTCGTATAGCCAAAGCAATCTTGAGAAAGAAGAATGGAACTGGCGGAATCAACCTACCTGACTTTAGGCTATACTACAAATCCACAGTCATTAAGACAGTATGGTACTGGCACAAAGACAGAAACATAGATCAATGGAACAGAATAGAAAGCCCAGAGATAAATCCACGCATCTATGGACACCTTATCTTTGACAAAGGAGCCAAGAATATACAATGGAGAAAAGACAACCTCTTTAACAAGTGGTGCTGGGAAAACTGGACAGCCACTTGTAAAAGAATGAAACTAGATCACTTTCTAACACCATACACAAAGATAAACTCAAAATGGATTAAAGATCTAAGCATAAGACCAGAAACTATAAAACTCCTAGAGGATAACATAGGCAAAACACTCTCTGCTATAATCCAAAGCGGGATACTCCATGACCCACCTCCCAGAATATTGGAAATAAAAACACGAATAAACAAATGGGACCTAATTAAAATTAAAAGCTTTTGCACAACAAAGGAAACTATAAGCAAGGTGAAAAGACAGCCTTCAGAATGGGAGAAAATAATAGCCAATGAAGCAACAGACAAACAATTAATCTCAAAAATTTACAAACAACTCCTGCAGCTCCATTCTAGAAAAATAAACAACCCAATTAAAAAGTGGGCCAAAGAACTTAACAGACATTTCTCCAAGGAAGATATAAAAAATGGCTAACAAACACATGAAAAGATGCTCAACATCACTCATTATCAGAGAAATGCAAATCAAAACCACAATGAGGTACCACTTTACACCAGTCAGAATGGCTGCCATCCAAAAGTCTACAAGCAATAAATGCTGGAGAGGATGTGGAGAAAAGGGAACCCTCTTATACTGTTGGTGGGAATGCAAACTAGTACAGCCACTATGGAAAACAGTGTGGAGGTTCCTTAAAAAGCTGCAAATAGACCTGCCATATGACCCGGCAATCCCACTGCTGGGCATATACACCGAGGAAACCAGAATTGAAAGAGCCACGTGTACCCCAATGTTCATCGCTGCATTGTTTACAATAGCCAGGACATGGAA
>ML660765.1:29052434-29065213 GCA_007570785.1 Antilocapra americana | reverse complement strand
ACCCCAATGTTCATCGCTGCATTGTTTACAATAGCCAGGACATGGAAGCAACCTAGATGCCCATCAACTGACGAATGGATAAGAAAGCTGTGGTATATATACACAATGGAATATTACTCAGCATTAAAAAAAAATTCATTTGAAGCAATTCTACTCAGATGGACGAAACTGGAGCCCATTATCCAGAGTGAAGTAAGCCAGAAGCAAAAACAACAATACAGTATATTAACACATATATATGGAATTTAGAAAGACAGTAATGAGAACCCAACATGGGAGACAACAAAAGGAACGCAGATGTATAGAATAGACTTGTGGACTTTGTGGATGAGGGTAAGGGTGGGATGAGATGGGAGAAGGGCACTGAAGCATGTTAATTGTCATGTGTCTAATCAATCGCCAGCCCAGGATTGATGCTCGGGACTGGTGCAGCGAGATTTCCCGGGGGGGAGGGAGGAGAGAGGGGGGACCCGGAGGGGAAGCATATGTAAACCCATGGTGATATCATGACAATGTATGGCAAAAACAATAATAAAATAAAAAAAAAAAAAAAGAAAAGAAAGAAGAGATACTGCTTGGATTAGGCCCTATCACCAAGCTGCTCTGTGCTTAAATCACTTTACTTGTCCAGGCTCCAAAGTATAGGGCTGCCAGTAAAGTCTGGGTGACAAGAGGGCTCAGAACTCAGCAGGCGAGGCTTGTCTGCAAGGCTTAGGTGTTACAGGGGAGGGGCTGTTCTCTTTAGTTATAGAGGATTGACAGATTATATAAAAAGGTAATTCCTGTTGAATTCAAGTACCAGTACAAAAACAGTACCAGTTTCTGATAATCAGCCTCAATTGATATTGAGTGCACAGGTGGGCCTATTTTTCTTTTCTTTTTTTTTTTTTTAATGATTTATTACTCTCAGAGAAGAATGGTAATAAAGCATTCCAGTGTATTTCCTTCAAAAAGTGGAGCTACTGCTGGTTTGTTTTAAAAACAAATAGTTAATTCAAAACTAACAGAATTCTCCTTTTTAAAAAAAGCTGGTAGTTGCTTATTTACTTCCTTTTTAAAGGTTTTTTTTTTTTTAATTCAGTCTCCCTAGCAACAGAGACATCTGTCTCTATTCTCTTAGTCATTAAAGCCAAAGAAAGTAGCTGCTTCAAAAATAATAAAGGCAATTTCTATGAATTGGGTAACTGTTAATTGTTGCCAAGAAATCTTAGTGAGATAATGAGGCATGCAGCAATTGACAAAGATCTTTTCATTGATGTATGAGCTTCTAGCTAGCCCATGGTGGTTAGCTAATATATACAGTACCATCGATGAGGTATTGTGTGATTCAGTATGTAACACAAATAGAGAAATGATCTTCACTCTTTCTAATTTCTTTCAGAAGTGTGCCTTGCTGTGATTTTTCTGATTGCTTAGTAACTAATCATACCTTGGGAATCCAGGGAATATATTTGCCCATTATATTTCATGAAAGTAGAAAGGTTTGAAGCATTCACAATGGAGATCAATGCGACAAATAGTATAGTAGTTGTTGGTGGTGTTAAAACACAATATACTTCTTATTTGAGTTGTAGATTCTGCAAAACCATTTGAGTGAAAATACTTAAAATTGCACTCAATTCTAAAATGTATATTGGCATTTGTGCTAAAACTGTTTGCAGGCCGCTTATAATGAAACCCCAATCACCCTCTACAATAGCTTCACTAATAAACACAAAACAGTTTTTCAGCGCTTTCTGCTTTCCCAGCAGCCAAGGAAGCAAATTATATTAAGTCAGTATTTTTTATTATTGGCCCTGTGTTTGGCACATGCCTGGATGTATGTGAAACTACTGTTAAATGGGTAATAACAGAAGGAGAAAACCAAGCATATAAAATCAGCTTTTTGTAATTTTTTTAAAATCAGGAAATATGCTTCCGATAACCAGATGTGGAATAGCTCATTGCATTTTTGGCCCCATAGGCCTATTTTAGTTTCTTTAAAGGGGATAGGGAGGTGATTACAAAGAGGAAGTGTAAAAACATGCTGAATCTAGTTTCAAAATTAGAATGTTTATAAAATTTACATATGCATGGTTAAATATCAAGGCAAATACCATGAATATTCAGTGTACATCAATTTTAGCAGAAATTTGAAAAAGAATTTTGCTTTTGTTATGGCATGTTGTAGTACACCTACTATGGATAAAAAATAGAGGAACTAAAACATGTTTTGAACTCACAGTGACATTTGGTTCATGTCATGATCTAGGAATATGTACTTTGTACATCCTATAGGTAATTAAGGCACTGATGGTTAGAAATTAGATGAGATCTTGGAATAAAAATATAGGCATAGTTAGGTAAATCTTTTCAGTGAAGAGATAATTTTTGAAGTATTTTTCTTTCAAAAAATCCTCTCTAGAAAGTATACGCTTATGAATATAAATGAATAAAAGACATTATCTTTTATAAATTACAATTTTTATCTGCATAATTTTACACTGCTAAGGTGACAAACTGTTAATTTCCTTTCAAGATGCCTCTAATAGAATGAAAGTAGAAGGAATTTTTCTAACAACTGAGTAGAAATAGACTTGAATAGCTGTTGGTGACTTTTTATCGAAAGTTTAAAGAATTCAGTGTCAAGAACATTTTGGCACTTGATGCAGTGTTTATAACATAGTCTGGAGGATCTCAAAGTTGCCATCCTGGCTTTGTTGATCAAGTTTTACCATATTGTCTATCAGCATGTCACATAACAGCAGGTGCAGGCCTTGAAGTGAATGTTGCCTCAAACAAGGGCCACGTAAGGAATTTGTCTCTTTCTCTAAACAATGGATTGGGGAACTGTGGCCTGTGGATGAAATGGCCCCACTGCTTGTTCTGAAATGGTTTGTGAACTAAGAAGTATTTTTATATTTCTAAATAATTACAAAAATTTAAAGGAAAATACTTCATAATATGAAAATTATATAAATTAAAGTGTCATTATTTAGAAATAAGATTTTATTGGAGTATAGCACACCCATTGATTTACATATGGTCTGTAGATGCTTCATGCTACAGTGTCAGAGTTGAGAAGTTTATGACAAAGATTGTCCCAGAAAGCCTGAAATACTCTCCACCACTTTCTGCAAGTTTTTTGACACTCACTTTGCATTTAGGTTATGGTGTCAGGGAGAATATTTTAAAATGTGACACATACAATATTTTCAATAATTAATACATGCAGCTAACATGTAAAAAGAACCTTTTTGTTTCAGGAATTTGTGCTAAATCTTTTGTGTGTCTCATTCCTTTGAATTTCTATAACAACTCTATGAGATAGACACTGGAATTTTTCCCATTTTAGAGATGAGAAAACACACACAAGATTTATTTTCTTTCTACTGGAAAAGATTTGCTGAAGATAACAAAAATAAAAGTAGTGAAGCTAGGGTCTACAACTAGATTTGTTTGAGGGCAAAAACCCGTATTTTAACAACTGCAGTATCGTCATTTCTGAGTATGAGCCCTTCCAAATCAAAGAGAAACAGACAAACAGTTCACTAGGAAAACAAATGAAATGAGTAGACATTTTCTCAGGGAAGAAATACAAATGCATTCTTTCCTACACAGCTATTAATTTGGGGATGAAGAAGAGAGGAATTACTGAAGCCTTTTCTGATTTTCTGATTTGGAGTATTAGGTTTAGATTTCTTTCCCCCTTCAAACTCTGGTAAATAATTAAGTGGGGTGTCCAGAGTTTCAGAAACATGGCCTTCAGCTCCCTACCCTGGTATTTCCACTGCCTAAAGCGTAATCATGCTAGCTAGAAAATATGGGAGAAGTAAATTCCTCTAGAGTATTCTCTATGAAAGAGAATTCACTGGGAGGGAAAAAAACAAAAACAAAAAACAAACTTGTTATGACAAGGAGAAAGAATGCTCCAGGAAGGTCTTGACTCAATTCTGTGGTGTTAGGATAATCATTTAACCTGAATTCACTTTAATAACCTAGGATTCCATGGACCCAAATGCTCATGGGGTGATTCTAAAGGTCTTATACCACTTCTTAACTTACTTCTTTTCTCTGATCCTGTGTTTTGTGCCAGCTTGTCTTTTTATGACCTGATTTATAAGCAAAAACTTCCCTTGTGGCTCAGCTGGTAAAGAGTCCACCTGCAATGCAGGAGACATGGGTTCAATTCCTGGTTTGAGAAGATCTCTTGGAGAAGGAAAAGGCTACCCATTCCAGTATTCTGGCTTGAAGAATATTGTATAGTCTATGGGGTTGCAAAGAATTGGACACAACTGAGTGACTTTCTTGTTCACTTTAAGCAGAGAAGGACTTTATTGGAAGAAAATCAGGTAGCTTGAAGAGTCATAAGGAATCCAAGAGTGCAAAATTGAAAAAGGAGACACAAACAGATGATCTGGCAACAATAGACACAATATAGACATGATTGAAGGGTTGGACTGAATGGGATATGATGCTGAATGCTGCTATTTGGATCAACTTTGAATCTGCCCCTTCACCTTTGTGTCTTTCATAAAAATTCACAATTACAAATAGGAAGAGTCAATGGCCCAAGTCTTAGATTGTGTTCATTATCTCATGCACCAGATTTAAGTAGGAAGGACCATGTGGACTTCTTCAGCTTCCAGAGGGAGAGGAAGAAGTTTTGAATACTGTGTAGACCAATTATAAGAGAATTTATCACGATATTTGGTGAAGGACTAAAATGAAAAGATGATTTTCATACAATAGTTCTCTGATAACTCAGAGTTACCAAAATGCTGTGACATCTTTGGAAAGCACAGCCAAGAAATTGCTCACTGACCCAGTGGATGATGAGAAGTGCTCTCTGATATGTTTTCAAGAGTAGGGAGTAGTGACACTGAAGCTGAACTTCAGAGGGTGAATAGGAATGTGCACGGAGCAGGGAGGAGGCAGTGTGCTGTGGCAAGCTACTGGCACACACTAGTAATTACAAAAATAAAAATGCTACTAATTTAATGGCATGTTTAATGTTTTAAATTTCATCCAAAATGGAGACTTCCTATTTTATATATTACACTTTGTTGGGGTATAATTGATGTGCAAACTGCACCTATTGAAAGTGTACAATTTGAAGGGTTTTAACATAGGTATACTCCATGAAACCATCATCACAATTAATTCCATCACCTTAAAGCTTTTTTTGTGCCTCTTTGTAATCCACCCCTACCTCCACCCCCATTTCCAGGAAACCACTGTCACTGTATATGTTTAAATAGTCTAGAGTTTTGTATGAATGGAATCAGTCAATACATACTACTTTTGGGTTTGTGGGACTTGGTTTCCTTCATTCGGTGGCAGGAGATTCACCCATGATGTTATGTGAATCAGTAGCTTGAAACTTTTTCATTGCTCTTTATAATTCCAACCAAAGAAATCAAACATGAGGCTTCATCACTTGTCACTAAGTTTTTAGATACATTGATACAGTCCATTGAGAGTGAATCACAAAATTTCTTCAAAACAGATCGTTTTGAAATGGTTCCATGAAAGATTGTGCTACTTGAATGGGTTGCCAAGGGAAGAGCTGGGTGAATTCACTTCTGGTTGGTTTTCTTATCACTTTGAGTCAGGAAACCAAATCTAATCAACAGGCTAGGACAGTCCTTGTAAACCTCAGCTTCTATGATTTAAAATTAGGTAAGTCTGTGTATTTCTAAGGAGGAAAATGAAATTTCCCTACAAAATGAAATATTATTGGAATGTACCAATGAAGCTATGTTATTGAACCTATGTATAGATTCAACAAACATTTCATGGGCTACTAATATGTGCCAGGCACTGAGCTTCATCATAGATGCAGAGATGATGAGAGCATGGTACCCTGGAAGTTCTAATGTTATAGGGATACAGGTTCAAAAAGGTACATTACATATGCCATGTTTTCAAACTGCTATTTACTGAGCATCTGTTATATGCCAGGTCTTTGCTGGACTTTGTGGAAATGGCCACTTTCCTTCAACCACAGAGCTTACTTTCTATTAGAAGAGACAGATGATAAGTAATTAAACACATAAGTAAGCCACGTTGATATAGATTATGAGAAATTTTATGATGAAATAAATAGGATAATGAGATAGCAATTTAGGAAAGCCATCTTACAGAAAGAGTTCATTGGCAGCTTTGCTGAGGAGTAGTTAGGGCAAGAACATTCTAGGAGGCACAGAGAATCAGAAGCACAGAGACTGACATGGGTTTCCTGGTTAATGAAACACAACTGAAGAGAATTTGACGAGAGAAAATGAAGTGGTTAAGAGTGCCTTGAAGTGAAGATAGAGCTGTATGTAGGGGAAGATTCTGTGAGATTTTATCAGGCATATTTACAAGTTTGGGGTTTTATTTTATTAAGTGAATCAGGACGTCCCTGGAGGAATTTAAATGAGTGAGTATCTGACCTTTTTTCCCCACTATTGTATAATTTTATTAAAAAAATGAGGTCCAAATAACACAATAAAATTAACAAATCAAATTCATACGATAAATGAATAGATCTTAATTGTGCAGATAGAGTTTTGCAACAGTTGACCATTACTACTGTATAACCACCACCATCCAAAAGAAGATACAGGGTATTTCAGTTCCAAGAAACTTCCCTTGTGGTCCTTTTTTATTTACTTTAAAAAGATCAATGTTGGAAAAATTCACAGAGATTTCACCTCCTAGTTGATATCTGATTTGTATTCTTATTTCTCTCTCCTGACTTGTAAGACTTATCAAGAATCGCCACTCCCTTTTTTTTTTCTGGCCCCAATTGTTTTCTTACCACAGACCTTATGTTCTGATCATTCTCTTTCTTTCAGACTTTCTCAGGTGCTTTGTTTTCAAGGTTGCTACCTTGTGAGATTTTCGTCTCCCCTCTACTTGTCCAAATTTGATAAGCCTTACAAGTCTCAGTGCACATCCTACAGTTTCATAAATCCTGAAGCCCTTGATTAATCCATTCCAGACAAATCTGTGTTCTCTGAACACTGACAGTGTTTCTCAGCTACTCCACATTGAGTTTTTGTTCATGGTATCTAGTCAAGGGGTAAAGAGACCTATATGGTAGTAATGAGAATTAATATACTCAATGATTTAGGAAAAATGATCATGCTAATAATACAGAAAGGAGAGGTAGGTCAATTCTACCTTAATGAAGCTATATAATTTTTAAAGGGAAAGTCTTATGCAACACAAATAGACCTGGCCCCAAACACCTTGCAGCATTAGTTTGGCAAAACTACTGAAACTATTTGGTTTTTCTCTTTATCTTGCAGTGAGTTGTTTTTGTCTGTGATCTACTCAGCCAGTCATGAAGGCTTACACACTCCAGAGAACACTGGATGCCTTTCTGCCGGGTTCAGACTTCACTGTCTGCTGCCTTGTCATCCATCTAAATGCTAACTAATGCCTTTTTTTTTTTTTTTTTTTTTGAGAAAGTCAAATGCTCAAGGAATTGGCTTGTCGATTGTGGATGTTTGCTTGTGCTAGTCCTGTGGCCTACTGAGGTAATGGATCTGCAGGATTTGCTTATTTTAAAGATGATTTGATTAAACATGTTCTCTGTGGGTTGATATGTTAAAAATTCAGGATGTTATTTACAAAGAATTGCAGAGAAAACAAGGGCAAGTGGGGCCTCAGCCAGGATTTTGTTCCTTATCCATGCTGCCATCACAAATATTTAATTGGCATCAAGGTAAATATTCAAAGGTTAATGTAACATGCTGTTAATGAATAAAGAAGGTGTGTGGTCCTTCCTGCTTCACTTTGCTCCTGGAATATAATTACCAGCACAAGGATGGTCAGATGTGGAAGCTTTGCATCATCTTTGGCATTCACCTGCGGGTAGCATACATAAGAAATGGCAACAGTTATGATCCATTTTGTGTATTTGTGCATTAGTCACGATACATTGTTCACATTTCCATGTGTTTAAGATCCAACATCAGTGAATTAGGTAGTACTTTTGGCAGGAAGACAACGATGCTGAAGATTTATATGTTTACTCCTAAGTAGAGTTGGATTTATTTCTAAAGCAATCCCCATCTTTGACATTTATTGAGGGGATAAAGAGACCCATTCTTAAAGTTCTTTTTCATGGTATGTACTTTTCTTTTTCATGATTCTAGATGACAAACTTAGAGAAGTGCCTGGCATACAATACGTGCTTGATAAGTATAGCCCAGGACTACTACTATTTTCTTGCTTCTCCAGGTGATTACTTGTGTTGTCATGGAGAGTCTTCTTTGTGTAAATTATTTCTAATTTTTGTTCCTGTTGTGGCTGCAGCGACAATAATATTTGAATGACATTACATATCATAGAAATAATCTCATGCCAATTTTTTTTCTTTTTTCCTCTCTAAAAGTTATCTTAGTCATAGAATTCTATTCCAAGAAAACCAATTATGCTAAAATATATTACTTTTACATGGTCATCATCTGGGAATTGAACATAGAGTTACCTCAGGCTATTATTTCTGCTCCAGTGCATTATTTTTAAAACGTTTAGCAAGAATCATGATAAATAACATTTAGAACCGAGAGTATTTGAGCTGATGGACCCATGACATTTAAGTGCAAGTTCCACAAATGATGTGTTAAAAGAAGAGAGTGGTTCTAGTCAGATAATCTCTTATGTCTTTGCTTATTGTTTCTAATTGGGGTTTTCCATGTATGTATTAATGATAAAAGAGAGCTGCTGTTGGATGGCCAGGAAGTCTTACACCTCTTTAAAATTAATATTTATATTAATTCAAAAGCATTGAGATCTGAGATTTGTGCTTGCTTGCACGAGCAGGCCATTTACCCTGACAAAGCATCAGCCAGCTCCTCACCCATTGGCTACTCCAGCCTGGCTCTCATCTCTCTCAGAGAGGGTCCTCCCCATTGTTTCTGCCTGTTTTCTTAGTAGAGAAGCGACTAACAGCTGTTAAATGCATATTAGAACCCAACTGAGACTTTATTTGAAATGAAAAGAGAAAACCTGAAAACATACTGAGAAAAAGAGAAATGCCTTAAGGAGGAAATGGTCAGTTTAGAAGCATTATGTCTAAAGTGGATTGTTTCTTAGACCCAGTTTCCATTCCCAGGGAAAGTTGCTCTATCCATAGATATGAACCAAAGTGATGTGATGATTGAAAGCAACATTATGTTGATAAGCATGGCTTTTTCTATTCTGAATCAGCTAAATGGAGTCACTAGTGCTGCTGGCTCTCTAACCATGTCCATGTGGCTCGTCTGCATTAGTATAACATGAAAGTTAAAGTGTTACTTGCTCAGTTGTGTCTGATTCTTTGTGACCCCATGGACTGTAGCCCTCCAGGCTGCTCTGTCCATGGAATTCTCCAGGCAAGAATATTGGAGTGGGTTGCCATGTCCTTCTCCAGGGGATCCTTCCAATCCAGGGATTGAGCCCAGGTCTCCTGCACTGCAGGCAGATTCTTTACTGTCTGAGCCATCCAGAGCATCACATAGGAGCTTACTGTAATAGACTCCTGGCCCATAGCAGGACTTCCCTACTGGCTCAGATGGTAAAAAAAAAAAAAAAAAAAATCTGCCTGCGATTTAGGAGACCTGGGTTCAATTCCTGAGTCAAGAAGATCCCCTGGAGAAGGGAATGGCTACATACTCCAGTATTCTTGCCTTCAGAATCTCATGAACAGAAGAGCCTGGCAGGCTACAGTCCTTGGGGTCACAAAAAGTTGGACACGACTTAGCAACTGACACTAGTCAGGCCCCAGGGCCCAAGGATCTGCTGCTTTAGGCCTTTTCTAAAATGTCTGTGTGACAGATTCCATTGCCAAAAATATGCCTTTTGCCTTTATTAATACAAAACCTTGTAAGAGTGAAGAGTGTGGGATGTCGACTCTGACCAGCTGGCTTTGTACCCCCAGCTCTGCCATCACTCGATTGACCCTGGTTCTATTCCTTATCTGGAAGTTCTTCTGGAGTAGGGATAGGCTAGCCGCTCCAGTATCCTTGGGCTTCCCTGGTGGTTCAGAAGGTAAAGAATCTACCAGCAGTACAGAAGATCTGGATTTGTTCCCTGGATTGAGAAGATCCCCTGGAGGAGGGCATGGCAACCCACTTCAGTATTCTTGTCTGGAAAATCCCATGGACTGAGGAGCCTGGCAGGCTACAGTCTATGGGGTCACAAAGAGTCGGACTGAACAACAACAATATATGTATGTGTGTTAGCTGCATCAGGTCTTAGTTGCGTCCTGTGAAATCTTTTGGTGCAGTGCTCAGACTCTCTAGTTGTGGTGCACAAGCTCAGTAGTTGTGCGATGGGATTAGTTGCTCTGCAGCATATGGGATGTTAGTTACCTGACCAGGGATTGAACCCACATCCTTTGCATTGCAAGGTGGATTCTTAATCATTAGACACCTAGGGAAGACCCTGGCCTCTCTGTTTCTTTCTTTCTTTCTTTTTTTTTTAATTAGTTTTGCCATACAATGACATGATATCACCATGGGTTTACATATGCTCCCCCTCCAGAACCCCCCTCCCTCCTCTCTCTGTTTCTTATTTGTAACGTGAGAGGTATAAGAGTATGACCACTTAAGTTTGTTGTGGGTCTTGGGTGAGACAGTCCCTCTATAGCACTTTGCACAGTGCTTGGTAGGGCTTCCCTGGTGGCTCAGCAGGTAAAGAATCTGCATACAATGCAGGAGACCTGGGTTCTATCCCTGGGTTGGGAAGATCCCCTGGAGAAGGGAATGGCGACCTACTCCAGAGTATTCTGGCCTGGAGAATTCCATGGACTGTATAGTCTATGGGGTCACAAAGAGTTGGACACAGCTGAGCGACTTTTGCTTCTCTTCACAGTGTTTGGCAAGTATCAAATGTGCTACTAGGTGTTAATTGTGGCTGTTATTATACTAATATAGTTGCTATTGTTTTATTCAGTTCAGTTCAGCCTCTCAGTCGTCTCTGACTCTTTGCGACCCCATAAATCGCAGCACACCTGGCCTCCTTGTCCATCACCAACTCTCGGAGTCCACCCAAACCCATGGCCATCGAATCGGTGATGCCATCCAGCCATCTCATCCTCTGTCGTCCCCTTCTCCTCCTACCTCCAGTCCTTCCCAGCATTAGAGTCTTTTCCAAAGAGTCAACTCTTCACATGAGGTGGCCAAAGTATTGGAGTTTCAGTTTCAACATCAGTCCTTCCAATGAAAACCCAGGACTGATCTCCTTTAGGATGGACTGGTTGGATCTCCTTGCAGTCTAAGGGACTCTCAAGTTTTCCCCAACACCACAGTTCAAAAGCATCAGTTCTTCGGCACTCAGCTTTCTTCACCATCTGACTCTCACATCCATGCATGACTACTGGAAAAACCATAGCCTTGACTAGACGGACCTTTGTTGGGAAAGTAATGTCTCTGCTTTTCAATATGCTATCTAGATTGGTCATAACCTTCCTTCCAAGGAGTAAGCATCTTTTAATTTCATGGTTGCAGTCGCCATCTGCAGTAGTAACAATGATTATATTGACACCTGTGACAGATGTATAGCATAATCATACCAGTAGGAACCATATATACTTTTGAGGCATAGCAATGACTACCTTTGTAGCTCTCTCACAAAAGGAAATTAAAAAAAATAGAGATAAATGGGTTTTCTGCATTGAGGCTCTTCATTTCAGCAGCTTTCAGGAGAGATGCAGTAGGCGACGACCTATTGAAAGCTGCCTCAAGGGCGGGTGACCAGCTCAGGGTGAACCCTGCTGTTTTGTTCTTTGGCTGAACCAAATGGCAGATTTCCCCACATTTTTTCACCCTCCAGTACCTTCACCTTTGCCAATGGTTGTGGTCAAAACCTGTGTGCAGCTTTCCACCCCCTCACACCTTCATACTGAGGGTCTTCCATCCAACTTTTTAAAACATGCACATCACATTTCCCCAGGTAAAGATGGCCTTGTGCTTTCACTTGTGAACATTTCCAGCCAAGTTCCCACACACTGGGTTTCTGGCAATTAGAGGGTTTTAATTATAGCTATTAGACCATCTGAGTGAATGACAGGGTTTGGCCTCTGGTCGTCTAGCAGAAACCAGAAAAGGGGCAGGCACAGTTAGAGATGGTGTGTGATTGGCTCCTGCTGTTTGGATTCCAATGGTACCTGGGCATGAAGGGGGTGTGACACAGTGATGCTGTGTCTCTTCTGTTCTCAAGACACCTTCTGTTTTCACCTGGAGCACACTGTTCCCTGTTTCCAGTTACCATAAGTCAGTTGTAATGGCCTCCAAGTCACCGTTTCTCTCCTTTTCCATTGTTCTCCTTCCTGGTGGAAAGCTTTTACTTTTCTTGAGGCCACATTTTGGAACACTGAGAGGGTCTTTCAAAATTATCTTGATAAATGCTTTGAAGACTCTGTTCCTGTTGCTTTAATTGTCAAATATTTTCCTTTTTCTCCATGTAAGGAAAATGTCTTTCTTTCTTGCTGTCTCCCTTGCTCCTGCCACATTCTTATACATAGTGCCTGAGAATCAACTTCTTGGGGTTTTTTTTGGCAACAAAGTGAGTTGTCCTTTAAAATTATAAAATGCTTCCCTTGTATATCTGTTATAAACAGCAATCCAGAGAATTAATTCAGGCTATTTTCAGACCTATTTCATACATTTTGATGACTCAGAATCTGAATCAGAGCAAATAGAACACGATCTAAATACTACAAGGTGACACAAATTCAACACGAAAAGGAAAGGATTAAAGAGGCAGTAATTATAGTTATTCATCTTTAATTAGTTTATAGTGAGAAAAGTAATGCTGAAGTT